>JAESUZ010001135.1:1200000-2400000 GCA_017311185.1 Proteles cristata cristata
TTGCACTTAGGTACTTCCTTAATGTGCATAGTTTGGAGGAAGGATTAGCTCATTTCTATTTGAATTTGGGATTTTAAAAGAAAATAAATAGTATTTAACAATAGCCTTCTTTCTTTTTTCTTTCTCTTCTTCCAGTATAGAACATCTGCCAACCATGAAACCTGTCTTGGAAGACGGAGGAGAATAAGATCTGGACCCTGCCTTCAAAGAAACTACGATCAGGTAGGGGATCTGGCATTGCACTCACACATGTAGCTATAATACACAGGCAAATATGAAAAAAGAGAGGGGTAGGACAAGCAAGATTTAGGGAGAACTCATAGGAGGGAGACTGGGCTTCTACTGGTTGATAAAGGGACCCTCCATGAAACAGGTGGTCTTTGAGCTGTCCTAATGAATAAATGAGAGGTTTCCAATATATTTTTTCTTGTATGAAATCACTACAGGTCTTACAGGAAAAAAATAGGAAAATATAAATAAAAGTGAATTGTGATAAAAGTGAGTCATGTTTTGTGTAAGATGTTGTTGGTTGGTTACATAATATCCTCTCTCCTTAATAACATAGGCTTGATTGCATTCAGAGGGGCAGTGCATCCCCCACCCTTGCAAAAGACTACACTACCCAGCATCCTTTGGGACAGTTACATTGTACACTAAACTAAGTTCTGGCCAAGGAGGTAAAGTGAAAGAGTGTGGGACTTCTAAAAGTCTCCTTAAAAGAGATGACTTCACTGGGAGATTTGACCCTCTTGCCCATCACCATTTTTCTTTCTTGACACCTGGAATATAAAGGTGATGGTTAAATCTCCAGCAGCCTAGGTATACAAGGAAGTGACTTTGAGGATGCCCATATGAATTAGTCAGGATAGACTAGTTTATGCTACAGTAAGAATAATCTCTAAATCTCAGTGGTTTATACTTCTCCCACTCCTGAATATCTAGTAGACTTCAGCAAAGAACCTGTGCTGTCACCAGGCTGATGGAGGATTCCTCTTCATCTGTGCTTCCAAAATCACAATAGTGGGTGAAATGACATATATAAAGAATTTTGCATTGCCTATTAAAGCTTCTGTGTGGAAGGGACACATGTCACTTCTCACAATTTCTACACTAAAATTCAAAAAAGGAGGGAAGTGCAATCCTACCAGGGGATTGAAATGATAGAAGAAAAGACTATTCATGAGCAGAAACAATGACTTCTGTACTATGTTCTAGTATAAGGAGCAGAAAGTTAGAATGTTCTGAATTCCTATAACTTTGTGGCTTGCCATATTGGCTCTGGACTGCCCATCTCCAGACTTCTTCCACTAGAAGAATAAGCCCCCATGTATTTAAATCATTATGATTTTTGGTTTTCTGTCACAGGGAGACAAATCTAATGGATTCATATCTCCCTCACCATTCAGGCAAAAAGAGCAGGTATTACATGATGAATGTACTAGGGAGGAGACATGCGTTTTTGAGTGTCTGCAATGCTTTCAGTGCCTTCTGAGAAGGGCACCCATAGCAGTGCCTGATGCATACATTTCAGGTTTGTGTCATGTGATCATGCCACCCTGCACTTGAGTAATTGGATCAAGGCCACAGGCACCTGTCTATCGGCTGATCAGACCACTGACCATGAAATAGCCTGGCCTGAGAGCTCTTCCCATGCAGGGGCTCCATATTGGGTGATGACTGACTGACCAAATCAGACCTTCCCATTCATGTTTCGAATTTGAGACACAGAGGGCAGTGGAAATATAGTGAGAGAGCAGAGAGGCTGAAAGAAGATGCATTCATTATGTAATGTCAATCCCTAGAGTATCTGGCTACCTCTTGCAGAGCAATATCACAGTTTTGAACTGTGAGCAAGGGGTTGAGTTCTCTGTGAGGTCTGGCTATGCCAGTGCTGAGACTTTTCCTGTCTTCCTTTTCTTATTTGTGTGGCTATGCAATAAATTTCCTATAATGTGATAAAAATTAGAGACTGAACAACACAGTGTGTGTTCTCTTCCTATGTTCTATATTGTATCTATTGATGGTTAAAAAATTTTTTTAGTACTTATTTTTTATTTTTGAGTAAGAGAGACAAAGTGCAAATGGGGGAGGGGCAGAAATTGAGGGAAACACAGAATCTGAAGCAGGATCCAGGCTCTGAGCTGACAGCAGAGAGCCCAACGTGAGGTTCAAACTCACAAGCCAAACTCATGAACCATGAGATCATAACCTGAGCAGAAGTTGGAGGCTTAACCAACTGAGCCACCCAGGTGCCCCCTTACTGATGATTTTTTAAAGGGTACTTTCACTTAACAGTATGTCATGATTGTCTTTCCATGCTGTTAAAATACTATTTACAACAATATATGAACCAGTATGTAGAATTTTATTGTATGACTATATTATTTAATCAATCCTTACTATTGGATATTTAAGTCATCAGCCATACTTTTGTTTGTATGTTTTTTACATTTATCTATGATGCTAGGTAGGAGGATGTGTAGTAAGAAACAAGACATCTTAAACCAGGGATATGACATGAAATAAGAATGAAGTTATGAAGTAGAAAAGCACAAGGCATGTCATCAAATAATCAAATTTTGCTAGCGTTGGCTACATGTAAGGAGATAATGGCCAAATTATTGATAGACTTGAATGCCAAGTTAAGTCACAGACCTAAATGAGGATTGTTTTTGTTTTTGTTTTTGTTTATGTGTGCGTGTACAGAAAGCCTGGACTAACATGAGGCCAGTCTCTTTGTCCTCTGCAAGGCTAGTGGTAGTGGGTTTAAAACAAAATTTTTTTAATGTTTATTTATTTTTGAGAGAAAAAGGCAGAAAGTGAGTAGGAGAGGGGCAGAGAGAGAGAGGGAGACACAGAATCCGAAGCAGGCTCCAGGCTCTGAGCTGTCAGCACAGATCCCAATGGGGGGCTTGAACTCATAAACTGTGAGATCATGGCCTGAGCTGAAGTTGGAAGCTTAACTGACTAAGGTACCCAGGTGCCCAAGGCTAGTGGTAGTGTTAAAGCGACAGTCAGCAGAGGTTAATTTGGCCCATTTCATACTAGTGTGATTTATAGTAAATGAACAAAATTACTGTTTTGTACTTTGTATTGTGCTTTGTTAAAAAATAAAATACTGTGACTTAAGGGGACTTTATCAGTATAGAAATAGTCTTAAAACAAATAATATCCTAAGTAAAGATAATTCTATTAGGGGTACCACCACTTCATAGTTGTGTCAATTTTTTTCCAAAATATATAAATAGTGTTACGCTGGATCCCCAAAATAGCCTAGCCCAAGTGGAAGTTAACCTGCCCATTTTACAGATGAAGGAACTGGAGTTAGATGATTTAAAGAAATAGAGTGTCAACTAGAATGTCAGAGCTTGATTTTTCAAGGTCACCTGAGCCCATGCCTGCATTTTCTGATGGTGACAGTGTGACTTAGCTTACTTACTAACCATCATCACACAGTTCTTATATGAAGCAGATAGGTCTGTGACCCCTTCTGATTTCACATCTTGTTTTCTTTCCCCTTACCATTACATCATCCAGCCAATTGATAGCAGAGTCTGGATGAAGGACCAGGTAGACTGATTTCAAGTTCACTGCTTTTTATTAAAAACAAACAAACAAACAAAAAAAAAAACAAGTGGAAATATTCTTGTCCTACTTTCTTTCCTCAAGGAATTCAAACTTTAACATGCAGAAGAATCATCTAGGAGCTTGTTAAACATGGAGTGCCCCAGGCTTAGCCCCCAGACACTCTTCATTCAACAGGCCTGGGGTTAGACCCAGATATGAATATTTCTAACAAACTCCTCAGGTGATTATGAGAAAGGTGGAAAACAGAGTAGACTTTAAGAAGCACTGCCTATAGAATTTTGAGCTTGAAATCTTCTTTGTCTCCTCCCTTCAAGCATGCTGGCTCTTAGAAATGTGACTCCAGCCCCACCTCGTTGTAACCCCTTATCAGTTCCATGTGTTTTGCAAATTGCATTTGCTCTTCATTTATGGACAAACCAGGTCAGCACTGCCAGACCAATAAGAACTGGATTTTCCCTGGCCTCATGCATCAGTGACACATTTGCCACAATCAGCCTGGTTCCGACATCCCGGCAATCGGCAGTGGTTGATGATGATGCAGGATACACATGACTCGATTTGCAGAGCCTGCTAAGCTTTCAGGGAAGTCAATAAGAAAAATCTCATTTTGATCTGAAGCTTGGGCTCATTTGATTTGGAACTTACTGGTGGCAAAAGAAATATGGGACCCAGGGATGTCTCTTCAAGCCCCTCTCTGACTGTAATCACCCCTAAGAAGCAGTTTTCTCCATCTGTTCCCTCCTCCTCCCAACCCGCGTTTCTAGATTCAGTGTGTCAGCAACAGGAGAAAAAAAAAAAAAGCAACAACCACTTTAAGACTTGCTGGACAATCCTTCTATCTCACTCTGAAAAGAGAAGAAAGGGACAAAACAGTACCCAAACCATTCACCCAAACCATTCCCTGCATGAATCCTAGGAAACCCACTTGGCCTTTGTCACTTTTCACACAGGTCTGTGACTTCCAGCTTGAAGAGGTCAGAGAGGAAAAAGTGAATATGTCATTATGCCTTGTGAGGTAGCTCTTGGATCTGAGTGCTCCATAGGCTAACGTGCATGCCAAAATGGTTAAATTTACCTCCGAACTATCTCTTAATTCCACTGAGACCTATTTATTCTCCCTGCCATTACCTTAATGTCTTCTGTAGATTCTATGATACCCTTCTTTCTGGTTTCCCTGCTTCTCATCTTTACCCATCCAATCTATTATTCACAGAGAAGCCTGGGTAATCTTCATACCCCACCCCCCATTATAGCCCTATGGTAGTTTTGCATTATCCTGAAGATAAGGTCTACACCTGTGCTGTCTAATGCAGGAGCCACTAGCCACATGTGCCTGTTGAGTAGCTGAGATGTGATTGAGTATGAATTGAGATGAACTATAAATGTAAACTCATATTTCAAAGATCTAGTAGGAAAAAAAGATGTAATACATCATATTAATTATATTACATTGATTACATGTTGAAATAACATTTTAGATCTGTTGAGTTAACTAAAATATATTGCTAAATTTAACTTCAGCTCTTTTTTACTTTTTAAGATATGGCTACTAGAAGATCAAAAATTACATATGTGATTCACATTGTATATTTTGGACAGACTAATCTAAATTCTTGAATATGATTTACTCTGTTTCCTTCTTGCACCCTCTATTTTGACCATATAAATTTCCTTTAATCTCTTGAATAAATGACTCATCCTTTAGTTTCTGGAATTTGAGTGGGCTCTTGCTTCCTTCTTTTACTTTTACTTTCTCGTACTCATATTTCAGTATTTCTTCTGGATGTCTTTTCTTAGATATCACTAGGTCTAGGAAGTTGTCATTGACTTCGTGAGTCTGGCTTAGATGCTTCTCCTGTGGATCCAGTAGAATCTTTATCTTTCTCCTCTGTAATACTTTCCACAGTCCTTTGAATTTACTAGAAAAAAAAAAAACCCACATATATATATGGGATTTTTATGTACCCATTCTACTAAACTGTAGGCTCCATTAAGACAAGGGCTCCCCTTATCTTATGCTCCTTTTACCCCAGTGTAGAAAACTCAATTCATATTTGTTAGGTAAGTTTGGTCACTTTATTAAATTGGCAAAGGAATTGAAGTACAGAGTGGGGAGACTTCCAACTTGAGTTCACATAGTGAGTTCATGGCAGAGTACCTTAGGCCAGTGGCATGCAGCAGAGACATGAATTTAAATAATGTATGACATTGGTAGAATTTTTCAATATTCAGTGGACAGAGATGAGTGCATGTTGGTTTACTTCTGCCCAAAAAGGTGAAGAAAGAGCTAACTACCTTATGTAGAAGCAACTGTGATGCCAAGCCTGGTTCTGGCTGGAACATTCTTCAGCTTAAGGAAATCACTTCTCCATCAACGTTGGCTCAGATACTTCATTTCTAGCATTGTTGTATTAGAAGGAATAGGGACAGGGAAGGAAGTGACAAGACCATGGAGATCTGGGCTATATATAAATGGAACAGATATATAGAGCAAGCTGAGTCAGGGCTTTGATGTGCTGCAGGGAAATTGTTTACCTGGATTATAAACCACAGGTCATTTCTTGAGATGCTGGCATAGCCATTCCTCATGTTGACATGTTTCTGAACAAAATGAAACAAGAGGAGCTCTTTTTAGTCGTGAAGCCTCCAGGGTTCTGGTATCATCCTTTGCCATACTTGTACCTGCAAGAAAATGCTATCTGGTTCTAGAAATACATAGTTTAGTGTATTTGCAGAATGTCATGTCATAAGTGCTTTTGGAAAAAAAATGATATAAGGAGAAATCTATCTTTTCGGTAGGATTTTCTACTATAATTGCATCTTTTTCCCCCTATATAAACTCAATGAAGGGAAGTTGGCAAACATTTCAGTGCAAAGAAGGAAAGCTATCTTTGTAATTCCATCACCAAAAATAATCCCACTGTTTATACCTCCTGTATGTCTTTTGACTGTTCTTCATGTGTATTCACTTATATAATTTTATAAAAGATGAAAGTAGGATACTATGAATACTATTTAATACTGTTTTTCCTCTTAGATATATATCATGAACAATTTTCTATGTCAATAAGTACTCTTTTCTAATATGATTTTTATTACTTCATATTCCAATATATTTAAACCTTCCCAACGATCTTCTATTACTGAACATTTAAATTGTTTCTAATTTTCAGTATTATAAATCATTCTACAGTAAATTCCTTATGCACATATCTCTGATTTTTCTGAAGGGTAAATTTGTAAAATTAGAATCTCTTACTAAAAGATATGCACATTTCAAAGAATTTTGGCATTTATTTTCAATCAGCCTCCTAAAAGTTTTAGCACAGACTGTTTTTCAGTGTTCCAAAGTATTCTTTGCAGAAAAGTCCTTTCATGTTTTTAAGTTGCACCATCTACTATCATGAAACTTGTCTCCATTAAGTTGATGATATATCCAAAAGAGAAGAAATTATCCTAAAATGTCAAAGTGAGATAAATTCTAGACTTAAATCATATCGATGTCCATCTGATTATGTCCACTCTCCCCTAGATCCTTAAAAGTGACATTTCCCAAAATGCTCTATGGGAAAGGGTTCTGTGGTACAGTAGCTTAGAGCAGTTACATCCTCCATCTCTATGTAGATCGTGAAAAATCCTGCTGTAAATTTCAGCAGGTTCACATCTGTTTAAATCAGTTTTCTTTCTTAAGGTTATCTGGTCACCAAACTACTAAAAAAAATCTAAGCCTGTAAGTATTTTCAGTGTATACACTTAGAGAACCTAATTGTCTAGAGTAAGTTCAAGGGGCTATATATGTTTTTTTTAAAGCCTTTGTATTTTTAAGACATTTATTATTTTAAAAATTTTCAGTATAATTAGCATACAGTGCTATATTAATTTCAGGTGCACAATATAGGGATTCAACAGTTCCACATCACTCAGTGCTCATCACCATAAGTGTACTCTTAATCCCCTTCACCTATTTCACTCATCCCTTCCACCCCTCTGACAACCACCAGTTTGTTCTCTACATTTTTTTCTTCTTTTTTCTTTTCTTTTTTTTCCAAATAGTTTATTGTCAAATTAGTTTCCACATAACACCCAGTGCTCATCCCCACAAGTGTCTTCCTCCATGCCCATCCTCCCTCCCCCCCACATCCATCAGTCCTCAGTTTTTGTCAGCATTCAAGAGTCTCTCATGGTTTGCCTCTCTCCCTTTCCCCCACCATTTCCGCCCTTCTTCTCCCCCTTGTTCCTCCATCAAGTTCCTCCTAATCCTCCTATACGTGCAAACATATGATATTTGTCCTTCTCTGCCTGACTTATTTCGCTCAGCATAACACCCTCAAGGTCCATCCATGTTGCTACACATGGCCAGATTTCATTGTTTCTCATTGCCATGTAGTATTCCATGGTATAGATAAACCACATCTTCTTGATCCATTCGTCCGTTGATGGACACTTAGGTTCTTTCCATGTTTTAGCTATTGTTGAGAGTGCTGCTATGAACATGTTCTCTACATTTAAGAGGGTATGATTTTGTTTGTTTTGTTTTTTAAGTTCCACATTTGGGTGAAATCAAATGGTTTTTTTCTTTCTTTAACAGGCTTATTTCATTTAGCATTATATTCTCTAGATCCATCCGTGTTGTTGAAAATAGCAAGATTTCATTCTTTTTTGTAGCTGAAAAATATTCCATTGTGTATATATACCACAGCTTTTTTATCCTTTCGTATATTGACGGACGCTTGGGTTGCTTCTATATCTTGGTTATTATAAACAAGCTGCAATAAACATATGGGTACATATATCTCTTCTAATTAATGTTTTTGTATTCTCTTGGTAAATATCCAGTAGTGGAATTACTGGATCATATGGTAATTCTATTTTTAATTTTTAAAGAAAATTTAAAAACTTTTATTCATTTTTGAGAAACAGAGAAAGACAGAGCGTGAGTGGGGGAAGGGCAGAGAGAGAGGAAGACACAGAATCTGAAAGAAGCTCCAGGCTCTGAGCTGTCAGCACAGAACCTGACACGGGCCTCACACTCACAGACTATGAGATCATGACTTGAGCTGAAGTTGGATGGTTAACCAACTGAGCCACCAGGCGCCCCTCTATTTTTAATTTTTGAGGAAATTCCATACCATTTTCCATAGTGGCTGTGCCAGTTTGCATTTCACCACCACTGCATGAAGATTCCTTTTTCTCCACATCCTTGCCAATACTTGTTACTCCTTGTGTTTTTTATTTTAGCCGTCCTAACAGGTGTGAGGTAATACCTGACTGTGGTTTTGATTTAAGCCTTTGTATTTGTCAATGGATGACCAGGCCAGATCAGTTTGAGTCTTATGTCCATAATCGCATGGCAAAGCTGAAGGACTCTCTGACATCAGATTTTATGTATCTTTCTAATAAGCCAAGATTATTTTTTGATGAGCAAAGATTAGAATTAAGCTTTCCTTTCCTCAAAAACTCTGTTCTGTTCTGTCTCCCCAAAACAGATTTGCAATGTGTGATTGCAAATGAAAAGTTCATCTATGTCTCATGTTCGTAATGGATGATTGGAAAGTCATTATTTTTACCTGTTTAATACCTGCCCCAAATTATTTCAAGACTAAAATAAAGAACAAGTTAAAAGTATATTTGTTAAAAACCTCTCTTAAACTAAGTATTCTTAGAAACAGAGAAATATAAAAATCAAATAAATTTTTTTGATGCCCAATGTGTCTGTTTCTCAAATATCAGAGTTTTGGTTATAACCATCATATTTTCTTATAGTATTATTTAGTAATTATTTAGTACTTTTCCTTAAATTAACTTAAAGTTCTCTTTATATATATATTCTTTATTGCCCGCATAACATCACATGCAAAAATTCATATTTGGCAGTTTTATCTGTTTACTAATAGATATTAAAATAAACACATAACTATTAAAAAATAACACTGTTTGATTTAAAACACCTGAAAGTATCTCAGGTTTTGTGTTGATAAAGGGCCTTTATGCAAAAGCACTCCTAGACAACGAGCCTACAAATGGGCATGAATCTGTTCCAATAAAACTTTTATTTACAGACAGGCAGAGCCTGGATTTGGCTCACAGGCTATAGTTAGCCAGTCTCTTTTGTAGATGAAACAAAGAGCTTATCGACATTTTCACCTTCTAAGTGACAATAGTGGTTCATTTTAGGCACAATCTAAATGCACTTACCTGGGCAATATTAGAATTTAAATTTTTATATTGTTTGTATTTTACTTCTATTTTCAGAGATAGTACCAATTTAAAGCCATGTGTCTCAAATTTTGGTATCATATTCACCACCCTGAATATTACAGAACTAGTATTAAAATAAAAATCAGGGGCACCTGGGTGGCTCAGTTGGTTAAGTGTCCAACATCGACTTAGGTCATGATCTCATGGTTTGTGAGTTCAAGCCCCTTAATTGGGCTCTGTGCTGACAGGTCAGAGCCTGGAGCCTGCTTCACATTATGTGTCTCCCTCTCTCTTCGCCCCTCTCATGCTCATGCTCTGTCTCTAAAAATCAGAAGCCAGCCTTTGCAACAAAAGAACGGACATCCTGAGACACATTAACCTCAACTCACCTTCCTAATGAACTTTACAGGAATTCCCTGCTCAGTGATTTTACCCTTGCAAAATTATTCTTCATATGAGGAAGAAAAAAAATCACAACCCAAGCAAACTGGGCTCCTAAGTTATTGACACATTAAAATTTTAAATGTTAATTAACAGAGGCTCTTATCTGAGAGCAGCAAGTGTGTCATTAATCCCCAGTCTCACTGAATCTAGACTCTGATACGTCTTCTGTTTGATTGAATTGGTCCAGTGTTTACCCAGGTGACCTCAAGACTTATAAGACGGAAACTTCCTAAACATGGTGGAAAGCAAGGCTTACATCTGCCACACATTTGCACTGGGCCGCATCATTGGCCTTTGTAAATAGAAGGAATATATGTTGTGTATAAATACGATAAGCACACCTCCGTTTACTGCTCACTGTTTTCCATCTTAGACGTTCACAAATAATAATACACCTGAATAGCATTTTTCATGTTTACAAAACTTTTCCCAATGTATGGTCTCATTAAGGTTGCTCAGTAATTCCAGGAGCTAGGGATTAGTATCCTCATTTTACAGGTGAGGAATCTAGGGTTAATCCTGCAGCTGAACTGCTAGCCACATGTTAGGAAGAACCTTGGTGCTATGCCACCAATTTCCACCTGCTAAAATGGGATTGCCAAGTGCTCCTCAAGGTGATTCTTTACCTTACTCTGCTCTGCCGCACTCTGCTCATCTTCATCATCCCAGGTCATACCCCTCACCCAGCCCTCCATCTACTATGGTGGTCCTAATGGGTCCATTCAAGGGTACCTGTCTGGGTCAAGGTAAAAGCATCTCTACCACTGAAACATAACTCCAACCTAACATAAAAACTAGTAACGTCAACTCCCATTCCTAATTGGACTCATATTTTCTAATTCTATGTCTAGTGTTTTCCTATATATTGTGGCTTCTTCTGAGATACAGAGGAACTTAATTAGTATTGACAGAATTGCTAATTCAGCTTTCAGCTATAAAGAGTAGTTAGAGAATTAGGGTAACTGTAAAGCAGCATACATTGATGGGTATATTTTCTTTTCATTTGCAAACTACTCTGGATTTATCCAGAATCCAAGATTATAACTTAAAGGTACCTTACCTATCATCTAGTTCAACTCCTATATTTCATATTTGAGGAAATGTGGGAGGACTTTGCCCAAAAAATGATTAATAATAATACATAATAATGATGATTATCATTTGTTTAACACTTAGCATGTGCCAGGCATTATTCTAAATGGTACAAATGGATAAAGGTTGTTACTCCAGTCTACAGCTAAAGCATCTAAAACTTGTAGAGAGCAATGGATTTGCCTGAGGTCATGTGTGTATAGGTAGTGGAGCCAGGCCATCTGACTCCAGAATATCATTGTGGCATAGTTCTTCTACTAGAGCATAGATCAAAGTTGTGATGGGAACAGCACTACCCTGTCATGAGAAGGGCAGTTTGGCTCCGTGGTCTTCCTCTTTAAGCCCATAGCAGCAGTCCAACTATGAGAAAAACATCAGGCAAGCCCACACTGAAGGATATTCTACAAAGTTCCCAACTTATACACTGCCCAAAGAATGAGTGCCCTGGACCTCCCTCCACAGACACTAATTTAACTAGGTTTGAGTGGAGCCAATATACTGGTATTTTTTAAAGCTTCCTGGTGATTCAGATGTGCAACTGGAATCAAAATAATACTGGGCACGCACGTTTCCCAGAAAGAAAGAGTTAGAGAATGAACTGGGAGGGAAAAGGCACAGTAGAAACCCAGCTGGGTGAAGCATTGTATCTAGAACAGGGTCTCTTGCTGCCCTGGGTACGCAGATTCTTTTTACTGCAAGGAACAACCAAGAAAGAGGACACAGGGCTGAAATGGGGATGCCTGGAGGCTGCAGATTTCAGTTTCCTGATCAAGAGGACTTTTAGAACAGCATTTGGGGATCACTTTGGCTCTAAAGATCACCACATTCTTTGCTCAGCTAATTGCTCGTTTCCCCTGCCTTTTTTCCCTTGAGTATCTCAGAAGACTTGTTTACAGTCCGCCCCACACCTAAGTGGACACTTGTCAGTTATGTGTCCAAAAAGTGTGTGAACAACCAGCCTTGTCAGCTGAAAAGGAGGCTGACTTCTTGCATTTAAAATGAATATTGACTTGAAAAGAAAGAGGTGGGAGGGGTATCGAAAGTGAGAAAAATGGCTGAGTCAGGCCAACCTCAATGCATATGATATAAAACAACATCATTAAAAGTTTGGCCAGGGGTTGGGATGATGCAAGAGCCTCTTTCAGCAAACCTAAAATGTTTGGGAAAATTTCTCTGAAAACTTCCATATTAAAAGGTTAGGAAGAACTGGAAGGTTATCTGAGAAGATGTACATAATACTTTAGAAAAGTTAAAAAGAGACTCTCATTACTACAAAGAAACAATTTTTTTTTTGAGACTTCACTAAACTGATAACTCCAAACTTTGGCTCCACCCCTGCAAATTACTTAATATCTCTGAGCCTCAGTTTACAATTCTATAAAATGGGATTAACCATGCTGGCTTCATAGATTGGCTAAGAGGATTAAGTGAGATAATTTGATGCAGAAGTCAGTGACTTGGCCCAAAGTGATGTAAATTGGAAGTGACAAGGCAGCTTTTAAACTCTGGCCTCCTGTGCCATGTATTTCTATTTTATGTCCATCCCCATTCCTGGCAAAGATACAAAAGCCATGGATAATCCAGTCACCATAATGTGTACTGTGCTTGTGGCTAAAGAAGCTGCATGGACATAGGATTTCCAGAAAGGACATGGAAGGCTTCCCCATTTCCCCAGTTCCAGAGGGAGATTCTCTGGAGGAATTTTAACCTTCTTTAGTGAGAGAAAAGAATAGTGACCTCAGCACTTTTATGCAATTTGGTAAATTTTAGATGTGATTGACACATATTAATTATCAACGTGCTTTCCCCTACATTATGTCTTGATGAAAATTTGGGAATCATCAGCTCCTACCTCATCTCCCTGAACCCAGCCAGTCACCAAGTCTTGTCAGTTCAGCCTTAGTGAAGCCTTTTTCCAAAATAATCTTCCTCAAATATATCTCTGACTGTGTCTTCCTCTGCTTGCAACTTTCCTAGAGGCCATCTCTCTGTATGGGGGACTTCAGCTGATATGCTCATCCCTCTATCCTACCCTGCTTTGCCCTCATCCCTTCCTGCAGCCAAAAGTAACTTCCCAGTGTCCTCGAGCATAGCTTCAGCCCCTCTTCTGTATGAACTTGTCCTGCCAATGACACTGCCACTTCCTTCCCAAGTACCTGGAAGCAGTATTTTTGTGGTGGTTAGGAACACAGGCTCTGGATTCAAATCCTGACTTGACATTACAGGATATGTGTTCTTAGGAAAGTTATTTTATTTCTCTCAGCCCTGAGAATATTATGAGGGATAATAATAATAATAATAATACCTAATTCAAGGGGTGAATTAATGAGATTAATAATACCTAACTCATGGGTTGATTAAAATAATGTGAGTCACCTGCTTCTCACAGCATCTGGAATGCAAAAGACACTCCACAAGTGTTAGCTACTATTATTACTGCTGATATCTTATTCTTGGTTTTTATTGTTGCTGGTTTAAACAAACCCATCATTTAAATATCACCTCCTTTGAAAGGCTTCCTCATAGCACCCATGCCCCTTAAAAAGTAATCTCTCCTTGTTTTATGTCCCCATAACACTTTGCAGACCTCTCATGGACTCACCACTCGACATGTTTTGTGTGTGTGTGTCTTTGTCTTACTCTTTCCTTCATATATAAACTAATTGTGGGATGTTTTCTTGGTAATCTTTATATCCATAAAAGCCCTAATCACTGAGTAATGACCTAATATTTGTGGCATTTAAATAACTTGGACAAATAATAATAATAGATGCTGTTAAATGTGATCATCTAAGAGGCTCTTAACTTAGGGCTTGAATCATAGAAAATGCTCTATAAATGTTAGCTGTTATAACCACTTATTGTTGACTGTGATATTTCATGCATTATCTCATATATTCCTCGTAACAGTCCTATGAGGCAAGTTCTATTAATGCTACCATTTTGCAGTTGAGGGTTAAGACACAAAGAAGGTGAAGTAATTTGCCCAAATCATGTAGTTAGTGAAGGGCAAGGCAAGGATAAGGAATTCTGGGATTCCATTATATCCAAAGGCCTTTATCTCTAGAAGTGAGTGGGGATCATCGGATTTTATGGTGAAGTTACAGATGAGAAAACTGATGAGCTGAATGAGAGTCAGTTCTGGGTTGACCTGTTGAGTGGGTTATGCATAGAAAGGAGAAGAGGCCCATAGGTAAAAGAAATTTTAAGCTTTAACTTGTGTCAAACTCAAGCAAAACTCAGATTTCATCAAACCACTGATCAAAGTGCCAAAAATGGTTTAATTTTTTAAAAGCACATGTAACTTGTTTTCATCTGCTTGACTGGTCAAGCCAGTAAAAACAGTAAAAGCAGTTTATTCAATGAAAAACACCCACACCCACACAGTGGTTGTAGGGCCAAGCTGGCCAGCCAAGCAGACAGTTAAAATAGTCATCCAGGTGTGGATAGAGTCTCAGAGGAAAACACTGAAAGAAATCATTAGCAAAATGCTTTCATGTCTGTGGAGAACATTTAGAGTGTGTACCAAGGTATCTGGCGAAAGAAACTATGGCTAAGCAAGCACAAAGGAGGAGAGAGGTTATTTGCATAGGAGCCTGGGGACCTTCTATGAGAGTCAGGACTGAGCCCCTCCCCCTCCTTTCAAAAAAAGAAATGTAAGCTGTCTTAAATCTGTTGGAGTAGACTGAGTATCTTTGACTGACTCACTTGTGGAGGAGAGGCCTTTAGACTCCAAGGGTTGAAATACACTGATCGTGACTTTAGCCCCTTGTTACAGTGGTAAATGGAATGGCTCTTCTGGGTTCAAGAGACGGAGGCCCCTGGAACGTGCCCTGATTCAGATCTTCTAGGTTTAACACTGAGCCTTGGAAAGCAACTTTTTTAGCGAATTAAAACACACACACACACACACACACACACACACACACACACACACACACACACACAAATACACACTGTAATTTGAGAGCCCAGAGAAGTTTTACCATGGAACAAACCAATGTAGTACTGAAGACCTATTGGATCTTCAGTAAGAATGGGCACTGACAAGGATGGACTCACAGAGGGAGTAAAGTTCATTCTTGAACAACCAGCCCAGGAGCAGGGGAGTCATCTAGGTTCAGGAAGGCAAATGGGTGTCCTGGCTCCACTGGGCAAGACCAAGCTTGACTTCATCTTAGAATAGTCAGGGGACACCTGGGTGGCTCAGTAGGTTGAGCGTCCGACTTCAGCTTAAGTCATGATCTCACAGTTCGTGGGTTCAAGCCCCGCATCAGGCTCTGTGCTGACAGCTAGTTTGGAGCCTGGAGCCTGTTTCAGATTCTGTGTCTCCCTCTCTCTCTGACCCTCCCCTGCTCATGCTGTCTCTACCTCTCTCTCAAAAATAAATAAAATATTAAAAAAAAAAAGAATAATCAGGAAATGGAGATGCTAGGTTTCTGCTAACCCAGGAAAGTCACTCCATTGCATATTGTACTTGGGGGATGGGGAGATGCTACTCGGGGTGGGAGAGAGAGGAGAACATTATTCATACCCAAGATCATAAAGCTAGACATCCATCTACTAGTCACTTTCCAGAATCCATTAGACTTAGATAGATAGAAAGATAGATAGGGGCGCCTGGGTGGCTTAGTCGGTTAAGCGTCCGACTTTCACTTAGGTCATGATCTCGCGGTTCGTGGGTTCGAGCCCCCGTCGGGCTCTGTGCTGACTGCCAGCTCAGAGCCTGGAGCCTGTTTCAGAGTCTGTATCTCCCCCTCTCTCTCTGACCCTCCCCTGCTCATGCTGTCTCTCTCTCTCTCTCCTAGAAATAAATAAAATATTTAAAAGAAAGAAAGAAAGAAAGAAAGAAAGAAAGAAAGAAAGAAAGAAAGACAGACTACATGGATAGACTACATAGATAGAGATAGTTGAGAGAGAAAGGAAGAGAGAAAGTGAGAGAGAGATATACTGAGGGTAGAATAAAGGCCTATTTAGGAATGAGGGGAGGACTGGAGGAAGAAAACCGTTAGAAAAGCTACACAATTGAAGTTACTTCTAAACCTGTCTTTAATGAGAGAAATCAAGAAAATAAATTTGGTCAATTAGAAAGTAATGAGGACCTTGCAAAAATAACTATTGACAAAAGGCAGCAAGGGATTTCTCCAGTAATTTGAGCATAACACACACTGTATGAGTCAGCAGGTCAGGAGGGGTTGCCTCCTAGGAGATTAGAGCTGGTATCATGCCTACTCGATTTTTGGCAATGATTTCTTCATTTAGCAAGCAAAATTGTGAGCTAAAATGAACCCAGAAGCAAGATAAATGAGGTTCCAAACTTCAAAACCAGGAGGAGGCCACATATTAGTGACTATTCATACAGGCAAGGCTGGTGCATTTAAAGGGGACTGGGCCTAAAGGAAGGACATCCTAAAACAAAAACACAAAAAGGAATTCAAAGGGCAGGCCATGGTCTATTAAGGTAAATTTATGGTCTATTAACCAGCTTTATAACCAGATTATCTGAAAATAGCATAAATCATTCCAGACAAATAGTTCCTTCTTTGGGTTATCAGAAGGGAAGGCAGTGTACAATCTTCTTATCAGAGTGAAAAGTGAGGACATCATTTCTTTTTTTGTGTATATCCGTCAGGAACAAATGATAAAGAGCTGAACTCCTACAGCACTGAATTCCATAAAGTTTCACTTCCAAAGCAAAATGTGTATGTGTGAATGTACATCTGTGTGCACGCATGCATATTTGGTGAGGAATGCAACTTTGATAGAGCCTGGATGGTGTCTCTTCCTGAAGATGCAGAATATGGGGAATAAATACAGGGTTGGTGTGGTGTTACAGGCATGAGTCCAGTACTTACTGTGATCTTGAGCCTATGAGAACTCAGAAAAATATTCACCAGACCTTTAAGAAATGATAGTGTAGAATTTTAGGGTAGAAGGACTATTAGGAATCACCTAGTTCTGCCTGTCTTCTTAACCATTTACTAGAACAGATATTAATTACTTTTCTAAAGCCACATGGTATGTCCATGTCACAACTTGAACTAAAACTATACTGAGGGGGAGTGTCTTAACATCCCACTTTCTGATGATGTCAGTTGGCAGCATCTGTTGCTAACTACCAGGCTAAAATAACTCTAGAGTTTGAAAATAATAGGAAGAAATTCCACTGGAAAAAAACCCGAAAGCTTAATTTTCTATGTAAAAATAATAAAAAATGGCCAGTCTTTACTGGTGGGCAAATGCCCTACAAGTAAGCATGCTGTATGAATCTAGAGAGTAATTTAGTTCCTGTGTTGAATCACCTGGCAAAGGGAGAGGCCTTACTTGGAACTGTTTGTAAGGCAATATCTCAAAAGAGGAAGGGCAGGTTTGTCAGACTATATAGGGATCCTGCACTTAAATTTTGGAAACACTTTTAAGTTTAAAAAAAAGTAAATCCTGGACATTGGAAAGATTCCAGAGAAAAACAGCACATAATTAAGGGAATGGAGTAGAGAAACTGATTTATGGAAGGAATTAAAGCAACACATTTTTTATGGCTCTGTTACAAATAAGGGCACATCTTTGACATATATCAAGGACTTTAATTGAAATAATGAGTTAATCCAAAGAGAGATGATTTAGGCATCGTATCAGAGGACAGGGTAACATGATAGGATGGAGAATTACCTGTTGAGATGATGAAATTGTCATCTTTCAAATGAAAGCGAGACAAATAGGGAACAATTAGGGAGATAGGGCTTAATAGTGATTTACATAAAAAGATTTGATTTTTAGCCTTTGAAAAAAACTATGAGCCAGGAGAATCATACTTTCTATGTTTCCTCAATTCTTGAAGAAACGTGAACTTATGATACATCATCAATTTAATAGCAGCTATTATACTGCATTAAATGTACAGGTTGATTGCAATCTACATCTTAATTTGAAAAAAAATGTTAAAATGTGAAAAATATATTCATTTTAGAATTGGAGAACTACAGCAATTATTTAAGTGATATACATATACAACCCTGTACTGTAAGTTCAATTCCTGACTATTTAAAGGCTAATTGCATCACTTATATGAATGTGGATGTTCTAGGCAATTTGCTTGCTGTCTCCTCATCCCCTTCTCAGAGAATCTGTTCCCACCCTGGTGATTGGGAAGCTGACCAATTTCTCTGGCATTACTGATTGGACCAGAAATAAATATGTGATTGGTACTAGGCCAGTAAACTGCCTTAAAAAAAGAAAAAGAAAAAGAAAAAGAAAGGAATCAAAAGAGAAAGAGGAAGTCAGTGAGATGAGAGGTCATGTGAAGTTGGGGCCACCATTTGGCCATGGCATCCAACACCACAAAGAAATTAGTACAGGGCAGCAAAGCCATCAGTAAAATGGAAAAAGTTGGCACAGATTAAGAAAAAGAAACCAGATGTCCAGTGAGCACCAGAGAAAATAGATGAGTAAATAGAAAGGTACTGTATTCACTTGTAGCTTCTCCTCCCAAAGATTCAATGTGAGTCCATGGGAGGCAGAGGGAAGAGGTTCCATGCTCCACTTTCTAATATAGGTCCTAGTGGTCTAACCGAATGAGGCATCCAATCTTTGGATAACCTTGACTTTCCCTTCAGTAAAAATAGACTTCTTCTTTTTTTTTTTTTTTTTTTTTTTTACAAATAGTTTATTGTCAAATTAGTTGCCACATAACACCCAGTGCTCATCCCCACAAGTGTCCTTCTCCATGCCCACCCCTCCTCCCCCCCACATCCACCAGTCTTCAGTTTTTGTCAGCATTCAAGAGTCTCTCATGGTTTGCCTCTCTCCCTTCTCCCCACCATTTCCGCCCTTCTTCTCCCCCTTGGTCCTCTGTTAAATTCCTCCTAATCCTATACGTGCACACATATGATATTTGTCCTTCTCTGCCTGACTTATTTCGCTCAGCATAACACCCTCAAGGTCCATCCATGTTGCTACACATGGCCAGATTTCATTCTTTCTCATTGCCATGTAGTATTCCATATAGATAAACCACATCTTCTTGATCCATTCATCTGTTGATGGACACTTAGGCTCTTTCCAGGTTTTAGCTATTGTGGAGAGTGCTGCTATGAACATTGGGGTACATGTGCTCCTATGCATCAGCATTTCTGTATCCCTTGGGTAAATTCCTAGCAGTGCTAGTGCTGGGTCATAGGGGAGTTCTAGTGTTAGTTTCCTTAGGAACCTCCACACTGTTTTCCAGAGGGGCTGTACCAGTTTACATTCCCACCAAAGTGTAGGAGGGTGCCCGTTTCTCCACATCCTCGCCAGCATCTAGAGTTCTCTGATTGGCTCATTTTAGCCACTCCGACTGGCGTGAGGTGGTATCTCAGTGTGGTTTTGATTTGTATTTCCCTGATGAGGAGCAATGCTGAGCATCGTTTCATGTGTCTGTTGGCCAAGTAAAGATAGACTTCTATATGAGCCAGTTTGAATGGGTGTCTGTTCCTGGCAACCTGGATCCCTTTCTCTCTACCTCTGCCCATTTCATGAATGCCTCTCAGTTATAACACATTAAGAAAAAGGTTTTGAGAGAAAGCTCATAATGCTAACAGTCTGGATTGTAACAACAGTTGTGGTAATCCTACAAATGAATAAACTGATATAATTTCTGATGCCTAAATACGTGGCTGTGAAACCATTGTCTCAGCCATTGAAAAATGTGGTGCAGCCTGGGTTGACTCTTGTCCATTGAAGAATGTGGTGCAGCCTGTATTGACTTTTTTCCAGAAGCCAGGTCCTAACTCAGCCTGTATTTTCTTGATCTTCTTGCTTTCACAGATGCCAGGGTAGCCCATTCTTAGGAACTATTCAACTGTGAGACTCCTTACTCCATGACCAGTCCACCTACCCCCTATCCCAAACATTCTTTATCTGGGACCAACATTTACATTCTCAGAATCTGTAAGTCCTTTCATCCAAACAGCCCATGTGGCAGTCATTTTGATAAGAGGTCATTCTGATTTCAAGAAAAACTCATTTTCTGTTCTGAATCTCAGTGTCTTCTTCTGCAGTAGTTCCCTAAGCAAACATACAGGCTGTTTGTTCTGCTTTCAACCCTCATGAATTTTTAATGATTTACAAGGAAAAGATTTTTTTCTCTCTGGTTTTTTTTATAATAAATTTAATGGCTTAATACACATCAAGTGGAATTGTTGGTTTGTGGTGACGGTTTTATAATTCCAAGTTCAAGGGGTTTTTTTTCTATTTAATTATGCAAAATAACTCTCATGGAATATAATGCAATAACAAAAACATGCACCAATGTTGGCATAAGAGCCTGTTGTTTATTAGTGTTGGTACTGTGCTTTATATTTGAAATAAAATATTTGGAACTAATGTTGGCCATGTTTCCTCCAAACTAGATAAAAAAAAAAGTTTCTTTCTGAAAACACCACACTCCAACCTTTGGCGATAAAAGCCAGCAGCTCTTGAGACACCAAATTAAATTTTATTTGTAGAAAGCACTGTGCTCTGTTTTGTTGCTTGCTCAGAGTTATTTTTTAATACTAATAATTTAATAAAGTGGAAGACCGATACATTGACCTGTGTTCTCCGAGGCACCAGAGGATTTCCCTGGGTTAAAAGGCATAGTTTGCTGAAAGGTTGTTTGTTTTACATTCTAACCTATTACTTATTTCTCTTGCCGTCTTGCCAGATTTAGCCTTAACTTTTGAAATCATTTTTGAATTTTGGAGAACATAAAGTAGTTGAGTTTTCAGAACCTTTAAGCCAGACTTTTAAAACTCTGATGGATAAGGACTGTTTTTCCTAAGATCCATTGCATTTGAGTTTTGTATTGGTGAATAGTAAAATTATCTCTGTTCTATACCTGAAGAAATAATTAGAGTTTCTTGGTAGAAGGGTGCCTGGGTGGCTCAGTTGCTTAAGCCTCCAACTTTAGCTCAGGTCATGATCTCATGGTTTGTTGATTTTGAGCCCCACATCAGGCTCTGTGCTTGACAGCTAGGAGACTGGAGACTGCTTAGGATTTTTTGTCTCCCTCTTTCTCTGCCCCTCCCCCACTTGCACTCTGTCTCTGTCTCAAAAATGAATAAACATTTATTAAAAATTGGGTTTATCTTAGAGTTTCTTGGTAGAAAGGAAGTAGATTTTCAGTCTCATCAAACAAATTCAACAAGAAGTCTTGTTCAATGCATCCACATTGGTTGGAAATAGGTTTCATTTACAAGGTGGGAGGATTTATCCCAAGGCTCGACCTGAGAAATCTGGACTTAGGTGAGGGTTGTCTGAGAGACTGATATTTTGCACAGGTGGAGCAAGACCAGACTGGGAGCTTCCGGCTGTTCAGCAAAGTTGAAACTAAAAGACAATATCTAACATAAAATGAAAGACCAAGGAGACATTGTAAATGAAACATCTGTATGAAGTTGGGGAGAAAGATTGAAACCAGGCATAAGGGGATAGGATAAAAACTGATGCCCCAGGAGAAAACAAGGCTGGAAGATAGGGACAGTACCTGGAGAGATTGTCTGAGGTCCTAGAGAAACCAAGGATTCATTAGAGAGAGTCTGTGCCCTTACTGTGGAGGAAAATACAATGCAGTATTTGGAGGTACTAACTGGAGGTATCTGGACATGAGTTCAAGTTCCAACTATACTGGTCAGTTGCTTTATGTGCAGAATGGGGAACTGACTTTCCGCTTGAAGCCACTTAATAAAGGCTGTTGTAAAATTTAAACAAAATAATGCTACTATTGGTTCTTATCGGTGTTGACTCTGACGGGAAAAGCTGCAAAATCAGATTACTTTTAATGTAAAAATGCTGCTTCTTAATTGTATACATATTTGCATTGATAGAAATGTATGAATTTGGGTTTTTTTTATACATAAGTGGTGTCTGTATTTTTATTTTGTTGATATTTTATTATTTACTTTTCATTTTATGTAAATAGGTTTTAACTGATGTATAACAATCATTTAGTAAAGTGTAGTATACACCTAGGTGTACTATATAATCAATTGTAATAAATATATTTACTGATATAAGCCACATCCCTATCAGGATATAGAATATTTCTGTAATTCCAGAAAGCAGCATTCCAGAAAACCTTCCCACAATCTCAAGCACCTACTCGTATGAGTTATCACCATAGATTAGCTTTTCCTGCTCTAGAATTGTATTCAAATAGAACCAAACAATATATACTATTTTGTATTGGAATTATTTTGCCCATAAAAGTGTTTTGGGGGGCGCCTGGGTGGCTTAGTCGGTTAAGCGTCCGACTTTCGCTTAGGTCATGATCTCGCGGTTCGTGGGTTCGAGCCCCGCATCGGGCTCTGTGCTGACTGCCAGCTCAGAGCCTGGAGCCTGTTTCAGTCTGTGACTCCCTCTCTCTCTGACCCTCCCCTGCTCACGCTGTCTCTCTCTCCTGGAAATAAAAAAAAAAAAAAAAAATTAAAAAAAAAAGTGTTTTGGGAACTTATCCATGTTGCTATATGTAACAGTGGTTCATTCCTTAAAATCACTGAGCGATACTCCTTTTTATAATTATATCATCTTGCTTATATTCCCCTGTCAATAGAACTTTGGATTGTCTCAATTTAAGGCTATTATACGGAAAATGGCTATGGACATTCTTAGATACATCTTTTTGAAGCATATGTTTTTATTTCTTTTGGTTATATACTTATGAATAAGCTTCTAGTTCGTCAGTATGTATTAGTTTAACTTTATGAGAAAGTACTAGACTGATTTACAAAGTGGTCATTCTGTTCTACACTCTCCTAAGCAATGAATGAAAATTCTAAATTTTTATACCTTCCCAAATATTTGATATTGTCAGTCTTTTAAATTTTAGCTATTCTAAAGGAAACATAGTTTTGCATTATGATTAAAACATACTCTTAATAAGTTAACCTTTTTGTAATTAAAATTTTTTTTGAAGTTTATTTATTTTGAGAGAGAGAGAGAGAGAGTGCATGGGTGAGAGTGGGGGAGGGGCAAAGAGCAAGGAAGAGAGAGAGAAACTAGACTCACATGAAAGGGAGATCACCCTAATGGGGGCTCACCGTAAGGAGGGCTTGAGCTCACCCAATGCTGGGCTTGACCTCAAGAACCATGAGATCATGAACTGAGCTGAAGTCAGATGCTTAACTGACTGAGCCATCCAGGTGCCCCTATTTTTTCTTTATAGAACTTTTTATTATATGAAATGTATTTGCTTGTTTATTATCTGTCTACCTTACTATAAATAAAAGCTTTATATTGGCACCAGAATATGCCTAGTATATAAACACATACTTCATAAATGTTTGTTGAATATATTCCTTTCTGTCATCCTTGATTTTTTTCTTTTTTAATTTTTTTTAACATTTTAATTGATTTTTGAGAGATAGAGACAGACGGAGCATGAGCGGAGGAAGCACAGAGCCTGACACAGGACTCGAACTCACGAACCCTGAAATCATGACCTGAGCTGAAGTTGGACGCTTAACCAGCTGAGCCACCCAAGTGCCCCCCTTGATATTTTTTCTTACCTGGTGTGTGTGTGTGTGTGTGTGTGTGTGTGTGTGTGTGTGTGTATGAATTATATATTTTAATTAACAGATCTCATCTCTTCACCTAAAGGCTTTTGGAAGACTGTGACCTGACTTAAGAATCTTTTATTTTCAACATATAGGGTAGACTTCTCCTAAAGGTGGGTGCTTAAGTGATATTTCCTGACAATTGACAGTTGAAGAAAAAGGGTGGCTATTTTTCCAACTTCTTTCTTTGTTTGTTTATACGTGTATGTGTTTGTATGTATGTATATATGTATGTGTGAATTTTAACTAACAAATATTACCTCCTCATCTATAGGTTTTTGGAGGATAGCAGTCTGACTTAAATATCTTCAACACAGTGTAGACTTTCCCCAAACTGTATATATATATATATATATATATATATATATATATATATATATATATATATATGATTTTTTAAAAAAAGTACAGAAGACCCAGAGTTTGATTCTGAAAGAATCCACAGTCATCTGAATGACAGTTTGAGGGTATGACTGGGGACTGGAATGGACACAGAGCTCTTTTAATTCTGTCTAACAAAGCCACAGACTAATGTTAAGGAATGTTTGTGTGATCTCTCCAGCGTGGAATCAGTTACTCAAACACAGGAGTCTTTGCAGAGATCCAAAATAATCATAAAACCATTATAACCACAAGACCTCTTCGGAGTTATCCCCTCAATAGTGAATGCTGCCCTTTTAAGCCAACTCTTATATTCAGAGAACGATTGTAATATCTCCAGCCTGGAAGAAATCCCTATCCCTGTGGCTCATTTACTTCATCTCTGTGGTTCTTGGAAGGAAAGATGGAGTGAAAGCCACCCGAGGCATTTGACTGAATTCTAGTCTTAAGCAGCGTACAGAGAGCTTTAATAAACTTTGGCCATTTAGCCAGCCTTCATTCCTGGGAAATACTGTCCAACTATCCCCGAGTCCCAGTAAATTGTTTGCCATGGGACAACCCTCTGTTTTATGGTCGTGGGCATTCTTAGGAATGTGATCAGAGAAAGAAAAGGCATTCTTACCATGCAGCAGCTCTGAAGGGAAAGCTTGCCCTTGAACCATCAGGTGCTGTGAGAAAGGTACCAATGGACATAGTTCTTCTTTGTATCTTGTTTTCATTGACATTTCCTGCTCTCTCACACATAAGAGTCATTCCATAAATAAATATTACATGGAAGGGAGAATGAAATAAGGTAGGAGAAAGAATGAAACAAAGGGAGGAAATGAAAAGGAAGGAACTCAGTTTCACTGGATGTTGGTTGTCTGATGGGGGGGCAAGAGTTCAACTGGTTTTAAGCAAGGTTAGAACTTTTACTTCATTGTGAATTCATACACGTAATTTTTTACTTAACATTTGCATTCTCTACTAGACTATAAACTCTATGGGGGTTGAAACTGTATTTAAATATATATTATGTATATATTTAAATGTACTTAAATGTAATATTATTTTTTTTAAATGTGTTTAAATATACATGTATATATTAATGCTGTCACTTTGGCCCACATAAAGAGCCTGACATCTGAACCCATCCTGGGCAAGACACTAAGTAGACCCCTGCTGTAAGCTGGCCCAAGGATATTTCATGTTTGTATCCCTCACAGAGTTTAGATGATTCGTACAACATGGATACTTAGTAAGTAGTTCATAAATGAACACCTGATTGGAAAAATAAATCCGAGAAGCTTTATAACAATGGATCTTTATTATGTTCATAGAATTCATTAGAAAAACAACTTTGCTGAATATGAAGTTGAAGCACCAAGTTTTTCCCTATATTCTATTAATATATGTTGGGTGATGCCAGCAGAGTGCATCAAACAAGATAGTGGGATTTCAAATCATTACATAATAAGGAGAATTTTTCGGAATTCTCAAACCTTCTTTGAAAACATTTCTACGCAGGTCACATCATGATCTATTTGCCATTTGTAAAGTAAAACACCATCATGAAAAAGAATATTTAATGCCATAAAGAAAAGCTCTACTTTAACCAGCTAATAAATGTCAGATTCCCCATTCCAGCTGCATGGCAAAAAAGGAATCATAAAGTAAGATCATAGCCTCCTGTGATTTTTGAATCAAAATGGAAATTAAGAAATGAGGGTTTAATAATCCTTAACGTTTGCTCTTTGGGAAGTCTGCTATTTGTTGAGAGCAGGGCTGGCATACATTAGGGGGTGGAGAGCTGGGATCAGACTCCTTTTCATCACCTTTCTCTTGTAGTGTTCATTTTTGCAAACTTCCTTGCTCCAGGGTTGTGCAAATACAATGTTTCCCCCAATGGCTTCACAGCATGCGATGAGGCAAAGCTGAGAAGCCAAACCTAACTTTCTGAGCCTGGTTTCCACATGAGAATTCCAGCACCAGCACCTGACGTTGCCCAGGTGCCTCTGGTTGCTTTGGGCTCAAGGCTTTTGGTGGCCATTTTTAACCTGCTACAGATAGAAATGCCTTTTCTTCAAATCTTCCAGTGAAAGAAAATTCAGAGTTCCCTTAGTTACTTTCTATCAGGGCAAAATGTTTAGCACACATAGACATTTTAGAAAGCATTTTCATAGTATCTCCTGGGGGCCACAATGTCTGAAAACATGTTGGTACATTAGATTCATGTGATACATTTTTGATGCATATAATACACATAGATAATGTGTATTAATATATATCTAATGTTTTACTGATATGAAGATATAATTGATAATAAAAAAACATTATATATGTTTTCAGGCTTTCAGTAACCATGTATTAGAATAATGTACACACTCTATAACCCACATTCCACTTCTCATTATCTCCTTGGATCAGTGCTCAGAGAAGCACAAATAAGGATGTTCACTGTAACGATGATTGCACTGCCAAAAAAACTGGTAACATCCTAAATGTTTATTAATATAGGTCTGCTTAATTAAATACTATGTATATGAGAATGAGATAATAAGATAATGAGTAATATATAATGATTTATAAGAATGACCCTCTCACACGGAACACTACTATAAACTATGGACTAAATACAAAATACGAAAACACCTACCTAAGTGCTCTAAAGAGTGAAAAATTGGCAGATTTTGGAAAGAAGTCAAACTTAAAGTTTCTAGGTTTTGTGTTTTTTTTTAAGTTTTTTTTTTGATGTTTTTATTTATTCTTGAGAGAGAGAAAGCATGAGCAGGGGAGGGTTAGAGAGAGAGGGAGACACAGAATCCAAAGACAGGCTCCAGGCTTTGAACTGTCAGCACAGAACCTGACACGGGGCTCGAACCCACAAACCATGAGATCATGACCTGAGCCGAAGGTGGACTCTCAACCGACTGAGCCACTCAGGTGCCCCTAGGTTTTGTGGTTTTGCCTTATAGTGGGCACCAGTTTTGGCATAGAGCAGGGCAACAAAAGATACACACACATACACACACACACACACACACACACACACACACACACCTCGCTATTTTTCTGGTCTAAGGAATGAGAGACATAGCCTGGGGCGGACACTGGTATTAATCCAGAGGGCATTTTTAATAGCAGGCCTCAGATTCCTGCTTTGGTTTAATTATTTGTTCAAAGGTGCAAATTCTTGATTATTGGTTTTAGCATTTGAAAGTTTAATGAAGGCACTGGGCTCTTTCCTTAAGAAAACAAAAAAAGAATATAAGAAGAAGCACACAAAAATCTACATGTAATTTCAGAAATGTCACAGACTCTTGAAAGGCATTCATAATCCTCAGATTTAAAAAAAAAAAAAAAAAAAAAAACCCTCCTGTAGGGTAGACTGTCTTCAATGACAGAAATGAACATAAGGTTGGTAGACCAAATAATATCATGGAAAAAAAAAAAAGAATATAAGGATATAACATTTCTTTAAGGATGGGGATGCACCAATAACTCAGTCTGGTATAAATGTAAAATCTTGCATTTAGGTCTAAATAATTAATTGCAAATGTATGAAATGACAAAGATATGACTCAGTGGACTCATAAATAGAAAAAAGCTTTGGAATTTTGTTGATAATAAGCTCCATTATGTACTATAAATAATATTATGTGCCTGCCAAGAAAATAAATATGATCTTCAGTTGCTTTAATTGAAGAAAAAGTCTAGAACTACACTGCACAATGTGGCAGCCCGTAGCCATGTATGGTTATTTAAATTAAATTAAGTTTCATTTAAACAATATAAAAAGCCCAATGTCTCAGTCACAGTAGCCACATTTCAAGTGCTCACTAGTCACATGTGGTTAAGTGGCTGCCGTATTAGCATTGAAATAAAACATTTCTGTCATCACAGGAAGTTCTGTTAGATCGCACTCTTCTGGAACAAGGAAGGTAAGAGTCACACTGGGCTCTGCATGGTTCAGAACACACCTGGAGTAGTAGACACGTGGCTTTTTTACTGCTCAGAATGGATTATTCCCTTTCCCTGGAAACAGAATGCTGAATGTTCTGTGGGAAAACACCTCCTTCTCATTCTAGGCCATGTGATTTGGGTGGGATTGGTGCCTCTATTAGCTTTAGGAAGATGGGCTTTTATTAAGTTTACTAGAGCCTCATGGCTCCCTCTGGACAACATGGTATAAGCACGGGAGGTGCAGAAATGAACAGGTGCACAGGCCTTTTGATAACATAACTGGAGAGTCCAGACCTGCCAGTCAGCCACCTAAGGATGATGCCAATGCCAGATTATAGGACAGAGAGACAGAGGGAATTGAAAACTTGGTGACATTGTCTGAACCTCTGGATCAAGCTTCACTTGAAGCCCACATGATTTCTTTTCAATAATACAAACTTATAACCGCTCTTCAATGTTAAGTCACCTGAGTTTGGTTTCCTACACTTGGGACACTAAGAGCCCTAAATGATATCCCTGATAAACTGAGTTCAGTTCAGTGAGTGTTCCATTTTGGACAATGATACAGCATGATGGAATGTTTTCAGAGGAGAAAGACCAGGAGGGTGAAAGAACTTCAAGGAAATATTTATCTGCTATTCCCATGACCAGATTAAGTCCTCATTCCCAGGCTAGTCCAAGTGGCTGATGTGACCATTTTGACATTTCATAAATTCCCCTGGGAAGAAGGATTCTAAAAGCTTTCAGTCTTCATTTAAAGTAGTATGGTAGAAGGAACAAGATCATTTGATGAAGTCCCTGAATCATAGATCTCCTCATATCATCAGGACAAAAAATAAGAGAGAAAATCATGTAAAATTACTTTCCTTTTAAAAATAAGTGACATTCATACCAGCTCAAGGCTGCGTTTTAATAACTATGCTGCTCCAAAATGTGTCACTTTAGTTGGATGATATTATAAAAGAAAACCAGTGGATATTATTTTTATGTCATTTTTCAATCCAGAACATTTTTATAAAATTCTACAGATTGAATTAATATTTTAAAGCTGTATATATAATGAAATTTAAAATATTCTTTGAAGATAGCTCTCCTGGAAGGCTGATAGAAATGTCCAATAAAGGGCTACAGAGAATTGTTTTCAGAAGCTTGACTGGGAAGGTAGAAAGATTCTGTTTACTACAAATCATTTTTAATTTTGTTGTCTTGTGGCTAAATTAACTAAGCTGCCCACTTCCTCCCTGCCTGCCATGTCACCCTCCTCCCCCATATTGAAGTGAGAAGGTAAAGATTCTTCAGAGATTAGAAGCTCTAATGCAGAAGTTTACAAACTTATCTGTACACTACAACTACCTGGGGAACTTAAAAGGGATACTAGTAAACATAGAATTATCATATGATCTAACAATTCTATCCTTGGTACATACCCAAAACAACTGAAAACAGAGACTCAAACAGTTACTCATATATCAATGTGCATAGTGGCATTAGTGACAATAGCCCAAATGTGGAAACAATCCAAATATCCATCACTGGATAAATGGATAAACAAAATGTGGTATATAGTTACAAGGAGATATTATTCAGCCTTAAAAAGGAAGGACATTCTGATATATGCTACAACATGGATGAACTTAAAAAACATTCAGTGACGTGAAATAAGCAAGACACAGAAGAAGAAATATTTTATGATTTCACTCATACGAACTACCTAGAACAGACAAACTTATAAAGACAAAAACTAGAACAGTGGTTTCCAGAGGCGGGGGGGAGAAGAACGGGAAGTTTCAAGGTTACAATTTGTTTATAATGATGTAGAAAACATTCTGCATATTGAGGCTGATGATAGTTGCACAGCAATGTAAATGTATGTAACATCACTGAATTGTACATTAAGATGTACAATTATATAAAAGATGTACATATATAAGGTGTACATATATAGATGTCAGGGTCTCACCCCCAGAAATTCTATTTGGTTGGTATGGGGTACTGTTCAATGTTGGGGTTGTATAGTCCACTCATATTCCTAATGTGCAGCCTCATGCCACAGGTTCCAGACAGGTAGTATAAACGACTGAAAGCAGCCATCTGGGGATGGTGAAGACCTGGAAGGCACGTGTTCTGTCCTTGGGAAAAAGCTGCCACCACTTGGCCCTGGTGAATTACTGCCTAGATGGAACACAGGTCTCAGAATGTCCAGATCTTCTGAATTGTTAAAAGAAGTATGTACGTGGATGTTTTTAGAAACACTTATATTTAAGTGATCCTAACTAAAATTCTAAAAAGAAATAAAATAACAGATGATGAAATAAAATATGTCTGAGGGTTGTATGCTGTATATCAAGTGTCTTGTTTGCTGAGGACTGTCTTTGTTTTACTACCAAAAGTCTTCATCTTGGAAAACTGCCCAGTCTCAGGCAAACCAGAATGGTTGGCCACCCTAGTACTCTACTAGTTTACGTCTTCTGGTCTGAAGAGGCAGAGCAACAACCATATATTTGGTGTCCTTCAGCAGCTGTGTGCTGGGGACAGTGTGCAAAGAGGAGGTCACAGGGCTTTTATCTCCCTATGATTTTCATCAGTAGTCCTACCTCAAACCATCCCAAATAAACATGCACTCCATGTAAAAATGGCAAATACGCTAAGCAAATCCAGTCTTAAGACAAATCTCACTGCATTTGCCCTTATTAGACTTATGCCTCTACATCTCTCCTTTATGTAAAATTTGGAACCGCCATTCACATAGGTAGCTACAAAAGGCACAGTTCTGGAAAGAAAGCACCATGTGTATACAGACACACACATACACACACACACACACACACACACACACACACATCATCTATTTTCTGCCTGGTTTTATTTCTCTGGAAAATCATAATACAGCATGACATGTAAAAGTGGGCTTAGAAACACTGTATATTTCCAAGCCATTACTTCTCTGTGACTGGTGTTCAAGGCCCTTCCCAAGAATACCTGGACTCCAACATCTCTTACCAATAGAACCAGTGATACAGCCTCACTGAACTCCTTACCTCCTCAAGGTAAGGGACATCCTTACCTTCATACCTTTGCACATACCATCCCCCATGCCTGGAGTGCCCTTCCCTTCTTCTGGAATTATATATATATATATATGTATATGTATGTATATATATATATATATGTATGTATGTATATATAATATATGTAAATTGTATATATATAAATTATATATATATATATATATATATATATATATATTTTTTTTTTTTAGCTACCACTACTATCTATTTCCAGAACTTTTCTATCATCTCAAACATAAACTCTGTACCTAGTGAACTATGGCTCCCATTTCCCTCTTCCCTCAGTCCCTGATAACTTCAATTATACTTTCTCTATGAATTTGCCTATTTTACATAACTTATATAGGTAGAATCATAGGATATTTGTCCTTTTGTGTCTCACTTATTTTACTTTGCATAATGTTTTCAAGATTTACTCATTTTGTAACATATATAGAATTTCATTTCTTTTAATGACTGAATAATAGTACATTGTATATACCACATTTTGTCTATTTTTGAACGGATTGGTCATTTTGTTGTTCTTGCTTAGTTGTAGGAGTTCTTTTTATGTTCTAGATATTAATCTGTTATCAGATGTCCAATTTGCAAATATTCTCTTCCATTCTGTGGATTATATTTTCACTATATTGACTGTTTTCGAGGCACAAACATTTTATAATTTTGATGAAGGTCAGATTCTCTGTTTTTCTTTCATTGTCTGTGTCTTGGTTTCATATCCAAGACATCATTGCCAAATCTAATGTCATGAAGATTTCCCTCTCTACATTCTCCTAAGAGTTTTACATTTTTGATTATTACATGTAAGTCTTTGATCCATTTTGAGTTAATTTTTGTATGCATTATGAAATAAAGGTCTAACTATTCTTTTGCACGTGAATATCTAGTTATCCCAGCACCATTTGCTGAAAAGATCATCCTTTCCTCATTATGGTCTTTGCACTCTTGTCTAAAACCAATTGACCATATATGTAAGAGCCTATTTTTTTAATGTTTACTTATTTTTTGAAGGAGAGAGACACAGGAGTAGGGGAGGGGCAGAGAGAGAGGGAGACACAGAATCAGAAGCCGGCTCCAGACTCTGAGATGTCAGCACAGAGCCCAACATAGGGCTCGAACTCATGAGCCTTGAGATTATGACCTGAGCCAAAGTCAGACATTCAGCTGACTGAGCCACCCAGGCAACACTGTTAGAGTCTATTTTTTAAAATTACAAATAAGTTTATTATTTCTTGATCTGATTTCTTATTGTCTTTTTTTTCCTAATTACATAACAAAATGTAGCTAATGATTGCACCTATTCATCAGGTAGTTGTAAATGGAAGACAAAATGGGAAAGCTTAAACAGTGTCTATCTTTATTTATGTGTGTTTATGCTTGTAATCAAATTCATAGTTTGATAATAAAATATATGTAATATATAGAAGATTATACACACACACACACACACACACACACACACACACACACACACACACACACACATATATATATATATATATATATATATATATATATATATATTACTATAGAAAGGTTAGGCACACTTCAGTATTATCAGGAAGAAAGAAATGAAGTGATAATCCTTTTAGATAGGTGTTTCCTCACTACCTCCTTGGTATCCTAATTTTGAAGGTATCTGCAGTTTGAAGAGTAATGCTGTACCCATGCAGTAGGCAGCCAGACACCTCTGGCTCACTTCAGCTTCTCAGGACAAGGGTTTAGCAATTGCAACCCCAGGTAATTCTAATAATTTAAGCCTCTTTTCCCTTTCTCTTGTACCTTACACTAAATCCAGGGGGTAACAGGGGTTACCCTGTTGGCTCTGGCTATGCTACTTACTTACAAATATTATGAAAATCATAAAAATGTCAACTTCTTTATTTCAGTTCTGTAGATTACAGATACAAAATGCTCTCCAATCATTCCCCATCTTTACAGATTGAGCAAGAAGCCTTTAGTTTCATGTTTAAATAACAGATAGAATGACACCCACCCCTGTGACAGATGGTCTACGGATGTTTTCCCAGCCTTCTTGCTAGAAACAAGTTCCAGGCTGTGGAAAAGAATACTCTGACAGTGCATTCTTACTTTTACCAATTGGCATGAACAATCTTTGAGGATCAGCTATCTGGTCAAATTGAGAACTATCAGTTGCACAATGACATAAGGCTTAGAAAATACATGATTTGGGGGCACCTGGGTGGCTCAGTTGGTTGAGAGTCGGACTTCAGCAGGTCACGATCTCGTGGTTCTTGAGTAAGATCCCCACATTGGGCTCTGTGCTGACAGCTCAGAGCCTGGAACCTGCTTCGGATTCTGTGTCTCCCTCTCTCTCTGCCTCCCCCATTTGCACTCTGTCTCTCTCCCTCAAAAATAAGCAAAGAAAAAAAAATTAAAAAAAGAAAATACATGATTTCATTGCATATAAGTATACATATATACATATATAAATATAATACCAAAATAAAATAATGGCAGCTAGAAAAAACTAAGCTTCAACTCTATGCCAGGCACTAGAATGGGTACCTATGCACTTTATTTTATTTAATTTTCATAACACCCAACCATTTTACGGTTGAGGAAATAGACATTCAGTGGCTTATTGAAGGTTGCACAACTGGTCAATGATTATTTGAAAACTGGCCATCAAATATTATCACCAGAACCCATTCTCCTTCTCTCACACCATCCTTCCTCCTGTTAATCTCTGTCCAGGCTCTTTAAGGAAATGTACAAGTTGGGACACCCAGGTGGCTCAGTTGGTTGAGCCTCCGACTTTGGCTCAGGTTATGATCTCGCAGTTCTTGAGTTCAAGCCCCTCACCAGGCTCACTGTTGTCAACCTGTCAGTGCAGAGTCTGCTTCAGATCTTCTGTCCCCCTCTCTCTGCCCCTTCACTGCTTGCACTTTCCCAAGAAAACAAATAAAATATTTTTTAATGTACATGTATATGTACATGGATGTATATATACATATGTACATATATGTACATATATATGTGTATGCAAGTTCACTCCAATGTTAGAGATTCATGCTGATTAAATGTTAGAACTAGTATGTATGTGTGGGTGTTACCAGAAGAATTTTTGCTATAACCCAAGAAAAAATTTTTAACAATACTGACTGCCTCAGAAGAAGGCAACTCTCTATTTTTGGGGCTTATTCAAGCAGAGTTGAAGGATTACTGTTAGTCTGCAATGTGGTAGAACAGATTTGTGCAATGGATAGGTAGTTGGGATAAATGACTTTAAAGCTCTCCTTTTGTTTCTAGGATCATAGGTGAAAGGCTTCTACAGGATCCCTTTTAGATTTTCTGAGCAGTTTGCTTTCTCTAACAGTTTGCTTTTCTCCACCCCACGATCCAGGACACAAGGGTGACCTCCTTGAACACATGCTGGTTCAGCTTGACTCTGTTCTTTGTCATAGACAACTGAACCAGAAAAGTTACCAGATCCAAGATGAATGCAACAACAGCCTCCCATCCTCAGGAATTTGGAACTGGGATGAAGAAAAGCAAGCCTGGGTTGGTCTCTTAAACATAGGAAATTTAAACTGAAGAACACTGCACTCACCATGTAGACTAGGAATAAATGGATAGGGTGCACTGAACTGGAGAAACAAAGATAACAGGTGGTAGGGAAATATTACCATTTCCCTGATGGCCTCTCATTCCCAGCTCCAGTTCTACCCAAGGACTTCAGGTTCTGGGAGACACAGAGTTCTGTAAGCCCAACCAGAAGGGGCTCAAATAAGTGAGGGTGAATAGGAATCAGCTCTCTCTTGAACACTGGCAAAAGGACAGGTGGCCGCTCTCTGTACCGCGACCCCCCCCCCCCATCTCCATTTATGTTTTCTTTACTACCTGCCAAGTCTAAGTCTGTGAATGCTCAGGAGAGTCCATTTCTGTGTTAGAAGAGTTGTGTGAGAGTGAGGGAGATTTGTGGGGCTTTGTTTGATTTTACTGTGGGTTGGAGGGGTTAGTAAAAAGAAGGGTGCCAGTGAAGGAAAGTTACCCAACAAAAGCATCCTAAGAAAGCTGTGTTTGAGACCAAATCCAACTATTACATCCCAGAGTGTGGCCCAAATCTTATTCTCTTTAGGAGAGCTAAATATTATTGTCTTCTATAGAAGTTCAGAAATCCTTGCTTCATACATGATAAATCACCTCTGAGAATGGCTTTAGGGTGAAACCAGTGAAGCCTGTCTGGTGCTTTCCAGTGAAAAATTTGGGGCCACCTCTCAAGCAGACTCTTGCATTGGGCATGCTTAATGGGGAGAAACATGACCCCAGAGAGACAAATAATCTTCCCATTCTTAAGGAAGTCTGGACTGTTTTTCTAGCACACATGGACAACTCATAATTATTCTTAAGTAACCCTGAGAATTTTAACATGAATTGAGTTATGTGTTTCTTGTTAAATGGATCAAATTTCAACAAAGCCCGGGAAACATCTTGAAAAATCACATGAATGCAATTTCCAAAGAAAACAATCCAAGAATTACTGCCAAAGAGTTTTATTTCCACTAGGAAGGAAGAGAAGAGTTTCATTTTGCCCCCCACACAGACTGTATGTTCAATTTGTGGTCTGCAATGGAAAATTCTGCTGATTTTGCTGAATTCGGGCAAGGAGAGAAATGAAGGGGACTATTGTTGTTTGAGTGATAAAACTGTCTTTCTTTCTCTAGCATTAATATGCTATTAGCATTTTCAATTTGATTCTACAAATATTGAGTTTTAATGGTGTGTGAGGTACCATGGGAGGGTGAACAAAGAACTTAGCACATGATGTTTGCCCCATGGGCCCTGTAAATTAGACCTACAAGTAGGGCATTGCCAGCCCACACAGTGCCCTTGTGTAAATTAGAAAAAGATGCTCCTTTCTGGCAGATGTAACCTTATGGGCAACCAATTAACACAGGGGACATTTGTGCAAATTAGGAAAAAATCCACCTCTTCCACCAAGGGCACAGTTTTGTGCCAGGGTGCACATATTGATTTTCATCCTCCTTTCCTTTGACTGGATACTCTTGTGCTAGACACAACTTGCTCATCTGATTGCAACATTCCTGACTATAAGATATGTAAAGGGCTAATCTGGGAATCACCCTTTGTGCAAACAGATGCAGTACAAACATTATTTTTCACCTTCAGTGAATAGAAAGATCATCTGAGAACTTATTGGGAATACCCGAACCTCACTGCAGGTATTAGGAATCAGAATGACTGAGATAAGGTCTAGAGATCGTGTTTATAACACACTCTTCCAGATATTTGTGATACAGGTGATCCAAGAACAGTGGTTTGAGAAGTAAAGATTTAAGAAGTAAATGGCGGAGTCATCTGGAAAGAGAGGAGATCAAGGCTGGCTAAACTTACTGGATCTATAGAAGATGGGGAATTTTACTTGTGTGATAAATAAACTGTAATTTCTGGAACTTTTACCTCAGTAGAAAAATGTTTTCATTTCCCAAAATGGATGAGAAAATATCAGCTAGCTTCTTTGAAGTTGTCCAGAAGAGAGCAATAACAACTGAAGAAAATTGTTTCTAAGATGAATCCCTGAATTAAGTTTTGTTTGGGGAGTTGAAAACTTTGCACCTGCTAGTACTAACTTCGTCTTTAGATACGAAAAAAGCCAACATGTTAGCTGGGACTAGGCAGAGATTGACAGTAACACCAAGAGACCTATGTACATGATATCTCTGCAACCATCTTTCTCATTGCTTTCCAGAACCTTCCCCCAGTAGCACCCATAATTCTCCAAGGCACTACTGATAATACCACTGCATACTTAATAACAGAAAACAACTCTAGCTTCTAACACAACAAGGTTTCCTTGGGAAATGGAATTGTGGCATATGTGGAATGGTGGTTTCCATTAAAAAAAATTCATTAGATGTTTTGAGGCCTTTACCCCAAAGTTTTATACTTTCCTGAAGAAAAATATTCTATGATAATAAGCTAAATATAAGCTAACGTATTCTCTGGCACAGAGTGTCCTTTATTCATTCGTTCCATATAAACAGTTACTTTTTTTAAGTTTAATTATTTATTTTGAGAAAAAGAGAAGGAGAAAGAGAGAATCCCAAGCAGGCTCCATGCTCCTAGCACAGAGCCCAATGCAGGGCTCAAACTCACAAACTATGAGATGATGACCTGAGCTGAAATCAAGAGTCAGATGCTTAACTGACTGAGCCACCCAGGCATCCCTGCAATTACTCATTTTTGGTTATATGATTTGGGAAGAGGAGCCTTCCCCATCATTTCTGGGTCAACCTTCTGTCTTTATGCTTTGTCTGTGTTAGAGGCAATCACTTTATCTCTAAAGACCATGTCTGAGAAAGCCCAGGATGAGAAAAGTGAGAAGAGAGAGGTGCAGTTGCAATCCATAATATATCAACCTCCATGACTCAACAGTCTATATGCTGGGTAATAACAGGTAAGGAATATTGCAACTGTTAATCAGTCGTCAGACTAACAGGATCTTGACCTGTATAGAGTCTTGAGCAATAGAGTATTTTCCATTGGTTTAGGTAAGAGCACGGCAGCCGGAAAATTGGAAGTTATCTCATTTGGAGTGATGGTGAGCCTTTCCAACCTCTCTTTCATAAATCAAGTATATCATCCAAGTAGCAATTCAATTGGTTTCTTTCTTCTGGTTAACTTCATTGATTTGTTTGTGCTTCCTACTGAAGACAAAAACTGAAGATAAAGCCTATGTATGAAAAAGGGAAAATGAAACTCTTCTTTTTGTCTATTTACTCTAGGCCATCATGCTCAATTAGGAGAGTATCCCTGGTAAATAATTTATTAAGGTTTATATAAAATAAACTAATATCTTTAAAATAATTCTGCTTCCATTTCAATTGAATACCAAACAATAAGTACCATTTGTGAAGCTGGAATTGTGTAGAGGGATGGAGAGGCAGTGCAGGATGTTCAGCGGTTAAGAGCATGAACTTTAGGTCAAACAGGCACATCTGGGTTTGACTCACAGATCTGGAATTTAATGGCTGTGTGCCCTCAAGAAAATTGTTTTACCTCTTTGAGTTTTATAGAACCAAGATAAGAACACCTAACCCATTGAGTTGCTTAGGATTTAAAACAATAAGCACAGTAACACAGTGATTGACACATAACAAGCATCTGACATGCAGTGGAGATTATCGCAGCAAGATGCAAATCATAGAGTCCTACTCAAGGCACTCATAGTCTAATCACAGGGATCCACATGCTTTTTCTGTAAAGAGATATGTAGTAAATGTCATAGGCTTTGTGGACCATTCAGTTACTTTCACAACTACTGAAATCTGCTGCTGTAGAATGAAAGCAGCCACACACATGTGTAAGTGAATGAGCATGGATGTGTTACAGATCAAATTTGATGATGCATCCAGTAGAATAGCTTATCGTACTAAAATCATTGAAAGCTAGAGCTGGTGCTTGTACTGCTGTCTCTTTGCTTAAAGGACTGTGTGATGGCCCACTAAATAATTTTTTATCCTAATTGGCATTCTCCTGGAATATACCTTCTCCTTTATGAGGGAAATAGGTTATATGTAATGATGTCAGCCTTGATGTTAAATTTTGCAACTTCAGTGAGCAGTGGATTTCTGTTAACTAATAAATTCATTAACAAATTTATAAGCAATGTGTTTATAAATGTCAAAAAGCAATAAGTTTATAAATGTCAAAGCAATAAGTTCATAAATGTCAGTGGCTCAATATCAGTTTCATCTGGATTATGACTCCAATAAGAAAGCATAGCTTATAATGGCAACAAGTGATTGATGTTGAGTCTCCACCAAATTACTATTTTTAAGAACTTATTGCTCTTTCTTGTAAGAACTTTTTTGAAAGCATAAGCATCATTCAACTGACAAAGGTATTTAATACCTAATTATGGTCATTCAAATATTCTAAAAATTCTACTTGGACCATGAGATAGTAGTCTAAGCATATCAAGACAAATGATTTAATCAACCACTCCCTGGATCCTGCATGCTCAGGGCCTCTAGCTCAGAATCTCCCTTCCAGAGCTATGTAATCAATTCAGTATTCAACTGACTTCATCAGAAATTAGAATCTCTCTGTATCATATTTCAATTAGTTTTTGGTTGAAACTAATTAAATATTGACTCAGTTTAACCTAAATAGTCAGGATACTTTACTGGTTCATGCATATGAAAAATACAGTCTTCACCTGCTTCAGATGAAGACTGACCCAGCAACTCAAAAAATGTCAACAGAGTCCTTGTTTCTCTCTTTCTGGTCTACCTTCCCCTGTGACATTTTAGTCATAAGATTGTGTCCTTTCATATCTTAAAGCTGGAGCCAGCAGTTTCTGGCTTCTCTGTTTCCTTTGTCACAAGCTGCGGTAATAAGAATGTATTTTTTCCCCAATGTTCATTGCAAAATCTAGAAAAATGCTGCTAATAAACCATCTTAGGTTATGTATTTATACCTGAGCTAATCACTATGGCCAGACAAATAGGGTGTTCCAGTTAGTTTAGCCCTGGTTACATCATCCAATGCTGGAGGTCAAGGTAGAGTTGGTTCCCTGAGAAATTGTAGCTGTTGGAATGGAGAAGAGAGGAATTGACATGTAAAGAGAAAACCAACAAAGGATCAAGAAAGGTTTCTGTACTCAGTGGTGAGCAATTTATTCAGGTTGTGGATAGCACATTAAAAACCAAAGTGTGTTTCCTATGCCATCACAACTCTTGCCACCTTCCACTGGCCACCAGAGGATGTAGTGCCTCATTACCTTAGAAAACTTGCAGCCAGCTAGACCTAACATGCCCCACATCTCTTGTAATCTTTGGCCACCTCAAGATGTGTTAGCTACTCTGTCATCTGTGCTTTCATATACCCTTGCTTCATGCTCTATGCCTGGTCAAATGCCCCTCTTTTCTTGTAGCCTTTCCTGCTATGCCCTCTTAAGTCTCCACTAGATGAATAACATACTACCTTGCCTCTTCAACTGTTTCACATAGTCAGGCTCAGCATTTCTATATGTCTCTCTAACATTTTTGAATTGAAACCTACATCTCCTAAATTCTATGTTTTATGTCCATTATCCAAATAGTTGTTCCAATTTTCCACTTGAATATCCTAGAGATACTTAGAACCCAGCATGCTGCAAATAGAAATCATTATCCCTTACCCAAATTCACTCTTTTCCTTGAGTTGGCTGTAGTCAAAATTTGATAGGTAGATAGGTAGACAGAAAGATAGATAGATAGATAGATAGATAAGATATGAATTATGTATGTGTATATGTATATCATAGTTACATATTTAGACATGGATTGTTTGAATTGAACTGAATTCCAAGAAAAAATAATTTGGTGGTAAGATTTTAAAGCTGTAATACTCTTGATATCTTCATACCTGGAATTAATTTAAGAATATTGAATTCTTAAGTTACAAGTCAAAAGAAGGTATCATTAGTGTCTCAAAGTGTGATCATAGCATATATGTTCTGCAGGATTTTAATAGAAATGCTCAGGAGTGTTCCAATCTAAAAAGAGATAGGGAACAGTAGGTTAATCACTAGGTTGCTCTACCGAAGGATTTCTTGGGGTTTTTAATATGTTAATTCGCACTGTGACTATTTCAAATAGGGAAAGAGTGTGCATCACTTTCAGACTTTTTTTAAACCACAAAACCTTCTCTCCCGCTTCCATCTAACTTTTTCTCTACCCATACGTACACACACACTTTTATAATTAATATACTATAGAATATACATTAAGAAATTTTTGCATTGGCTTATATCTGAAACAAATGATATTTACCTTTTCCAAAACCCAGCCCTTTATCTTGGTGATTCATAATTCACTTCATGGTCTGAAATGAGCTTTATCATGTTAGTAATTCACATTTTTCAGAGCTTATTGAGAGAATATAGAAGTTTACATTACAGAAATAAATAGAGAAGGAAATAAATAGTACTGGGTAAAATGGATTGAAATCACCATAGCAGACCAAAGAAGGGTTGCCCCCTCACCATCCATTCCTACTTTCTCTTTCCTAGAGGAACCCTGATTTTGTTTAAGTACCAACATCTTCACATGAAGCCTTGCGGCTTTAAAAGGTGACCCCATCTCCAGCTCTTGGGATAGACCTAATTGTTTTTTTATTAGTCAAATTTCCCTTGTCTGTGATTGGTTCCAAGAAAGGCACATGACCCAATCCTGCCCAATGAGACAAGAGGGAAAGACTGCAGAGAGATTTGTAGTAAAATTTCCTTCCTTATAGGAAAGAGAGGTATGAAGAAATAGTCTCTCTTCTTTTTCTGAATGTTGGGTCTTGAGAATGCCTGGAAATGCATCTTATTCCCAACCTGAACTAACACCAAGACTGATCAACAGGACATATAGAGCAAGGATCCCTAATAACACTGAATCCAAACTCTCCGAATCCTGCCTAAAAGGCCTCAATTTCTGACTATTTTTTATGTCCTTCTGAGTTGAAGCTTCTGTTACTTGAGATAGGAAGCTTTCTAGTTGAAACTGAGGGTGAGATAAATGTATGACGGAGTCTCTAGAGGGGGCTTCTAGTATCTTCCACTTTTATCTTATATCCGTGGCTAGTCAAAACATGCTCTCCCCAAAAATCTTGAGTTGAAACTATGTGGAAATATTATGTGGTGATCTGAAAGATGTCATCTGGTGAAGACCACATTTGCTAACCATCTGGATCTAGCGAAGGCCAAGATAGTGGAATGGTTGTGGTAAAGATCAAATACTGGGGTGAGCAGAACTGGGTTTGCTTCTGAGTTCTGCCCATTACTGGCTGTATGACCTTTGATAAAACACTTAACCTCTCAGAAATTCAGTTGAGACTGCAAAAGGGGGAATAAATAATAGTATATATACCATAAAATTTTTTATGAGTATTATATAATGTAATACATGCCAGTCCCACCACATAGTAACTGCCAGCTTTCAAAGGGCTGGCTCTCAACTGTTTAGGTAGAAGAAAGATATTTTGGTCTCAGGAGTCAGAGAAGGTTATTAAAATAAATAATGTCTATATCACCTTCTTATTCTTAAACTGTAAGTTTCATGAAGGTAGATCAGAGAATATGTTGTATTCATTTTATGTCTTTCAACCACACTTAGCACAGATAAAGTATTCACCAACCGTTTATGAAGCAAAATTATATCCTGGAGCTTGTTCTGAAAACTAAGCCCATTCTTAAATCTGTGTTGTGGAAGTTTCAAAGCATAGCTATAAATTCTTTAACACTATTCCCTTTAAGAAGTAGTTCTGTATTAAGTTTTGGATCTGAGTGGGCTATGACTTGATCAACAGAGCACAACAGAAGTAATATAAGGTGATTTCTGAAGATGAGTCCTAAAAAGTCATGGAGACTCCACTGTCTTCACTGGAACACTTACTCTTAGATCTCTGATCTTCCATGTAAGAAGTGTGACTACCTTGATGCCACCATGCTATGAGAAAGTCCAAGTGTATGGTCTCTGGCCAATAGTCCTGGCTGAGATCAGCCTTCAAGTTATGCCAGCCTAGACCTGAATGACGAAGTTTACAGATAATTCTGGTCTACATTTGTTCTATTTGAACGACTCAAATTGAGACCCCAAACATCATTAGGCAGAGATAAGACATCTCCACTGTGCTTTGTTTGAATTCTTGACACATAATATCTGTGAACATAATAAGATGGTGCTTGATTTATGCCCTTCAGTTTTGAGTTAGTTTGTTAAGCAGCAATAAGTAACTGGAACACCTGTCATTCTTAGTTTGATTTCCTAGCTTAAGTAGCTCATGGTCCAGGATTCATTTTTCAGAATAAAAGCATATATTAATGATTTTTAAGAGAAGTGTGCATATTTCATGACTCTTTCTTTCAAACGTTGATGTAATTGGAGATGCCCTGGTTAGGGAGGGTGCTTGGTATTTTATTTGGTTCAGTTTCCCACTTCTAGAAATCCGAGGAATAAGATAAAGTTCTTGATATATCTGAAAACTTAACATTTTTCTCAGATTCTCTCAATTCAGTGCTATGTTTCTGTATATCTGGCTTGAGAGATTTTAGTTGTTGGGCAAATATTAAATCAATTTCTTTATAATGAATAGCTAATTAAAGTCAGAGTACACTTACCCTCTAGTTTTGCTTTTCATTATCTTTGCTCTCCTACACTGTAGGCAGTGTTGAATAGTGCCAGACTTTAGCATCTGGAAATCATATAAAACTCGATTTGTGAATAAAAATATTCTACCATTTCCTGGTCAATTTATTTTGTTAAATACCAAAATTTGGCTTAGTCCTTTGTAAATGATGGAGGGGAGTAAAAACTAATGCAACTTTTGAAAAACGTATATGTTTTTTAAATGACCATTCTGTTGCACAAAATAGCCCCACAAATTAAATAATTTGGAAAATCTGTTTCTGACTAAAATCCAGTTCTAAAAATGAAATCATTCATTGATTCGTTCATATAAATACTCATTCAATAAATATTCATTGAATACCCAGGATGTGTTAACCAGTATGTTGGGTTATAAGATTTCAGAGGTGAGAAAATCCAAAGATTTCTCTTAGAGGGATTCTAAAGAGACATAGAAAATGTTTTCCTGATGATTACATTCGCTTTCAGTCTCATTTCTGGAACAGCTGCAGAAGGTTCTCAGAAGCATATTTGCAGTATCTCCAACTACTTTGTCACTGTTGGCAACAGGCAGGAAGAATCTTAGGTGGAGCTGTTCTTTTAGTAAATTAAACAACAATCAAAACTTTGCTAATTTTTTCCACCATTATTTGTCATCTCATTTCCGATCACCATTAAGACGCTATATGTGTGATAAGGGTATACAGGATCATGTATATGACAAAAAGAAAATGTGCACATACATAGAACACAAATATATATACTGGGTGAGGCATAATTTACCATATAGTTTTAAATATGTGTATTCACCCCATAAAAGATAGTTGCCACTTTGAGATTTTATAAGAGATATCTGTTGTTTTGCCTAGCCAGCTTGTTTATTTGTTTTCCTAGTTGCATCATCCTAATTTTGCTTGGGGAAACCAATGCTGTTCATTCTCAGTTTGTGTGTTTTGAGTGTGGTGAAACCTGCTTCCCAGAACCAGGAGTAGGCATGTGACATAAGCAGCCAATCAGAACACCTCAATCCTTAAACTACAGTTATTGGCTCTGGAGGAGTCATGTGACTCACGCTAGACCAATGAGAGCTTCACCCAAGTTGCTCAAAGGGCCTGTATAAAGGCATTTGGTTTCCCCTTTAGGGTTAATAGTAGATTGGGATGTATTCTTGGAGCTTCAGGTTACCCTCTTGCTACAGCATGGGAAGATTCATTCAGAGAGTAGAGCCAACCCAGAAGGCAGAGCTAAGAGGAGGAGAGAAAAATCACACCCCATGATGTTAAACCTTTTCCCCCAGGCTAAAATTTCCTTAATTTCCACCCCCCCCCTTTTTTTTGTTATTAGCAAACCTGTCACTTTTAGTAACTTCATCCACCTCTGTAGATGTTTATAAACTAACCAGTATATATATAGTACTTAAACACTCACTTTGCTTTAATAAGCTGCCTTTCAAGCCATTAGAGAAAGATTTAGAGATTAAAGAATGATGTGGTAGGTAATTTATGTTTGAATCAGCCTCCATTTTTATAGACTATGTTAAAAACTACCTATAAATATTTCTTCTTGGCATCTTCAGTAATCTTAATGAGTTAAGTGCCCAATATGTTCTACAAGTTGTTCAATTCACAGAGATCTACCTGAGCAGGGATGGGCTTCTCTCCCATTTACCATTTCCCTTCTCTCATTTCCATAATAATCTGAGGTCTGTCTCTTCTGCAGTGCAGGATAGTGGATCTCTGAGAAGGTTACACACACACACACACACACACACACACACACACACACACACACATTCCTGTCCTTAACTTTCTGCTTCTACCCCCAGGATTCTGATTTCTACAAGCCCAGGTAGAAATCCCATGATACACATTTTTCATTAGGAACCCAGTAATTCTGATCCACATAAGCTGCTCTTTGAGAGGTACTAATTTAACTACCTCTGGATTAGAATCTAAGAGGATTATAGCTGGAGGGAACTTTACATATGATGTAGTCCAGTCTTTATCTCTAAACAACGATTTCACATTTGTGGAAACTGGGACCCAGAACCAGAGGTGAATGCAACTGTTGCCAGTACTAGAATCCAAGTCTCTCGACTCTGTCCAAAGCCTTTTTCCCCTGTACTTGTGTTGTCTTCACACCCAAACCCCAAACAGAAAACAATTGTGCTCTCCTCTGCAGTCCGAACCCAAGATACATTTATTTATTTATTTATTTATTATTTTTATTTTTTAAGCCTATTTATTTGTTTTTCAGAGAGAGAGTGAGAGAGAGAGAGAGAATGCGTGCAAGTAGGAGAGGGGCAGAGAGAGGAAGAGAGAGAATCCCAAGCAGGCTCCATGAGGCTCAAACTCACCTGTGAGATCATGACCTGAACCAAAATCAAGAGTCAGCTGCTTAACCTACTGAGTCACCCAGGGACCTTTAGATTACATTTTTTAAAAAAGAAAAAGGATAAAAGAATAATGTGAAATCTTTTAACTGATGTTATGCAATCCTGCTATGATCTGTTATTCTGCATATGGGACAGAGAATATCTATAATGATAGTATGCTTACAATTTTCTGAGTATATAATATATGACAAGCACCATGTGCATACACATATACCTTCTTTTAATGTAACATCATTCTTAGGAAAGAGTCACTAGCATTGATTCTGGGTGTGAGAAGTGAGGCCAAATAATTTGCCTAAATCACCGAGCCAGGACTCAACTATGATTTCAGTCCTAACAGACACTAGTAGCTTGACCTACTTTCTCTTCTCTTTCTTTATTTTTCTCTCTCCCTCACTCCCTCCCCTCCAATTCTGCTCTCTTTTACCTTCTTCCTTTTCCTCCTCCTCTTTTCTCCCCATTTTCCTCTTTCTCCTTCTCTTTCTCTCTCCTAAAGAATAGACCCCTGACCCCAGCCAGCAAACCTGCAAATGTAGGCCATTTGTTATAATATAGGAGTGGATGGCAGGGTACACTATGCCCACATAGCAATTTAGAATGGGGGTCAAAGCTTTGTCTTTGTCAGTAGAGGAAAATGTGTTTTAAAATCAAGCCCCAGAAAGTTGAGTTGCCTGGGACATGTTGGATATCATTGAGCTTGAATCTCTTGAGGTAAAGGGAAAGTCTGATATATTCCTAATGATAGTGATGATGATGGCAGTGATGATGATAAGCAATAGCATTCACTGAGATCCAGTGATGTCCCAGGCACGGTCTTCAAGGTTCTGTATACAGTATTTCTTTTATTCCCCACAACAGTCCTAAGATGTAAGAAACATTATTAGTCCAAATAGTTTTTTTTAAGTTTATTTATTTATGTTGAGAAAGAGAGAGAGAGAGAGAGAGAGCGCATGAGTGCAGTAGGGGCAGAGAGAGAGGGAAAGAGAATCCCAAGCAGGCTCCATGCTGTCAGCACAGGGCCTGATGTGAAGCTTAAACTCACAAACTGTGAGATCATAACTTGAGCCTCGATCAAGAGTTGGATGCTTAACCAATGAGCCACCTAGGCACAACAGTCTAATTGCTTTTGTAACTAAACTGAGTCAGAAACAGTTTAAGGAAACTGCCACAGTTCTAAGCGGTGAACTGGAGTCAAACTCAAGTAGGTAAGCTCCTGAACCTATGCAAAATGGGTTGGGTACTATTATTAAGTTCCACTTGCAGATGAGAGGTCTAAAAGTTTGCCTAATATCATTGCCCAAACTGATATCACAGCTTTTGCTCAGACATTTGAAAGTACTTGATACAAAGTACTTGATCTTTATCTCCTCTAGGTCTAAAAGTACTAGAAGATTCCACAAGTCCTTGTAAGACACTATAAGAACTTGGTTATCCTCTTACAGAAATAACCACAGTCTTAGTGTGGCTCATGGTGGCTGAGAATACTTTCAGCATATTGTATGCAAAGTTGCCATTAAACATTTTTCTATGGCACCAGAGTACATTGGCACAAACCCAAGTGTAACCCATAGCAGAGAGTCCAGAGAGGGTTGGGCCAGGCCTCACTTCACCCAAATAGGAATGAACTTTATATAGTATTCTTCCTGAGCATTCCTGATATAGAGTCCGTTGAAAATAACCAAAAGCCTCATTTTCAGAGTCTGCTTTATTATTCATCAAACATGAATTACCAAAAAGGAAAAACTTAAAAAGTCATTTAGCTGTATATCCTGCAAATATAATTTTAATAGCTTCTTTTCCATTAAAGCGTTGTTCTCTCCCCCCACCCCCCAACAAAGCAGCTCCCTAGCTGATTTCCTGTCTATGGTTTTGACTTGAGTTGGAGTATGTGGATCAAGCCTGCAGCCCACGGTGAGCTCTCTCTCTGTACCATCTGCACACCTCATTTAGCACTGAATCATACATTCTTCTGTCTTAATGTGTCTCTTGTATTGCAGCTTGTATGGTTATTTAAATTTTTGTGTGTTTAAGTCTTGTCTTTTCAATTAGCTTATAAGATCCTTGAGGTCAGGGACTATGATTTATCCTTTTGTGCCCCCACAGCACTGTTGAGTGCATTACCAATGAAATATCCTGAAGGAACTCTCTCACATGCTGTCTGGGTTCTCTATGCTTTGTACATTGTGGAGACTTCATCAACTTGAAGTGCTGTCTTTGTTCAAGTGATAGGTCCCCAGAACAGTGATAGGTCCCCAGGAGGGGTCAATAACAGATGGTAGGTAATGATCAGACTGCTTTGGCTTATATACCAGCTCTACCACTCATTAGCTATCTGACTTCAGAAAGTTTTTAAGCTTCTCTAAAACTAAGTTTCCTCAAATATTATGGTGCTAATAATCATGCCTACATTTTAAAGTTGGTTTAAGGATTGAGTAAGTAAACACATGTGAATTGCATAGAAGAGGCCCTGGTGTTTGGTAGATGATCAGTATGTGATTGTCGTAATTGCTGTTATCAATGACCTTCAACCAAAGACCACTAGTTGAACGAGTTGGGTTTATTAATCATTGCAGTGGCAGAGTGTGCACATCATGAGAAACCATGGGGCATCTCAGTAGGAGGGTGTTAGAAAGAACTTATTGTAGGATTTGGGCTTGTGGTGTTTTGGGAGAGTGTTTAAGAAAGCAGGAGTATGCTCTGGGCAGATGCTGTCAAAAAGTAGGGATAATCTTATGATTGGGTATCTAAAGAAATCATATTTAGAAAGAAAGATTAGATAGAGGTTAAGTGTCTAAATAAGTCTTATAAAGAGGTAGGAAATGACAGACAGTGCTAAGGCTGTATCGGTTAAGAAGCAATAGTCACATATTAGCCAGGAAAGAGCAAAGTTTGTGTTTTCGTGGATTGGACAATGTCCATGTTTTGACTTTATTCACATGTGATTATGGAGAGGTCGTATCTTTATCTTTATCCATCATGGTCACCATAATGGTCTTTTCTGAGGGTGATGCTCTATGAAATTATTTCTGTTCAATTGGAGAACACCGTGGATTCACTGATAGTACTAGGCAAGCTCCTGGATGTCTGAGGTAGCTTACTCTTTCTCTGTGTGAATAAAGTAATAATAATGCCACCATTAATGAACATATTTTACTTTCGAAACATCGTATTTATATCATTCTTATAACCATCTTATAAAGTAGGTATTATTATTAACAATTTACAAATGAGGAAACTTAGGCCTGGAGAGATTGAGCAAACTTGGCCAAGGTTACAGAGCTGGAAAGTGATGGGCTCTTAAGAAAACCCAAGACTGACCAACTCTGAAGTCTGTGGTGTTCAGCCCTCTGAAAGCAACAGCTGATTGAGGATCTAGATTGGGCCTCATGCTTTGCAAGTATGATCTCATTTATTCATGATCCTTCTCTCAAAATCTTGTCTAGTATGAGATGCAAGACTAATGTAAACATCTATCCTATAAAGCAGATTATGATACAACTGTGTTATAAGTGCATGGAAGAGGGAGTGATACACTCATTTGTTCAATAAATATTTATTAAATATCCCCTCCAATATGGAGGCACCATGCTAAACCACTAGGTCTAGAGTTGAATGAGTGAAGTAAATGAAGTCCCTGACCTCTTGCAAGTTACATTTTGTGGGAGGGAGAAGAATTAAACAATTAAACAAACAAATAAATAAATACACATTCAGAAAAAGGGTAGGAAATAGGGCACATATCTCGATGGTAGACAGTAATGGTATGAGGGAAGGACAGGTGTTAGCCCTAGGTAGACAGGGAAGGATCTCTGAAGAAGTAACATTTCAGCTGGGACCTAACAACTGAGAAGGAGACATTTTTGAGAAAAAGCAAGGGAAGAGCATTCCTAGACGAGGGAATAGAATGTGTAAAGGAACTATGACTGGAGAAAGCTAGGGAAATCCTAGAAAGGGAAGAAGATCTAGGGTGGCTAGAATATAGCTTGAGATGAGATGCGAAGACAGCTGGGCAGATCGTTTAAAGCCTTATACGTTTAACCAGAGAATCCAAAATACTTTCCTCAGTGCAGTGGGAAGCTTTTACGTAGAGGGATGAATTAATTTCAAACTACAGCCTCAGAAGGGCTTAATGGTAGAGGGGCATTTGAGTTGGGCCATGGAAGTTGGATATTATTAACAAATAATATCTGACATTCCCCCCACCCCCCAAAAAAAAGTAGATCATATGAAAAAAGACACAGAATGGGGAACATGAGAATATGTGTTGGGACCAGTGAGTGAGGCCATGCTGCTGGAGAGGAGAGTTTATGATGAAGATGGAGAGTGCAGTGGGAAAGCAATTCTGGAAATTTTGCTTGGAGTCAGGCTGTGGGGCTTGAAATCCAAATTTCTGTAGAGAATGAGAAGTCATAATATCTAAAGACATAAGAATGACAGATGGAACAAAAGGCCTAAATTCTTCTCCTTTTTTTTTTATAATGTTTTATTTATTTCTAGGAGAGAGAGAGAGACAGCGTGAGCAGGGGAGGGTCAGAGAGAGAGGGAGTCACAGACTGAAACAGGCTCCAGGCTCTGAGCTGGCAGTCAGCACAGAGCCCGACGCGGGGCTCGAACCCACGAACCGCGAGATCATGACCCAAGCGAAAGTCGGACGCTTAACTGACTAAGCCACCCAGGCGCCCCAATTCTTCTCCTTTTTGATGCTTTATTTCTATAGATTGATTTGTAAATATTCATTGGCCCTTTTCAGATAAAACCCAGTGATTGCAGAGCCAGGAAGACAGATTCAGTTTTCCTACAAATACAACCTTGGTGGTTCATGATATTGAATAGATTAATTTTTGTGTTGTTAATGCTTTATATTGTGATTATTGTTATTAATGAGGTAGCTCTTCCCAAAAGTCTCAGACCTGTAGGTTTTAGCTGGTACTAGAGAAGGCTAATCAATATTCTGGACAAACATGGTTTTCTATCTGTACAACAAAGACTTTTGGGGAAAAAAGTCTTTTCATAATACTGTCATTTTTGTCATATTTAGAAGTTCGAAAACAAAAACCAACTTTTTTGCACCTGAGTAGCTTTGTCTTTAGTTTGGACAAAATACCAATATGGCTGTGGGCCTATTGTCTGCTCCTGATAGGACCATTTGAAATTGTAGAGTGGGAGAAGATTTCTAGAATGTTGTGCTCTTACTGTGGGCTATATTATTATAAGTGTTATGATTCTTTTTAATTGTAACAAATATATTTAATCTAGCATAGGAGAAAATATTTTTAATAAAAATAGAGGACACCTCTTGTTATTTTTGACCTTACCATCTATCCACCTTACATATGATAACCATGTACCAATGCCTTCTGGTAAATCGCTTTTTCCCCATCTCAATCATGGACTTCAGGAGAACTGGCTTTTCCTTTGGCACAATCTGACCATGTGATTCAGTTCTGCCCACCAGAGCAACACATTTCTCTTAGGTGTTGGCTAAATGTGGCCAGTTTTAGCCACTGAGAAGCCCAAGACTTTTAATGGCAATTCTGTTTAAAAAAAAAAAAGCCTCACTTTTGCCACTGAGAATAAACCTAGCAGAGTTCCTAGGGCTGGGAAATCCTAGAGGACACCTTATGAGTATGAGAGGTGAGCCTGCCAGAGAGTTGAGGGGAAGTTCAATTAGGGAACTAGAGCTGAACGATGGAGAAAGTGAAACAGTTCATTGCTTGCGGCCTTGGTCAAGCAGTGCCTGAAGCTGATACACTCTGAATTATTCACTCCTATGAAACAATAAACTCTCATGCTTAAGTCAGTTGGGGCTGAATTTTTCTATGCTTGCAACTGAAAAATACAAGAAGGTGGTAGGGGTTTTATGGAGCTAAAGAATAGGAATTTTGATGGGCATCAGAAAGGACCTGAAAGCAAAAAATAGAGACCCGTGCAGAACCCCAAGCAACTTTCTTGTTCTTTCTCTCCTCTCTGCTTCTGCCTGGGGGCCTTTTTATCCTTTTCTCACTGAAGACTGACTTTCTCTCTTCAACATCTGCCTTTGCAACCCCTGGCTGCCAGCAGCTCCCCAGCATGCATGTTACCCCTCAGCCACTGGAAGAGATTAACAGAGTCTCTCTAGATGCCAATTCCAAATTGCCTGGGGAGAAGGTCTGAATGGCTTGAGTTAGGTTGGGTAGGTTTAAGAATAAATTCTATTATCTGAGCTCTATTATTATCAGTGCTTTGGGTGGAAAATGTTCAGCCTTAGAACAAATTTATTACTCCCATCCTGATGCCACCCCTCATTTGGCAGAGGTTTGAGAATAGGCAGCATGAAAGGCATGTTCAGCATTGACAGAGATGGGCAGTCATGTCCATCAGTGAAATGTTTCTAACTTTGATAGGTGCTTTCCATGCATGGTCAGTCATTTGCAAATCTAGACAGGAGAGAGGGCAACCAAGTATTTTCCCAGGACTAGGGGAATCCCAGGACAAGGAACTTTAGTGCAAAAAGCAAGACAATCCCAGACAGTTGGTCACCATAGATATGCTGGTGGCAAGCGGAGTCTTAATGCTAAGACTAGGACAGAGTGCTGGCTTCATGGTACTCCAACTAAAATTGTGGTTTTGTTGGCATCAGCCACCTTCCCCTTGTTCATACTTCTAATTATTGGCATCCTATATCCTGTGTCATTGGACATACATTACCAATCACTCATTAGCATTTCTGTCTAGCCAATTAATGCACTATTGATAGGTTTATTGGATTATTAGGGGAAAAAAAACCCCACATTTTCCAGTTTTGGCCTGGGATGGAGGGATCAGTGGAGAAGAGGTGGCTACAGGGCATAAAACTGTCAGCAACACTCTCTACAAGTCTAGGGACCTTCTAAAAGAAAAATGGAGCTCAGCTCTGGTTCTACCACCACCACTCTTTAACATTCTGACTTATATCACCATCGTGGAAGATTTCAAACTAACAGTCCAATACTGTTTAGTATTGGATTTAGGCAAGTGGCTCCTGACCTTAGCTGCATATTAGCATCACTTTGGTAACTTTCAAAAAAAAAAAAAGCCAATGTCTCCTCCTTCCCCCCAAGACTGATTGATCAAAATTTCTGGAATAGGAGGAGTTCAGGTTTTGACAGTTTAGAAATGCTACCCACATGATTCTAAGGGGCAGCCAGGTTAAGAATTTCTGGAGTAAGGGTCTCTTTACAAAGAATGGGCTTTCCTGGTTGCTGAACCAAACTCATCAGCAAGGCTGCCATCCTCATCTTGAGGCTGGGTGAAAAAAGCAAAGCCATTGCTAGGTGTCCTGGGAAAACATTTCAGTCTCTTGTTCAGGGCCTCTGAAAGTCTGTCTCCTGAACTGGCACTCATACTTCACACATTATCCCTCCTCACTCCACACAGTGCTTGGGCACCCATGTTAATCTCTCTTCATCTTGTCCTAATAAGGCTAAGTAAGGAGAAAAATTAGGTCTGTGGTTCACAAAAAGTATTGCATTGCAGAGTGGGGAGGAGTCCAACCTCTTAACAATGTAGATTTTCCATCTCCCAGGCATGGTTCAGCTGCCCATTGCATTCTGGTCAGCAATGGCCAGAGAAGTAGGCATCATTTAGTTTGGACTTGGTTACTGGAGTCCCAGCCTTACCTTGTGGATCAGAGGGCAGTGCCTAGTAAAGAAAAGCATTATGAACTGGATAAATACTTCAAAAGATGTCAAATATAGTAATATTTTTCCAAAACAAAATGACATAGGTGGAGAAAAAAAGGGGCATTGGTGAAGTTTCATCTCCTATACTTCTCATCAGTGAAACCTAACACTTCCTCTAAACCCTCCATCCACAATCCAATGTTCTGTGTGAAGAAAATGACACATTTGGGTGAGGACAGGAAGAAATGATGGAGAAATATGGGGAAGTGTTAGAAACAAAATGTTTGGACCCTAAGTTGTCAAAAGAACAGAGGGTGGGGGAAACCAATCTTTTTATCCCAACCATTACCACTAACTTTAGCAGGGGTGGGGAACGTGACTTTGTTTGAACAGCTGGAGTAAGGAGTTGATATAGTTCACTTGATCTGTCTGGGTGTGCCCCTCTGAAGAGCAATTAAACTTCTAGCATCAGAGAATGACTGGCCTGCAAAGGGTCTTAGTGCTTGTTGACTTTACTCACTCACTTTACCAATGGACCAGTGGAGAAACAGAGGGTCCAGGAGAAGCCCCAAATTTACCCATTTACCCAAAGTATTTCAGCTAGTTAGGGATGGGGCAAGGACTGACTACAATGTCTCCTGACTCTGGAGACTGTGAATGTTCTGCTTAGAAATAGACTCACCAGAAAGAATCACAGTGAATTCTCACATCCTCATCCACTGGGACCCTACATCCCCTCTTTTAAGACAGAAGGACATTTCCTTTCAATCTGTGACTCCCCACTCCCAACAGGGTCCACTCTAAGTAAGATTGTGAGATAAACCCTGAACCTACAGATGGATTTCATTTGGGAAGAAAACATCACACTCACAATGCTCACAGTGAGATTACATTGAGGACTTTCTCCAGTTCTGCCAGTCTGCTGTATGGCTATTTATTTTATCATCATGTGTCATTTTAGATTGCTCTTTTTCCTTTTCTTTCATTCTTTTTTTTTTCTTTTTTGGAAACAGTAAACTATTATTTCAGACTAGTGAGACCTGTCCACGTAAACTAGTGATTATGATAAGTTTGACCATTTTTTCAAAGAAAAGTGTTTTCATTACTTGAAAGTATACTCCATAAACCAATTTAGGGGTTTAAATTTCTTATGAGAAGTCCTTAAGTTATCTTCTTTAAGTAACATACATTCAATAAATATTTTTTTTGTGCCTGCCATATGTTGCTGTGGTCGTTGTTGGAATTACAAAGATGAGAACAGTTAATTTCTGCCCTTATGAAGTTTACGGTAGAGTAGGGATAGAATAATTAATTAATTAAGATGATAGTTGTTTATAGGATACCAGAATCTCTAAGATGGTTCTTAAATGGATCTTTTTCATACAGCTATACATCTTCCAATATTCTGCTTCAGAATTTTCTTCATGCTTCTAATGCCCTCAGCAAATCTTTTCAGCACAGAAAGTATAAAGGGCATGATTGGCCTCCCATTCCAGAGATTGCAAATCCTGACTCAGTAACAAGGTTTGATGATGTAGTCCTTGCACACATCAACCCCTCGCAGAGCATATAACCTTTCTTACACCAAAATAACAAATATAATGCATGTATTTGGTGGTCTCATAAAGGCAGCATATCTCATTGTCCTAATCTCTGCGAAAGACATGAGGGTGTGTCTTCCTTTATCCTCATCTCTAAATCACTTCCAGCCCAGAAGTTCCAGCCTGTCCCCAGGCTGCAGGGTGAAGGGGTTCCTGTTATCTGGCTTTGCTGATATGCCAAGCTAATGGCACGAAGCTCTCTTGGTCGTCCAGAATGGAAGAAACAGAACACCAATTTAAATCTTGAAAAAAGTCAGTGAATCTATCATCATTAATCTTGCTGTCAGTTTTAATTTTGGGGACATTACCTCACTCAACACCAGTTGAAAAGAGCTGCCAAAAACGATGATGTCATCATCACTAGCTGCGTCTGACCCTGCCTGCTGATTCTCAGAGCTCGGAGCAAGTTAATAAATCCCCTGGCACTTGGACACACAGTGGAGTTTTATTACAATGAAGGTATAACCCATGATGTTGTTTCAATTAAATGGCCTGAGAAAATACTTTCTTGTGTTTAACAAAACTGTAAAACATAATTATCCTCATGCAGTTGGGCCTGTTCATTGTGCTGACGTGATGATTATATATTCTCTTCCCCACTCCCCCCACCTCTCTCTCTCTCTTTCTTGCTATCTCGCTCTCTCGTTCTCTCTCTCTGTTCTGCTCTCTCTCTTTCACTCACACACACACACACACACATGAGTGTCAGACAGGAGTGGCAGGAATTCCATACATGGCTCTAAAGACAGCTGAATATTCCATGCAAATATCTTTTCTAGGTCACCACCGAGAGACCTGGCGGGTAGCTGCAAAACTACATAGCTGCACTGAGGCATCCAGGAACCTTTTGTGTGAGAAGCAGTTGAGGGAATTCTGGGGCTTGGCATTTGAAATCTTAGTGAGAGCAGAACACTGACTCTCTTAAAAAGGGGCTAATACATGGGGGAAAACCTGGAGACCAGCAGCTGCTCGCTCCAAACTTGGACCTCATCACTCTTCAAATATTTATGAATAATTTCCTTCGACATGTTTGCTAACTGTTAAGGATATTAGTTTTTGCTGGTTCTTACTCACGGCCCATCTGAAGTACCCTGGCCTGAGCCTCCTGTGAAGTCATCCTACTGAACAGGGGCCATTGTCTTAGGGGCATTGCCATGGCATCGGCACGCGGGGGCAATAAACACAGGCCTTGGCGGACCCCCTCCGTTTCAGCAGGAGGAGCACTGGGCCATAAGGTGAGAAGGCTCCTTCCTTCCAGCCCAGTTTTCTTTTAAGCAACGCGGCAAGCTTAGAGGACATTACACTTGGTATAAGATGCAGAAAAGCAATGTTTCCAAACACTACTTGGCGGTGACTGTCTCCATTCTTAAGCACTTCTTATACGATATTATGCATGTGTGACTGCATGAATGTAAACACACACACACACACACACACACACACACACACACACACACTTTAAAGTTCTCAAGTGAAATGAGGTTTGGTAAACATCAGAAACCTGGCCTAAGTCTTCACGAGTCCTCTTCCTCTGACTTATTCCAAGTGACTCCTCCTAAACTCTTCTCCCCCTCCCCCAGCATGCTCCCATAAATGGCCCTCATCAATCATGCCAAATGATACAGTTGGCTTTGCACAGAGCACAAATGAGGATGAAGGGAAGACCCCCAAGCTCATTTTTCATGCGCATCTCGAATCGGAACTGATCCTAGGTCTCCAGGGGTGAGTGAACAGTACACAAATTCACTGTCCCTTTTGCCCTCCCCGATGGAGGCCCTTGGAGATTCTTCATTATTATTTTTAACGATCTAATATAAAGTATATCCGTTCGCAAGATGCATCTCCTGATTTGAGAATCCATAACTGCATCCTGTTAACAATTCCTGCTGTTTATGGAGTTTTGTCTTAACATACTTGTTAAACCTCAATAAATATGTTTTTAATAACCATATGGTATTTAACATATTATAACTGTCTTATTAGGTCTAAATTAAATTCTTACTCATGACACTAACTTTAAAGTGTGACAGTCTTTTCTTCTGGCTAAAAAGGGTTTTAAAATATCCACTGTGGGGACACTTCTTTTGGAGAGAACAGAATGGTTAAAAAGTATGTGTTTTGATGATATGATTAAAGCAAAATTACATTTTTTAAAACCCATACATGGGGGATCTGAGTGGAAATAACCTACAGTGAAGTTGTAACTATGCAGGAAATTGACTAGGCAAAGGATAACATTTAGTACGCAATTATTTCATGTGTGATGCTTGTAAGTCTCTAAGGTATGCTAAGAGAGTGGCTGTGGCTTATATCTTCTTTTGTTCATGTTCTTTCTCACTGCCCAGCATGAAGGTGTTAGACAGTGCTGATTCTGGGCAAAACAGTGAAGAACAAAAATGAAGTCGCAATGTACTCTTTCTCTTTATAGGTGACCTTTTACCCTTTTTATTGTTTTTTGTCACTTCACTCATTTTGTCCCTTGGTCACTCAGTTTCCCACCTAAGTGCCTGAAAGGGACTTCTATGTCCTTTCATGCTCCAATGCCTTCCTTAACACTTTGACAATTGCCAGTGTGGAGGGTGAATGGACAGAAAGAGGCTTGCAGACAAGTGACTGGGGAGATGCGTGCCATGGTTGAGTTTCGGCTGATGGAATTTGTTTAGCAGGGGGGCTGCCCAAAGAGGTTTGGAGAAGTAACAGGTGGAAGGGGAGTGTATGTCTTTGCCTAGGAAGCACCTGCTCCAGGGGGCTGTATGAAGAAGTGCAATGGAGAGAAAGCTCCAGTGAGTAGTGGCAGAAGTGAAAGACAGACATTGAAGAGAGGCTGAATCAAAGAAGCTGAGCTGATACCAGGAGAGGCTCAGTCAAGTGGGTGGCCTCTAAAGCCTTAGTCGGGTAATGTTAAACCCCAGTGAACACAGAGGCCCCTTTAGTCTAGACAATAGGTATGTGGTCCTGACCAGCAGCTTCAGCATCTCAGAGGAACTCGTTGGAAATGCACATTCTCAGGCCGCACTTCAGCTCCATGGAATTCAAGTTAAGATTTAGTTGCAGGGCACTATGTAAGATCCTCTGCTCTAGAGCAGGCCTCCTCAACCTTAATAGTACTGACATTTGGGGGGCGCCTGGGTGGCTTAGTCGGTTAAGCGTCCGACTTTCGCTTAGGTCATGATCTCACGGTTCGTGGGTTTGAGCCCCGCGTCGGGCTCTGTGCTGACTGCCAGCTCAGAACCTGGAGCCTGTTTCAATCTGTGACTCCCTCTCTCTCTGATCCTCCCCTGCTCACGCTGTCTCTCTCTCCTGGAAATAAATAAAACATTAAAAAAAAAAATTAAAAAAAATAGTACTGACATTTGGGATAATTCTTTGTTGTAAGGGACTGTCCTCTGCATTTTAAGACAGTTAGCAGCATCCCTGGTCTCCACCTACAAGATACCAATAGCACCCCATCCTTCCCCAGTTGGGACAACCAAAAAATGTCTCCAGGCACTGTCAAATGTCCTTGGGGGAGCAAAATTGTTCCCCTTGGTTGAAAATCACTGCTCCAGAAGAAAGAACAGCATATGAAAAATCATAGCATTAGGAATTTCAGGGCATGTTTACTGAATAACGGGTGTTCCAGCCCAATGAGCATTCTGCATACAAGTGTAGAAGAGTAGAAAAATAAGCTACTGAGGGAGACTAGAATTTGGGAACCATTGAATGCTGGATAAGTTTGCCTGGACTTCATTCAGACAGCACTATGAAGTCACCCCAAGGTTCAGGTAGAGGGTGATGTAACTTAAATCTCTGCTTCAGACTCCATTAGATTTGAGCTATGGCTTTTAAGCTATTGTGAGAAATATATTTACATAATGATGGCTCAGGGCATATACACACACCTTCAGCAAAATTTTTACAAACAAACAGTCTCATTTTTTTCCTGTTCTGTTCTATTTTGTTCTGTTCTATTCATTTTATTTTTAAAATGCTTGTCATGACATCCTAAATGATTTCATAACCCACTAATGGGCATGGCCCACTGCTTGAAAAACACTGGATTAGAAATGAAAGGTATTGGAAACAAGGCAGGAGAGAGGACTATTTTAATTATCCAGGAAAAAGATAATGATACCCTGATGCTAGGATGGGAATGGGGAAGAGGGAAGAGCTGGCAGAGACATTTCAGATATAGAGACTTTAAGGAAGAAGGAGAAGTTGCAAAAAATGTCATAGTTTTTATCAATTTTTGTAGTTATTATTATTATTTTGTTGCAACGAACATAAACAGATGCCTAAATGATAAAATTGGGGAAGGCTGTTTTTGTTGTTATTTCTTTGAAAATTTTCGGCAAGGAGGGGATAATGTTTCTAACTATGGGACTGAAGAATTTGAGCTGCCTAGCCCTGAAATGTCCAGTAAACCACAGGAAAGGTAAGCTGTGGCACGGATGAGGGTCAGAGGTGGTGTTGTGGATTTATGAGTCATGCCCATGCAAGGCCTGGTGGATGAGGTCACCAGAAGAGAGAGAATGCGGTTTCTGAGACTAATAGCCTCTCCCTGTATATTGATATCTATCTGAGTAATAATATTCATTTCTAGTGTAATAAAGACCCACTCAGCAGATGGTATCACATCATAAATAAGTCAAGACAAACCCAAGATGTGATCCTTGCCCTTTGAGAGGCTGTAATTCATTTAGGCCCCCCCAGTTTGAGCTGAATCGTATTTTCATATTTATTGAGCACCAGCTATCAGCCACATACTATTGTAAGTGCAGAGAATAAAGCAATGGGCAAGATAAATATCCCTGCCAGCATAGAGCTTATTCTCTAGTAGAAGGAAAACAAAACAAACAAACGAATACAGTTTATTATTTCAGATGGTAGTAAATGCTGTGGAGAAAATTAAAGCAGGGAAAGGGAGCGGGTGCCAGATACAGGAACTGCAACTTTAAATCATGACTCCTCTTGAAAATCTGGCAACTCAAAAACCTGAGCTCCCTGGGAGTCCATGGTTTCTTGAGATGACTGATACAACCAGAGATAAAAGCATAATGAGACTAGTCCTGATGGTTTCACAGCAGAGCATGATGGAAGGCTGTGATGGGCATGGGCAGGAGGCAGGGGGTGGGGGTCTTATTAGAAGTACTCAGCTCTGGGATCCTCACTTCACTCCTGCTTTGGAGGTACAGAGGCTACAGAAGGGCTCCCTCCAACCTTAATTCCTAACTTCTTCATCTTACTACACTCCCGTTTATTAACACTTCCTTCCCAAAGCTCTTTTCCATCTTGTTTTCATCTAGGAGTCGCAAAACTCTCTAAACATGGGGATCTCAGAACTTAATCACATGACGAGTGAAAGATACTGGTTTTGTGTTCTAGATGTGGCCACTCATATCTGACTATGGGACACTGGTTCTATTAAGATAAGACCTGAGAAGAAGATTTTGTGGTCAAATATGTTTGGGAAATGCTGGCCTAAACAAGTATAAACCTGTTTAGATTAAACAAGTATAATGGAATCCTTGACTGTAAGACATCACAAAATCTTTAGTGTGCTGTTGAGCATTGCAAATCTCCAAGAAGGAAACAGAGTTTGCATAATTTTCCAAACTTATTTGGTCATGAAACCCTTTTCTAGGGAAAATCTCTCAGGGAACTGTTCTTCCTAGGTATACACTTTGGGAAATAGTCAATTGGCTGTATTGTATGATGATGGGCAAATTATTTAGCCCTCCTGAATCTTACTCTCCGCATCCATAAAATGAAAATGTTGGCCTGCTGCCTAAAGAATGTCAACAGTACCATAGGGTTCTGTTGTTGGCTCTGAAGTTGTTCAGGATTTTATCAGTGACCTCAGTGAAGAGAAAAGAGATAATTATCACATCTGGAGATGACACAGGGTTGGGAAGGGTGACTAATAGGTCAGATGACAGAATCAAGACTTAAACTTATCTTGACATGTTAAAATGATAGGTCAAACTGATCTGCAGAAAATTTAATAAGGATGAATATATGTTCTGCTTTTAGTTTCAGAAAATTGATTTTTAAAGTATAAGATGTGGGAGAGTAGGTTTGACAGCAGTTTATGTTTAAAAAGAAAGAGAGTGGGGGAGAGAGGGAGAGACCTGAAGATTTTGATTGATCACAAGCCCAAGATGAGCCATCAGGGGATGTGGCTGCCATAAAACTAAAACCAATGAGGCATTATTAACAGAAATAATTCCATTCTGAAGGAAATGTGGGCCCCCCTGGGGATGGGTCTTCTGGTTAGTTGCTACCTGGGGTATTAATATCTAACATTTTTGAGTGTTTATTAAATGTTTGTCACTGTAACATGCATGTTGTGTGTGTCATCTGCTTTGGTCCCCACAATAGACACATGAAGTGCTATTATTATAATAATCATTTCCATTCTACACATGAGTACACCAAGACTCAGAGATCACACCAAAAGTGAGCTATGGAACCTGGATTTGAAAGGAGGTGGACTATATCCAGAATCTGAGTTATTCTGGCTTATACTACAATGGCCAGAGATCTGGGAATCCTAATATTTGAGGGAATAAATGATGTTGTTTAAAAGGATGAAAGAGCCAAAAAATGGGCACAATCTCCTAACATACAAAAGCTCCTCAATTGAAGAGTTATTCATTCTTACTATGCTACTTTATTAGCTGTAAGTAGAAATGGCTGGTGGAAGTCACAGAGAGAAAGATTTCAATTCAATATAAGGAAAGACTGTTTAAGGATTAGAGTAATCCAAACTGGATTGAGAAGCCTCATTAAATAGCATCCTCTGTCTCTCTCTCTGTCTCTCCTCTTACCTCCTTCCCTCTCTGTCTTCAGGTGGTGGTTACATAATCACAGCTTCCAATTTTTGGTAAAATGTTGAACTGCATTAACTGGGCTAGTGATTAATTACTTTAATAACTCAATCTGTATATAATGCTTGAGAAATTTTAGGATACACAAAATAATGTGACACAGTCCTTCCTTTCTAAGAACTTCTCATCAAGTCAGGGAGTAAACAAATAATAGGTGATCCTGGACATACATTGGCTTAACTTGTGAGCTCTGCTTTCATGACCCTTTTTAGCCTAAATATCACCTTCTCGGAAACAACCAAAAGTTGTGTGTTGGGTACAATGGCCAAAGGTAGCCTTTTGACAGTTAATGGTGGCCCAGATCTGAGGCAGTTCAAGGCATGCTGGTTGAAATGGGAGAGTAGGGGATCACTGAGGAGGGGGTAGGGGGAAATGGAAGCAGAAGCATTAGCACATATTGAAATGTAGGGTTGCTGAGGTTGATGACTCTAGTTGTGAATGCCATGCAGGTCATGGCAGCAAAGAAGAGCACCTCCAAGGAGAGTCACCAGGAAAGGAAAGTTTCTCCAATCCAAGCTCATTGGATTCTTGTTTTGAGGAGCTTCATCCATTCTGAGCCATGATGAAACAGTTCCCCCAAAGAACTTTTAGAACATAGCCTTTGTGTTCAGTGGTTTATTTTTATGTAATGAATGCTTTGCAGAATCACTTTGTCAATGCATTTATTTTATATTAGGTTTGGAATTTTTATAAATTTATTGAACTTAGTTTTTATAGACTTATGGAGTAAAGCAACTCCTGTAACTGAAACATATGTAGGATATGATGGGGACAGCAAGGAGGGGCTGATCTACTGCCCTCAGAGGGGTTGGGTGGTCAGAGAGGGTTCATGGTGAGATGTCACTTGAAATACCAGTAGGAATTATTTAGTCAGAGTAGAGAAGGAAGAACAAATACTAGCAAGGGAAGTAATGAGATTAACATCACAAAGGCCCACAATAGTGTGGCTACAAGAAAGTCTTCCATTTTTCAAATCATTCTATGACTTCATCATTCTCTACTAGAATTATGGGATAGCAATTACATAAGGCATAGAGAGTGATTTTAAGTGAGTGACATAAACTTATGGCATCAAATAAGACTTAATCTCATAACAAAGAAATTTTTTCTTTCAAATTTTTTTAATTCATCTGATTATGACAAAGAGAAAGTCTTAGATTCAAGCATGCATGCATACTAACATAACATTTTAACAAAAAGAGAGCAGGTCCCAAGTTTATCTTTCTGTGCCTCAGTTGTCTCATCTATAAAATGATGGTGACAAGATGAAAATAGGAACTAATTCATAGAGTGGTGAAATTAAATGAAATAGGATATGTATATAAAGCATTCAGAAGAAGGCCTGGCAACATACTAAGGACTCAATAAATACTACATGTTATTTTTGTTTTTGTTGCTATTGTCTTCCAAGACAAGCAACATTTATCTGGCTAGAATTTAATAATATGGCTTTGTTTGCATTAAATTTAATTTTGTAGTTAACAGTTACCTTCTTTATATTATAACTGATACTGATTTCTTTTAAATTAGATTTATGGAAGTAAAGAATAATTAAAATGGTACATGGAAAGGGCACAAATCGGGCAGGCAGAATGCAAATGAACAGAGTTTGGAAAATGCAGACCTGGATGATCTCTAAGGGTCTTTGTAGTTCCAAAAGTCAAAGATTGCACTGATGGAGGGAGGCCCAGAGAGGATAGAAATTTTACCCAAGGTCACTGGGCTCATTAGTGGCAGAGCTAGGAGCAGATCCAAGACCTCCAGATGCTCAGACTCACGTTCTTCCCTCTGGGTCTTGCTCATGGTCCAAAGCCCTGGGACTTCTCAGCTAAGAGAACCCTGTCTTGGATTAGTCCTGGAAAAAGGGGCTGCTGATAGGGGTACAGTCCTATAAAAAGTTTTGCTCACTCCTTCTGACTGCAGCAAACCCTGAACCACGTCCTGAAACCAAGCTGCCTGCCGGAATCTTGCTGCATTCTTACCGAGTCCTGACACCACATTCAACACTGGGAATTTGGGTGGGCCTAGAGTGCCTTTAGTATTACTGCTATAATTCAAAACATCCAAATTATTATTTTCTCCACAAGATGAAGCCAGGGGAGTGCTGTTAAATGGAGAGAAAAGTGTTTGTTACGCTAGGCGTTCCAACAAAATGTCCTCCTTTGCCATTAAATCATAGCATTTCTAAATGAAATGATATTTTGCAAACTTTGGCAGTGCCTGAAATTTGGACATTGTGCAGATTTTTTTTTCTCTTTCCCATTTTGTGCATTTTCTCCATGTAATACAGAGAACTACTATTTGCTGGCTTTACTTTTCTTGTTTGTCTTTCCTTATGATTCAAGTTGTCTACTTGCCCCTGAAGACTTCAGAGAACTTGATTTTCTGCCCATACTTTATCATTTCCAATAAATAGTGAGAGTGATAAATAGAGGCTCAAGGATACAAACCGTTGCCTAAATTGGTTGTTTCTCAGTATCCCCCTTTTTCTAGGATTAATTATGAAGGAATTCATGGAAAAAGATCTGCTTGTTACCAGGATACCCTCAAACAAAAAATGAATGAGGGTGGCGCAGGCACGTGCGTGTGCATGCGCACACACACACTGGAATATTACTCAGCCATAAAAAAGAATGAAATCTTGCCATTTGCAACACCATTGGTGGAGCTAGAGAGTATAATGCCAAGTGAAATAAGTCAGTCAGAGAAAGGCAAATATGATATGATTTCACTCGTATGTGGAATTTAAGAAACAGAACAAATGAGCAAAGTGGGGGGGGGCGCAGAGAATAGAGAGGCAAACCAAGAAACAGACTCCTAACTACAGAGAACAAACTGATGCTTACCAGAGGGAAGATGGTAGGGCAGGAAGAAATGGGCAAAAGAGGTGATGGGGATTAAGGAGTGTACTTATGATGGTCACTGGGTGACGTGTGGAAATGTTGAATCACTATATTCTACACTTGAAACTAATATTATACTGTATGACAACTAAATGGAATTTAAACATAAACTCAAAAAAATGAAGTGCACATAACAGTTTTAAAAAACTAATGAGAGTGATCGACATGGCAATTAAGTCCTCAAAGACTGAAATTGACCAATAAAATCTATGGAAATTGGCTTCTATCATATTAAACTCTCTACTCCTGTACATTCTGTATGAGCAATACTAATGTGTATTCCCCTGTTCTCCAATCACCTCTGCTTCCATGATGCAGCTCTGGGTAGAATTGACTTCCTCAGGTCTCAGCTTTTCTTTCTTTTCCTGGTCTTCTCTGACACCACCTGCACAATTCAAGAGAGTGGCTTTTGCATCCACAGCCCCACTGCTGGAGCTCAAAACCTCAATGTAGCGGCTGAGGAAGTCCATTGACAAGGCTGGGGTGTGTCTGGGCCTACAGCTGGGCTGCTCTCCTCCTACAAGACCTGAGGGGCATGGATAGAGTAGGACTGAGGTTGCAAGTCAGAATACTCTCCCAGCAATCTGGCTTACATTAAAGAAAATTCCCCTTGGTGAATTGAGAGGCGGGAGTTGACTGTTCTCCTGCTCTCTGGCTCAGGGAACACACCATGCCTCTTCTTTCAGAATCTCTGGGCAGTGTCTCTTAGTAGGCTTGGCTGTATCTCTTTTTGGGCCCACACTTTCTCCCTTTCTTGCCAGCTCTCCATCCTTAAACAATTATTTAGACCTATAACCTAACTTTGGAATGTTTGGACTCAGAGCTCAAGGCACAGAAATGATTAATAAGAGCAACTATGTTCTCTGCCTTGGCCTGAGAATGAGAGATTCTCATTAATCGAGTATCTTGGTATTCATTCATTTACTTATTCATTCATTCAACAAATATTTATTAAGAACGGTGCCAATCACCATTCTAGGGATTATCTGTGAACAAAACAGACAAGAATCTCAGCTTACATTGGATCTTACATTCTTGGGATCAGCACCAGCTTCATAATTTGCAGGGGCCAGTGCAAATGAAAATGCAAAGTCCTCGGTTCAAAAATTGCTAAAGATTTCAAGACAGCAACAGCAAAATGCTAAACAATTGTGAGAGCCTTCTAAATGTGGAGCCTAATGTGACTTACACAGGTTGCCAGCCCTGGTAGAGATGAGTGGAAAGTTAACGTGTATACCACCAATGTGAAAACAGTGCAAAGGATGGAACACAAGAAATCTACTTTCTACAAGAGTGACAACTGTCAGATTTTCTTTTGGTGATTTAGGGATCAATACAGAATTTTCCTGGGTCTTGGGACATTATCAGATTATCATTTGTCATTGCACAATTAAAGTGTTGGTTTTGTGAGCTCTGAGTACTAGGATGATAGTTTACGGAGAGTCAGTGTGCTTGGGGATTCTAAAAGAAATCATAAGCCTACAAAAATGATACATTTTAAGATTAAACTAAGTGGAGTTACTTCTCATGATTGCCTCCCACCACCTCCTGAACATCCTTTCAATATACAAGTGAATAAAAGTGCACATGTCATATGAATACTCAAATTGTTATAGCTGTAGATATCAATTATTCTGGTAACGTAGGATCTGTTTCAAAGAGACCCCAGCGGAGTACCAATGTGGAACATAGGTTCAGGGGTTAATTTCTCAGATGATCTGTAAAGGTCCTCAATGTGATTTTGAATGCACCGATTGCAGATATCTGCGAATGGCTATTCCATCATGTCAGGTCCCAAGCCTGTGCCAGATCCTTCCTTTACCCCTGTTCAAATGTTTCTCTTCTATCCAAAAGTAATGAAAAGAGAGCCAAGGTTCTGACAGTCAGACTCTGTTAATTTCATTTCTGGAGAAAAATTCCAAGAACATGATTCCCAACTCCAAGCCCAACTGACAAGGAAGGGGATTCAAATGAATGATGTGCTGGCGTACTCATCCTGGGATTTTGTGAAAATAAAAGAAGTCGTGCAGTCTTTGAAAATGAAACGAACTGAGTAACAGCACTGTGCAGGAAAGGTTTTGTTCTCAAGGTGACCATTTCACAACTTGGACTTTTCGGGGGGCTATTCTGTTATCATTGTCATCATTATTGTCTAGCCACGTGTGTAGAAAGATCACTGAATCAAGAGTCAGAATAAACGCTTTTGAGTCTTGTCTCTACCATTAAGTCAGATTTCTAGTTCTCTGAGCCTCAGTTTTCATCTGTAAAATGGGGGAGCTAATAATTCATACACTGAATTGCAAAGTTCAGGTTAACAATACACATGAAGGTACTTGTAACAGGCAGAGTGCTTCCCCCATGTAGGGTTGATTATTATTGTTACGAGTTTCTATTTTCCAAGATGAGCCCTTTAGATGGCAAATGTGAAGATGGATGAAAGCAACATTGCTGGTGGAGTCCTCTGATTATTCCCCCATGGGGAGAGGTGGATAGAGTACAAGATTTTGCCTGGCAGTAATGGTTGAGGGCTGCTGAGTCCTGTCACAGAAAATTTAAAGGCCCTCCCCTTTTTCATTTCCCTCCAAGAACTTCTACCTGTAGTAATAAAAAATCCTGTGTTCATGCCTGTGTCGCTTCATTTTGGGAACTTGACTTTTATATGAATCTTTGTCCCTGTGTGGGGCTCCTGAGTATTATTTCTGCCTCATCTTACCAGTGAAGAAAGGGAAGTATGTGACATTAAATGATTTGCCCAGGTCACCCAGAAAGTCAGTGATGAAGTTTATGAAAGAGTCCATTGTTTTCTTCTTTCTCCACCACAGGAAATCCCTGCAGAGTGTCCAGGATAGTCTGATACTCAACCTTAATTCCTTGCCAGGACCGAAAGCCATGGTTATCCCTGTATAGACATGCATTCAACCCTCTCCCATCCCATATGACCAGCATAGCTTCTTTCCTGTAAGAACAACACGTTGTCAGCACATAAGGATTATAAGCAATATTTGCCCTATGCAAACCCCTTAGAGCTAGTTATTGCCAGACAAGGGGACCTAACAGCCTACAGCAGAAGCACCAGCCTAGGGAGCGGGACTGGAGGAACCTAGAAGGACCTGCTCTGAAAAGCGTTTACACCTGGCTTTGAACCTCAGGCTAGCCACTCATTAGCTGTGTCACACTCTGAACAAGTTACACAACCTCTCTGAACTTCTATTCCTTCACTTTTAACCTGGAGCCTTTAACATCTACCTCAGGAAGATTATTATGAGAATTCAGTGAGCCTCTACATGCATACATAAACGTGGGCATACACGGAGGATAAGACTGAAAAAAAGAAGGAAAGAGAAGGGAGACTGCTGGCATATGTTTAACACATGCTGGTAGTGCGAGAAACATCATTTTCAGCTCTCTTTCCTCCACCTGGCCTGCTGTTCACCTGAACGATTCTTGGCTATATGGTGCTTCTCAAGGGCTATCATAAAACACTATGGTTTTGTTGAATTAAGCACTACATTGTTTCCAAGGAAAATTGTTTATTAGCACTCAGAGAGGACAAGTTTTTATGACTTCTTAAAAGAGAATAGGCCCCAGAGCAGGTAAACCACAGCTATTGTATCCCTGTAGCTCCCTGTACTTGCCCTTCATAACCCTCAAGAGGGCTCATTGCCATTGCTTACCTCAATTTTTGTCTTTCCTCCCAGACTCTTAGCCCCTGAGGGGAAGGGAGGGGTCTGTTCCATTCATTATTTTTTACTCACATCAAGCCTACTACCTGTATATTCTAGAAAACCAATAACTGCTATTGATGGCTGAATCTATGAGAGACTAACAGAAATTAGGTTCAAAATGATTTAAAATGGATTGTTAAGACGCTAAGTACATTTCAGGTCCGTTTCGTCTTTTCAATATTAGTGTGCGTAGGACAATCTGGCATTCAACGAAAGTTCCTTGTTAAGAGAAGAACCTTGGTCCGGCAGAGCCATGTATTCATTCACTCATTCCACAAAATGCTTTTAGCATCAACTACACACTAAGGACAATTCTAGATGCTGGCACCATACATAAGTGACCTAAAGAAACCTGAGTCCCTGCATTCTAGTAGATTACATTCTAGTGGGCAAAAACAGACAACAAACAAAAAACCACACAGTGCATCAGGTGGTGCTAAATGCTATGAAGGAAAATAAAGCTGGCAAAGAGAGCCAGAAAATGAGAGAGGGGCTGTTTTACGTATTTCAGGTGCTATCCCAGTTTTAGATAGGATAACGGGAGAGGCCACAGACAAAGGGAAGTTTGATCAGAAGCCTGAAGAAGTGAGGGACTGAGTGTGTGGGTATCAGAGGAAGCATGTCTGAAGTAGAAGGGTCAGTTGACTGTCATGACTGGCTTTTAGTCTGATGGAAATTGGAAGCCATAAGACTAAGGGGAAGCTACAGGAGCCAGTATGGTGGTTACAAAGAAAATATGCTTCTCAGAGCTTGCTTAGGGCAATCCTGGCTCCTCTTTCAAGCAAATGCAGGTGACCATTCTTGTCTTTGGGCTAAAGAAACAGTTGTGGCTTTGTTTATTATCTTGGCCAATATTCTTACAAAGGTTTTAACAATGGAAAATGCGAACCTGCTGATATGATTCTTATATTACCTGAAGGCCAAACACCTATTTACGTTACCTAGGTTGCCGCAGGGCCTGGCCGTGACTCTGCTCTGGGAGGCTACTGGCCAGGAATAGATTTTGGGAGCCAACCAAGGCAGATGCCAGCTCCCCCTCATACCCTGAAATCCTTCACTGACAAAGAACAGAAGAGCTAGGGCAGGGCATGCTGCTCTTCCACCAAACACACACTGCAGCAGCGAGACAGTTAATCTTCCATCTAAAGAAATTTTCAGGCAGCTTCAAGAGTACATATTTCCAATTTCTCCTGAGAGGAGAAACTGATGGGAAAGTCGCACCTCCAAGTCAGTCCCCAGTTCACAGTGAAGAGCTTGAAAAATCACACACAAGGAGATGTGAAACCGATAAACAGAGCCGAGAGCTCCTCTGAGAAACTCAGAAACTCAGTGGCAGCTGGAAAACCTTGTTTTCCTCAGGTTTCCAAACTTCCCTCAACAAACTTCACTGTTGGTCTCCGTCTGGTGTGAAATGATTAATTCTTTTAAACGATGTAGGGCATCATAGAGATTCAGGGCTTCTTTGCTCTGCTCTGAAACTACAAAGAGACGGATTTTGTCACTACCTTCCCGTTGGTTTTATCTGACCTCTCCCCCACAAATATTTATGCTGGCAATTTAAAATGACCAAGTGATGCTCTGTTTACCTGGGGCAAGCTTATCCTCGTTCATTCATTGTTTTTCTTGCACACCCTATCTGCTTTGGCCACAGGACACACTTGTCTGTTGATCTAAAGATAATATTAATATATTCCCTAGTCCCTGGGGTTGCAGCTCTTGGTAAAAGTTGTAGGAGTTGATCTGTACCAAGGGGCTACAAGGTAGGTTGAATGACTGTTTAGTTTTGAAATTGTCTCACAGTGTCTTGTGAATTATTCATTGATCCAAAATTATTTGTATTAAGTGCTGATATGTGCTGTATTGGGGTTTCAGAAATGAATAAAATGTGACCCTCAGTCTCAAGGAGATCATAAATGGGTAGAAGAGTATGAAAATAGAAGACCAATATGACAGTAGTGGGGGGGAGGGGTTAGTGGCCTGCCCAGAAGTTTGCCCTCTTCCTTCCTCTCCCCCTCCCTCTCTTCCTTCCTTCTTTCCTTCCTCCCTCCCTTCCTCCCTTTCTCTCTCCCACCTCCTTTCCTCCCTTCTCCTTTCTGTCCCACTCCCCTTCTTCATTACATAATTATTGCTCATTTAACCACAGCAATTACCAATTAACAAATAGCATATAAGACCAAGTTGTTACCCTCAGCACACTGACATTTTAGTCTTAGTGAGAAGTGGCTTACTTACAGGACCAGTGGCTCTCAAATTACTGGGTTTTTTCATTTTTTTACCCCTTCAGTCACACTTTCTAGAAATATCTCAGCAGCAGACTGTAAGCAGGTTCTGAGAGTAGGAACTCAGTTATTCCAATTCTCTTCTATTTTCTGTTTCTCTGGCACAGAGTAACAGCTCGATAAGTATTGAATGAGTGAGTGAATGAATGAATAAAATATCCCAATTACGACAGAGAGGCGGAAAGACTTGACATTCTATCGGAAATTTGGATCTTTAAGGGTGGCCAAACCAGATAATTCAAACCACAGTTGGAAAATTTACTTTGGTGTTTTGAGTTGTATGCCATAGACATAACTCCATGAAAATATGTGGCTCTCTTGCCCAGGAGGTTTCTAGACCCATCTAGGAATGACACTAACTGAAAATATTTTGGCAACTCTTTTGTCAACTTTCACTGCTTGAAAGTTGAATTTTAGTGGCAAGAATATTTTACTAACTCTTACCTGGAAGGTTCTAATGATGCCCAAAGGGAGCTTGAAGATGACTTGGTGGAGTTCACTGTGCTTCCCATCCATGCTAATACCATGCCCTATTGCTACACCGTTAGGCTTTTGGATCCTGGCTTGTTCTACATCATGTGCTTGGTGTGGTGGAAGTGGTGGAAGAAGATTCAGTTTGAACTTAAAGGATCAAAGGGCAAGTTAGGATACAGGCAGTGTGATCTTGAGTCCTGTATTAGTTTCCTGTTGCTGCTATAACACATACCCACAAATTTAGTGGCTTAAAACAATACAAATATATTTTCTTACTGCTCTGAAGGAAAGAAGGAAAAAATGAGTCTTATGAGGGTAAAGCAGAGTGTCAGCAAGGTTAGTTCCTTCTGGAAGCTCCTGGGTGAGGTCATTCCTTGCCTCTTCTGCTTCTAGAGGCTGCTGGCATTTCTTGGCACCTAGATGGATCATCCCAATGTCTGCTTTTGTGGTCACATTGCTTTCTTCTCTACTGTGGTCAATTTGCCCTCTGCGTCCCTCTCAGAAAGACCTGTGTGATCACATTGGACTACCCAGATAATCCAGGACAGTCTCCTCATCTCATGATCCTTAATCTAATCATATCTGAAATGTCCTTTTTGTGATGTCAAGTAACAGTCACAGCTTCCAGGGATTAGGATGTGGGTATCTTTGGGGGGAGGTCATTATTCAGTCTTCCTGAAACTATGTATATAAATTATGGAATAAAAATGAATATTTACATGGTGTTTTATATCACTCTTGTACTGTAAAGACCATTAAAACACACATTTTTTTGCTGTTGTTGTTATGGTCATTACTACTACTTTACTGAAGAGCCCCACTACATTTGCCAGTCAAAGAAGGTTCATGGTTGTCAAACAGGATTCTTTCAGTGAATTTTCCCATCCCCACCCAGGTCCCAATAAATTGTGAAACTACTAAATCTGTTTGATTATTTCTTAAGGTGCAACTTACATTCAGTAAAGTGCACAAATTTTGGCTTAATGAATTTTTGTATATGTTCATCTTCGAGTAAACAGATCCAGATCTAGATATAGAAAATTCTTAGTACCTTAGTAGGATTTCCTGAGGCCCTTCCCAATCAGTTTCCCAAGGTAATTACGGTCCTGTCTGAATTTTTTTTTCATTCAACAATTTGTTCTTGATATTCCTTTATATTTTTGCAAAAACCAGAAGTTTGTTATTTTTTTCACTGTGTGAAATGCCATAATATATTTACCCATCCTATTTTTAATAGATATTTGGGTTATTTACAGTTTGGACTGTCATGAATGAATCTGTCATGAATATTTTTGGGCATGTCTTTTGGTGGATATAAGCAGTCATTGCCAACAACCAAGAAAGTCTATCATAAAGGAGAAAAAGAGGCAAATGCAAAGCCAATTTCGCTTTTAAATACAATGTAACAAATAACAAAGACCCATTAAGTGCACTAGCTGACCAGCATCGGTTAGGACAGAAAACTCAGAGAGGAATTGAATCAAACTCTGGCATGTCTCTCTCTCTCAAAGGTGATTGGGTAGGGGGTAGAGGGCATGGTTCAAAGGCAAGTAGGAAGGACTGTGGTTGAAAAGAAAGGAGGAGCCATTGGCAGCTTAAGGCCATGGAAATGTTGAAACAATCCATGTCAGTTTATTTTATGATCATTCCTCAGAGTTTCCATCTCACATTGGATTTTTTTCTGGGGCAGATTAAGAAGGGGAATCAATTAATGTGAATCTCATGTTACTGTAAACAGTTGGAGGTCTTAATTGGGCCAGGAGCGAGCAGGTGGTCTTTCCCCAGTCAGCTATCCTTTCACCTGTCAGTCAAATGAGGACGGAGCCTCCATCACTCATTAGCAGCCATTTGTCACCTCGAACAGAGCTTTGAAAGGATTTCTTTGAACTTTGTTTGGGATTGATTTTCTGCATATGCTGAGCTGTTACTGACAAACTCTGGGCAACTGCTACTCTGTCACAAATGCATTAAAAGAAAGGGCGAGAGGATTTTAATAGCCTTCAAATTACAGAGCCTAGAGGCCTGGGATTCTTTCTCCACCCGCAATTCACCTCACCAATCCTTCACTTCCTGGCTTTGCATCGTGAGGAATAACAAGAACTTTATCCTTCTTCAGAGAACTATCTTGCACTTTTGCTTTTTTTTCTTTTTTGATTTTTTTTTTATCTGCTACTGGTTCCAGACTAAAATTGATTCATAATGATGCTTAATTAAGAATGGACTTTATACCTTGGCTTTGTCTCTTACTTTTCAAGGAACACTCAGGGAGGGGATTTGCATTATCATGGGCTGGTTTGGAGCACTACCCAGATGGTACTAGAGATGCTCTTTTAGCCTCTTTCTTCCATTCTTTCCCCTCTTAGGTCAGGAGCTATGGCTGGTTTGCTCAATAAAAGATGTCAGGTATGCTCCACTGTGTCTAGCACAGAGGTAATGTTCAATAAATATTTATTGAATTCATTAACTGATTAAAAAAAAAACAACTAGTTGTCACTTTTGCCTTGTGATTCAAAGACACATTGTAACATGCTGTAGCCAAGGAGAGTAGCCATAGTTCATTAGCCAAATAAATTATTGGGAGGATCCAGCTCTTATTTATTGATTTACTTATTTTATGAGTATGAGTAAAATTTATGCATCGTGGAAAAATTTGGAAAATATACATAATTCTTATGAAGTTGTGATATCCCCTGCCACTGTGCAGGGTCTTATTTAAGAAACATGAGGGGCATCTGGGTGGCTCAGTCTGATAAGTGTCTGACTTTGGCTCAGGTCATGATCTCACAGTTTCCGGGTTCAAGCCCTGCATTGGGCTCTGTGCTGACCTGGAGTCTGCTTCAGATACTGCTCTCTCTCTCTCTCTCTCTCTCTCTCTCTCTCTCTGTCCCTTCCCCTCTTGTGTTCTCTGTCTCTCTCTCATAAATAAACATTAAAAATTTTTTAAAAAAAGAAACCTGAGTGGTCCAGCCAGAAATAACCATCTTTACCCACATTTCAGTCATATCCGGAAAGCCACTGAAGAACTAACAACGTGTGAACTCTTATTTCTTATTTAAATCTCTTCTCCCTATTTCTTCTCTGGTACCAGAAAACATCCAGGGTCTCCATTTCTCTCCCTATCCCTCTCTCCTTTTTCAACCTCCACCTCTCCCTCCCACATCCTCTCCAACAGAACACTCATCCCATCCATGATGGCTCCCCCATCAGCTTCTTGACCCCCTCACTTTTCCCACCATGAGAGGTTCCCTCTTCTAGAGATAATCTGCTAAGCAACTTCAGTTCTTTCTCAGAGAGCAGGGAGGATGAAAGGGTGGAGTTCTCTTGTCACACACACATTAATAATAATCATCTAGCTCAGGCAAAATTTATTTAAAAACTCAATTTAACTTAAATCTCACCATATACACATAACAGGTTTGTACATTTTTTTGTGACTATACTATAAATTATAGAATTGTATTCCACTTTTTAACTTAGCATTTGAGTGTTTTCCCACGTAATTAAATAATATCAAATAAACGATTGATAGGTGCTTCTAGTACTCAGTCTTATGGAGGCCACATTGTTTCAGACAATTCTTCTATTGTTGGGTGTTTGGGTTGATGTGGGGTTTTTATATTTCTCTTCAATTCCATGTCATAGGGAAGGCATTGGCTCTAAAAAGTGGACTTTGCCAGAAGACAGGCACCAGCATAATGAAAGGGGGGCACTTTCATTATGGACCTAGGTCTCAACGTTTACTATACACATTTTCCTCTTGCTGGTTTGGCCTCCTGGGGGTCAGAAACTGAAGCTGTAATCAGTGGAAGCCAAGTGTGCGGGCTGCCAACTTGACTCACATTAGGAAGTTCCCAAATCTCCTGGGCTGTATCTTTCTTTAGAACCTGACAGATCCAGGCATAGTGCAAATTAAATAGGATGAGCCCAGCCAAATCTCCCCATCTTTCAAATTTCTGAGCGTAGGTCTGAAGCATCAAGGGGACTTTTAACACTGACCTCTGGTAAAAAATGATAACACACTCCTGTTAATGGACCTGGAAAACCCCCAATAGCTAGAATCAGTGTGTGTAGGGGGAGGTGGTATTTTGCATTCTTAATTTTATTAGTTTGGTTCACTCTACGAGATTTTTATACTCCGTTCCTTAGGAACTATGGAATGCCTATAAACCCTGAAAACTGCACTGAACTTTGGGAATTGATCCAGTTCTGGTTGCTAAACAGATAAAAAATAGAAAAAGAGGAGCTTGTCAGGATCAGTTCATTGTTCAGTGTTTGCCAGTCTTCACATGTGAAGCCCTGGGATGATGCTGCCTTAGTTTATTTTTAAGGGAGGTACACAAACAATCATCCTGGGGGGCACTTGCCATGTGTCCTGAATGTCCCACTGCTGAGTAAGCACGTGCTGGCTGACACGTCTTTCAGTGGGCAGAATTCTTTGGGAGTCAATGCAGATCCATATGGAAAGCCAAGTTCATTCCTTGAGATCCCTTCAGTGTTGGTTTCTGGCCAGGATCATGTTTTTGGATCACCAGACAACACATGCTTTTTGGTGTGCTTTCTCTAGCTAACTTTATGCTTTTTGATTTGGGAAAGGAGGCAGTGTGTCATGTCCCTGGTTTGCTTACAAAGGTGGTCATTCTGGCATTACGTGAAAAAAAGAAATAATGTGAAAAATGTGACCAACACTGGGATGGTAACGTTAATAAATAATCAGGTCAGGGTGTATGCGAGACAGTTGTGAATGGGACACCGGTGTCTAATGGCTGTCTCTTCGTAGACGGGTCCTAATTTCTTGACACTAAACATGGACAAACCAGAGGTTGTGTTAATTGAGAATGACGGCTTGTATCCTGCCTGTGCCAGTGTTTTGTTGAGGTTGACAAAAGTTGACTAAGCCAGGTACATTGTGCTAGGAATCAGGCATTGTTTTTGACACTGACCTATCCTTTTCTACTAATATTAGCTCTTTAATGAGGTCATGTTGGTATCAATTTTTAATATATATAAATTCATAAATATCTAACCTTTTAGCTGCTGAGGAGACCTTCACAATTTTGTCATCATCTGCACAGATTCTTGTTTTTCATGTTTTCCTCCTATCTTCTTTTAAGGCCATGCTTTTCTATTTGTCTTTTAAATTAAAAAAAAAAACTTTAATGTTTATTTATTCTTAGGAGAGAGACAGAGCATGAGCAGAGCCTCTTAAGAAGGAGGCAGAGAGAGAAGGAGACACCGAATCTGAAACAGGCTTCAGGCTCTGAGCTGTCAGTACAGAGCCCGATGCAGGGCTTGAACTCATGAACTGTGATATCATGACCTGAGCCAAAGTCAGGCACTTACCTGACTGGGCCACCCAGGCACCCCTGAATTTTTTCTTTTATTTAAAAATACCAGAATCAATTTTTATGTTGGAATTGTATATCATTCCATTGTTTCTTATTTTATTTTACTTTATTTTTTACATTTATTTATTTATTTATTAAATGTTTTATTTATTTCTAGGAGAGAGAGAGACAGAGCATGAGCAGGGGAGGGTCAGAGAGAGAGGGAGTCACAGACTGAAATAGGCTCCAGGCTCTGAGCTGGCAGTCAGCACAGAGCCCGACGCGGGGCTCAAACCCACGAACCGCGAGATCATGACCTAAGCGAAAGTCGGACGCTCAACTGACTAAGCCACCCAGGCTTCTCACACATTTATTTATTTTTGAGAAACAGAGAGAGACAGAGCATGAACAGGGGAGGGGAAAGAGAGAAGGAGACACAGAATCTGAAGCAGGCTCCAGGCTCTGAGCAAGCTGTCAGCACAGAGCCCAGGGAGTGGCTCTAACCCACCTACTGTGAGATCATGACTTGAGCCAGTTGGACACTCAACCAACTGAGCCACCCAGGTGCCCCTTATTCCATTGTTTAAAGACCCACTCTATTGGTCAGCTACCTTGAGAGATGGGACTTACATTCTTCCCATCTCTGTGTTAATACATTCGCATTCTTCTTTCTTTAGTGTTATGGCAACTTTGGAACATTGTAGAAACCATAGGGTATTCTTGAAACACTTTTTCCAGATCACTTACCCAATGAAGACCACACAAAAAACACTCCTGTAAAGATTTAGTCTATTATGGTACGATGGCAGATCTTTCTATGTCCTGAACTGAAGGCAGTGATGAAAGCAATCATGTGAAGTACTGTACATAAGATACAATGTATCTGTATCTAGCTTGCTATTTATAATTCTAGCACATCCATGGTATCAGAGAAACAGAATAGCTGTTTAAACATCCTTGGCAATCTCTGGCAATCTCCTTCATTTGCCTCACCGCCTTTGCAAGGTGAAGTGGATATTGAAACCAAACTCTAGGAGTCCTGTCTTAGATATCACCAAAGAGTTAAAGAATGAAATTGGTAGCTTAGATTTTCTCACCTGTAATTTGGGAATAATATTTAAACACACAGCACCAGGTATTGGCAAAACTGTAAGTTAAAAATGACTAGATGGATAGGGTATCAGGAGTTCAGATGATGACAGGCATTGACAACACGGAGTAGGTAGCTTCACAAGACAGTTTGGAACAAGAGAGGAAACTGAGGCAAAATTAATAATGGCTTAAAATGTTCACTCTTCTGAGAATATTTCTATTTTATACACTGGAAAATCTTTAAGAACCAAAGGACTGACTCTATAAAAATAGACTATAGGCCAAATGATAAGTGGTGAGGATAATCTGGTGGGCAGGGGGTTTGGCACAGAGTCCTTAAGTCACTGACTAGCTGTCCCTCTTAAGATGCCTTTTTAGGCTGAGTTTTGAAAGTCAAAGCCCTTGGGCACTAAATCTTTGAAATATGGCAATTTCTCAGAAAGAGTAATTAGTGCCTTGCTGTAGCACTGCCCCTGGGGCTTATGCTTTGGGACCACTTTAGAACTGAGGCTGCTTTGTCACAGAGTACTTCAGGTGATTGTCAGAAACAAATCCTCTTGATGCATCCTTTTCCTTGTAGCCGATGGTTTTGATCTGGTGAAATCTGGAAGCCTGATAAGAATGAGATTCCCTTGCTCAGAGCTGTGGTGGCATTTGTAGCAGAGTTTAGGTGGAAGTGGGTTAGACCAGAGCATGCAAGGCACAGGCTCCTGACCAGACTCACAAGGATATGCGATAGCTGTGCATCGAGAGTTCTCAGTGCTGAGTTGTTGTCAGGAGCCATTGTCATCTGTTTGATTCCAGATGCCACTGGCTACTTTGAGAGATAGCTGATGGTGGCACTTGGAAAGTCTGGCAGTAGAAAGTGAGCAAAAATTCTAGGAAGGTAGGCACACACCATCCTTACCATATTCTAGAAACTTCATGGATCTGGCTCTTACCTGCTTATCCACCCCATCTCTCACTACCCTCCCGTCATTTATTATTATCCAGCCATAATCATTTGGAAACCTGATGGTTTCTGCCTCAGGACATTTGGATTTACCATACAAGGTTTCCCACCCTGCTGTGTTTGGCTCCTTTTAATCCTCCAGTTTCATCTTCTATACCACCTCCTAAAATCATGTTCCCCCCATCACTTTCCCTAAATTACCCTAATATTACTTCAGTCACATGGATTATCTAGAATTATTTCATAAATTTGTTTATTTCTAGCTATAAATTTCTTTGAGAGCAGGGGGTGGTTCTGTTCTTTTCACACTGCTTTCCAGATGCCTAGAGCAGTAAGTACCTGGTATATAGTAACTGCTGAGTAAATATTTCTCACATGGATAAATAAATAAGTGGACAAACAGGGGAGCCAGCATGGGAACGGAGAGGTAGATAAAAAGAAAGCTTTGGGGTATAATACCATGAACTAATCACAAAGAATTAAGCAACAAAATAGTTATTGGGACCAAGTAAAATGTCAAACTGAGCTTAGAAGTAAATACTGACTTGATAAAAAGCCACTGACATGAGTCCTTAAGTTTGTTCTAATTAGTGGTCACTTTTAGACTTAAAGTCTGTAGTATGGCTAAGCCTGCATGAGGGTTAAGTTATTTTTAGAGATCCGTGGCTTGAGCTAGAAAGCTAAGTGGACATTATAAACAAAATCCAAAACCAGAACAACAAATCCCAGGCTAGTATGGGTGCTACCATGTCTCTCTCTGCACACATGGCAGACATCACTAATAGATATCAGAATCTTTATTGTCAATGTAACACCCACAGACCACTAGAATGTAAACTCCACTTGGGTAGGACTTCTGTCTGCTTGTTCACTGTTTTATTCTCTGCTCCTAAAAGGGTGCCTTTTACTTATAGGAATGCAAGAAATATTTGTTGAATTAAATATTTGATGAGTGACTCAATCAGATTTGACGAAGGAGATACATTTTATTTGCCATCCCTGACCTAAAGCAAAAAAGATAAGGAATTAAAATTGGATTCAGACAATTTTTATCTTAAAAGAGTAACAACTAATCTGGTGATCCTAAAAGGTGTTTCCATGCTGAGAACAGGCAACCGCTAGCCATCTCCCTAAAGTACAAAGTCCTTCAGTTTGCTATAAATTTAAAGCAACTCAGCTAAGATCCAAGAGGCATTCTCTTCGTGCCAAATTATACTATTTAGCAAAAAATGTGATAGCTGTATATCAGGTTATTGTTATACTGCAAGGACATCCATTCAACATTTATTTACTGCCCACTATACACTTTCATTGTCCTCCATGATGAGAATTTTTTAGCCTAAATTTCTATTTCCAGAGAGGAGAACTTCTCTAGCAAATATTTCTCAAAAAGTGACTGTTTAAAAAGAGATTTGTCTGGCTGGGATTTTATCTGTTAACATATTGTTTATCCATCACAGAGGCTATAGCTAGAGTTGTACATGGGTTTCATAGTAAAGAACATGATCTCTTTTTAATTCATTCATTTATACAATCAATATTTTTTGAGAACCCTGTGCTGGGGATACAATAATGAAAAATAATCATCAATAATAAGAAAAACCAGAGAGAGATTATATTTTCACAGAGATTATATTTAAATAAGGAAAATGGACAATTAACAAATCAAAGCATAAATATATACTACAATCTCAGTAATGACAGATTACTGGTTTCTGTCAAGTATTGGAAACAGGAAGTTAATTAGAATGGGTTCAAAAAAAGAATGAGAGGTTAGGACATAAAATATTGGACAATTTTTAAAAATGGGTTTTGTTTTATAGGGAAGCCAAAAAAATTGGTTGAAGGAGTAAGAGTATTAGGGGCCAGGATTTTATTAAGGTGAGAGATTGATTCAGGGCTGCTGGCAATGACCCACCCAATGGGAGAACTTCACAAAAGAGAGGGGGGATAATTGCAGGGACAGTGTCTTGGAGGAGACATGATGGGGTAAGAAATAGTAAGCACATACATAGCTTTTCTTTTGAAGAAGGTTAAAGCCATTCTATACATGAGTGTGAACTCATTCAGGAAAAGATAAATAAGCCTATTCTCATTCCCATCTGTGTTGCTTCATACCAGCCACATTGGGGAAACCAAGGCAGTTTAGTAGCTAGATCATGACTGAACCTGGGGATGCCAAGAGAAGTGAAGCAGAATTCTTGCCTTCAAGGACCTTTCAGTCTAGTAGACTTCTGGAAAAAAACTCCCCTTTCCCCATATTAAGGAGAGGTTTTCTCTCAGAGAATGACTTGATCATTTACTTGATTTTGTTGAGTCATTTTAAATCCAGATTTTTATTAACCTTTCTTTCTGTATACCCATTTATACCCATTTATACCCATTCTTGAGTATCTTGCCTTGAATCCACAAACTCCAATTAGGTATTCTTGGCTAATAACTTTGCCATGAAAAAATCTCAAACTATTAAAGTCTTGAATAAAGTATTCTGCACTTGACACTCCCCACAAACCTCATAGGATTTGAAAAACTTGAAGTATGCAGAGGGAAATCAGACTAAACGCTCACATATATTTTATTAGAAACATTTCTTTAAAAACATGAAGACAAGGGGGGAAAAAAAAGACCAAATTTAATTTTTGAGCCTGGCATTTCAAGTTCTCCACAGATAGCTCTATTCTAAACAGGAAAAATAAAATCAGCTTTGTTCCTGAGCATATGCTTTTGACATTTTTTTTCCTTGAAGTCTGTGAATTATTAATAAACTAATTTCTCTTTATAGTTCAATCTTTGGAGATTTAAAGTGTTCACTCAAACGCACAGGGAAGAGATAGAGCTTCAGTTCCAATCAGCTCCAATCCTCTCCAGAGATGCTGGCCTTGAGGTATATCTGAGTCTTTGATATCAATCTTTGATCCGACTGGGAATTTCTGATCATTTCTAGAACTAGTCTGTTAATACTACTTAATGCCCTATTTAAGTTGGGCCATTTCTTCCAGCTGATTTTAGGCCTTCACTTTGCTCCTGAGATATTTTATGTGTGTGTTTATGGCATGTCTATGTACATATATCTCTCTATATAGTTATACTTGATGGATTATTTCTTGGCAAGTTGCATTAGAAGGCAGGGTCTTTCATAACAGAGGATGCCTAGTATATTGGGAGCTCTTGTAATAAACCACATTGGAGCTAAGTATCACCAAGAGTCCTTCTTCCTTCCTCAGCCAATCTTAGTGAAGAGAACTTTGGGCTCCACAGAGAAAATAAGTTTGCAAAACTCTGAACTATATGACAATGGAATAGGCGAGCTCTGGATTAAGTTCTTTCCATCTATCTTGCACCAGTAAGCATTTTAAAAGGAGCCTTTGGGTGACCAATGGTCAGGGTGAGGGAGAGAGGATTCCTCCATTAGCTGAAGTCACTTCCAACATTATAATTCTACTCCCTCCTATGGCTTCAATGTATGAAAATTATCATTCTTTTTTTTTTTTTATAGATAGAGAAATTGAGACACTGAGTTTAATTGATTTGCCTGATATCCTGCATACCGTATTAAAGGACTGAACATGCTTTCCTATCTACTTAATAGACCTTAGGGGGATTCGGATTCTGGATGAGGTCTTCTGCTTTTTTGATCTCTGGTCATTATTATTGATTCAAAAGGAAAAAAAAATAGCAAACACAGACCAACCCACATGCACCAGTTCCTTGTCCCTCTTTCCCTTGATACTTTGAGGGAAGTGGCTTCATACCAAACCCATCCCTGCCTTTATTTTCTCTCTTCCCTTAACAGCCTGCTAGATTATTACCAAGATACAATGATCAAGCGAAAGGATCACCAGGCGACCATGTTGAAAGGTCTGCTTAGCAGAAGCACCAAACAATTGATATTCTTTCCCAACATTGCCAGCTCATGCAGGCAGCAAACATGCCTCCCTCCTGAGAAGGTCTGGGTCAGAACTTGAGCCACAGAAGGGAAGGGAGGAGGAGGAAAGAAAGGCAGAAGAAGAAACGAAAGCTTTTCCTTTTTTATTTTTAAAGCCAGTTCTATTCTGGGACTTCATTTACTTTTTTTTTGTTTGTTTGGCTCCAGGGGTTAAAGGGCTCGCAGTAATGGAAACTGGAGGCCACCACTTTATGGCTCTTCCTCTGGACTCTCTGGATTGATTTACTTGGGGCTGAGTATCAGCTTCCTCAGTTTTTCTCACCCAGGACCTCAGCCTCATCCAGCCCTATGAACTCCCTCTGTCCAGGACCTGGGAAAAGTCAGCTCAGCTATAACCATTGCCAGGCTCAGCCAATTGGAAGTTCAAACGGTTGTCCTTATGGAACAGCATTTGCTTACACCAATGTTAACTCTTCTCCTCAAAGACCCAGAAAGCTTTGGGATGAAAGAAACTGTCAAAGAAAAACTTTTGGTCATATTTTGTAAGATGTTTAGCCTTTCCAGATTTCCTTTTAGAGGATTTGGTTCTTCCTCTTCTCTCAGTTGAATTCCTGGGCTTCGTCTAAAGAAATATTTCCTTATTCCATGATTGTTCATATTGCAGTGATGTGTGCCAATAGCATGTCACATTTCTTTGTAGAGGTGGATTTTGATATAATATGCATCAGATCCTTTTCCGGAAGGAAGAAGAATTGTCAAGAATGGCATGGAGAGTCTCTAACAGGCACTGAATCAGGGTTCTCCAGAGAAATAGAACCAGGAGCTGGTTCACATGATGATGGGGCTGGCAAGTCTGAAATCTAGAAGGCAGGTCAGCAGACTAGAAACTCAGGCTTGAATTGATGGTACAGTCTTAAGAGGCATGTTTTTCTTCTCTGAGAAATCTCAATTTTCCTCTTAAGGCCTCCACATTATCTAACAATAATTTTTACTTAAAGTCAACTGGTTGTAGATGGTAATCACACCTACAAAATTCCTTCACAGCAACACCTAGATTAGTGCTTGATTATTTCACTGGGTTCTAAGCCTAGAAAACTTGACACATAAAATTATTCATCACAGGCACCACCAAGTCCTTTCACTTATACTTACTGACTCTCTCTCTAATTCATTCACTACCTTCTATAATTCCATTCACCACTCTAATCCAAACTGTTGTCATCTTTCCTGGAGCAATACAACTTCCTAATTTGTCTCCCTGCCTACACTTTTCCCTCCACTTTGCAACCAGAATAATCTTTTCAAAATGTGGATCTGATCCTGTACTTCTCTGCTTAAAATCACTAAGTTGCATTTTCCTGGGTCTAGGATCAGTCATCACTCCTTAGCACCATGGAAGATGCCCTATAAGGTTGGGTCCTGTCCACTTCTGCAGACTTCTTCATGCCTTGTGCATTCCAGCCACACTAGCCTTTCAGTATCTTGTGTCCATCCTTTCTGCCATAAGCTTTTTATTGGCCAGTTGCAACAGACTGTTGCTTCTTCTTGACAGCTTGTTCCCTCCTCCTGAGCCTGGATAACTCCTACTTATGGCCATTAGTCAAACTATTTGCTTCTCCACTACCCTGACCAGATCAAATCTTCTAATTATGTATTATCATTGTCCACACCTCTTCCTTGGAAGCTGTATTGCATTGGACAGGTTATATTCATTTGTATAATTATTTGATTGATGTCTATGTTACCCCTAGACATTGTTCTGTGAAGATAACAGTGGTGACTAACTTGCACACTTCCATATAGCTAATGTCCAGAATGGTGTTGATTCGTGGAGGGTACTCAGTGAATATTATTGACTGAATATAGGAATGAATTGTCTAAGTTAAGATGGAGATCATGAAAGGATGCTGGTTACATCCTTCCCCTTCCCCATTTCACATTCCTCTCCTCACATCTTGAACACAGCCACAGCTCCCTCTGATTTACAATCTTACATCACAGTTGGACACTGAGGCTAGGAGTTTCAAAAATGGCCAGGAAATCAATGATATTTACTGCATTTTGACCTATTTGACTGCTCCCTTGAGCTTGTTTGGTACCTAGAACCCTTCTATACATCTAGTGTCTTTAGTCCATCGCACATTTCTTTTTTTTAAATGTTTATTTATTTTTGAGAGAGAGAGAGAGAGAGAAAGATAGCATGAGTGGGGAAAGGGCAGGGAGAGGGAGACACAGAATCCAAAACAGGCTTCAGGCTGTGAGCTGTCAGCACAGCCCAATCTGGGGCTTGATCTCACAACTGTGAGATCATGACCTGAGCTGAAGTCATGCTTAACTGAGCAACCCAGTCACCCCACCACCACACATTTCTATAGTTTATTTTATTTTATTTTATTTTTATTTTATTTTATTTTATTTTATTTTATTTTATTTTGAGAGAGAGAACTCACTCTCGTGCACACACACAAGTGGAGGAGGGGTAAAGGGATGTAGAGAGAGAAATAGAGAGAGAGAGAGGGGAAATCTTAAGCAGGCTCCTTGCTGAGCCAGATGCCACACTCAATCTCAGGAGACTCGGATCATGACCTGAGCCAAAATCAAGACTCAGACACTCAAGCCACTGAGGCACCCAGGAGCCAACCCACATTTTTATGGTTTTGAAGATAGTTCTAATATTTAAAAATAAAAAAAAAATTATCTAAAATATAAATTTATGACTATCCATTAAAAAAGAAAAAAATTCTATCTACCCTGGGCCTATCATCTAATATGGCAAAAATGAACTCTCCTTGAGTAGCTACTGTCGGTGAGTTGTGTTGAGAAAGGACAGGTGTCCTGCCTTGTGTACATTGGAATTTGAGGCTCCTGCTATAACTGATGATAAGCTACCAATAAGCTTACTTTTTTCTTTCCTTCTTTATTCTGCTGTAAACTCCAAGGATCATGTTGGGTGGGTGGGTGGGGGAATGCAATAATTTACAAACAAAGAGCAGGCTAATGTCCTGTCTATTGATGCTTTCTGCTATAGGCTGTGGCTGACCACAGCAAGGCCAGCACTCTCTATTGTTCACTTAAAAGCCGTTTGCTTTGGGTGGGCCAAGGATGAAGCAAAGCTGTGAATTTATGGGCAGTTTCTCTACAAAAACTGAAACAATTGCTGTATCTTCTTTTGTCTGTAGAATGGGAGTGAAAATTCTTAGCAGAACTGACAGCCAAAATGGCACAGTATGAAAGCCATGCACACGAATTTTTTATGGCCTTACTTCTCCCGGGAACTTAAGAAAATTCCCTGAGCTTGTGACCTTCCACTGGATGCAATACAAAGGGTTGTTATTTGCTTGATTCTCATGCTTTAAGGGAAAAAAAAAAAAAGGAAGTCCAGATGAAAGTTAAAAATAGGGCATGTGAATTTAATGCAACTTTCTCTGGGATCATAAGTCTGGTGAAAGGAAATAAAGAAAGAAGAAAAAATAGACACTATATTAAATGAACTTCCTGGAAGAATGTTATTTGCTCACAAATATTTATCCAGAGAGCTCCTCAAACTAATTCCTCATTAACGAAAGTGTCCTGGAATGTAGGTGGAATCCATCTGATCATCCTCAAAGGAAACTTGATAGTTCAGAAAAATCTCAGGCTTAGAGACATTCTCCCTGCTTTGTAGATTTTTTTTAAACTACTCTTATCCCTTATTAAGTACTTTTTCATAATATCTAGAACACACACATATAGTACTCCCACCTTTCCGGAAGTAAGAATTTTGCTTTGGGTCATATGACTGAGTCAGAAAAGAATACCCCATCATTTCCAAACTCTAGGGTCCATAGTGTAAGGGACCCTTCTACTTAGCAGATAGGATTCATATATTGTAAACAAAGATTGTTTTCTGCAATTTGGTCAAAGGCAGGGGTGATGAGACTAAGCTTCCAACTCTGCCTCTGAAGCATTATTCCAATCAGGGAATTATGTTGCAGGTGGAGACATGTCCCTGGGAAAAAAAACATCTGCCTCCATACAAATGTCATCAGTAATAAAGAAAGATGGGCAAGCCATGTGATTGAAGAACTGGATCGCATCCATATCAGATCTGCTTTTCAGTTGTAAAAACAGTAAGTTACCCTCAATTATTCTTATGCACTATGTGAAAACCCTTTCTTAGCTTTACCAGGGTCCAGAAAGAGACATGACAAACTGGTGAGTGTTTTAGAAAATGATGATTTCTGAATTCTGCCTCAAACACCAAATGCCACTTCCTGGTTCAGAAGCAAGAGGCTTGGGGGAAAATAAGTTTAAGCTCATAAAAACACTCAAAGGGCATACTGGTCATCAAACAGCTCTGAGCAAACTGCATTTGCAAATGAATCTGAAAACATGTGGATTCAATTTTCCTTGAAATGCCCAGAGGTTAAAAAATTAAGGGGGGAATGCTTGGCAGAAAGAGGCTGGGGTTTGGCTATGTGCACAAGTTTCTGAAACATAAATTGATTGTTTTGCCAGAAAGAAAATATTACCTGGTCCCCCTTCTCAATCACATCTCTAACTTAATTATCAGTGGCCCCATTTCTCATTGTGCTTGCAAAGTGGACAGGAGAGTTGAGCTCATTCGAAAGAAAGCAACTTTTATTCATTCCCAGGGTGGGCTTGTATGTGGCGGAGCCAGAATCTCAGTACTGTCATGGGTTTCAACTCAGGGACACGGTGGCAAGAAACCCATCTGCTAGCAAAGTCATTCTTCTCTGCCTATTGCCTCTCATCTGCCTCCACTCATCAAGTTTTACCCCTCTCTTTCCTTCCGCCAACCACCTAAATAATACCTTTTTTATGACCAAATAAACACAGGCAAATGTGGAACTGCTTTAGAGTAAATCCAAACTGTTTTAAAAGATCATGAAAATAGAGTGGGTGGGGGAAAAACTACATCTGTGAAAAAGCAGTGATTAGCCTTAAAACAATGCGAGGCCAACGGCACAGAGTCCCATTACAAGATGATGTGTGGTGCCTGTAAGTGGCTGCTCGTGGTCTCTGAGGTAGCAAAATTGTCACATGTTTCTGTTGTTGCCATGGCAATAATCTGTAATTGTGCAGAAAATCCACAGAACTCACAAGCAACTCCTTAGTGGATTGGGCTGAAAGAAAATCAAACCCGTGAAAGCCCTGAATTGATGTGGTTATGAGAGTGCGTTGGCCAAGCTGGTCCACTTTAAGCTGACCTGATTTTGTGGATTTCCTTCCCCGAGCCCCTATCTAGCTATGGTGAACTCCCTCTTTATGTATATTTTTTGCACTTGTATGTTCCTAACCGGTGAGAGGCATAAATCCTACTTAGCTAGGGAAATGCTTCAGCTCACCGCTTAGAATTCTGAGCGCACAGCTTGGAATCTATAGGGTAGGAATTATGGCTGCCGGAACTTCTAGACCTTCGATTAGCACTGAAGATGGAGACCTGATTTGTCCATAAAGGCGAAAAAAACATTGGCATGTCCACAAGGCCAGGTAGATATTTTCCCCCCAACAAGGAGACACTGGGCAGATTAGTGCAGCAAGGATGTGTTGTTCCTGGGGTAGCTTGGCAACAGAGTACACACACATGTACAACACACCCATGTAAAGGCGTGCCAAGACTCGCCTTCTTTAAGGCAAGCTAATACAAACCATGCCCAAAACATGGCCAGGAAACAGAAGGTAGGTAGCATGTCTCCTTTCTGCACTAGATGCCGTATGACATTTATGTATGTATCAGCCGTCAACCCCAAATGTTTGAGGGCATGAGTGAGTGTGGGGGCCCTTGTCAGAAAATTGAGCAGGAAGAGGGGCCAGACAAATCACTCTCATGTTCCAAACTTCAGTGAGAATCCCACGGGAATGCAGCTTCCAAGTAGATCCCATGAGAACATCTGGGATGAAGATACTCACGCCAAGCCCTAAACACAGACTCGTTAGTAATAATGCCTCATTTTTTCTCATGTATTTATTTATCCTCTCATATACTGTGAGTATGATTTACGTTCCTTCTACAACTTTTCCTAGTGGGAGCAGGAAAAGCAAGGTGGAGAATGAACAGCAGGCTGTCTGTTAGGAGGCTTTCTCTTGGATACCCTCTCATTTGAGGTTACTCAATTGCAGGCAACAGAAACCCACTTTGCTTAATTTAAGCAGAATGGAACATATCACAGGAGAGTGGAGGGCTCACGGATTTTGGGAAAGTCTTGAGAATCAGAATAAGAAACGGGAACCTAATAGCATAGGTGTCTGGGTAGTAACAACAGCAACAAATGTCCAGTCTGATCATAGTTTGACCCTAGACTACTTAGCTTCAACTCTTTTACTCTTCCGTCATTTTCTCAAGATTCAAAATCTTGGGAAAAAGAGTCTGAGTTGCCTAATTGGTATCATAAACCTAGTTTTCTCTCTTGGTGCGTCAGACATGAGAGGGGAGGAAGGGAAAGTGTAGCTCTTTACTTAGAATCTCATCAAGATTCCATAGAGTGGGAGAGACATCCTTTCTCAAAACAAATCCTAAAGTGCACTCAGGAAGGGAGGAGATTGAGGATTGTGATCATTGGAGTGTTGGCTTGGAAGAGAGAATCAACAAATAATGTTCAGCATTGTAGCCTGGAAGGAAAGTTGAATAGTGGAAGTGTCGATCAACTGACTTACATCCGTGTGCTTGAGCAGAGATTTGCTAAGGGAAACTGGAACAGAAAGGTTAGGTAGATGGGGAGTGTGTGAAGAAGAATCTAGAAAATATTTTGTTTGGCATCTGAATGAATTTAGAAAAAAGACAACAACCTGATTTGACACCAGACATGCTAATGGGGCAGACTTCCTGCTAGTCAGAGCTCCCGGTTAATGTCCACTTCTCAGCGTGTCTGATTACGGGTTGAAGTTGACCGATCAGCAAACTACTCAATTATAAGCCCATCTTCTCCCCGTGGTGCCACTAATTAAAACAGGAGCCATGTTGCAGCTCACACACTCCGTGGAGTTCCACCTTCCAAAAGCTGAATCAGTCACTACAATTAGCTGTTGTCAGTGGAATCAGCCTGCCTTTCCCTTTTTCCAGTCCTGTGCCTGTTTGGTGTGAATTCATCTCTGAAAAACCTTTTTTTGGGATGATTGACCTCCCCCCATACCCTCAGCTGTGAGAAATGAACACATGTGGCGGGAGCTTTGAAATGCAACCTCAAGATGCAGCTATGTGGAAATCTCAGTGTTCTGGAATGCTCTGACCTTTTGTCCTGCCAAGTACCATTTTTTTCCCCCCTGAAATCGTGTCATGAAGGGTATTCCTACATAAAGTTAATTTTTAAGAGGAGGGGAACAACAACAACAAAAAAGACATGGCTCAGTATTGATCCATTTGCAGGAAAGCTGTTCCTCAGGCAGGGGGACAAACAGCAGCCTTTTTTTCCCCCTGTCTTGATAAACATAATGGACCACTTGGGTAATTTCAGCTGTAACTGCACTTCTCTATAACAGGATGATGTTTCCATGTGCAAGAGTGGAGAGAGAAAAGATGTTGAGAAGCACCATGGTGACAAGCTAGCAGAATGGGGGCTTGCTACACAACTACTGAGCGTACCCTAAACTCTCTTGAATGCCAAGTCCATGGCTCCCTAGCCAGAGAGAGGAACTTTTGTGAACTGCTCAAGGTCCAGTTCAAATCTCCATTAGTATTAAAATCAATACCTTTGTCCAGAAACAAGATGACATTTCTGGCATCCTTCCAGAGAGGCTGTAGCAGAAAGGTCTCAGGCCAGGCTCCTCTTAATGTCCCTTTTCCCTTTAAAGAGGCAACTTTAGATGCCTTTGCCTTAAAAGTTTTTTTTAAATGTTTTATTTATTCTTGAGAGAGAGAAACAGAGCATGAATGAAGGAGGGGCAGAGAGAGAGAGGGAGACACAAAATCGGCTCGAAGCTCTGAGCTGTCAGACATGGGGCTTGAACTCATGAACTATGATTCATGACCTGAGCCAAAGTTGGACGCTTAACCAACTGAGCCACCCAGGGGCCGCAGGTGCCTTTGCCTTTTAATACAAACTTTTCCACTCAGTGTTTGATGACTCCAGTGTTTTCTCCCCAAAATAAACTTCTAAGTCTCTCTATCAAAAAATCGTCTTCTCAAAACAACTGTGCACATTGAGAAGGTTCTAAGAACATACCTGTACCCAGTTGTAGAGGGGCAGACCAATCTCAGGGTCACTGCACGAATTCAGTATCATAAATGAGAATAGAAAGTAGCTAAATGTTTCATATAACACAATGGTGAAGTGCCTTGACTCTGGGGTTAAAAAGATTTTCATTTCAATTCTGAAATTACCAATTAATTCATCTCTTTGGGTCTCAGTGTCCAAATCCATAAAATGAAAAGTACAATAATGTCTACTTCATATGGGCATTGGGAGGATTCACTGAAGCAAGGGTTAAAGTACTGGGCCTAGTATTTGTCACGTAGAAAGCACACAATAAATGGTTATTACTGAATAATTTGCACCTTGGACAGAACTCCCAAGCAGGTGACCCATCAAAGTGGGCAAAGAGGAAGGAATGTCTGGAACCCTTATGATATGCTCACCACGCCTTGGCATAGTCTGTGTGTCTCTTGTAGCACCCAGATCTCTTTACCACTTTGTTTCTACCACTTATATCTTTGACACAATCATGCCTTTAGTCCTGAGTCTCCTACCTTAGGCAAGATGTCCACAGTGGGATATGGGGAGCTGCAGATGACTCAAACTCTCATTTATTTATCAATGTTCTTTATCCTACGTGGCTTCAAGTTACTAGTCAGATGACAAAAATGGAGCAGGGAACAGAGGCACACGTACAGACACACATTAAACCAGAGTCATCCTGTTATACAGAGACATGTTCTCAAAGCTAAACACTCAGTGACTACCCACTTATTATCTGTTGTTGGAACATCTTGGAAATGGAGATCATTTTGTGTATTCCACATGTTAGATTGATTTAGGTTGGGATGACAAACTGATATCAGCCAAAGTTCAAGTCAACTCAAAGATAGAGAAGCGGGGTCCACAAGAGGGCAGTTCCCTCTAACCCAGTGCCTTTCTGAGAGTTCACACTCGAAGCAGGGGGCAGGGCCTATGCTAACAAGGAGTTTTAAAGGCAGGACAGGGTAATATTAGGGAGATGGTGGATGGGGTGCAGGAAATAGCACGGCTCGCTCTTACACAGGCTAAGGTTGCTCACTGTCATATACAATAAATCTGCTGAAAATGTTAAGGCAATTAAATAAAATAAAGAGAGTACAAATGTGGAAAAAAAGCTATTGTAATTGGATATTCCAGAACTTGAGACCCAGGCATAATGTTTTTATAATAGTGTATATAAGACAGTGTTCTATTCAATAACATAACAAGGATTATGTAATTGAACAACATTATTTCAGAATAGTTTCTGGGTTGGATCTTATGTCCCAGCATCTCAAATACACACAGTTCTAGTTATAGGAATCTGCAGTGTTAGGACAATGAGCTCCAGCCCACAGAACATCTGGCTTCAACCAGTGTTCCCAATCTCTTGTTTTTATAAGCAGTAAATTTGGAGAGCCAGGTTTGCATGCTTGGGTGATTTGATTCATTTGATGCACAGATAATTTTGGCCACTTATTATAGCTAGTAGTCAGAGGAACCTCACTTAATCCCTAAGAGTAAAAATGATTAAAAATGGTTATAGTCTTTCCAGTTAGTCACTTAAGGATATTTGAGGTCCCTGGTACCTACACAATACTCCATGATGGGTCATGATTAAGTCATTTACAAAAATATTTATTGAGAACCAATGATGACACAAGCTCTCTGCTCTCACAAGCTTACAATCCAGCAGGGAAGACAGACATTAGATAAATCAACACCTAAATGGTTATTTGACTACAGTTGTGAAGAATGATTCAGAGGAGAAGGATGAGGTACCATAAGGGTGGATGATCACTTGGTCTGGAGGTCAGCAAGACTTCTCTGGGAAAAACAACATTTAAGACATCTAAATCAATGGTAGTGTTGGTCAAGAGAAAAAGGAAGAGGTGGGAGAGGAGAAGTGCAGTCCAGAGAGAGAGATCCATGTTTGCAAAGGCTTAGAGGCAGAAGGGGTAAGATATATTGGGGAACTAGAGAAAGGCCAAAATGGTGGGAATATGGGAGTTATGGAGGAGCTCGGCAAGAGAGGAGAGGGAGGAGGTAGGCAGGGTTCGTGCTGAGGACAATGAACTTGTTTGCAAAGGTACCATCAAGTAGAGAGGTAGCTTCTTCTCCAAAGCAAATTTTGTCGATTAGGCTCTCAAACAATATTTATCTAATGTATAATTACTTCTTGCGATTTGTTCCCACTACTGGTGAAAGAAAAAAGAAACAATTCAAGATCCCACTCATTGTGGGCCAGTACAAAGCACAACACATTTTTGTTACCAACGTTTCCTGAGTTTCTGCCATTCATGGACTAATGAGGATTTTCCAAAGGGACAGTGTATATACCTAGGGCTTATTATGAAGAATTAGGGGTGAATATGGAGACCAAAGAGTCCTAGGATCTGCAGTTGCCAAGCTGGAGATGCAGAAGCCAGTGTGTGGTTCCAGTCCCAGTCCGAAGACTGACAACCATGATTTCAAACCATGTAAGTTCAAGTTTGAAAGCTGGCAGGCTCGAGACCCAGGAAGAGTCGATGACTCAGTATGAGTCTAAAGGCCAGAAAAGACCTATGTCTAGCTCAACAGTCAGGCAGGAGGAGTTCCCTCTTACTCAGCCCTTTCATTCTATTCAGATCTTCAATTGACTAGATGAGACCCACCCACATTTGGGAGAGAAATTTACTTACTAAGTCCACCAATTCAGATGTTCATCTAATCCAGAAATATTCTCATGAACACAACCATAATAATGCTTAACCAACTGTGTGGGTACCTTGTGGCCCAGTCAAGTAGACACGTGAAATTCACTGTCATACAACCTTCATGATTTTTGCCTCAGTCATGTGACACTCATATCCTAGTTTATATAATATTTTTGTTTAAACAAAATCCTCTTTTTCTTAAACACATTTATTTGTAAATGGAACTTGAAGTCACCACTGTAAACAGAATGTCAGTATTACCTGCCATAAGTTGAAAGTATACACAAAAATAGAGTTGTAACAAAACAGTGTTGTTATATACTCAAAAATCATCATGGTCTACTGGAGTTCTTAGCCTGTGGTCTCCTCTCCATTATATAAAAAGAGAGATTAGAAAGAGATGGAATAAAAGAGATGTATAAACACCAAACTGAGACTTTCCCTCTGACTCTGTCAATTGGTTTCAAAGAGAATTGAAAAGGAAGCAATTTTCTTACTGAGTAATACAGTATAAGTAATGTCATGTCAGCGTGCCACATAAAAACATCCACAAACCACTAGTGGCACGTGGCCCACACTTTGGGAAACAAAGTTATTTCTTAGATAAATGTAAACCAAAGTGTACAGTCTTAATTCATTGAAGGAAGGCAGGCCAATCCTTTCCATGGCAGTGAATATGTACTCTGCTTTTTGGAAATGAAGTAGATACTTCGATAAATTAGATAATTTTTTTTATAGACAAAAGTCTCAGAAATGCTTTCTCTGGATCAGGTCTTGGCCCAGGTAGACCTTGAAACTAAAGGGATCAGCCAAAGCAAGTGACCTTAAAGAGGACCTTGCTGTAGAGTCAGGCGGACCAAGGATCATGGAGTCTGGGGTGGATGGGGTAGTGGGTGACCACTAATAGAGGTCAAGTGGAGCCTGATAAACAGCCACAGAAGACCTAGCTCATATTCAATAAGCAGAAGCTCTTAAAATTATTGATGCTGATGTTACCATTTTAAGTATAGGTGCCAGGCTGCTACTGGCATCAGCAAAGTCAAACTTGGCAGCAGAGACTGGGAATCAAGGACACCGTTTCTGACCTGACAAGGGCTCATGAGGCCCAAGGAAGATCCAGAGTTCAGAGGGAATGGCCTATTAGGCTGTTATTCAGTCAGAGCCTAAGGCATTAAGGGAATGAACAGAAAGATTCAATCATCAAAACTAGGCTTTTGTCCCCAGGAATGAGGCAGGAGTTCTACAGCCCTTGAAGGTCAGTGCGGAGGAGAAGCTGACCAGGTGTTAATTTCTACAAATACAACATAGCTGGCCTCCACCAACAGTTCTCAAAGTGCAGTCCCCAGATCACCAGCAGCAGTATCAGCTGGGAATTTGTTAGAGAAGCTAATTCTCTCACCCCACCTCCTATTGCGCGTACCAGAAACTCTGGGGTGAGGGCTCAGCAATCTGTGTTTGAATACCTCTTCCAGATGATTCTAGTACATGCTACAGTTTGAGAACGACCTGTCTAGGGGAAAGAGGCGAGTTTAAGTGTGCACATCTAGAGGACAGCAGGGTTGCTTTCCTGGCTGGGACACACTGGTGTCTCTGGTCAGGACACCAGTCAGGACACTGTCCAGCTTCTGTTCTGATTTCTCTTCAGCTGGCAGTGGCTTCTCACATTTCAGCCGTTACTTTCTCTGGCCCACTACTCACTTTGTGCACACAAATAAGCCTCACAATGTCAACAGGTAATAGAAGCCTTGCTCATTAACTCATTGTTAGCATTTATCCTATTTTTTTTCTCTTTTAGGTAGAGATTTCTGGGGGAATTTCTCCTAATTTATATGAGGTGGTAGATAATTTTACGAACATCTCTTAAGGTTTTTTTGTTTGGTTTGTTTTAAAGCGAGGGCCCCTCTGTATCACCCCACGCCTAATGAGGCACTCAATGCTTGCCTGGCTTTGGAGAGAAAGAGAGCCTGCAGCTTCTCTCTCCCCAAAGTTCATGCAATTTGGATTCATTCTGGGAAAGAGGGTGATTTTGCAACAGAGTTACAAAGACCTTGGCAGACGATGACAGCATAGGAAGTAGCAGGAGAGATGTTGTGGCAGAAGCACAGTCAGACCTGGGTTTTCTTGACTTTGCTAAATGTTAGCTGTTCAGCCTAGGAAAATCACCTAAGCTCTCTGTGCCTCAGTTTACTCATAGGAATATAACAATTTCATCAAGTTATTGGGAGGGTCCAAAGAGATAATGTATGTATATTAAATGCCAAAGTTACATTAGTTGTTCAATATATAGACATCATAAAATTGTGTTATTCCCTAATTCTTCCCCAAGTTTCTCGGGATCCACAGAAGGGTAGTTTCCTGGGCACGATCTGACAGGTAATAGCCAATACTTACTGAATTCTTATCAGTTAGTTGGTTTTACTGCATGTAACCAAAGCCTGACTCAAAGTGGTATAAAGGACAAGAAATTAATACCTCATATAACAGGAAAACCAAAGAAGGGAGGGGTTGGAATGATGCAGTCAGAGCTCTAGCCCTCATGTTCTTGGTTCTACCTACTCTGTATCTCACCTGAGACTGGCCTCCTTTGTGGTCACAAGATGACTGCAATAGCTGACATTTAGGGGCTTCCCTGCTCACATCCAGCAAGAGAGGGAAAAATGTCTTTCCTGACCAGTCTTATTGGACCAACATGGGTCATGTGCTTTTCCCTTAAATAATGACATGCACTGACAGGCTATTTTTCAGAGGTCTGGGGCTTTGATCCAGTCAGTCATCCAATTATAATGATTAGTTAGTCAAACCAGAACCATGTCTGAAACTTAGGGGATAGTAATAGCTTCCCCTAAGGTTTTTGGGCTGAGTTTTGAAAGAAGGGTGAATTGCTAGAAATAAAGAAAAGGAGAGCCAAATATGTTCACTACACTCTTCTACATCCCAGGGACCATGCCAAACATTTTATATTTATTCTTATTTCATCTTCCCAACCACCCTATGAAGTTGCTCTTTTCACAGTTGAGGAAGAAGAAACTCACAAAGGTTAAATCACTTACTTGCTCTATATCACTGGTAAGGGTGACAGGCCAGAATGCAGGCGCTGGCCTGAGAGCCCCCAGAGCCATGTTCTTCACATTTGTGTCGCCTAGTTGGCTGGCCTCTTTGGCGCAGGGGCAATACTTCAGCCTCACAGTGCAGGACATCCAGGGATCCTGGCACTAGCCCAGTGAGGTGGACTCATTTTTACCCCATGCAGAGGAATGATGGGAACACTCTGGAAAGAACTTGAGCACAGCTCTCAGGTTTCCACTGTTATTTGTCTGTTGTTACCAAACACTGAAGACTTTAAAAATGCACTGTGGTCATATAGGCAGGAAAAATGACCTCATGCTTGCAACCACAAATCCAAAATGCTCTGGAATCTATAAGACGTGCTGCATTTTAATTAGAAGACAGAAAGAGCAATGAAGATGTTTCTTGGATATTTTTGCAAACCCTCCCTTGGCTTGCCTTCAGGCCAAAATGTGACAAGTGCCCTAAATCTGATAACAAACACACACTTCTGAAATCATTGTTAGCTTTCCTAAAATGAAAAAAAAAAATCACATTAGTTTCCTGTTACCAGTTAGAGTTCAAGAATGTGCAGCCTTGAAATACAGCACATGGGAACACAGGGAATCATCCACCATTAAATATTAAAAAGTAAAAGTGGATCGCTCAGCTTATTTTCCTCTTCACTTCGAAGGTTTTTTTTTTTTTTTTTTTTTAATTAGGTTAAGTCCTAAGAACCTTGAACCAGGCGATATTAAAATGACTTGTACTTTATCCCTAAACTCTAGTCAATGATTATTGTCCGTGTGTTATTCTTAACCACTGAGTCAAACTTCCTAGCTGTTGATGAAGTTTTCCCAACTGACAGTAGAGTGATAATGCAATATCAATGAGCTACCATATCCCGTGATTTGTGTATAGAAACTCTTGACCTTTGACAGAGTAGCTTCTTAATCAAACGGTGATGGCAGACAAGAGAACTTTTACATGTTAGATGCTTATTATACGGTACACACCTTCCTGAGAACCTTATATGTATTATTTTATTCAGTACTCTCAACAAATCAATATGATTTTTATCCAATTTTATTGATGAGCACAATAAGACCTAGAGAAGTTAATTTACTACAATTGGCAAACAATACGGGTTTGAACTGCGTGAATCCACTTACATGTGGATTTTTTTTCAGTAAGTATAGTATAGTGCTATAAATATGTTTTCCCTTCCCTATGATTTTCTTAATAAAATGTTCTTTTCTCTAGCTAGCTTTATGGTAAGAATATAGTATGTAATACATATAGCATAAAAACTATGCATTAATCAAGTGTTTCTGTTATTGATAAGGGTTCCAGTTCACAGCAGGCTATTAGTAAAGTTTCGGGGAAGTCAAGTTATACCCAGATTTTTTTGACTGTGCAGGGTATCAGTGCACTAACCTCTTGTTGTTCAAGGTCAGCTGAATATGTAAGTTAGAATTACTTCAACTGAAACTAAGAGAATGTATACCTGCAAATTGTTAAAGCAAGGATTTGCAAACTCTTTCTGCAAAAAGCCAGATAGTAAATATTTTAAACTCAGTAGGCTATAAGGTCTCTGTCAGGATTGACTAACTCTACCATTGTAGATAAACACATCTATAGATGATACAAAAACAAACGTGTGGCTGTGTTCCAATAAAGCTTTATGTATAAAAGAAGGCATTGTGCTAAAGTGACCCTCATAGTTTACTGAAAACTCACTTTAAGCAATGCTTCTCAAACTATCTGGGACAAATAACTAGTTTGTTTTTTCCTCTAATTTCCAGTATATCATGGATTGATATTTTTGTAAAATGGGATAAAATGAATTAACAGAAAATGAAATAAGAAAATATATATATTCAAAATTCTTTTGTTTAGATCTGCTATACATAAAATAACTTCATCAAACTGTTGCGAAATTTGTAAGTGTTCCTAAATTCTGTACTTAACTTGAAAAAGTAATAAATAGTCCATATATTGGCACTATTTTATAATTGACAATTTGAGGGGCGCCTGGTGGCTTAGTTAAGTGTCTAACTTCGACTCAATCATGATCTCATGGTTCATGGGTTCAAGCCCCACATTGGGCTCTGTGCTAACAGCTAGCTCAGAGCCTGGAGCCTGCTTCAGATTCTGTGTCTCCCTCTCTCTCTAATCTTCCCCTAGACACAGGGACAGCTCACGCTGTCTCTATCTCTCTCTCAAAAATAAATAAAATATTAAAAAAATTTATAACTGGCATTTTGAGTGGCCGTGCTTTAAAGATTAGGGTATTTATTATCTCACCTAGCAATACATCCAGAGGCGATCAGGGTCAACTGCCTAATCATGTTCTCAAGGACCCAGACTCTTTCTACCCCTCAGTTTGTGATGCTCAGCATTGTTTCTCTTCTTTGCTCAAGATGGTGGCCACAATCATTACTGCATTTTCACTTCCACAGCAAGAGGGTGAGGAAAGGAGGGCTCCCACTTGTGCTACTATCTGTTTTATTAGGTAGGACAAACTTGCGCCAAGCAGCAGTCTGTTTCTGTGTTTCACTGGCTATGGATAACATGACATAACTACATCAGTCTCTAGGAAACAGTAATAGGGATCCCATAGTTAGTTTAGTCCAATTGTGATTCGTCCCCTCAGGCTGGACCCAGAGCCACCTGACCAAAATAGGACTTTTTAAACCAAGGAGGATGCCAAGAATGGGTTTAAGGAAACCTTACTCTTTGTTTAAGTCCTGGGCCTGTAGTCTTGATCTATTTAACTTACAAACGGTGTTCCCTGTGCTCCAGTAGTTTGTTCCAGTGAGAGCATTCTCCTTCTGCTCTGGTTCTGGCTTTATGATCTGTGTCCAATTAATCATTTGTATGAAGCTTTGAAGATTATAGTGTGTTTCCATGTATATTATAAAGTTTGAATGTACATGCTTACATGTTTGTATTAATATTATATCAAAGGATGGAATTTAAGCCCGCCATTGATGCTTGAGATCATACAGCAAGAAGAGGCAACATCAGAACTCTTGCCTAGGGCTTCTGACACTCTTCAATGAGTTCTTCTCAAGGTATTTGACCATTTGTTCTGTGCTGATCAATCAGCAGCATCAAAACCACAACCAGGTAATCTAGCACAAGGTCAGCACAGACAGTTGCCGGTGAGAATTGACTGGTTGTGTCACAGAAAGGACCCATTTTGACCATGTTGATCTGGATGGTCTTGGGTAGGGTGACCAACTGTCTTGACTTACTTGGGACTAAGGGACTTCCCAAGATGTGAGACTTTCAGTTTTAAAACCAAGATAGCCCCAGTTTTTAATTTTAAAACAGAGGAAGTTCCGGGAAAACAAGGACAATTTGGTCACCCTTGTTTCGGCCTCTGTCTACTCTGTCTACTGTAGAAAGGTGCTTTGGTGCATTATTTTTTCCATACTAAGCTCACAGACACTTAGTTTGACTTGCAAATCAATAAACAAGGAATCTAGTTTTGTCTTGTGAATGACATTTCCCCCCACAATTAAAATATCTAAAGTAGGAGAACCACAGATACATCTGAGATATTCTTTACTTCTTCCACGCCTTCCATGATTTCCATGGGAATATTTTATTCCTTGATTCTTAAGAGGGACAAAAGGAAGACCTTGTCAACATCTCATGCTTCTTTCATATCTGTTACCCAGGCCACACGGGCACATGACAGCAGGTCCTGGAATCCACTCGTTGAATGTATTTAAAGGTGCTTCAATTTCTCCACCATTTGTCTACAACCTGGAAGTCATGTTGTTCCACACATTGTATTAACCACTCTGGTAGCTTAAAAGATAGAATGAGTCTGGGAAGTTAAAGAGGCCCTAATGAGAACTTTTACAGCAATGGGGTTTGCTTTTGTCATATTACAGAAAGCAAGGTTATGATTTGTCATGAATTTTCATTAGAAATTACCTAGGGCCCTTTAAAAAATAAAAGCAAATTAAAAAATTCCTGGGCCTATGTGTAGCAACATGGATGGACCTTGAGGGTGTTATGCTGAGCGAAATAAGTCAGGCAGAGAAGGACAAATATCATATGTTTGCACGTATAGAAGGATTAGGAGGAACTTGACGGAGGAACAAGGGGGAGAAGAAGGGCGGAAATGGTGGGGGAAAGGGAGAGAGGCAAACCATGAGAGACTCTTGAATGCTGACAAAAACTGAGGACTGATGGATGTGGGGGGGAGGGGGGGATGGGCACAGAGGAGGACGCTTATGGGGATGAGCACTAAGTGTTACGTGGAAACTAATTTGACAATAAACTATTTGTAAAAAAAAAAAAAAAAAAATTCCTGGGCCCTACACTATGCCTGTATTGAAGGTGAGAATGGGTGGGGAATGGGGTATGGGTTTGGAGCCCAGGACCTTTACCTTTCACAAAGTTCCTGAGATATTCCTGATATGCTGCCAGCTTCGAAAGCTTGGCTAGAATACATCATTCAACCTGTCTGAGTGACATCTAAAATAGTAATTATGCTGTAAAAGAAAACCTTATGAAATGGCAAAATTGTTCATTTTTTCCTTTCTTCATTTCTTTCCCCTTGTCTTCCTTTCTTCCTCCTTTTCTTCCTTTTCCTCAATGGTAGCAGTTCACATGCACGCTGGGAACAAATGTAGGAAGTGTTTGCGGAATGACACTTAACGATCTTTGAAGTAAATTTAAATATGCCTTCTAAAAATTCAAGCTATTTTCTGCCTAATGTCTATAGGGATATGAAGCTTGAACAAAAGCTTGAAAGAAATTGATCTCCGGATTTATCCCTAACAAGGGACACCTCACCACTGCCTTATTCCTCCACTGTCATCATTCCTCAGGTCTTTTCCTTCTCATGCCTTCATGGTCCTCACCCACCTGAGACTCCATGGGCAGAGGAGATTTGATTTACATTGCTCATTAGGCCACCAGTCTCTTGGCTGAGCCAGGCAATAGGAATGAAAATTAGTGACAAATCACAGTCTTGCTTTCTGTAATATGACAAAAGCAAGCCCCATTGCTGTAAAAGTTCTCATTAAGGCCTCTTTAACTGCTCAGACTGATTCTATTTTTTAAGCCACCAGAATAGTTAATACAATGTGTGGGACAACACGATTTCCATTGGGGCACAATCAAAAAGGAAGCTACTTTCCGCACTTTCTTTAATCTCTCTCCTTACATCAACCTGAAGCAGTGCAGAGGTCCCCTTGGGATTCCTGCTCATCAGCCCTGCCTCCTACAAAAGGGAGATTTTGCCTAGACAGCTCCAAAGAGTCCTGATTCAAAGGTAAAACAATTAGTACACATTAATCATCACAAGGATGGTACTAAAAGCATAATCCTCTTAGAGCTGGAACAGATTAAACTGAAAGTAGCAATATAAAATCAAGCAAAATAAAAAATTTGAAAAAGACCACACAAATGCAAGGAAGATGAGAGAACGCTGCTCTGAAGTTCCACATCTCACTGCCGAAGAAGGCCCCCAACCATCTACCATCTTTGGTCTTGATACAAAAGTTACTCTGCCTTCTTCAGTTCCCTATAAAAACGTAAAGGTCTCCATGCATGGGCCACGTAAGCATATCCTCATAAATCTAGAAGATTTGTGTACCCCTGGAAACTACAATTACAGTCTGAGGTCTAATGGATTTTCTAAAGGTAGGAAGCTGCCCCCAAATCCTGGAACCAGCCCATCAGAGAATTCTCCAGGAGGAGAGAAAACTGTTCTTCTGTTTTGTAAAAGAAAGATCTTTGATCACATTTCTGAATGAGGCCAGCCCTGGGCCAAAGTCTGATTGAGACAAGGAATGTCTGCTTCCTTCACACCCCTCTTTATGGCTCTTCTATTTTTCTCTCTTTTCTGAGCTTTTGCCTATGAGATGAGAACTGTCTGGGAAAAGAAGTGACATACTACAATAAGTAACACTGCTTTCACACCCTGTATCAGCTGGAAGGCATGTAGGAGAGGTCCACCAACAGGAAAGATACAAAGATATTACTTATAGTCAAGGACACATATATTTGGAATTCAGAGGAGGGTGCAAAGGTAACTTTTCTCCTTTCTTCAAGTTTCCCTTCATGGGCCCTTTGGTGTTTTCCTTTGTTCTCTCTCTCTCCCTCCATCCTTTTTACACTCTCCCAGCTTCCCAACCATGTCCCAGCACCCTTTGTCATACAGACAGTCCCATTTCAGATTAGTATCTTTGTTCTTTGAGCCAACAAGCCTCCTTTGCTCTGGATCTTCAGAGTATCTGTGTAACAAGTGGGTACCAATAAACTCATGAACTTCTCTTTTGCTCCCTTATAGCACAAATGATGCATTATTATGTTAGAAGGCCTCCTTCCAACCAAAATTAAGATAAGGAGGATCAAAGAGAATGAAATGGACAGAGAATCCATCCTGCCCCACAAGGTGTGTGGAACTGCTATTTTATTTGCACATTCAAGGAGAATTATCAAAAAGAGGACAGTGCTTAAAACAAGGGATTATTGGTGGACTTTCATGACTGTGGGAACTATTGAAGATAGATGTATCTTCTCAGAGTTTTTATATCCCTGGTAATGAAGTTGGAACCTCTTCCTAATATAATCAGATTTTTTACTGTGAGAGGAACCCAATTTACAAATTTGATTGCTTTCATTTATTTTGAAGCTCATGCTACTAGCTACATGTTCAAGAGTTTACACTATCTGTTTTTCTTCTCACCTTTTCTCACTTTCTTCCTCTCAGTATATCACTGGAAACAAATAACATGATGGTAGGAGGAAGGCCAAATAGTCGTTGGCCTCAGTAGAGACTCTTGCTTGCAAGCTCACCAGAGTCCTCCTATCTCAGTGCTGCATGTCTGTAGGACATACCAGGGAGGTGTTTGATTTACCCGCCCATGGCAGAGTTCAGGTCATGTGATTATGAACTTTGTGCCATTTCCAAAATGGAAAATATTCCGTTTTTGATGAGATTATTAGCTTTTCTCCTGTCCGGTTCCAACAAATGAAAACCAGATTTGCATGTATAAATAACAATCAAGCGCTGAAATGATTTATTTAGTAAAGTTACTGTTTTGGAAACTAAATCAATGTGTCATGTCAAGATCCAATCTGCCCTTCACTCATATGGCAAAGGAGACTTCTCCGGGGTCTACTGGAAAAAAAAAAGTTGGAATCCTATTAATAGTTTACTCCTGCCACGTGAGAATTACACTGGAATCCAGCTATGAGAATAATAGCTCAAAATACTGTTTCCGAGAACATCCTGATAGTAGCGTGTGCTATTTCTTATTGTATTCAAGACACATATGAATAACCCTCCCCCAGAAGGAAAGGAAACAAAGCAAAGGGCAACATATTTTCCCACTGTGTAAATTTCCTTCCTCAAGTAGAAATAGTTAAAATTGGAAGGCAAATCCTATGGTCATTACATGTCAGAATGCTGACATGATGACAACTTCAAAGGCGTGTCGGGCTACATTTGGCGTGCTCTTTTTAAAAAAGACAATAGGCATTGAAAATTAAGCACTGCATCAAAGCTTTCCAACTCTATTGAGACAAATCTATGGAAAACTCAAACCAAGATGCAGGGCTGTTCCTGCGTAAATTATGTGGAGGGTTCGATGCATGGGAATTGCATTGTCTAAGATGCTCTGGAGACAACATACAACTCTGATCTGAGTGGCATGTCAGAGCTAATGACTACAGCTAGTATGGAACCATCTGCAGTTAATTTTAGTCATCCTCATGGCATTAAACTAAGGCTTGTAATTTAAATCAACTCTATAAATGCTTAGAGACCTCACTCTGATGCCACTCAGTACACAGTGGACTTGGATAGTTGATAGTGCCAACCTGAAGCCTGTATGAGGTCCAAACACCAGAGAGCAGAATGGATCAGGAGGAAAGGCCTGGCATTAGACCAATTCCATGTCTGTTATTTGTCAGATGAATTGCTTTACATTGATTGTTTAATTTCTTTGAGCCCTAGTTTCTTTATTTACAAGATGGAAACAGTAATGGCTAACTTGCAGAGGTATTGAGAAAATCAGAAACATTGCATTATATAGTGGTGACTCAATAAATGGTACTATTTATTTTTCATTTATTATTATAAATTAATTAATTATTTATTAATATAATATAGCACCTAAAGCATCTTTTTATAGCAGAGATTCTTAATCTGGGGTCCAAAGACATATGAGACCAACTCACCTACCTCCACTGAAATTATACACAAAGTCTCATGCATATGTGCCTTTTCCTGAAGACAAAGTTTCATGAATTTCATAATATTCTTAAAGGGGTCTATGATTAAAATAAATGTTAAAGCCACCACTTTCTGATTTGACTTCACCTATGTGCGGATCCCGCATGGAAAGAAAAAAAAGTTTGTGATTCTTTCCTTGTTTAGAGTATGCTGTATCCAGTTGTCTTCTAAAGTAAAGTTCTGTATGTGTATGAATATGTGGGTGTTCACATGGACACTCATGCTTGTGGGCTTAGGAAAAGCTAATTTTATAATGAGCCACAAGTTTACTGAGAAAAGACAGAACAATTGCAAGACCAAAAAAGTTGATGACAGATGTACACATAAAGAGACGCCTGGGATTCTGTGGGAAGAACACCAAGGGAGGAAGCAAAGGGGATGTGGAGAACAGAGCTCAGGCAAAGCTGAGAGCCTATTAGGGTCCATTTTTCCAGAGATTTAGCAGATGTAGAATCTCAATGGACTTGTGGGAAGGTTGTTAATATGAATGCATGGTTGGATGCTAGGTATAGAGAGGGTGTATGGAGAATCAGCAGGAAAGAGTATGTGTTATCATCAAAGGTGATACCACAACAAGTTCTGGAAGAAAGAAAGAAATGCCCCAGGTAGGGGCAAATTAAATAAATTAGATAAAATAAGGGATAACACAACAGGCAAAAGACTCAGAGATTTAGAAGCAGAAGAGAAATTCATAGATGTGTTGCTTCCAAGTTTACCTGGCTTTCCTTGACTGAGATGCTCGCCGTACAACTTTCCTTAGGGCCATGCTGTGCTTGGTGCACAGTGCTGAAGCATGATAAACATGTCTCATTGTGGTGGGTAGGAAATGAAGTCAAGGACTTGAGTTAAAAAATATATGTATGTATGTATTTCTCTACAGATACATATATATATGCATACATACTTGTGTACATGTATATTACTCAAGTTCTTGATCAAAATTCTTGAGCTTCGCTTCTGCAGGATATAGCTATGTATGTGCATAGGTACATATATAAATATAGCAACAAACATGGCTTAGTAGTCACTATTTGCTAGTCACTGTGAGTTTTAAAGCCCATTCCATTTAATCTTTAAATCAACTGTATGAGATAAGGATTATCATTGGTTTCCATTTTATAGATGAAGAAACTGAGGCATACTATGGGAAATGATTTCCCCAAGACCACACACTGGGCACTGGAGTATCAACTGCCTGCCACACTTTGTATATATTCCTAGGGAAAATTGAGTCCATTTAGAAAAGGTGAGGGTGATAATTTGAGCAGCAGCAGAAGAGCAGAGGACTCAGGTTTGAAGTTTGAGGCTAATTCCAATTCTCATGGAACCATTTCAAAATACACCCCGATGTGGATGTATGACATCTTAACCTTGTACTGTGCTCTGCCATGTTTTATTACTTCTCTGTACACCAGGCAATAGAGCTCTAAACAGAAAAAAGAGGTCAGCTTAAGAAAGGAGCATAAAACTATTGAGAGCCCTTTTATTTTTTCTACACTAGTCCCACAGGTCTGGGAAAGTCAAGGACTTGATATTTACTGCTGAATCGCTCTACACAAATGGAAATGAACACTCAGAAGGCACAAAAACAGAAGAAAATGAAATTCAGCACCTCCAAGTGGTCTTGGTGATGTGGAAGGGACATGCTTGAGCTGATCTTTGATGGAGGCTGGTTAGTTCTCAGGAGAAGTAACCAGCAAGGAGGAAGGGTCCCTTCTGTTAGGAGCTTGGAGAACATCTTGACCTTTACAGATGTCTTCTGACAGGAAGTCAGTATACTGCATATCTCTGAAGATTAGAAATTTGGTGAATTTTCTTTGAAGTCACAGAACCTTCTGAATGCCAAATAATTCATTAAGTACTATCCACTGTTCTGCCTCAGTTGCTTGCATTATCTTCTTTCGAACCCCTGCAACTTCCTCCTCCCTGTATATTGCTCTCCCCCCCCCCGCTCCCCCCCTACACACACCGCACCTTTTCTTTGTACTTACTGATGAGCACTGCACTGGGACCATGCTATGGAGCCATGTTAAGATAGAGACTGAATGGCACACACCTATGATTAAGCAGCCAGGTTTCTGCTGCCTGAATACAGCTGCTGAGGTAGTTGGGGTTTCCTGGGAGAAACAGGGACATTATATAACACATTGATTTGGATGAATGCTAGTGGGCTTCCTTAGGCATGCAAAGCATTGTTCGCCTTTTTTTTTTTTTTTAAGTTTATTTTATTTTTCATTTTGAGAGAGAGATAGAAAGCAAGTGGTGGGGGGTGGGGCGGAGGGCAAGGAGAGAGGGAAACAGAATCCCAAGCAGGCTCTGTGCTGCCAGTACAGAGCCTAGATGCGGGGTTCAAACTCACAAACCATCACAAACTAGATCATGACCTAGCCAAAATCAAGAGTCAGACACTTAACCAATTGAGCCACCTGGGTGCTCTGCACTGTTCATTTCTCTGCTGAGATTTTAGATATGCTCTGAGTATATCTTAGAATTCAGAGAATATCTGTGACAGATTGGATGCTAGTAGTTATGTTTATTTTGTTTATTTATATGTATTCTTTTTCCTGGGCAACATGTAATTCTCTACCATTCTTAGTTATTGCAGCTTCTGGAAATTACTCATGCCTGTCATTTTCATCACTATATTCTAAACTCCTAAAGCAATACCTGTCATGTGGTTGGTATTCCATAGAAACTTGTTGAAGAAATGAATAGATGGCCAAGTGTGAATTTGTATCACTAACGAGATGGACTTATCATATCCTGGCCTTGAGTTTCTAACACAGTGCATGGTTATGGACAATCTAAACAGCTGTTGTGAGCTACTCCTGCAATTCCTGGGTAGATGGGCTATGGGATGCTGTAAATTATATAGAGGAGCTATTCGAAGCTAAGGGCTTCTCTGGGGATCACACTAGGGCAATGGATGCTAGGAAGAAATGCGGGGGTGGGGGGGGGGAATCAGTCACCCTTGCTCTATAGGATACTAATATTGCCTTGGTTGGTGTCCCTTGGTTCATCAGGATCTCATTCCTAGGACTCCCTAATTTACCTTCTGTTGTATAGTAAATTCCTATCCGTGTACCCACTCAAGGAAATAATTCCATTTTAACAGGGACTTTACCAATATTGGGCATTAATCCAAAGGAGAAGCCCTAATACTGTAGTCTTCAGAAAATATAACAAGCCAAAACAGAAGAAATGTTTGGAAGCAAGTGACTATTTTCTGTTCTGATTTAAATTCCATCATTCTGGCATTGTCTTTCTCTACTTCCAGAAAAAAGGAGTCATTTCCTCAGTCACTATGGTGATATTTCTTTTATTGGAGGAAGAAAGAGACTCTCAGGAAAGGAACCAGACAGGCCTAATTGAAAGAAATAAGACACTTAAAGAATCCCTTTAGATTCTCCCCTACTTCCTACCACCATTTCAAATCAGCATTCTTAGTAACTTCCCTTTAGAAGAGCTCCACCTCTCCTGTGTTTTTTATGAGGAAAAGCAGTTCCACTTGTTAAAAAGCTGTTGCAGCTAGCATATTTGAAAACTATATTTTATTTATTGACATTTCTAAAAAACATACATTTTTAACAGAATTTTTGTTGAAGTTATTTTTAGGTGATATCAACCCTTGGATAAAAACGTGACAGTGTGTACACAGTATAAATGACTGAAGTTCTGCACATAAAAATGGCAATTAATGATGGATGAATTTCACTGCATGTATTTTTCCTTTGTATAATACTTGTATCTAGAGTAGTACCAGTTTCTTTACGTATATGTGATGCTCGATGTCCTCTTACATCACTCTGGAATAAGCTCTGGACCAAGAGTCAGGTGCTCTAAGGTTTAACCCTGGCTCTGTCTCAAACTTTCTCTGAGATCTTGGGCAAATCAATTTAAGTTTTCTAAACCTCAGTTTCCTAGTTTTAAAAATGGTATTATTGTAATTTATAGAATAAAAGCATTGGAGCGTGGCAGTCTTAGTTTGGACTTTGGGTATATTCTTACAAGCTATATGATCCTGGGAAACTAATTTAACTTCTCTGATCTGTTTATAAAGTAAAGATAATAACACCACCACAAGCTGACATATTAAGAGGTGTAATCTATGGACTTCTGCTTCAAGGTTGGCCGCAATAGGGTATGGCAGGCAACAACTCCCCTTGTAATAACCAGGAATAATGATAAACTACAAAAATAAACTTTTAAAAACAAAAGAGAGCTATAGGAACAAAGTAATGGGAACTAAACTAAAATTCCAGAGAAGGAAGATCCCTAAATGCGAAATTGAATGGTCTCTGGTAGTTTTCTTCATTGGAGACATTTGCAAATTCTAGGATTGGCCTAAGGATTGGACTTAAACCAAATTGAGGGATTTTATGGAGGAAAGATTAATCAGTAGAGGTTTTGGCAGTATCAAGATGGCATGATAAACTGGAAAATAGAAGAGTCCCAAACATAAGGGAAATTTGCTGAGTTCTAGGAGGGTGTAGGAAACTGAGTGCCTGGGTGAGAAAGGAAAAAACTCCCACACTTTTGTAGTACTTATAAGTGTGGCCTGTTGTCTTAGTTTATCTAGGACTCAGGGGGGGTCCCAGAATGTGGGCCTTTAAGTTTTAAAACCAAGAGAGTTCCAGAGAAACCAGAATGAATTGGTCGCCACAAAGTGTTTAGAGAAAAAAGTCCAAGTAGAGTGATGGAGCCTAAATACACAACCAATCTCCTCCTCAAAACATTTGCCAAATATTAAACTTGCATAAAGTCTGGGGCTAAAGAACTGAATTCAAAATATGCAAAGCTTATACTTTCAAAGTTGAGGAAATTGAGACAATCAAAAGCCTAGCAGTGCCATGCAGAAGAACCAAGATGGTGTAATACTTACTAAAACTGAAATCCTATCACAACTCAACCAATCCTTGATGGGATTATAGTGATCAGCTCCTCACTGTGTGTGTAACAGTGAAAAGGAGAAACTCCTATTGGCAGAGAGAATTATATGGAGACCCTATGGTTCTTTAATCTCAGTGTTCAGTATAGAATCCTTGGACACAAAAAGAGCAGAAAAATGTGAGCAATAATTAGATGGAAAAGATGGATAGAAACAGACCTGCAGAAATGTAGACACTTGAGTGTATGTAAAAGAAGTTTAAAATAACTATAATTAACATGCTAAGGAAAATAGTGGGGGAAACTGACAAAATGGGTAAAAGGATGAGAAATTTTAGAATTTTAACTAATAATGATAGGATATAAAAAGAATCAAGTGGATATCCTAGAATTACAAAACACAAATAACAGTTGTCTAGGTTAGCAGAAGATATGGTTAGTAAATTCACAACTGGTCAGTGGACAGTATCCAAATTAAAGCATTAAGAGAAAATAAAAGAAAAGAATGAACAAGAGGAATATGAAAAAAAAATTTAAAAAGTATAAAACCTGTAGTTAGAGTTGCAAAAGGAGAGGAAATGATGAGGCAGAAGAAAATGTTTGAATAGATAATGATCAAGAATTTCTAAAACTGATAAAAACCATTGACCCACAGATTCAAGAAGCCCAATAAACTTCAAGGATATATAAAAACAGAATGAACTACAAAGTCACATTTTATTTAAGCTATTAAAAATTAAAAGACAATGAAAAAGTCTTAAAAACAGCCAGAAGAAAAAGACACATTACATTCAAAGAAGAAACAATAAGACTAATAAATAACTTGTAATTATAGGAGTCTGAAGACAATGAAATCACACTGTTAAAGTAATGAGTGGGGGAAAGTTACCAATTTATAGCTCTATACCCAGCGAAAATATTCTTGAAGTATAAGAAAGACCTTTTTTAGACAAATCAAATATGAGAGAAGTAATAAATTCCATTCAAGCAAATAGATAGTCCAAGAAATACTGTAGGAAATTCTTCAAGCTGAAGGAAAATGATCCTTGATGGAAGCAGGAAGGAAGAAAAAAAAAAAAAAACAACACTAGATAGGGTAAATAGAGGAGTGAATGTAAACAAATATTATCTGTCTAAAGCTGTCATAAAACTGTCCTGTGGAGTTTGTAACATTATAGAAGTAAAAAAAAAAAAAAAAAAAAAGGTTAATAACACAAAGGGTGGAAGAGAAAAAACCCTTGTAAAGCTCTAAAATGTTTCTTTTGTTACATAGAAGGTGGTAAAAATATTAACATAGACTTTAAAGTCAGAGTTGAATATTTAAATTTTAGGATGATTGCTAAAATATATATAAGAATATATATCTAGAAAGCTAATAGAGGAGAATATATTAAATAAAACACTTGAGGAACTCAAAAGAGGCAGGAAAGCAGAATAAGGAAATAAAGGATGTATGTGAAAAAGAGAAATGAAAAGCTGGTGAGTGTCAGTTATTACAATCCAGGTAAATGAATTAAACACTCCTTTAAAAACTGAATGTTTTGCAAAACTTTAACTGTATTCTATTTATAAGAGATATAAGTTAAATGTAAAATTGTAACTGGGTTGCAAATAAACAGATGGTAAAAGATGCATCATGAAACACTAACAAAGCAAAGTTACTATCGTCATATTTATATTGAATAGAATATTTTAATGGAACATAGCAATTGCTCAATAAATTGTTAATTCAAATTATTAAAAAAAATGCTATAAAAATCTGAAATCTAATGATTTGGAATTCTGTAATATAAATTAGGGATGGTTTTTAAATTTTTGTACTATTTTTCTTCCAAGCAGCTTTTCCGAATCTGCCATAAAGCTTTGGTTTTATTTGCTCAGGTATATTCTTCAACTGATTATATAATCGTTGACATGTCACATACCACAATTAAAGTAAGACCCTATTTTTACATTAAATATTTTCAATTTGGAATCTCTAAAATATACCAGGTACATTTTAAGGGGAGGGCTATGATATGCCAGCATGCTTGAAATTCAGGTAGCCATGAAAAATTGGAATTTGGAGGTTCAGTCCTTAAATTGTTAAATCCTTTATGTTACAGACATTGAAACTTAAAATACTAGAGAGCTTATGTTTATTTAAATGTTTATTTACTTTTGAGAGAGAGAGAACATGAGAGGGAGAGGGGCAGAGAGAGAGGGAGACATAGAATCCGAAGCAGGCTCCCGGGTCCAGGCTCTGAGCTGCCAGCACAAAGCCTGATGTGGGACTTGAACTCATGAACTGTGAGATCGTGACCTGAGCTGAAGTCAGATGCTTAACCTATTGAACCACCCAGGTGCCCCCCAAAAATCTAAAGAGTTTAAATCTTTGTAGGGATCCACTTATTTTGCAATTGAAAGAAATGTAGCCCATAAAGGTGAGGATAAAGGGATAGATCCCTAGCATCCTGAATTATTGTCCAATATTCTTTTTATTTCAGTATCATGAAGGGCTCCCTAAACTCATTTAACAAGTATTTTGGAGTATTTTCTATATGAAAAGCACTGATCTAATCATTGGGTATACAATAAAGGGCAAGGCCCTGCTACCCATAGGCTTACAGCCTAATAAAGAGCATAACATTACATTTTAAAAATTATTTTACTAAATATTTAATGAGTGCAATAGCATGTAGTAAAATCTCAAAAGAGTGGGATTCAGCCTAGTGTAGTTTCCATGGAGGTCTTTCCCCATGAAGGGAATTAGAATTAACTAGGGAAAGTTAACTAGAAAAAGGGAAGAGTATTCCAAGGGGAGAGGAGGAAGTTTGATGACTTGAGATAGAATGGTGCCATTGGATCTGATAGAAAGCCAGTGTAACTCGAGTCCAGAGAATGTGTGCATGTGGAAGGGAGATCCAGTGTGGGAGGTATGGCAAGACTTGAGATTAAAGGCATAGAAATCATAGGTCTGATCATGACGAACCTTATAAATCTTGCTAAGGATTTTGGACCATATTTGGAGAGCAATTAGGTAGCACTAAAGAAAGGAAGGAAAATGTTCAGATTCATTGCATTTTTTTAAATACTCTGATTTTTAAACTTACATTTCATGAAGACAAAGATGATGTTTTTCTTATATAACATTGAATTCTCAAACTCTAACACAGTGCCTAGCACATAGACTTTCAATAAATATCTGATAAAAGGTGGAGGATGGATGGATGAATGGAAGCAATAGTGTGAGAAATGGATTTAAGCAGATAGAGTGGAAATGGGGACCAGTTCAGATAAAATGAACGTCTGGGCAAAAGATAATGGTGGCACAGAAAATTAGAAGTCAGTGGTGGCAGCAAAGATAGGGTTAGTGTACAAATTTGAGAAATTTTAAGGAGGCAGGTTCAAAATAACTTGTTAATGAATTGAGTGTCATGGCTTGGAAAGAGGTATCAATGATGATTTCCAGTTTCTGTTATGAACCCATGGATGGATGGAGGTGCCATTTATTAAACTAGATAAGAGTACGTTTGAAGAGGAGTGCCTGGGTGGCTTAGTCGGTTAAGCGTCCGACTTTCGCTCAGGTCCTGATCTCGCGGTTCGTGGGTTCGGGCCCGCGTCGAGCTGTGTGCTGACTGCCAGCTCAGAGCCTGGAGCCTGTTTCAGAGTCTGTGACTCCCTCTCTCTGACCCTCCCCTGCTCTCTCTCTCTCTCTCCTAGAAATAAATAAAACATTAAAAAATTAAAAAAAAAAAAAGAGTAAGTTTGAAGAAATATTATGAAAGTCCCTAATGGACTTTTTTGCCTTTCTGCAGAGAGTGAAATAAACATAATTCAGTCTCCCTTCAATAGCTGACAAGTTTACAGAAGCAAAGCGTCCTTATTGGTCTCAGCAGGGAGTTTTGCCCAGGGCTATAGATAGAGATGCAAACCAGTAGGCACTAAAACAGAACTATATGCAAAAAAAGAAAAAAAAAAAAAAAGGCAGGCTTATTAAATTTATTTATTTATTTTGGAGTGAGGTGCTTGTTTTTCATATCAATTTGTTTACTTAACAAATTTGTGTCTTAGTCTCATAAATCACCATATTTCATGACTCTAAGATGCAAATTTTTTCACAGCTTAAATTGAGTTGTGTCTTACTATTCATAGGGCCTGCCTGAGACTTACTGTTTGTAGCACCTTCATGTAGATAGTTTAATTTGGGGGCCGGTAGTGAGTGTGTGAACAGGGAAGGAGGGGATGTCAATGCAAGTCAGTATTATTGAATGGCCATGACCATAGGCAACAAGTAATTCATACTGGACCTTTTGTGGACAGCCTTATAAAATTTGGCTCCAAAGCATCTGCCTGAGGATATCGTGGGCAGTTGGCTGCAGGTGGCCCCACAGGACATGACTTGTCCATGTCTTTTGTTGCAGGTGTGCCAGTACCAAGTTTAGGCTTCCCATACTGTGATGTCAGAGAAATTTTGGGGCACAAAGCAAGAGAAAAGCGGGCCAAAGACTGCACAGAGCTGTTGCATATGAAGTGGTACATAAAAGGCATGTGGAGTTTATGGTCTAATCGCAGTCCTTACTTAGTGCTACATACAATAACAGTGTATCTTAAAATTGATGCCATCTTAGATTTAATGGAACATGATAGAATGTTGACCTTGCAAAGATGAATTTTGTTGAAATAGGATTTGAATAAACAACATTTGTAAAACTAAATGAAACCGTTGGAGTCTAGAAGGCACTGACTGCAATCCTTATGTCTCTTGCAATCATTGGGCGGACAAGTTTCCAGATCCAAAAGTTTATCCACTAGTGGAGAATATTTTACCTGTGAAGAACAAGTAGAATGGTAAAATGGTATCCTACCATTTAAACTGGTATAGAAGAATAGGTTTAATTTTTGTTCTTAAAGTATTGAATTTCTTTGTTTTCTAATAAAATCTTTTCCAGAACCCTGATTATCTGTTTTATGATAGATAAAAATGGACAAAATGGAGACAAGAATGGAGACAAAGCAGGATTTGGGGGTTCCAGGACCCCACAGCTATATTGACTCCTTATCCCCTCTGCAGGTCTTCTGAGGGTTTTATATGGAACCTTAGAGTTCCAACAAGATTAGGAACCTGTGGTTTACAAGAGACTTGCTTCCCTGAACCCACCAAGGCAATTGCTTAGTTTCCTTTTTCCCTTATTTTAGACATAATTCTAGCAGATTTGGTTTCCTAGCTTATAACAGATTTTAAGCAATAAATTACATGAAGGGAATAGTTATTCAAAGCTGGCATGGGAATCTTTACAAAGAGAGGTAGCTGAAAGCTAGAATTGTAACTGCAAAACTACAGAAATCAGCCTTTAAGAAAGGAAAATATTCAGATAAATTTGGCATGTGGGCAATGATCCAACCCATGTTCATAGTTTGAGACGTGTTGGAGTGCTTTGTGAACATGGAGGAGGTATTTAAGATTATAAGAGCACTTTCCACATCCTCTATTCAGTTTAATTCTTAAGGTGCTGAAGTGTATAATATAATTTATAATAAATCCCATCGCAAACAGCTTAAGTCAAATAGATATGATATATAATGTGTCAAGCTTCAGTTAGGTGGAACATTTGTGTGAGTACTTTATTTCTTGAAGTTGTTGAATAAATAAGACATCGCTGTGCATTAGTATTCTTTCATCTCTAAGTAGTAGAAAATCCAACTAAAACTGGTGAATAAAGAGTGTAGTTGAAACTCAAAAAGTTTAAGGTAGGATTTGACCTAGTAGCTTCCTGATATTACCAAGGAATGGATTTCCTTCTGCTCTCTAATTTGTTTTCTAGGCTCCCATAGGTTTGGCCCACTTATTGGCCACAAAATAGATGATTGCTTCCTTATTCATGTCCAACATCCAATAGGGCTGGGGTGGAGGACAAGGAAGGGAGCAAGAGATGGGAGTTAGTTCTCTTTCTTTAATCATTAAGAGAGTTCTCAGTTTAACTGGAACAACACAGTTTATGTGCCCATCCCTGATACAATAGCTGTAACAATAGAGATTATATTTATCGATTTAGGCCAGTCAAGGCTTACCTCTTCAGCCAGAGATGATGTTAATTCCCACGGGAGCCATGGTGACATTAATGGAGAAACGAATACCAGGGATGGTAACAGACCATATGCACAGCATTGTTTTGCAAGGTAAATATTGATCAATGGGACTCTAAGCTCAGTGAAGTCCATTGCTTATAACCTGAGTGTGAGTAACCAGGGCTATTATTAGAGGAGCTCAGTAATATTTATTTACTTATGAACAAACAAATGGATTTTTTTTGTTTGGAGAAATGCCAAAATTTCAATTTTATTTTTTTCTACTTCTTGATCCTCCCTGGTTGCTTGCTCTAGCTTAACAAGAAGCAGAAAGTATCAGGATTGGTTATCACACAAGAAACATTTTCTCCTAAAATGTTAAGCACTATTTCCAAAATAAAAGAGGAGGAATTCAGTTGGAGTAAGGCAAGATGAAGTCAATCCTTTATTTCTTCAATTATGGATATCAAAAAGAAGAGGGAGAAAGAGAAAGAGAAGAGAATGGGGGAGGGAGAAGAAAAAGAAGGAAAAAAAGAAAAAGAGGGAAGCAAAGAAGAAAGGAAAAAAGAGAGAGGGAGAAAGGGAAGGAAGGAAGGAAGGATGGAAAAAAGGGGAGGGAGGAAGATATAATTAGAATCTGATTCCCGAGCAAAGGCACTTGAGATAGTGGTTAATCTATAATACAAATTTTCTGTGTGTGTGTGTGTGTCTGTTTCTTTTCCTGATAGAGTAAACATCAAGCCTAGTTTGAGACTTTAAAATTGACCAAACAACTATGAGAATGTGGATAGCAAGTTATAAATCACCCAATCACTTGGGTGTGGATAAAAGTCCTGGGCCAAATACCTGAGTGTCCACTTCATAACAGGAATAATAAGGCTATTTGAAAACATGACCCAGACCCCAAGCTATAGTTTTTTTTCTTTTCTAAAGGACTGCCTGACATGTTTATATGCACATATTGGAATTGTATCCAAGGAGGGGGGAAACTATTGACTTTCTGACTTTATAGTCTGTCATTGACTTTTAAGGTATTTCATGAAATGAAGTAATAACTTCAAGATCAAGGGCATTTTCCTTTGGGTCTTCATCAATTATTTCACTTTCTCTTGGCAATGGCCTCCACCCACTTCTTCCGAAATATCACTGGGCTGACGTTGCACTGGAAAAACTTACTCTTTCTCTTTGCCTTTCTGACCGTGTGTTTCATGCATTAAATTGTTTTAATCACTTCAGCTTTTACTAGAGTTTGGCAATTGGTACATTGCTGGATTGTGTGTTCTCAATTTAATGTTTTTAGAACGTATTTAAGTAAGTTCCAATGCACTTAGTCATTGCTATTCAAATGAGAGAACCATATTTCAAGGAACAGAGCTCAGGGAGAAAGATGAGGTGAGTAATGAGTAATAAGTAAAAACCATCTATCAAGACACATTGGTGGCTGAACCAGATGGTGGAAAAGTGCCCCTGAGTCCATCCCCCTTGCCCTGAAGGCCTACCAGTTTTATTTCCAGCAAACATACACCTTGGCTGGCTTGCTCTCATAGCTTATGGCTGATGTTTCCTATTTTAAGATTTTAGAAAAGTGGGAAACTCACTTGTTTCTCAGACTTCAACACATAAAAAAGTCAGCCCTGTGGGGAAGATAAAGGCTAATGTTAGGAGCCCCAGGCAGGTGCTGACATTTATGGAGGGAGGGCTGGCTCCATAGCCCTCCGTAGCACTGGTTTCTATAGAGTTTTAGGAATAGGACAAAGGAGCAGTCGCATTGAGGGTAAGCATCCAAAGTAGATACAGCTTGGCCTCTTCACCCTACTTTTACTACTCACCCTCCAAGTGCCCCAGGGCATTTTGTGGCCCCATAAATGTTCAAGTTTCAATGATGAACTTCTCTCTTTGAGAAATTTACCCAGCTTCTGAGCTTCTGAGTCTTCATATATAGAGTAGACCAGATGAGATCAACTTCTTAAGAATGATCTGTGGCTTGCACAAGATAATGTGCATAAAGAACCTTCCAGAGCCAGGTGCAGGTTACTTGTGTTCCTTGCCCAACATTTCCCCTTCCCTGGCCTTTCTTGCAGAATCTGGGGAGCTCACAGTGAGCTTAAGGGGAGGGAAGGCTCCACTATAACGGGATATCCAGAACCTAAAATTTGAAAAGTAACTCTTCAGGCATTTGACAATTTGTATTAAATCAACAGTGCTGGTCATCCAGAGAAATCCCACTTCTAGGACTTTATCCTAAAGAGACATTTCACTTAAATGTGCAAAATACACACAAAAGGTCCCACAGCATATCATTGTTTATAATGACAAAGAATTACAAACCACCTAAATGACCATCAACAGGGTACAGGTTAAATATGGTACATATTTATATATATATATACTGAAATAGTATTTAACATTTAAAAATGATGTGGTAATTCTATGTTTATTGATATTAACATTTGTCCATGTCACAATATAAAATAAAATATGAGTTTGCAAACCAGCATGCATAGTATGATTGCATATATGAATATGTTTATCTATAGCTATAATCATATATTTTTTAAAAGTTAATTTATTTCTTTTGAGAGAGACAGTGTGTGCATGCCCACCTGAGTGAGGGAAAGGGCTGAGAAACAGAGAATCTCAAGCAGGCTTTGCACTGTCATTGCAGAGCTCAACATGGAGTTCAGTTCTACCAGCCGTGAGATCATGGCCTGACCCAAAATCAAGAACCAGACCTTTAACTGACTGAGATACCCAGTCACCCCTACCTGTAACCATATTTATAGCTATGCAGAATCAGACAGCAACAAAGATATATTTGGAAGGATGTTAAGCAGGATTTTAATAATGTATTATCTCTGAGTAGTGGCATCTAAGTAAATTCTTTTTTCTTTGTATTTTTTTAGCTTTCATGAATATATTTTTTAGACAATGGGCCTATGCCATGTTTATCAAAAACACTAAAACTATGTGTCCCCTGAAAATTTCTGTGCCAGTTTGAAAGCTTGAAGATAGGTATTTCTATCTCAATCTGTACTGACCTCTGACTCATCTGCTCATCTCTACTGGTATAATTGCCTAAGTAGCTGATTATTTTCCCACTTGCCTAGAATATCTAAACTCAGAGTTTTACTTTACCCTAATCCCAATGCCACATACCATTGCAATAGTACTCAATGAATGTTTTCAATTTTTAAATCTAGAAATCTGGTGATCTGGAAGCTATCCCAAATTCTGACACTGCCTGGCAGCGAGACCATGATCGACACTTTCTCCTGAGATGGCTCATCCTGAAACAAAACTAGAATGACCTCTGAGGTTCCTTCTATTCCTAACCTTGTCATTCTGAAACCAAACTTGTCCAATCCTCACAAATCAAATGAAATCAAAGAAGACAACATACACAGATGAGCTTTATAGACTCTAAAATGCAATAAAAACGTAATGTGGGATTAAAATTTAAAAAACACAAACAATACCAATGATGATTCTAGTATATCGAGGCTGACACAGAGAAAGCAAATTCTAGTAGGATCTGAATGATCTCCTATTGCCCTTCATCTCTCCCTGCCCTCACCTCTGGGCCTTAATTCCTTGTGGAGTTAACACTGATACTCAGTTTGGGGATTAAAGCAGGAGCTGACCTGGATTTGCTCTACATTGCCCATGCCCTAGATTGAAATGTTAAAGGACTTGGAATAAAAAAAGTTGCATTTTCAGTAACGGCTTCACAGTAACTGGGGAATTAATGTCAGCCAGACAGTGATTTCCCAGTGGTTGGGTTTGTAGCAAAAGTCTTCAACTTTTATGTGTGGCCTGTTTGAAGTTGAAAATTGTTGTTAGACTCTCCAAAGTTGTTTGAGGTGTCACTCATCCTTCCCTTTTGTGTTGGGGTGAGGATGTGAAGCACAGCGGCTGGGAATAGTTCTGTGACTACCACCTCCAAGGCAGGTCTCTCCCAGGGTCCAATTGAGTCCCTCTCCCAGGGAATTCAAAGCTTCCGGCGCAATGCAGCCCTGCATCCATCTGCAGCCTTATCACCCACTACTCCCTTGCAGGAACTCTTCACTCCGGGAAGAGGGAGGATCTCATGGCCCCGTGAATGTGCCATGCAAATGTACGTGCCTAGCATTTTTATTCAACATTCAATTTTCCGTCCTAGGATGTCATCCCTCAGAGTGACAATAGGACAGGGTAATATTAACAAATAATGATAGCATAGCAACAATAATAATACCAGCAGCTAATGTCTTATTTAGCACTGACTACAGGCCAAACACTTCACATACGATTTTCTCTTTGGATTGTCAGGTAGATATAAATATCTTTATTTCATGGATGGGTCAGTCAATGCCCAGCAAGCTTGAATGAATTAACCAAGGCCATACAGATACTAAGTTGAGATTTGTATCCTGCAGTCTGACTCTAGAAGGGACTCCTGAGGGGGTGCTGAGAGACCCTGCGTCCCACACAGACATCTACCCATATGGAGCAAGACAGCAATTCAATTCCATTCATGGACTTTGAAAGCAAGGCTTAAATTCCAGCTCCCCCATGCTCTAGTGAAGCAAATGGCTGTTACTGTAAGATGGAACACTCAGTGCCCATTTCAGTGCCCTGCTAGTTTGACATTCTTATTATAGAGGCTGAGAAGCTAGAAATGGCATTGCATAAATCCCATTGCAGTTATGGCATCCACACAAGACATGGAGGCAGCCCCGAGCAATGGGAAGTGACGATTATGTTCATGAAGAGCTGATCTTTATTGTGAAAGAAGCTTCTGTCTTCTTCAGACAGCTGTGGTACCATTTCCAGTATCCCATCTCTAGTATCAGATGTACTGATGGATGGGTGATGTGGGCGATGGTGTAAGCGGGCCTTTCTCCGGGTATGTTGTACGCAGTTAGTAATATGCAAATTCTCTGTACCTTCTGTACCCACATCTCTGTCCCTCTAGGAGTTTCTACAAGCTACATAGCATCTTTTTACAAAATTTTCTGCTTGAAACAGCTATACTGGCTTCTGTGTTCTGCAACCCAAGGATCTTGACTGATAACACTAGAAATGTTATCACAGATAATTACATAACTTCTTTTAGCTTCAGTTTCTCCCTCTGAAAGATAGTAATATTAAAAGGATTGTCTCAGGACACCTGGGTGGCTTAGTCAGCTGAGTGTCTGACTCTTGATTTCAGCTCAGGTCATGATCCCAGGGTCGTGGGATCAAATCCTGCATCAAATCCTTAAGAATACTTAAGATTCTCTCTCTCTTTCTCTCTCTCTCCCCTGCCCTCTCCCACTTGCACTCTAAAGCTCTAAAGTTTAATAGATAGATAGATAGATAGATAGATAGATAGATAGATAGATATGTAAATGAATTGCTTCAAATGAAATAATGTGTGTAAAATATTTATAACAGTATGTAGTCTAAATGAGCTCTCACAGAGGATGAGTGAGTAAATAGGAAACTAGAATTAGGTATGATACATAGCCAGGGATGGTAGGATGAATACAGAACTTTGAAGTCCAAAGAAGGAACAGCAAACACAGATTGGTCAGAAAAGGCTGTGTAGAAGACATGAAACAAAAAAAAGCAGTGGTTAGGTTGAGATTGAAAGTATGATTCCAAGGTAACCACATGCAGACAGTGTGGGGAGGAAGAAACGGTGCTGCAGCTGGGCCTCTCCTAAGAAGACACAGAATATATGAGGCTTGTAGAGAGGAGAGACCACACCTTGCTGAGCAAGTGGGAGAAGTTTACCATGACTGCCGTGGAGAGTGTGAGGAAGGGACTTGGAGATGGTGTAGGAGGACCGGTTAGTGAACAGCCTAGAAAACAAAGGTGTTTGGAAGTCATTGGCCTTTCACAACATGTCATTTGAGGACCATTAGTCTGTGGCATGTCTGGTTTTACTCCCTCAAGTCACCACTTTTAAAGATGCATAGCCTCAATCCAACTAGACTGCAAGTTCCTGGAGGGTGGGCAATGTATTTTGTACTTCTCGAGGGACACTGTCTTGCTTTCTCCACAAATGCTTGTCTATTGCACTTGCTGTTAAGGCAAGTTTAATTGAGCATGTCCTTTTGTATGGACTATTTTATAAAATAGTAAATAGCTTTCTTTTTAGGTAAAGACCTCCGGGTCCCACCCAACACTTACATGGAAAGTTCCCTTCAACTAGCATGTGTTCTGTGTGGTGAGAGCTGTTTGCAAACTTACAAACTGAAGGACTTGTGAACCTCTCTTTTTGACCTTGTTTGTTTTTTCTCTCCTGCTATAACATCAATTATTTTCCAGCCAGTTGAGTTTTTGTTGTTGCTGTTGTTTAGCTTAGAAATCATGCCATAAGGTTGAAAGGGTCAAGTATAAATTTGTCTTTTAAGTAAGTTCTATACCCAATGGGGGTCCTGAACTCACAACTTCAATATCAAGAGTCCTATGCTCTACTGACTGAGCCATCCAGGCACCCCTAAATTTGTTTCTTTGTTTTTGTTTTGTGTTTGAATCTTAGGCCTTTATTTCATAAGCTGCTATTTCAGCATTCCAAAGAACACTCTTGAGCCTAGTTGGGCATTTATGACTCCTGAGTGAGGTGCCAGTCTGCAATCACCCTGGCCATTGCCCCGTGCGTTTGGAAGACATCCTGGAAGGACTTTGTAGATTCCTGAGGAAGAATTTAGACTGGAATTAAGAGCCATTTGGTGGATGCTCATCAGGAATCTAACGAATGTTGCCATTTCTTAGGATAAAGAGGAAACAAAAACCCTCTGATCTCCAATAGTCTGCTAGAACAGGCTCATAGCAGCCTATGAAAACCAATGATTAAGTATTCAGGAATTTTTCAAGCCTTTTGTCAAGCCATTAGTAGCTTAAAATCATCCACAGTGAGAGTATTTACACTACAGGAATTGGCAAATGTTACAAATCAGGGACTCTTCCCTCTCAAAGCTGGTTTATCAGCACACCATTGGGTCTAACTCATCTTAAGGAGTAATATTTTGAACATCCTGGTAAAAAGCCTGTGCTTGGAAGCACTGGGAAAAACTGTCTGAAGCCTCAATTCCATGTAAACAGGAACCATGCATGTTTTCTTGGGGAATATATCCCGAGGCAGTGTGTGACATAGGATCTGGCACATAGAAAGGTCTTAGTAAACACCTGATGAAAGGATGCAGGATTCGTGGGCTGAAAAGCACATGGACAGAAGCATCACATCAGCCCAATCCAGTCTCCCACAGGAATCCTCCCCGAGCCACACACTCCCCAGAGTCCCTCAGGACACTCAGTTGTCACTCATATCACTTGTGTCATTTTACCTTTTAAAGACAATTCTGATTCTCTCAATATATTCAACAACCACAGTAGACTTTAAGCACTCACAGCCAGGATTTCTCTGATTCATTACTTTTAACATTGCAGGTACTCAATAAATTTCTTTTCGTACAAAAGAAAAATCTGTGAATAATAACCTTGTAAGTTCATTGTATTAGGTGGACATGGCTTTATTAATACCCCTGTGAGTAAGCAGAAAGGAACAATTGTCCTTGCTAGCAGCTAAAACAGTGCCTGGCATGTGAGGGTACTGAATATTTGTTGAATTAATTATGAATTAATCATATAATCAGATGAAAAAACAAGCTTGTGGATCTATCTTACATAGTTCAGCTTTAGTTCATATCATTTCCTTTTGCACTGTATTGCCTCTATTAAGAGTCCCTTAACTTTTAAACATACTTTATTGTGTATTCTCTCATTTATCAACCCTATCAGACAGGCAGGTATTTTCATTTATGTTTTAGGGGGTGATAGTACTGTGACACAGAAAGTTTTAGTAACACGCTTGAGGTCACAAAAGGGTTTGAGGGTAAAGCTAATATTAAAATCTACCTTGTCCAAGGATTCTGAAGCCAGGCTGTATATTGTATATGATTGTATTGTATTTTACTTCCTTATTCATTCCTTTAGAGAGGGAGAGATTGATCAAAATAGGCTAACAAAAAGCATTGTACTGTAGTACATTCAGAAATGCCACTGAAATATTGTCAGTGAATCCCCCAAGTTTGTGTCTTTTGCTTCAAACACCTTAAAACATGCTGATGACTAGAATCTGTGCTTTGCCACTTAAGTCTGCTGAAGATTCAAATGGAAGTTTCAAATATAAAATTACAGGAAATTACCTACTTTTTCTTTTGTGAATGGAATTTTGATTTCTTTTAGTCATCTGAGAATGTCCTGATTTTCCATGAATATGGAAATTCCATGATTTTTCTTTCCCTAGGACTCTAACATTTCAAAATGGCCACAAGACTCCTGTATGAATTATGAAAAGGATACAGAATTAAGCATGATGACTTTTAAATTTATGTTGTAAAATCCAATGTTATTCCCAGCCCAGTGCCTCATTTCCGATGAAAAGCATGCTGCCAGCTTCCCACTTTTTCTATGGACGATATCACCACTCATTTTATTAAAGCCACCAGACACTCATGGAAACATGCATGATGTCGTTTTTTAATGTGAGGGAAAGAATTTTGGAAGTGGGAGCTAGTTAACATTTCTAAAACATGTTTTTTTATTCTTGCCTTCCCTTTTGACCTTCCTGAGGATGCATGTGGGTGTTAAATTGTTACCAAAGGGAGGGGCCTTTGTAACTACAACAGGATCCACACACACAAAGACACACTTTCCCACACATAAGACTTGGCTCTGTTACACTTTAATGGAATGCTGAATGGAAAAGATGCAGGGTGTTTTTGATCTGCGGAGAAATGCAGCCAGTATAGTGTCCATCATTTTCTTTTCTTCTTTTTTGTTAAACGGCCAGATTAACATTTGGAAGGCAATGTGTGTGAGGGAGTGGGTGTCACTAACAAATAATTTTCCTCTCTCTTAAAAATTATAAACATAATATAGTCTGTTTATAAGCATTGAAATAATAAAGGGCAATCTGAAGTGAAAAGTAGAAGCCTCCCTTTCCCCCCTACTCATCTCATCTCACTCCTACATGTAACCGTTAATAGTTTGATGTTTGTCTGAGTAGAATTTTCTCTATGAATTCAAGAACCACATATTGAGATTCTATAATTTGTGTCAGCCATCTCATTTAAGGGTGGAGTTTGGTACAAAAACATATATACATATTATCCTACAACTTGCTTTTTTCATTTAAAAAATGTATTCTGGGTATTTTTTCTTTGAGTGTAGACTTTTAAACTTTGGCCTTTCTTTTTAAGGCCTATATAAAGTTTCATCATATTGACTGTACATTATTATTATTATTATTATTATTATTATTATTATTATTTAACTGATCCCATATTGTTGAGCATTTGGATTGCTTCCAGTCACTCATTATTACTCTTAGTGGATCTTTGTCTTTACGCATTCTGGTTATATTTCTCTATAATTGATGTCTGGGAGCAGAATTTTTAGAGGGAGCAGATTATTAATACCTATAATGCTGGGGGAGAATGTCCGTTTTAATTTTTTTTAATGTTTATTCACTATTGAGAGACAGAGAAAGACGGAGCATGAGCATGGGAGGGACAGAGAGAGAGAGGGAGATACAGAATCTGAAGTAGGCTCCAGGCTCTGAGCTGTCAGCACAGAGCCTGACACAGGGCTCAAACTCGCAAACCACGAGATCATGACCTGAGCCGAAGTTGGATGCTTAACCGACTGAACCACCCAGGTGCCCCGAGAATGTCTATTTTAAAAAAGAAAGAATTTTCATTAAGCAACATGTGGCAAGACCCAGCTTCATATAAAACAAGCCCACCTCCAAGATTTGTTCCTATTGTACTGTTCTCAGTCCCCACTACTCACTAAGTTCACTTGGGAAAGAGGAGCTTCCTGAAACGAACCAGTCTTTAGATTCCACCCTTAACAAATTACATCACAATCTCTGGTGTACAAGTCTAAGTATCCGTATATCTTTTTGAAGCTCCTTACACCAGATTGGGAGCCATGGGTCCAGTGATAGTGCTTCCAACATAGCTATGAATGTGCCACTTTTACTGTCATTCTATCCCCAAGTATCTAAATATATCTATCTAAATGTATGTATTCAATGTTCCAGCACATACGTGTAGGGATGTACATGCACACCATGTATGTTTTATGTAGTTGGGATAATAAGACTTTTTTTACCTTTTGCTTGGCTCTTTTTGGCCTCAACTGCTATCAGCTAGCCCAGAAATATTGTATGTATCATGTAGAGTTCTGCATACAAATAAGGTTCAGGAGGATGATCAAAGAGACAAATGAGAACTTTAATGGGGGAATGGTGAGAAGTCCTAGATGTGATTAAAGAGAAGATAAAAGGGCCATTAAGCAACTGTGCAGAGTAATTTTTAGACTGAAAAATTGTAGACTGTCCTATATAAACAGAATCCATATAGGGCATTAACTACCAAGGTAAATGACCCTTTGTCTACTTCTGTATTTCTTCAACTTACAAAGCTTGGTAGGCAGATGGTGGAAGGATGCAGGATATCTGAGTAAGTGTGTGTGGAGGGAGAGTTATCTTGTATTGGACAGGAGCTGTTACTTAAAACCATTATATATTTATAGTCTAGTTTACAATATATTACATACATTCATATACATTATTTTATGTGACCTTCACATCAGTCTTGGAGAGAAGAAAATGGTATCTCCATCACTCAGAAGAAACTGAGGCTGAGAGAGAAGGAGTAAGGCCAGGTTCATGTGCTCGCATACAGGAGAGCTTAAACACTTTGAATGTATGCATTGGCTGAACTCCTACCTGTGGTTTCTGATCCCTCGCCTATGTTCTCTATGCTGATATACAAGTGTCAGCATTGGTAAACATTAGGAAGTTGTACGGACTGTGGCAATGAGCTCTAAGTGCATTCCAGTTGAAAAATGTAAAATTACTATATGAGAAAAAAATATCTTGGGCCAGATTCAACAGACAGGCTTTCACCCAGTGACCATAATTTTAGAAAATCTAGATTTTTTAATAATAGAAAAGTAGAGGAAGAATCTGCCTTGGAATTTGACAGCAATATTTCCTAAACACGCAAGTAAGAAGATACTGGAAGCAGATTACAAATATAGATAAATAAAGGTGTCGAAGTAGACACCTTCTAGAATTTTTTCCTTTTTGTGTTTCAAATATATATGTATATAAACATGTATTATAATATATATGTAATATATAAAATATTTATATATATAAAAATATAACATATATGTAATATATATATAAATATGTATTTATAATGCCACCGCCTTCCAATCTCCTCTTATTAGAAGACCCTGACATTGCTAAGTATGGTTTTGTCTGGAACATAACTTCCATGGTGGTCCACGGACTGCTATTTTGTTGCCTGGAGAGGGAACACATTATGACCCATGTCCTCACAAGTTTGGATCGTTTACCCAATTAGTCACTAATCATCTTGCTGAAAATGCACAGGGCAGTGTGTTCGGATGAAGGACCAGTAATTGGGGAAGTACTGAGGTTGAGAAGGTGGGAGTTGATTGAGGTTGGAAATAGCTGGAGGAGCCAAATGAAGGCAGAGATGGCAAAACAAGGCAGAGTACAGACAAGGCTTGCAGCTCAAGAGCAAGCCTGAACTTTGAGGTTGAGTTATTTTAACCTCAAAGAGGCATTTTATTTATTTTTTTTGTTAGCATTTTCTTCTGTTGTTTTCTCAACCATCTTGTGAATTCAGTGGGGAAGGTAGTCTTGTCTCCAATGTTGAGATTAATAGCGATAGAAAGTGGTTCAATAAATTGCCCAAATACAACATTAATACTACATCTGAGACTAGAACTCAGAATTCCGCACATAATTCTTATCTCTGCATCTTATACTTCCCATTTCAAAACTGGATGGGGGGCTGGCCCTGTGGTGGAGTCCATCTGGCTACAAACTCTTCAATAAACAGAAAGACTTGTGGTGTAGGCTCACATTTGAGGCAAGGAGAGCAAGAGTAAGGGAACTTCTTCAATTGGGCAGGTGAAAAGGAAAATAAAGATAAGTTGAAGTTTTCTGTGTGAGAGGAGAAATGGGAGGGAGGGTATAAACATGGGTGTGGGTGTGGACATGGATCCCACATTATGTTGTTAAGCAAAGCTGTTTGTAATCTTTGAGGCTGTTTCAGGAATGAGATCCATGTCAGAATGCTAAAGGCAAATAAACATTTTAATGATTTTTTTAAACAGCAAATTCTGGGAACTATAGATAGGAACTTAATTTTAACCACACTCAACAAAAATTCTAGGACAGGCTGTTGATTAGAGCAGCTTTGGAGCCTGAGCTAAGAATGTGGTGAATTATAAGAGCAAACATGGGTTCACTAAGAATGAAACAGATGAGACTAACTTATTTCCTTCAAAAAATAATATACCATGTTGAGAGATCATGCTGACTTGAATTTAAGTTTCAGTCAGAATTTCCGTTTGGAAAAATTGGTGGACTGCCTACCAGCTATTAATTCTGATACATTTTAAACTTGTTGAATAATTAGTGGTCTTGAATTAATGACCATGAATTTGAATTCCATCTTACTTTGAGCTTTGGACAAGTCACTCCACCTACCTCAGTAGGTGTAAAGCTCAATATTTGCAGTCATTTAGTATATTCCAATACCATTCAAGTGAAAATTATCCTGGTCACCCTAGGGAAGGATCTCTGTCGGAATGCCACCTGATTCTACCATTGATTCAGTTCCATTGAACATGTTGGCAAGTATTTACCTAAGTACGTGCTTATGAAATTTTCAGATGCAGAAAACTCTAGAGGACCATTGATATGATGCTATATAGAGAATTGATTTATCAGAAGCCATTCATAAGAATTTTAAGTGAGAAAATGAAAAGAAGTACAAGTCTGGGGAAGGGACAAGAAATGAGAGTCCCATGCTTTCCCGCTGTCTAGAGTGAGGGGACATAGGTGCTGTGGTGCTTTGAAGTCATCCAGGCATCCTTAGGTGGCCCAATATGTCTTGGAAGCAGAAGTCTCAGCAGGCATATTCAAGAGCGGCAGCATGACTTTGGGAAAAGAGCTGTTTGGGGAGAAAGCCGCAATGTGGTGAAAAAGATCTGTGGAGAAGGAGAGAGAATAAGTTGGAACGGAGGACTGATTTCAGCAGCCATCCTGAGTAAGACGCTTCAAAAAGGAAGAGATTAAGTGTGCAAACTCTTGAGAAGCATTTTATATGTTACTCCCTTTAAAGAAAAAACTCACAGTTAAGAACTTTATGTTATTTCTCAAGATTTTTGGAGTTAAACGGTTGTATCTTTGCACACAGAACAGACTGTGGGGTCTCAGTTATACCGGTTTAAATTATTATCACAAGCTTTCACCATGATATAAAAATACAAGGACCTCAGGATTTCATCCTGCCCTCTTGTTTTCTCAACTTGCCTCTTTTTCTTGTATAATCTCCTTAATTTCCATGAGTTTGGCTACCAAGAAGCATAACAGTGACTATTAGCTTTATTGCTATATCCCAAACCTCTCTCCTAAGCTCCAGTTTGGGATTCTAACTGACGGCTGGATACTTGGAATTCACAAACATTTAAAGCTCAGCTCATGCAATAAGGAAAATGATTTCTCTCCACAGAATCAGAGAGGAAGCCTGTAGAAAAAGAAGCATTCAGTTTTCTTAACTGCAAAATGGGAAGCCTCAGTAATGAGATCTCTAAGACTCTTTTCAACTCTAACATTTTATTAAAAAAAAGAGATAGTGTTGGTCTTCATTGTTGTAAAAAGGCCAGGGTAAAAGTTACCATGAGGTGGATTTGGATGTGTTTTTAAAATTTTTAAGTAGGCTTCATGCCCAGCACAGAGCCCAGTGCAGGGTTTGAACTCACTACCATGAGGTCACGACCTGAGTGAGACAAGAGTTGGACACTTAACCAGCTGTGCCACCCAGGTGCCCCATAGGTGTCAGATTAAAGTGTAGAACCGTTCTAATAGGACTACTTCTGAAGATAGTGAGGTAATTAATTCAGAATATCGATGAGAACACTGTGAGATGTATTTCTCCCTACTAAGGTTATACTGCAGACTCTTGATGTCCTTTTTAACTCCAAAAACTCTATATGCACAAATATATATGTTATATTTAAATTACTTTATATTTATAAATATTATAAATATATAATAAAAATATTTATTTTTATTATAAATTAAATTATTTATACATATAATTTAAATTATATAGAATATAAGCATCTCTTCACACTTATAATTTTGAAAATGTCTCATATGAAGTCATCCCACCTATATGGTAAATTTTACAAATTCCTTTTTATTTTGTTAATTTTTCTTCCTTTCCTGTAATTAAAAATTATATTTACTATATATTATACCAATTGAGACCTCTTAAGTTATGTCTAAATCTTTTTACAGTTGTACACAACAAGGTAATTCTTTTTATTAACTATATCCCCTCTGAAAAGTTACTAATAGGGTTGATAATGCAGTTCCTACTGTAGCCCACTTTGGCATTGTGAAAAGTAAGGATGTGATGCCAACCACTCCAAGCCTGTCCCAGCTAACCTTGGTCACAGGGTCTCATTAATCACTATATTTTCCATAGCAACAAAATTGCACATTCAATAAAAGAGCAATTGCTCTTAGCAAGAGTGAAACCCCAGGAGATAGAGCAGGAGAGCATTAAGTTTTTATAATAGCTAGAAGACCTAAGTTCTATTAGAGGAAAATACAGTAGGAAAGCATAGTATAAAAAATGATACCTTCCTTAGAGGGGCTCCAGAGGGTAACTGGGCATGTTGGCTGTGGGAGAGATTGTACTTTCTGTATCTTTCAAGGTAAGGGAAAACAGCAATGTTCAGAGCTATGAAGATCGGTACGGTTTGTCACACGGCAGTGGTTTACACTAATAGTGCAATAGAAAGTAATAATCATGATAAATATAATTGACAGCATTTATTAAGTGCCTACTGTATAAGACAGTGTATTAAGTGTCATACATACTTTTATTTCACTTAACCTTCACAACAAGTATCTCATGTAAGTCTTATTGTTATCATCATTTTTAAGTTGAGTGAACCAAGGCTTCATGGTTTATCCACTATCACAGCTAGTGAATCTCTTACTCCAGGGCCCACCTTTTCAGTCAGTTGGTCATGTTGTCTTCCTAGTACTGCAATTCAGTTTATCTCCAACAATGGAGTGGTTGTTGGTCATTGGGGGAAAATCATTTAATTTTTTGAATTTGTTTGAGAGAGAGAAATAGAGAGTCAGAGAAAGAGACAGAATTTCAAGCAGGCTTCATGCCCAGCACAGAGCCCAACACAGGGCTGGATCCTATGACCCCAGGGTCATGACCTGAATCAAAATCAAGAGTCGGACGCTCAACTGGCTCAACCACTCAGGCGCCCCTGGGGGAAAATCATTATTAAAGGTTATTACCTCTCCTTGAAATTCATCTGGAGATTTTAAGCCTTCAACTTAAAACTGAAAGGCTCATGAAAAAGATGGAAGAGTGTCCTCAGTGGGCCAGAAACAGTGAAGTTGTAACATATGGCCCCCAACCTGAAACATTTAAAGTCTTATTTAGACTTACCCACATATGTGACCTGATTGGAAATTAGTTTTCGTGGTCCACATTCTAAGAATTCAGGTATAATGGAGTTCAAATTGAGCTCAGTTAGGGAACTTATTATAGAAAGTCCTTCACAGACCTGTATTAGAATCTATCCACCTCATACATTGGATGGACAGAAACTGGACAGATGTGCTGACGGATGCCTCTTAGATGAAGTTTATACTTGAGGGTGACTCCAGAGTTTGGACAGGATTTGGATAGATTTGGAAACAGGAGTGAGGCGTGGGTTTGATTCACCTGCATCTCACTTGTCACAGAGGTTTCAATCTCAGTTTGGCTACTTTAGTAATACTTTCTATTCTGTTGAAAGAATAAGATGAGGTAAGTTCTTCCTCAGATCTTCTCATGACTGACTCTTCACCATACGGTTCTCAGATCCTCTGTCAGCTCCTGAGGAAGAGCTTGCTGACATCTACATGTAAATTGTTTAGCCTGGTTCATGCCCCTCTCTGCTTCATTGCCCATTTTATGTTCTTCAAGTATTTGTCACTCTCTGTACCAAACATAGTTATATATTTATTTGTTTATTGGCCCATCTCACTGAATAGAATGCAAGCTGTTTGGGGTCAGAGAGTTTGTCTTTCCATCCACAGGACATGCCCAGTGCTTAGAAACACTGACTGACAAAAGGGTAGAAGGTTAATAAATATTGGTCAGATGCAGGTTAGAATGAATGAAAACTGGTAACCACGAGGATGTTGTTGAAAATACAAATGCCCTGGCCCCAACCCTGGAGGCTCTGATTAAGAGAATCATTTTGCAGGGGTTCCAGAAATAAGAATTTTGCAAAATTCTTCATGTGATTCTGACAGGCAACTAGATTTCAGAATGATTATGTTATAAAAATTTTCTTTGCCCTCAAGCAACTTACAATCTTAAAGGGCAGACAGTATCATTGCTTAAGGAAGGAAAGACAAATATCTCCACCGATCTGATCACCACAGTCCCGAAGCTGAACTCCGTTGGCTTCCCCAAATTACAAAGGACAGAAGGAAGAAAGAAATGCTTTAAAGAAAAGAGGAGATAGAGGAAATGAGGAGGAAAGAAGCAAAGAGAGGGTAGGACAAACAGGTACACAACAAGATGCACTCTGCAGCAGTCTGTTAGAACAATGATAGAGAAATAAGCAGGAAGATGCAGAAGAAACAGATGTAGCTGCCAGAAGTTAAATACACATCTGTTAAGAATGCTCTTCTCATATGCAGGGTCAGAAAAATATGTACAAATGTAGCACCTCACTGATTGACAGAAAAACCTCAGTTCTGGCACTGGGAATCTTGTTTTCTTGACAGCACTTTGTTTTAAAGCTGGAGGCAGAGAAATGTCTTATGCATGTCCTTAAACTGGAAGGCCTTTTGTTCAGGATACTTATACCATTTGCAGATAATGATGTGCATAGCAGTTTCAGCTGTCTGCATATGCATTTTTATGTTTTTTTATGACAGCTCTGCGTACTGAACTAAAAGGCCATTTAGAACTGTCAGGCACTGACAAGCATTACCCTTTACATTTACAATTCTGTTAGCGTGCATTGTCAGGTGGGCTCACCAGACTGCAGAAATGTGATTTCCTTTGAAACCTATGTATGACTTTAATTTAATACAGCAGCCTCAAAAAAGAAAAAAAAAAAAAGGGGAAGAAAGAAAAAAAGACAGTGTGAGCCCAAGAGAGCTTTATTAAGTATTCTTTTTCCATTAATCTCCTACTTTTTTGTTTTTACAAGACCCTTCCTTTCTTTCTCATCTTCTTTCTCTTCCTCCTCTCTCTCTCTCCATTATTTCCTCTTTTCTTCCTTTTCCTCTGTGGAATCCTTCATGTCATGCAGAAGGGCAGGCAGCCGAGGGAAATGACTTTACCTGTCTGAGCCAAGCCAGACCATCTCTTACTTTCCATATGGCCTGAGGTTAATTTTTAGTCAAGCCAATTTTTAAAAGATGTTTGGCTCAGTGTAGGGCTGGGCAAATATTCAGGACCTGGATAGTGGGAGCATGGAAAGGATCCACTTAATCCAACTAATGACTTATCATTCCCCATTATCACTACCACCTGTCTTGGGGAGTCCCTTTCCCTCCTCCCAAACATTTATTTCAGCTGTATGGCGAAACTTTCCTAGAAAATACACTGGTGTGTGCACTCTAAGAGTCTTGAAAACAATGTGAAACTGTGGTTTTGCCCTGCAGGATTTTATAGTCCACCCAGGGTGGCTGACCATGTGTGTAGGAAACCAAGTTTCCACTCAGTTAAGACTCAAGTGAAATGCTCACATGTATGTGCTGGCCGGGACCAGATAGGCTCCAAAGTGATGAAGCCTGGGCTTCGGAGAGTTCCTCTCACTTTCCTGCCCCATATGCATTCTGGGGCCGGTTGGGAGGTGATGAGAGTTCTAGATACAGAGCTGAAGCTGAGTTGCAAGCAGGTAACTTGATTATATGAACACTGATAGTAAATTGTGTAAAGAGCTCACAGGAAAAGAGGGACCTAAAATCTCCAGTCTCCTTTTTGCAACCTAATTTTGTAATCTAATTTGTACTCATAAGTTTAGAATAATTATTTTCTAAAGAACTCCCCATTTGTGTAAACCTCAGGTCCTATAACCCTGGACCTGTCCCCAGTTCTGATAGCAGGTCCATAAGAAGTTCAGAAAACATGAATCAATGTGGTTTGGGCAATCAAGGTTAGATTTTCTTTAGAATGCTTGTCTTCACCTGGCCCTTAATAAAAGCCCAGGATTTGGCTAGGTAGAGAGAAGAGGTAGACCGTTATCAGTGAATAGAGAGGGTTTCAGGAAAATATTGATGTACAGATAAAATTTTGAGAACTCATGTTTTTGGCAATGGACAAGTATTTATTTTTTACTTTGTAAAATTGAGATATATAGGAAATGCAATGCGCACTAATCTTAGGTGTACAGCTTGATGAATTGTACTCTGCCTAAAACCACGAAACCACACTCAGATCAAGAGGCAAAACATTTTCAGCTCCTCAGAAATTTCCTGACTTCTGAGTATAGAAATCATAATCCCCTCTATCAAGTTTTTCAGAAAGGCAGGTTTGGACATACTGGGAGTGCTAAATTTAGTATCAAGAGATCACCTTTTGTGTTGACCTACTAATAGTAAGGCTGTTCAAAAAAAGAATCCAACCCTAAGGGTGAGGCGATACCGCCCCTCCTTTCTTCACCCCAAGAAGTAAGTGGGAACATTCTGGCACCCTGACGGCAATGTCTAGCTTTATGCGTGGGTGGCACAAAGTGTTATTATCTAGATGATGGCTTGCCATTTCACTGATCCCTGCAGATCCCCCATTTGGGTCATATGACTTGGGGCTAAGCATTGCCTTTTACGTGAGATTCTTTGAAAACTCGTATCTGCCTCATTCAGTCTGTGAGGAGTGTCAAACCAAGTTCCAACCCCTTTCTGTAAATTTGCTAATCGGTAGCTTTCTTCTCTGGCAAAAGAGGTGGGATGAGGCCCACAGGCGGGCTCCCGATGAAGGGTGGATGAGAGAAGGAGGGAAGCAGGGCCAGGCAAGGTGGTGATTGCCGGGTCGTGGAGCCTGACTGTGAGGCAGGCAGGTTGAAACTCCCTCCTGCAGGAGAAAAGGTAAAACAAAAAACAAAATCCATACAATACACACACACACACCCCACCCCCCAGCAGCTCCTCCTTTTTTGTCTCCTCTGTGTCACTAACCGTGAATGCCCTGCGGGAACCAATTACAGCATTCTAATGAGTGCCGTTTCCAATAACTGCATTTGGTGGGTGCGTTACCTCCTCATCCACACACTGACTGCCGCCACCTCATCTCAGATCACCTTTCCCAGCAATGAATCTGCCTGCCTGGTGCATGCTGGCTGGCTGGACATCTCCCCAAGTGTCACTAGGGGCAGAGGGCCATAAGGACAGCTGTGTGCATACTCTGAGTCTGCAGAATGCATAGGACTGTGAGCATTGCCTGCAAGGGAATAAACCAGTCAGGCTTGTGGCTCTAGGCAGACCTGGTTCACCTACTTGAAATAGTCTTTGGGGACCAAAATGAAAATCCAGTTTTTAAAAAGTCTCCATGACCTGGAAAGGATTATAAAGTAGGGATAAAGTGTAATGGTTAAGGCATGGACATCGGAGATTTACCTGAGACTAATGTCTCTATCGCTTAGTAGCTGCATGACTTCCAACGAGTCCCATAATTCCTGAAATGAAACTCAGTTTCATCATCTACAAAATGGGAATAATAACAGGCCCTACATTGTAAGGTGGTTGTAAATGTTTAAAGAATACTGCATGCAAATACTAAAATGGAGCTGTTATTCTAATATAGCTTGGTCTAATAAAGATGGAAATAAATAGAAAGATTCTTGTCATTCACTGGCAAAGCCCTGCCTCCTCTCCCTGGCTCTGTCCTTACCTCTGCCTAAGTCTGATCCCAGCAATCTACTCAGCGCTATGGGGACACCTCTATTCCAGGTTGCCGTTACAAAGCATGTGATAGATCTCCATGTACTTGGTAAACTCTCCCAGATATTTCAGCCAAGAAAGGGACATTTGTATTCATGACATGCATGCATATGTATATATGTAGGTATGAACAGGCAACAAAAGGCACTGACCATGATTCTCCCAGGTGATCAGTGAGCTTAAAGGGAGGGGAGCAGAAAGGAAGATAATTTCACATTTTACTGTCACTACTCTTGGATTATACAAATCTTTAAAAAAAATTTTTTAATGCTTATTTATTTTCATGAGAGGAAGAGAGACAGAGCATGAGCAGGGGAGGGGTAGAAAGAGTGGGAGACACAGAACTCAAAGTGGGCTCCAGGCTCTGTGCTGTCAGGACAGAGCCTGATGCAGGGCTCAAACCCATGAACCTCAAGATCATGACCTGAGCTGAAGCCGGACATGTAGCCGACTGAGCCACCCAGGCGTCCCCAAATCTTTTAAAATTAGGTGTATTCAAGCTTTTCTTGTGCAATAAAATAGAAGTGCTCAGGAGGTATTTGAGTGGTCAAAAGTTAAAGATCATGCTGTGGCTGTTGTTTAGAACCCTAGTGGTTCCTATAAGCCACGCCTCCCCCCCCCCACCCCAGGCCACCTCTCACCCAGCTCTTGCAAAGCAAAACAGTCACCCTTCACCATACCACTTGTTACAACTCTTCCTTTCTAGCCTGTTCACAAGAGACTGTCGCTCAAGTGATCCTCTCCCCATCGATTGTAAGGATTTTAGAGTTATATAATCCTTTAAAGCATTTTCCAAAAAGTAGGAGACAGAGAAAGAGGGAAAGAGACGGTCTTCAAGTTGTTTATAAAGAAAATCCAGGTGTATACATAGATAATCTGGAAAGTAACTATTGTCTTTGTATAGGCCGTTGAGAATGTATTGAAACATTTTAATTATTTGCCTCCCTTGCCCACCCAACATGTCTGCTCTCTTCTAATAAGCCACAGAAAGGAGAGCAAGGGGCAGTAATGGTCAGTGCAAGCAACTAAAGATCAATGCCAAATGCAGATAAGCCTTCTCCAGCCTTTGTTTGGTGTCTGAGCCTGATGAGGGTCAAGCAGAGGTCCGCTTATCCCTTCCCCATCCTCCAGTGGCCAGATCCTTCCTGACCTAGTAACTTTGCATAGGCCGTTCCCTAGGCCTTGAACACTCTTCCCCCAATTCATTGCCTCATGGACTCCTGCTGTTCCTTCAGATTTCAGCTCCTAAGACCCCTACTCAGGAAAGTCATCCTTGACCTACCTGAATGCACACCCCTTATAAACTGTTCCCTTACTTTCTTATAAACCCAAGTGAGATCCTTCACAGCACTGATCACTCACAATTCAGAATCACATATTAATTTGTCTGTTGGATTTAGTGAATATCTGTCTTCCCAAGAAGACACTGGGAAGATGTCTACACCTTTTGAGTGTTGGGCTTTCAATTGTTTTATCTCCCAGTTCGGTGCTTAAGCACAGGGTCTGGAGTATAGTAGGTGCTCAATAAATGCTTGTTGGATGAAATGATAAATTAACTAAGTCAGTGAATGGATCAGTTACCATAGGTATCCTATAACAAATGCTTATGCTTATAAGTCTTTGCTTCCTCTGCTCCATCTGCCTGAAGCTCTCCTTCTCCATTTATCCAAATCCTCCTCAGTGTCCAGACTCGATAACAATGATAGAGGTAACAGATGATGATATCAAATGACCTCTGGAACCAAAAGTGGGAATCATGTATATATGTAATCTTATTCCATCTTCGTAACTCTTTTCTTAGTGTCAAAAATCAAAAGGCAGGCATTCAAAGATCTTCCAGGAATGTGAGATACAGCAATTGGCATCTCAGAGCCCCAGAGCCTCAGGTTTGCCGGAGAATTGAAATAGTGAGGACAGTGGCCTGGTTCTTTGTGATTTACACGTGGTGTCTCTTTAATGTGTCTGTATTTTAAGCTGAAGGGCAGTGACTGCTGCTTCCTTGCTTTTGTAATTCTCTTCCACACTCTGGGACTCCTGGCCTCTGCTGAGGAGGGAAGAGCAGAGAGAGATTTGTTATTGCTTTTCAGACGCTTTCTGTTACTGGGTCCTTGGGGAGTCAGAGGTAGGGAAGAAGCCTGGGATATGCGGTAGCCCTTGCCTGTTAAGATACAGGGTGTGTGATGGAGAAAGTAATATGATCTGAGGCAGTGACAGTTACTATTTCCACCACCAGTTCACCACACCCTACCTTCACCTTCACCACAGTCTCCCAAAGTAGAGCTGAAATGATGGGGTATCCTCGAGACCTGTGTGCTGTGTGCAAGCAGCTCCAGCCACGGGCTCAGACCCTACACTGACAAACCTCAGTTTCCTCATCTCTAAAATGGACATAAGGATAATTCATTTCCCATATGGTTTTGTGAGGATTCAGTGAAATGATGTGTGTGAAACCTTTACCTAGTGCCTGGTATGACATCGCATTTTCAAAAGGCGCCAATTATTATTTGTATGATTTATTTACTAAATGCCTAACATCAAGCAGCCATCTAAATTCAAGCCTAGATCTTTCTGATTCCTCGCTGCGTTCTTTTCACATCAGCCCTGATCAATTTCAGGACTGTTTGCCACCACTGTGAGCAGAGAGGGGGGGAAAGGGAAGATTAATTAAGAAAGAGCTGTAAAAAAAATTCACTGAATATCGAATGGATGTAATATTAACATACGTAATTACTTCTCAACTTCAGAAGCTATAATATCAAAGATAAAAATCATGTCAGCTTCAATCTTTTTCTCATTGTAGATTCAGACCATTACATTAATGACTAACTTTCTGAGCTGTATAATTTTCTCTTGGAAAGATACCTTTGTTTGGAGCAAAGCACAGAAGCTCTCTCCGAGGCACATCCTGGACTCCCTGTGGAGGCCACTAACTCTCCTCCTACTGCCCTTCGTAGTGCGTAGTGCGTACACTCCCTTTGTGAAGAAACAAAGGCAATTAATCACATTGGCAGCCAAGTCTTGCCTTTGGCCGGGCTATGGAATTGGCTCCTAGGACTTCAATGGGGACTGGGAGCCCCAGTGAGACTCCATGGAGTGTCTGTAGTTCAAGTCGGCTCCAGTAACTGCCAGCCTCTGGGCGTTGTCTTGTTTCTGGAGAAGAGGTCCCCAAATATCTTGAAACTAGGCCTTTGTTCATTTTAAACAGAAGTCCTCACTCACAGCTCTCCTCCCTTGACCCTCTGGTCTGAACCTTCCAACTGAGTGACAAAGAACAGGGTCTATGGAAGCCACAGTTTGTAACCCTCTCCTTGGAACTAAATCAGTGCCTCCTCCAGTGAGGAAAGAAATGAGAGATGTCCTGGGATTGTCTGCCATAGAGGATGCAGGCATAGCACCCCTTTCTCAAGATCTCAAGGTAGAATTGGGACAAGGAGGGGGACCCCATTTCTCAGACATGATGTTCAGGGGCCTGCACAGTGTCAAAATTGCTGCTAAATGGAACCAGAAGTGAAGCGTTCTCAATGGAGCCAGAAGTTAAGTATGCTCTTTTTGCAGTCCTCTGAAACAGTGAATAGAAGGGAGAAGGAAGAGAAAGGTAGTTTAGCCTTATATCTTTTTTCTTATTTTTCTTTCCTTTTGGTGCCCACCCTTCCTTCCAAGTCCCCCTCCTATTTCCTGGCCACATTCATTAAGCGATCAGTTTTGTCACCCTCATTGCTCAGAGCACTCCCTTCCCAGAGTGGCATCTTTTCTCTGGACCTCTCTCCTCTCCAAATTCCTGTTTCAGGTACAAGCCCTTTATACCTGCCCTCTGGTTCTTTCCTTCTGTCAGCGCTGACTCAGCAAAGTAATCATGGAAATAAAATTTTCTGCTTGTTTATCTGCTGCCCATCACATGAAAATGCCAATAAGTTTAAGATGGGCTGACTGGGGGCGCCTGGGTGGCTCAGTCGGTTAAGCTGAAGATCATGTGAGATCATGACTTCAGCTCAGGTGATGGTCTCACAGTTTGTGGGTTCAAGCCCCACATGAGGCTCTGTGCTGATGGCTCAACCTGTTTCAGATTCTGTGTCTCCCTCTCTCTCTGCCCCTTCCCCACTCATTCTCTGTCTTTCAAAACTGAATAAATGCTTAAAGAATTAAAAAAAAAAAAAAAAAAGATGGGCTGACTGGTCATTGAGGCTACATAAAATAAAGTCCACAAAAGATAGACAACATTCTTGGGGAGTGCTGAAACTGAGGCTTCTAGAGCAGTCTGTGTGATTCCACTTGGGAGAGGTATGCCCTGAATCCTGAGGAGTTCTGCACAAAGGAAATAAACAATGGTATTTTTCCCCCCCTCAAATCAAATCTATCCTTGACTTGGGGCAAGTGTTGAAATGAAGATCCACGTACTGCATGTCCAAATATTTAAGTTATAACCCAGCTGATTATTGAATAAAAGACTTTTCTGTCTTAATTTGGTAATCTTCATAACATCTTACTTTCTTGTGTAGCATCAGACCATGGAAAAGCAAGGCCTGATCCACAGTGCTTGGTCTTCAGCCCCCCTCTCTTGTTTTCACATGCCTATGCTATTCCATACTGTGAGCAGCCTCATGTCTACTATAGATAGCCCTGTGCTGAGTCCATTATCCCAACAGCTGCCTCTTCTCAGGCCTTGTAATGCATATGTCTATACATCTGTTCTCATAGGAGTACAGCCAATAGCAAGCCGATTCAGTACTGAGGGTGGATTCAGTGTCATTTGTACAGAGAATCCCAGGGTCCTAGATCCCCCGAGTATGGAATAGAAGGAGACATGGCATACGCTTCAGATGGGCACATTCCCATGGCCCTGTGGACAAGTTACAGGGGGCACCTTGTAAAGTTCAGGGCCCAAGGCAGGGTTCCTCTTACCCTAGTCTTATGATGTCACTAACCTAAAGGACATATGTTTCCTGTTCCAGCTCCTTGCAATGGAGCTGCTTCCCATATGGGCAACTCTAGATAGGATGCTCTAAGTTGTTTAACTTCAGAAATGTTGATTTTATAATGGTTAATGAGGCAAATGAGTTTACATTAAGATAGGCGATCTCTCCTGAATAGCATTGACCAACACATGGTAAGTATTTTAATGAATACACTATGTGTGAATAAATGAGGCCGGCTAGAACTTTAAAAAAGCTTATGAAAGGTGTGAGCGACAGTAGAGATTACAAGCACTAACAGCAGATGAGAAACACTTTGATTGACTTGGAAATTTTAAGAACATGCTTCTTAGAGGTGACCCCTCTGTAATAGCTGAACATAGAACTTATTTCTGCCCATAAAGCATGCATGGCTGCACCCAGAGCCCAGAGAGTGTATGTGCGATGCTACTGAATCAAGTACTGCTAAAGCAGGATTTCTAACCAATTGTCACTATTGACATTCAGGGTGGGATCATTCTTTGTTGCTGCAGGAGAGCAGTCCTGTGCATTGTAGGATGGTTAGCAAGGGTGCTGCTAAGGATGCTTTTCACCCACTAGAAGCCAGTAACATTGCTTCCCAGTTGTAACAGCCAAAAGTGTCTTCAGACACTTTCTCTCTTTCGGAGGCACAAGTGTTCCGGTCAAGAACCACTTTGCTTAAAGGAATTGATTCTAGATCGATCAGCATCATCTGTACCCAGCCAGAGTTAACACCAAGCAGAATTCACAGCACCCAGACTTAATGTCAGAGGAAAACAAGAGTCAGGGAAAGCCAAACTAATGTAGTTTGCTTTCTTTTATCAGTCTCTAAGATCATATAGTAAATGATATCAAGCTGAAAAATGAAAATGGAGAGTACTAATGTTTAAATTTCTTATAGCAAGAGCCTTAGTAATTTCTGTTCTTTTTTCATTCATTCATTCATTCATTCATTCATTCATTCATTCATTCATTGCTAAGGAATGAGCCAGAGTGGATGTTAAAATCTCACGCCTAGAATGAGATAAACCTAGAGCAGGAAAGCATATGCCAAAAGCAAGTCTACTATAGTGTTGTATAAGCTCAGGAAAGGGTTCTGTGGTCCAAAGACAGCCACCCATTTTCATGTTTCATTCTCCTTGCCTTTTTCCTGCTGCTGACCCTCCAATCTCTACTACTTCCTATGTCAAAACAGAAAGTTGTGACTTGGTGACTTAGCGATATGCACAATGTGCCTATCATGACTTGCTGAAACCAGAATTTCATGAAACTTCAGGCTGCATGGCTATTCATGTTATGCTGGATCCAAGAAACCTCCAGGATGCAATTAGGCATATTACTTCTGTTAGAAGGACACAAATTATTTATTCATGAGACACAATTTTGACTTTTCCCCACTTTTTCTGAGCAGGAAAGGATTATTTATTGCCAAGTTAGCTTCCAGAATCTGTTTCTGTAGTTGAGAATCTAGTTAGTAAAAGTAAAGAAGGAACTAATTTAAACTATATCATAAAGAGCAAGAGTGGGTAAGAGATAGAAGAGTTTTATTGACTGTTTATCTGTGAAAATGCTTGGAAAAGAAAAGAAGGGACAGAAGATTTTGGGGAAGAATTGTCATACATGTATGCTATTGATTGTCAAAAATATTTTTAATTAAACAATACTTATTAATTAAAAATTTTAACTTTAAAAGTGTTTCATCACATATTTAGACTACTTGGGGTAAATAACAGAAGGAGCTACAAAAATGAGTTTTTTAAAAATTTAAATACTGCAATGCCAAGTCTGAGCTGTGTGGGCTCAGGGCTAATTCACAGACTACACTTGGAGGCGATTGATTGCATTAACTTCTCTGTCAGACTAATCTTCACATGTACTGTGAGGCCATTATTTTACATCTAGTTCATCTGTTAGTGCCTTGGACAAGAGGGATAAGGAAAGATTTGTCAGTTAATATGTAATCCCCCATATCATTCATTAAATACAAATTCATTAAATTGACTATCATGTGATAGGACTATGTGAGATTTGGTGACACAAAGAAGATGGAGACAGCAACCCTGCCCTCAAGGAGCTTACACTCTTGTCTATAAATAATTTGTTATAAACACATATGGTAACCCACATGTGTGATAAGTGTGTGATAAACCTGGTATTTTCAAAACAACAGAACTTACTCCAAAATTGTATGTAGCCTTCTGTAGAATCATTCAGGTTTGCAGAATTTTCCAGCTGAGTTAGATTGGTGTATATAATGTGGATAACTTTGTTAGAAATACTCAAGTCCTCACAATTTTTGGACATCTCTAAAATAACAGGATTCAGAAAGATGTTTATTACATGTTTATTACATTCTGTACTTTTCCTGCTAAATCTGATATGACTCCAGCAATGAACAACACATCTTTCTAACATAATGACTCAGACAGAATAGACAGAACGACAGGAGCAGGATGGCAGATGAGAAAATGCCTCGCCCGGGTACATGCCCTTCATTGTGTTTCAGCCTGATGCCACGTCAAACTCAGGCTTTTACTGATCCTTAAACTAACCATGAGTAGGAGCCTTCCATCTATTTTCCCCTCTGGGTCTAGAGACATGTTATATTCCATTAGCAGCCTCTCTGATTTTTCATCTAAAGCCCTTCCCTTGCCTTGGATATTGACTAACATTTTCCACTGGTCAGAAACTTTGTTTATACAGCTGATCAAGTTAACGGTTCATCTCCTCTGCTCTGTAAGCACTCCAATTCTACCATCATCATAAGTAGGACTGGATATTTTACTTGGCAGAATTATTTCAGCAATACAAGATAACCAAATTGGATTGGTGATCGATCAGTTTGTTCAGCACTCATTCCAGTAAATAAAACCAACCAGGCTCCAATGGTTGAATTGCTATCGCAGTAGAGACATAATGCGAATCAAAGCTTAGAGACCTCAGGGATTTTCATAAAATTCAACCCTGCAACCAGATGATTGTCCTGTAATATATACCGTGTACCCTAGAACCATACATTTCAGTCTTTCTCTGTGGCAATAGCTAGTTTTCTGTGGTGCGTGGGTGAGAAGTACCACCATTTATAAAAGTTGCTTTTGAAAACTGCTAGGCTCAGGGAGGCGTCCAGATGTCTAAATGCTGCTATTCCAAATTGGCTAATAGCTGCTTATTTTTCTTTTTCCATTTCTGTCTAACATGCTGATACAGGAAGAATTTGAAGGGCAATCATAACCTTTGCATTGATGAACACAGAAGATGGAGTGTTGAGTCAATGAGTTTTTAGATATCTTTCATTTTGTTTTTCAATATCTTTTGTTTGAGGGGAAGAGGTGATCTTTTTAAAAAAAAACAATAACTTGATAAGATCCTCACAATTCATTATAAAAGACATAATGGAGAATTTATCAATAACTTTCAAAATGTATTTTTCAAAAACAAATCCCAATTTCTAGAAGGCTTTGCCACTGACTTGCTATGTGAAACTTCAAATAACTTGTTTTGTATTTTAGTTTCCAGTACAATAAAAGTCATAATTATGACACTGTCTATGTCACCTGAGTTATCATGAAAACTGAATAGAACATTGTATATGGAAGCACTTTCTGAGATCTTAAAAAAGGTGTTTAAAAGCACTGAGATCACTAACAAGGTTCCCAAACTGTGGGATGCATACCTGGTGAGATGAGAAACATGCTTCAGCTCAGGGGTTCTGTTTAGGAAATGGACATTTAACAATGTTGGACAATATAGAAAGATAGTTAATCCTTTTTTCAATTCTCAGTGACCATTTCTGATTCGTACAAGAAGCAAGTCTTAGGAGCTAGCATGTCTCCAGTACTTGCTAATCTCCCTTAAAGAGAGAGCTGAGGCATAGAGCTTTGAACAGGCAAATGTGTTTAGGTAGATTTTAATAGCATGGTTTAGTTTTCCTTGCTCATGTGTTTTTGTGGTAAACTCCTTAATGGCAAGTGGTAATGTTTTTCCATTAGTAGCAGTAATATAAAGTTTTATTTCTATGCAACTTTAAGTGGGGCAAAAAGAGGCATTTTAAAGAAAATATATTAAGTAAATAATAGTCAAGTGATATGTGAATTTGACAAAAATTGTAAAAGTGAGATGAACATATTTGAAATTTGGAAATATATGCACCAATAACTGCAGTGCATAAGCCAAGACCTAATGTGTTTGTCTTCGAGATAGTTAACACTTTCTGTGTTGCTGTGGCCATCTCTCACCATTCTTGAACAGTCCTTACAAAGAAACAATGGGGGGGGGGGGAAGGAAGGAAACTGGAATTTTCAGCTGCCATTTTAACTCCCACCAATGAGCCTTTCCATTGAGAGAATCCAAGCACTGCAATGTCACTTACATTTTCTGAACTTTTCAACATTAAACATTGGCTGTGTTGACTGTGCTAAAGAGACAACCCCTCCCCAAGAGTCCAGTTTGTCTCATTAACCTTGGAGAGGGAGCCAGGCACACAGCGATTGACCTGGCACATTCAGACACACATATGCAGCATATCAACCTCATTCAGAATGGGCTTCAACACTTTGATGAAATACATCTTGCTTTGTCCTCTGGAGACCATACGAATCTGCAAACAATTGCAATTTTGAAGAAGTTGTGGGTAAACTAATTCCCTGTTTCAGAGTGTTTTCTCACTATTTTTCCTCTCTCTTTCTCTCTCGCTCTATTGGGAAGGGAGTAGAAAAATCTTCAAACAGTTGTGTCAGAACAAGAAGGACATTCTCAGCCATGGAAAATTTGTTGGTGGGTTTAAAAAATGCTCTTTATAAAAATTTGTGGATGAGCTCAATTTAGAAAAAGTGGAGAAAGAACATGATGATATTCAGTCAGCTTGGGAGCCTATTTTTTTCTGTTATAATGTTGTGCTGAATAAAATCCCAAAGTAATGATTTCCACTTGTTAATAAATAATTCTTGCTTGAAGTGAGGAAGTCTTGAAAGAGACGAAATAATAATAAAAACACCACTAGAATCATTTCATTCCTTTCAAATGTGTTGAACTCCAACCCTAGAAAAGTGACAGAACCTTTATCCCATTATCTAATGCTGCTTCTCCTGCAAGATTATTTAATTGATATATCTTTATTCCTCCAATCTTTTAGCCTCAGTTTATATAATTATTGCCACAAATGTAGATATTTGACACTTCCATAATGTATAATTGCACTTCAAGAAAAACACCCCCTTCTGTACTATTCTTCCTGCCTGCTTGGGTGTAGAGCTCCTCTTTAGAGCAGATGTTCTTGGCTGTTACGAAAGGGCTTTAGAATGCTGGATTCACATGAAGCTTGGAGGCGAGCACCAATTATGTCATATGGTGTCAGTGCCCCAAGTTACAACACTAATATAATCAGCTTTTTAATTATTTTTATTTTATTTTTTGTTTTTAATTATCCCCATATATACTTTGGGACTCTCATTATGAAAAGCCAGGAGTAGAATTACTTTATGTTTTTGGCCTAAACAGGATGGAGCATTTTTTTCATAGTCTGATTTCAGGAGTACTGGAATGTCTTAAAACGGACAGAACAAAAACAAAACTGAAAACTTCTCTTATTGCCTGGTTACTGATGTTTAAGAGTACATTTTTTAAAAATCTAGCATACAGTAGATTTCCAATAAGTTATACTGAATGAATTAACTGGATAAATAAAATAACACCACCTTCTGTCTTTTATTCAGTTCAATTATAGACTTTTTGATTTCTTCTATTCTTATTTTGGAATCATTCATATTTTTTTTTTTATTTTTTTTAATGTTTTATTTATTTCTAGGAGAGAGAGAGAGAGACAGCGTGAGCAGGGGAGGGTCAGAGAGAGAGGGAGTCACAGACTGAAACAGGCCCAGGCTCTGAGCTGGCAGTCAGCACAGAGCCCGATGCAGGGCTTGAACCCATGAACCGCGAGATCATGACCTAAGCGAAAGTCGGACGCTTAACCGACTAAGCCACCCAGGCGCCCCTGGAATCATTCATATTTGTGTTACCTGTAAAAAAAAAAAAGGTGACTCATTCATGGGAAGGCTGTTTAATCTTTTAACATCTTTGCCAGTGCTCTTCCCACATTATTATTATCATGAGTTTACCTTACATAGTGATAATGGAAATAAATTTGTTGAGATTTTTTTAGTGATTTTATTATTATTGTTGTTGTTGTTGTTGTTATTTGTTATTTCACTAGAACAGGGGTCAGCCAACCATGGCCTCACATGCCACATCCAGCCTGCTCCATGCTTTTGTAAATAAAGTTTCATTGGAATACAGCCATGCCCATTAGTTTACATATTATTTAAGATAGCTTTATCTCCACAATGACAACCAGCTAGCCTGCCAAGCCTAAAATAATTACTATCTGGCATTTTATAGTCAAAAATTGCCAACCCTTAGACTAGAATAAAGGGAATTTTAGAAGTAGATGGGAATTAGAACAGTATTACATTCCTCAAATTCTATTGAAAGTGCTTATTAATTCAAAGTTTGGTTTTCTATTGGCTAAAAGATATATGGCCTTGCCTTTGTACAGTCTTGATATAGCATGGAAGATATATATCAGTTTGTTAATATTAAGTTTGTACTTTCATTTTTATAATAATGAAAGTAATAATAATTGTAACAAAAGCTGCCCTTTTTGATAGAGTATGAGGATTGGTGAGGTAAAATGTGCATTTACACATATTAGCCACAATCTTTTGCATCAAGATGAGACCAAATGTATGAATGCTGCAACATAAGTCAATGTGCGCTTTCCTTTCGCCAAGTATCAATGAGTCAAACAGTATCAATGAGTCTCAGAAAGATTCAGAAGTCCTCTTGTTTTCAGTACTAGTACACTTGCTTAAGTGCTAAGGTATTTCTGGTAGGAGTAGCAAAATTTTGTACCCTAAATATGTGAATGCTACCTGCTGGGTTACATGGGGCACACGGCGGGAGGGGGGACAGAAGGGGCTCTACTGTTCAGCAAACAAGTCATGTGACAAAGGAGGATGCATTTGGTTTTCTCCACTATATGCCAGCCAAGCCCCTTGGGCTATATTTGTCTCCACTCACCACTCACCCTGTGTGAAGGCTCCAGGTCAGTGAGCCGGTATCCATAAAACAGCATCATTTTTTTTTAATGTTTTATTTATTTCTGAGAGAGAGAGAGAGAGAGAGAGCGCACATGAACAGGGAGGGTCAGAGAGAGACGGAAACACAGAATTCGTAACAGGCTCCAGGCTCTGAGCTAGCTGTCAGCACAGAGTCTGATGTGGGGCTCGAACCCATGAACTGTGATATCATGACCTGAGCCGAAGTCGGGTGCTTAACCAACTGAGCCACCCAGACGTCCCCACAGAGCAGCATCTTGAAACTTGCTGGATGCAAGAGGGGGCCCTAGGCACAGCACTGGAGAGAAAAGAAAGTTTATTCAAAGTAGCCAGGCACCTCACTGGAGAAAAGAGAATAATAATTACCACTTTATTTGTGTCTATTGTATGTCAAGCTTTGAGCTAATTCAATCTGACCCATAACTAACAGCAGTTAATTGAGTCCTACCCACAGTCCATTCTATGGTTGGAAATCAATCCAGTATATGATTATCCACATTTAAACATAAGGAAACTGAGGCTCAGAGAGGTTAAGTAATTAACTCAAGGTCACACAGCTGTAAGCAGGAGAGCAAGGATGAGGTTCCAAAGATCTTATTCTTAAAATGCTAAGTGAGGGACTTTTTGCAGAGGATTGGGTTTCATGTGTGGATGATGTCATTCGACCCTTGGCCTGGAGTTGTTCAATATAAAAACCATCTCTTCAGGGAAGTTATACTAGACGACCTCAAGCAGAAAGAATTTTTGCTATATTAAACCTAGGAAAAATCTCCCCATTGTCTGATTTGGCTTTGCCCAGAAACCTGGACCACCCTTTGGTATATGGTGATCCCTTCCCACTAAGCATCAGATATATATCTTAAGATGAGAGGCAAACTGGATTACCCTGCTCTTGACTAAATATAAGCATCAGGTCAGATGAATATGTTCTGCCATTGCCAGGTTTTCAGGGGACAGGACAGCAGCCCCAGAGTGTCTGCTCAAATGCAAGACTTCCCAAATTTCTAAAAAACCTCTCTATGGAAACCTATGGGTCTGCAGGGCATCTAAATGGAGAAAAGGATAGCAGGGAAACACATACACACATCACATGTTATCCGATGGAGCTAAGGGGTTCTCCTGGAGCACTGACCTACGTTCAAACAGACTGGGCCGTGCTCACCGCCAGTGTGTCGGCAAAGATGTGGGCTGTGGCTCACTCCATAAACTACATGTTTGATTGCCGAGCCTCTTGCCTGTGCCCTAGGTCTCAGGAAAGCTGCCATTTGAGAGAAACAACCAAAATCTTTTGGGGCCCCTGGAGAAGTGATAAAAAAAAAAAAAACTTGGGGAGAAGAGTCCTATGAAAGGCCTCTGATCACCAGGATTAACAATTTATTTTTCCCAAATAGATACCAACTGTCCTCTGAGATCATCATTACCCTTTTTGCAACACACAGGGATTCTTGTTAGCAGGGATCAGCTGGCACTTAAAGATCACTGTGCCAGGCAGTGCACTCAGTGCCTTCCAAGCATTATTTCATTAAATCTTCCCAGTGACCCTAAAAGGTAAATGCTGTTATATGCTCATTTCGGAAAGAATGTTTGAGATCCAGGGCTGCCTTGGGTAACCCGGTAGTCACTAGCCACGTGTGGCTTTTGAGCACTCAAGATATGCTGTCAATGTAATGTACACACAGATTTCAAAGCCTTAGTACAAAAGAAAAAAAAAGAAAAATACCTTATTAATTTAATTACTTATTGAAATGATAATATCTTAAACGGTTTAAATACCATATACTATTGAAACTTACTTTTTGTCTTACTATTTCTAATATGCCTATGAGGAAACTTAAGATTATATACGAGCCTTCCAGATGTGGCTTACATTCGATTTCTATTGGACAGCTCTGGTCTGGAGTGGTGGTCACCAAACAATGGCTCTCAGGCCAAATGTGGCCCACAGCCTGGTTTTGTACAGTGTATAAGCTAAGATTGATAAGGTGACTTTTGAATTTTTAAAATCATTGTATCATTAAAACAAAAACAATATGTGATGGAAACTATGTGGCCTGCAAAGCCTAAATTTGGTATTGACCCTTTACAGAAAAATGTTGGTGGCCCCCAGTCTAGAAGACTAAGTAACAGAATAGTCCTTAAGGACCACAATCTCCAAAATCTGTGCTTTATCCGCTCTGAAGGGCAGCTTTTAGTAGATTCCAGACACTGCATGGAATCTTTATACACTATACCTCATATGGTGCCAAGATTAAATCATATTAATTAACAATGTTTACTAATAATGCTATTACAATGTTACATAAGATTAATAATTATTATATACATTTTACAGATCAGCAAGCCAAGGCTTATAGAGACTCAATAACTTATCTTAAGCCACATAGTTAATAACTGATGGGACTGGGATTTGAATCTACTTCCTCCTGAAAGGTACAGCTGTAGGCTCCTTATATCTTGCCAGTGAATTCCCGTTTAGTTGGGGCTAGCCTCTTCATTGGTTAGCACTGAACAAATTTGGCCCTATGTCTTCTTTCTAAAGGAAGTTTCATTAGGACACCATCTTGCCCTTTTGTTGATATATTATCTATGGGTAGTTTCATCCTACAATAACAGACACAGACCATGTATCCCACAAAGCTGAAAACATTTACTACTTGGGCCTTTACAAAGAAAGTGTGTTGCCCTTGACTCAAATAGAACAGGGATCACCTTTGACCTATGGGGCCTATCACAGTGTGGGGTCCCAATAGACACAGAGTGGATAAGTGAGTACATGAGTGCTGACTGGGAGAGGAAGGAGAGGGAAGTGTTGTTCTCTCCTCCTTCTAGCACAGATCCTGCATTTTTGTTTCACACACATAGTCATCCCCCTGAAATACTGCATTCTTTCTTGTTGCTGATGTTGGGATTCTCCCATATTCTTTCCCCACTTCCTTCCCCCAAACCTGCTTGACCAGGAACATGTTGATTACACTTCAGTTCAAATACCCAGGGAATTTAAAATCAGAGGAAAACATGCTTGGCAAAACCTAAAATATTTTGTGAAACATCTGGGATGTTCTCTTGTTTGTTCTTGAGCTGAGTGCCATGGTCCTCCATGGAGGAATGATTTTCACAAAACCCTCATTAGTTTCAGGACAGTGAGACTCTTCACACTTAAGTGAAACCAACAAGAGTGTGCAGTATCAGTCTCACTATGGCTTTGGAAAGGAGTTGGCAACCAACTGAACGCGAAACAAAGGTAGCAATTCAAGAACATTTTGGGGAAAGCCAAGACAAGGATTATTGTGTGAGGCGGCCGTGTGCCATTTCCAAACTATACAATAGCTGAGTAATATATAACCATTACTGAACATTTCCTACGTTCCAGGCTCTTTTATAAGTACCTTCTACCCTGTGTCTCAATTAATCCTCCAGCAACCACATGAGATGGTCCTATTACTGTCCCCGTTTCAATATCAGCAAACTCAGAATTAGGGAGCTCCAATAATTTTCCCCAAGTCCACACAACTAGTAAGTGGCAGAGGCAGGATGACTTAAACTCAGGCTTAGGACTAGCTTACTCCAAGACCTAGCCTTTGCCAGTATTCTATCTTGACTGCCCTTTAAGGTCCATTAACTAGGTCTCCTGGGCCTTATGACCCACAGCAGTGCTGGACACATGATAAGCACTCACTTTTTTACTCATTTCCTCCCTTATGTTTTCAGAAATATGTATTTAAATCTACTTTATGCCAGGCGCCATGAGAAGCGATAGGTATTTCATGATGACCTAAGAAAGACAGATTTTAATTTGAGGCTGGTGGGGGTGGGGGGTCGAGGAAGAAGGGCAGAGGGAGAGAGAGAGTCTTTTAAGCAAAATCCATGGAGCCTGATGTGGGGCTCAGTCCCTCAACCATGGGATTGTGACCTGACCCAAGTCGAGAGTCGGATTCTCAACTGGCTGAGCCGCCCAGGTGCCCCTAAGAAAGATAGATTTAAACAAATTTTTCAAATGAAAAACAGTGGCATCAGAGGGTTTTGAACCAGCTGTCTCTCGTTTACATGGAAGTTCTATCTATTTTATTCCCTTAGCTTATCCATTCCATCTTCCTTGGAGAACAGTTTGTGTTTCTGTCTTATTTCTCTGTCTCTCCTGTTCTGCCCCTTTCCTCCCTCTCCAAAAATCCCAGCCCTAAAACAGTCTACATATTGTGAAAAGGATTTCTTAAACCACAGGGGTGATGTAACTCCAGGCCTGTTTTTTCTCTGTCACACACACAAAATATTGGATATGAGTGAGATTTTTAAAAATTGGTTTTCAAATGTGATGAAAAGAGTGTCCTTTTCACAAGAACAAAACAACTCCTAACACTGAAGCCTCCTTCCTGATATGGTTGACTTCCAAAGATGAGGAAATCTGTACACTGGGCCACAGCCTCCAACAGAGTGCGAGGGACACCAAGAAGCTATGGATTAGATACAGCTTCGATGTTTAGAATGAGGCTAGAGGCTCCCTTTGGGCTCAGAACGCCATGTTTAGAGACATGGCTTGTATTTGGATGGGCTGTGGCCCAAAAGGCTCAGTTGCAATCCAGCTGATATATCAGGGTTTTTGCCATGGAAAGTGTTCACATTGGAGCGTTTCTTAGCGAGTCACTAGCCATCAATTACTTAAGAGTCAGATCTTGGCGAGAGGCCCCCCGTTCCACAAAGTATGTCATTCTGTGTTCACAGAAATGGAGTTTACAGTCCTGCCGCTAAACTAAAACTGTTGCTTCCAAATTAAAAGCAGACAGGACAGATGTGCAGGGAAGAAATGGAGACTCACATCTTTTGTGAATCAGCTAATCATTGTGCCAGAACTTGAAATCAGCTTTTCCTGTAGAGGCCTCAACTGCACCACACCTATGTAAACCACATTAAATGAGGTGGAATTAACATTTTACCAGATATTTCTTTCACTCTGCCATCTGGAGGAGGACAAAGAGCTCAACGAAGCCCTGAATCCCGGGGACTCTGCAACGTGGGAGCATGGGGCCAGCACCTGAGAAGGGCCACATCTACCTGTCCCCCCATTGAGCACTATGGAGCCATTGAGGGCATGAGGGAGTAGATGAAAAGCCTGTGAAAACAAGTGGAATGCTTACAATGACAAAGGTCTCCAGTACTACCCCCAAGCTTTGGGGCATGCATTCCTCAGGGGAAAATGACGAAAAATAAGGCTTTCAGTACTCTGCCTGCCCTGTTAATCTATTCACAATGTAAACAGTAGATTTAATTTATTAAACACTTACTACATAAAATTTTAAAAACTTCAATATGATCACATCACTCCCTATGGCTTTAAGTTTCCAATGGTTTCCCACTGCCCTGATGCTAAAGACCAATATCCTTTCCCGGGTCATGAGGACCCATAGGGTCTGATCCCTGACTCGTCTGATACCATCTCTGTTCCAGACACATTGAATTTCTCCAATGTGCTGTGTTTTCCCCTACTACCAGTTATTCTTTCTGTTGCAGTGCTTTTCCAATGTCTTTTTAAAAAACATCTTTATTGAGAAATACTTCACATAGCATAGAAGTGTACAATTTCAAGTGTACAATTTCAAGTGTACAATTCAGTGGTTTCTAATATAGTCACGAAGTTGTGCAAACATCACCACAGTGTATTTTACAACATTTTTGTCACCCCAAGAAAGAAATCCTCTGCCCATTAAGAGTCATTTCCCATTTCTCCCCAACCTCCTTCCGCCTCCAGCCTCGGGCAGTTATTGATTTACTTTGTGGCTCTACTCTGTCTCCTACTGTGGACACTTCATACAAATGGACTTACACAATCTGTGGCCTTTTGTAAGTATAACTTCTTTCACTTATCATGTTTTTAAGGTCCATCCACATTGTACCATGTATCAATATTTTGTTCTTTCTTATTGTCAACTAATATTTCACTGTATGGATATGCCACATTTTATTTTCCCATTCATCAGTTGATGGACAATTGAGTTGTTTCCCTCTTTTAGCTGTTATGAATAATACACTTATGAACATTCGCATATGTACATATATTCACATATTTTATGTTGTTATCTCTTTGGTATATACCTAGGAGTGGAATTGCTGGGTCATACTGTAACACTACACTTAACATTTTGGGGCAACCAAGAGGTTTTTGACCTAACATTACAACATATTCTTTAAGCCTCAACAAAAGTATAATTTTCTCCCAAATGAATCCCTATCCATTCCCTCTTGGGAATGAATCTCCATTCCCTCTTGACTTGAATGTTCCAGTTACATACCTCTCCTAACTTACTGTATCTTTTCTCTCATTGTCTTATTCTAGTAGGCTGTTATATATTATGCACATAATAATTTGATATCCATCTATCATGCTAGACTATTTTAGATGGATCTTTAGCTCATCACTTCATCTCCAAAGCTCATGCTAAGGCACTGTGGTAGTTTTCAAGATGGTTTACAATGATCCGACTTCCTGGTATTCATGTTCTTATGTAATACTTTACCTTTGAGTATGGGCTTGATTAATGGTTTTTTTCTAACAAATTAGAAAGAATAAGGTGAAACCAATAATATTTTATTTGAGGAACTAGATCTACTGACTCTGTCTCTCTCTCTCTCTCTCTCTCTTTCTGTTTTCATTTGCTCTGGGGGAGCCATGGTTGCTTCATGAGAGTGCTATATAGAGGTCCACTTGGCAATAACCAATTCCTCTTGCTGATAGCCATGTGACTATTTCACCTTGGAAACTGGTCCCCCAGAAGCAGTCAAGTCTTCAGATGATTGCAGCCCTAGTCCATGTCTTATAGCAACCTTGTTAGGGATCATAAGCCAAAATCACCCAGATAATTCTTTGATTCCTGACGCACAGAAATTATTAGATAATACATGTTTGTTGTTTTAAGCTATAATATTAGACAGGGTAATTTGTCATACAGCAATAGAAAATAAGTATAGTTAATACTGCCTGTATCATACAGAGAGCTTTGTAATGGGTGAATAAATGAACGAATGAATGAATGAATGAATGAAGGCATGAAAGTCATAGGTTTCTCAAAAATAAAGATATTAAGATCTTTCAGATGTCATGTTCTTAATCTGAACTCATCATCGTCCCCCATAAACCTTCTCATTCTGCTGTGTTCCCCATCTTAGTGACAGCTATCACCCTCTCTCCAGGGGTCCAAAGTAGCAGCCTGGTCAGATTTCACCCCTTGCATCATCCGTGTTCAGTCCCTCTGATCTCTTTCCTGGGTTATACCCTTATCACTCTTCCCTCCTTTTGCTTCTAGAGTAGTGCTGCAGTGACCCTTTAAAAAGAAACCAACTTTTGGGGCACCTGGGTGGCTCAGTTAGTTAAGCACCCTGCTACAGCTCAGGTAATGATCAATCTCACAGTTCATGAATTCGAGCCCTGCATCAGGCTCCACACTGTCAGTGCAGACCCTGCTTGGGATTCTCGCTTTCTCCTCTCTCTCTGCCTCTCTCCTGCTCATGTTTTCTTTATCAAAATAAATAAATAAACTTAAAAAAATATAAACTAACTTGTTCCTGACTCTGATTAACAACAAACAAACAAACAAACAAACCCTGTTTACTGGATCCTTAACAATCCCATTTGTGCTTTTCTCTGTAGCTTCCATATTTCATCACCTTCCATTTGAGTCAGATAAGCTTCCTCTTTTTATGGAGCCCATCATGACTTTCTATATGCTGTTCCTTTTATTAGAACACTGTTCTCTCCATTATCTTTTCAAATGGCTAATGTCTACTCTTCCAGTTTTAAAAAAGAAAGAAAGAAAAAGTAAAATGAAAGCTGCATTTATTGAACACTTCCTAGATTTAACTGGTTATATCAGAATCTCATTTAATGATCACGTCAACTCCAAATGGTACACATACTGACCTACATCTTACTATGGACCAAAGAAGATAAGAATTAGAACAGATGTATGTGACACCAAATCAGGAAAATAAAAAATCATACCATGCCACCACTTGGCACGGTAGATAATTTCCTCATCCATCCAAGGGAAACCCTAGGACTTGAAGCAAGGTGAAGCATTAACCACATAGAACCATGCCATTTTGTTTTCAAGTGTTTTGTTGTTTACCTTAACTATTAACTTACTTCTGAAATTTTTTGTTGAGGCAAAATTCATATAATATAAAATTGACTACTTCAAAGCATACAATTCAGTGACATTTAGTACATTTACAGTGTTGTACAACCATCACTTCCATTAAGTTCCAAAATATATTAATTTGTTTTAGACTTTGATTGCAGAAAGTGGGAGTTAGTCACACTTCTCAGTTCATGACACATTAATATCATCATCAGGGGAAGGCTCTTTCTTCAAATCACTTATTTATGATTCTCTTTTATTCCCCATTCTGGGAGCTCTGCCCCCAACCAGGCTAACATGTCTAATGTCTATCTTACTGTTTACCCATGCTTTGTTTTATAAAATTCTCATGCACTTTCCCACTTTGATCTTCAATTTTTCCTCAACATTAAGAAAACAACAGGGGTGTACAATTCATCTGTCATTAAGGAAGAAGCTTTGTTTTTGTAGAACAAGTGCTAAATAGTCAAGAATCCTTTGTTCTAAACCAGGAGTCTACAAACTATGGCCCAAGGGCCAAACCCAGCCCTCAGCTTGTTCTGTAAATAAAGTTTATTGGAACACAGCCATGTTCATTTGTTTATGTATTGTCCGTGGCTGTTTTCTCACTGCAATGGCAGAGTTGAATAGTTGTGAAGAGACTGCATGTCCTCAAATCCTGAAATATTTATCATCTTGCCCTTTATAGAAAAGAGGTGCCAGCCCAGCTCTAAACCACAATCTGTCACCTAGAACTCTAACCATTAGGCAAATCTTTTCATTTCTGGGGCCTTAATACCTAGTTCTTAAAATTCTTAAGGCCATGGTACTAAAATTGTAGTTTTTAGTTCTCCTTTTGAATTTTCTTTTCTACTTTCTTTTTCTTTGTCATATGCGGTAAGTATGTATATACATATCTACATATATGTACAAGAAAACCCAGTGTGGAAAATACAAAAGTGAAATTTCTCTGGTAGAAGCGGAGCCCTGCCTGGCTGGCCTTCCCTTCTTCTATTTCTCCATGAGCCTCTGAGATGCCATATTGATATGTGAGGGCCCTGGGGACCTCCCTAAGAAAGGCAGCCCACCTCTCAGTTACTTTCTCAGCCAATCCCTTCCATGGCACCCTGCTATTGTATGGTGGTATGGAAAGTGATGGGTTTAGGAGTTGGATTAAATTCCCACTTGGACATTTGGTGTGTGGCTTGGGCCAGTCACTTTAACTTCTCTGAGCCTCAGTGTCCTCATCTGCATGGGAAAATGAGGATAAATAATGCTGACCTCATGCTGGTTGTGAGAATCTAAGATAATATTTCTAAAATACCTGGCACAGGAATCTGCACCCCAGGAATAGGAGCTATAAAGCATACAAAAGAATATTCATGAGATAGAATCCATGTGCTGTTCTTTCTGTGTGGGTGTGCGTCCTGGATCCTTATTGAGAACATAAGTTCCTTGAGTTCAGTGATCATTTGAGTCTTCACTTTTTGGATATTACCACTGAGGTGGGAAAGATCAGCCTTTGTATTTGGATGGAAACCTGTTGCTTACGCTCTTTTGGTCGGGGACTCTCCTCACTACTGGTCCTTGTCTCAGAACGGTGCCCACAGCTCCCGGAAGAGTGCCTGACTTCCAACATTAATGGTCAGCAGGCTCTGGGCCAAGACAGTGCATCTTCTGCTGTACAACACCCCAGACAGGCAGGATGTTTTCTGCAGGGGTTTATCTCAAATTAATACAGTTTTTAAGTTTAAGTTGTTGAAGGAAAGAGACAAAAGTGAGGTTTAGGAAAGGCCCACAGTGTAACTTCTGAGAATGCACAGAAGTGAGTAGCGGGAGCCTTGAGAAGACAGTGGAAAGGACTCTTGATAGGGAATCATCTTCCCGAATTGAGTCAGCTCTTATGTCGTATAGGCTGTGTGGCTTGAGGCAGCCTTCTAACCTCTCTGAGCTTCAGTTTGCTCATATGAAACAGGACTGAGAATTCTGACTGATCTCCCCGGGTCCTTGTGAACATCAGTGTCTGGTCCAATTCCTGGCAGAAGCACTCAATCAAATCTTCCTGTATGAATTGGTATAGTGTCAAGATCAATACAATCAGAGCACTTTGAACATCAAAAGTTATCGTGTAACATTGAAGATGTTACATGATAGAATGTCACAATAAGAAGCATTGATAAATTAGGGGTCTGCTTGAGGGTGCTGGGCACCCTGTGGGTGCTGAAAGAGGAAAAATGATGAAGATGGGGAGGGATCCATGCATAAGGATGAGAGAAAAACATGACTACTAAGAGAATCTGGTACCTGCAATGGACGCTGAGCAGGAATGACCAGTGGTTTAATCCAAGTCAGAACTGCACTAAATCAAGTCAGACAGGCATTGAGTCAAAAGTCTAACTATCACCAGAGTGCACAACGGGCACGAACCATGAGCCAAGAACTGTGTTAAGCATTCCATACATATTGCCACTTAATCTTTTTACAACAACAATGTGCTGTCGGCACTTAGCCTAATTTGCAGCAACAACTGGTTCCTTTGTGGTGAGGTTGGGTGACTGAGCCATCTCTGGCTGAAGAGCTGTGAGTGGAAAAGCAGGACCTGTGTCTGTGCCGAGGGACATAAGCGCCCTGTGTCTCCTTCACCTTCTTTTTCTCTGCCATGGGAAACTTGAAAGCCACAGACGCACAGGGCTGTGTCAACAGAGGAAAAGTCCCAGATCCCTGACTTGCCTGATAGAGAAGAGATCTTTCCCCTGCCTGAGTGAGAAATAGACTTTTATTATGCTAATCCACTGAGCTCTCAAGGTTTATTTTTCACTGGAGCAGAGCCTGATTCACCCAGACAAAAACAACAGCTAACTTGTATTTAGTGCTTGCTGCTACTTTAAGGACTGTATGTATATTTTTAATTTTATTTCATCCCCACAGCAGACCTCTTATTCTCATTTTATAGACAGTGAAAGCAGTATATTACCTGAGAATACAGAGTATGTCAGACTGTGAATTTGAACCCAGGCATTCTGTTGCCAATGCTGCCTTCTGAACCACTCCACTTAGCTGCTTTCTTATCCAAGGAAAATCTAGTCAAGAACTAGCCCAAGATCACAGAACTCAGAAATGGCAGAACCATGATTCAAACCCAGGACTGTCTCGTTTCACAGTCTGTGCAAGCTGGCAGTAGTCTTTGCGCTCTGGCTTTGCAGGATGGGTGCGGGTTGACCCAGAGTGACCACTCTGTGGCTTTTCCTGGTTTTTCCATGCACTTTACGGCATGTGGGATGTGAAAACACTTTGTAAAGTGTGAAGGGCCACGCAGACATGGGGGGCGGCATGGCATTTCCAGCCACTGCATGGGTGTGGTGGGGGCAGGGGCTGTCTGGCTTGCCTGTGCTCAAATCCCTGTGAGCGAGGGAGGCTGCAGATAGCCTGGCCTGTGACACAGCCCTTTCTCTGGGCGGCATTTCCTACCACCACGAAGCTTCTCTGTACGGGGCTTGTAGCGCTCAGCAGCACCAGCATGGGCGGTCCCTGGAGAGGCCGTGAGTTCTGCTATCGACGAGCATATTGACTTTCAAAACCACAGTGTTGGAGCCTCGAGACACTCTTTGACTCATATTTCCTTTTCAGTCTGTAACGCCACAGGGCTCTTCAGACAACCGGAGAGTCAGGCACAGAGCCCTACCCTACTGGGTAATGAGGAATGGACTGTGTCTTGAAGGAAAAGAAATAATAATAGTAGCTAACAATCAGGGGCGGTATGTGCCAGGCAGTGTTTAGGTCGCTCTGTGGAAAAATGTCTTGGAATTCTCACAGTAATGCTGAAAGATGGGTATTATCTGATTTTACAGGATAGAAAATTGAGGTTCAGAGAGATCATGTGACCTACCCAAAGTCATACATCTAGGAGTTAGAAATTATATTGGGTTCCTCAGGACCCAGGCGTCTTAATTTGCTTGGCTCTTTCAATGTTGATTTGCTTTATAAATGCTTTTCTACTTGGGTTCAGTTGACAGTTTTTCTATAATAAATAGTCCATTGAGGTTCTTACCTTGCAAAAAGCATTTGTGAATTTAATTTATTTGATCCTCATAAACACCTTGTGAGTGAAGGAGGATGAGTCTATGGACACAGAAATAAGCATCTCACCCACGGTCACACAGTGAGCAGCAGAAGGAGGACCTGAAACTTAGGTATTCTGAAGCCTGGTCAAATGTCTTCCCATAACCCCTGTGCCTCTTGGTGCAAACCCCAAGTTGTTTAGCGGCCAAGAGCACAAGCTTAGATATGAGGCCATCTTACATTCAAGTCTTGGTTCACAGCTCAAGAGCTGTGTGAACCTGTACTGTATAAAGTCTTTCTGAGTCCAGGTTTTCTTAGCAATAAAGTGAGAAAAATAATAGTGCCCACCTCATGGTTATTATGAAGATTCAGTGTAAGTCCAAGTAAAGTCAGTGTTTGATGGATAAGCTATTATTTTTCTTATACTACAAAATCTCTTCCTCTGACTGTTGCTGTCTGAGAAAGATCACATTGGAAAAATCCATCATGACTAGGATGGAGCCTGAGACTCCTACCAGCTCATGTGTGTTTCATACTCTGAGATTTCCAGGGAACCTGACTGTGCTCAGTGCCAATTCTATGGATTCATTGGAAAACCATGCCATTCAGTCCCCTCTTCTCTGGCTTCTGGCCCTTCAGAAGGAGAGGTTGGGTTGCGGCTGAATAAAGACCCTCCCCACCTATGGATGGCTTTACCGTCTACACAAGCCTGGGAGCTGCTGTCCCCCTCAGCAGCTTCAGCTGCTTTCCTGATAACAGTGTTATTCTGTTTGGTCTTCTGGGAGTCCCACCAGCATCATTAATCAAAGCACCACGTTGCTTACTCGTACTGAAGTATCCTCACCGCCTCATCAATCATAAAAGCAGCAAAGGGTGTGCTTTGGATTTCTAAGGAAAGCTCCAGACAGCAACCAAAAGAAAAAAAATGTGAAGGGGAGGAGGGAGCTTAATTATCAGCTGGTCCTCAGCCCATCACTCACGCTGGAAATGTCTTTACAGCTTTATTTGGGTTGTGTCTCTTTTTAAATCCTAGTAAACAGCCGTTAAGCTAAAAACCCTCATTGCTCGGCACAGGGAGCCCCACTGGTTTTCAAGCTATTATTTTAATAAGGCCTATTTTACAATTAAGGCACCATGGGCTTTAAATTACATATAAAATAAAATGTGGAAATTGAAGCATTAAGTGTGTGACTGCCGTTAGAGAAACAACAGCCGCTCTTTGTGGTAAAATGCTGTCTGGTGTAAAACGAATTGAACAGAAGGCTGAGGTTATGTACCACCATGATAATAAAAAAAAAATACACATACACACCATGAGAAAGACCTGTTCACTCTTCTCCAGGGAGGGAGTGCTTAAATGGAACTACACAATAATAATAATAGCAATACTATGAATATTATTAATAATAACAGCAGTTAACATTTTTTTTAGCACTTTGATATGTGCCAGGCACCAGCTGAGGAAATTCTCATGCACTGTGTTGTCCTTACACCAAGTGTAAGAGGGAGGTACCATTCTTATCCCCATGACAGAGAAAGAAATGGAGGCTTGGAGAAGAGGCCACCTGCCACTGGCACGGGACAGAGCTAGTAGCTAAACCTTGGTCCCCGAGGAGGTGATGTTGAAGGTAAAGCAGAGGAGTGAGCACAGAGGACCTGAGATGTGTTAGATGAAGCACAGTCCGTGCCACAGCCCGGTGAAGGGAATGAATTTGGTGATGTCAAGGAACCCAAGGGAAACCGGTGAGGTTGGATGGCGGTGAGAGGTGGGGGTGCAGATAAGACACAAGGGTAAGGAGATAAACAAGGGTCAGCTCAATCACACTTGCAGTAAGGAACACACTTTCTTATAAGTCTTAGGAGAATTTCAGGCAACGGTAGTGGTGGGTGGCTCATGCTCCAATTTTAAATGGATTACTTGGGCTGCTGGTGAGAATGAACTAAAAGTGGGCAAAAATGAAAGTAAGAAGACGAGTCAGGAGATTGTCACAACAGCTCAGGAAGCCCAAAGGAGATGGCAAGGGATATGGAGATCGGATGGTTCCAAACTATATTTTGAAAGAGGAAACAGCGGGGCTACTGTCAACCATCCATCTCTCATCAGACTCTCTTGTATTTCGGTCGGGTCCTTGTCCTCCCAGGGGAGGTTCTAGTCACTCCCTGAAGCAAAATGCCATGTTCTAAATCAATTTTCCCTTCCCTTCCTGGAATGTCCACTGGTTTATTACAGAGCTTTGCTGGTTTGCTCGTCTTACCATCACCAACTCCTCCCTCTTGTGTAAAAAAAAAAAAAAGTAAATAAACACACACACACACACACGTTTTTAAACTACTACCCAATCCCATCGCCCTCTCCACGGTTGGCATTTAAAAGTCCAGAGTATTCGAAAAGGGTTGGGGGATTCTTCTACATATAAATGAGCCACATGCAAATCAGACCTGCTCGCCTCTGTCTGCAGCTGTCAGCAGAGGGTGATGCCACAGACACACATTTGTCTTTACAAAGCATTACAGCCCCAGAGGCAGGAGGCATTTATAAAACAGCACTGAGGGATGGACAGTGCGTCTGCCCCAGTGGCCAAGGATACTCTGGTGGCAAGCCTTCATCCTCCCTCAGGAGATTAACCTCCTCTCCAAGGAACAGAGGGCGTGACCAGCTGTGTCATAGACTTGGAAGCTTTTCACTTCTTGTCCACAAAATCCAGCTCCTGGGTGGTACTGAGTCAAATTCATTAACATCTGACAGCTGTCCAGTGGCTTATGGAAAATGACTTACAGCCTCATGGTTTGATTCCCCGGTTGGCCTTTCACAGCTAGAAGCTTCCTTGACAACCAGGACAGAGATCCTGGGATGGGGTGAAGGACCTTCGGAAAGGAGTGGTTCTTTTGAACTCTGCTTACGCCTCAGTATTAACAGGAAAGATTCAGAGGCCAATGTTGGCAGAGTGGAGCTTAGAACCTTCCAGAAGTGCTCAGTGTAGGCCCAGTGCCCCTGGAAGTATATTGGGAAGATTCTAAGCAGAGATATCTACTGAGTTGTTTGTCAGGCCCACCTATGTAAAATCTTCCATTTCCTAAGAACTGACTCTGTCACTCCCTTAATTCACATGCTTCCTGGGAGAGAAACCATATTTCTGCAGTGGGCTCTCTGCCCTGGCTTCAGCTAATGGAAGACTCCCTCCCCTAGGAAAGTAGAATTAAGATTAAGGTCTCAGTGGAGCTGGTTTCTTGAACAAAGGAAATAGAATCCTACCAGCTGGGGAACATCAGGTTTTCCTCCAGGTCGTATTAGGGAAATTAGTGCCACCTACCACAACAGACAAACACCAAATCTCAGTGGCTTAACACTGTAAGAGTGTGTTTCTCATTCATGCGTGTAGGAATGACACATGAACACATGGCCTCCAGGCTGCCATGGCAGGAGAAGAGAGAGCTGGAGGATCACAAGGGATGTTTTTAAGGGTCATGTCTTACATCATTTCCATTTGCATCATACTGGCCTGGATTATATGGGATAGTCCAAATGTAACTACAAGAGAGGCAGGGAAATGGAGTCTTTCTGTATGCTGAGGAAGAAGATATGTTATAGTGATTATGTAACATTGCTCCACCACATAGGTGAACCTGAAAACAAGAAAACCAGTCCCCAAAGAAAGGAGGAAATGAAGTAGGTACAAGCTACAAACAGCATCATTATAATGAAACCCCTTGTGTCCTGATGTAGTTTAACAGGTCTCTGCACTTATAAAGAATAGCCTACAAATCTACAAATACAGCCTTTAGCATCCACTGCACAAAGACATTTTTAAAAGACTTGAAGATAATGTGGCTCAAGGTCAAGCTCAACTCCTCAGAGTGATAAAAAGGTGAAGTTCTACATGCTTACAACTCTGGACTTCTAACCACAAATGGCCTTGGGGACACAGGTGTTCTGGTGCTGTGGAGGTCTGTTGGCTCAAGTTTAAAAAGATGAAACTTTTCATACCACCAAGTGAGAGCATACCCTTCAATGAAGTCAGGATATTTTTTTTTACTCTTTTGAAAGAGCATACTGTTCTCTTGCAAAGGTCACATTCTTTTGCATTTCAGACAGAGGGCTGTAAAGTGAGGAGGAAGCTTGACTCCAAGAGTAGAGCAAAGCAGGCAAGTTCACCATTAGCATCAGGGTGGTTCTATGTGCAGATGGAGTGAGTAGCAACCTAGGTGCTGATTTCAGTGGTATTAGGAGAACCTCACAGGCGTCTACTGCTCATCCCTGAATTCCTATCCTAAGAACTTCAGTTATTCCCGTGGCTTAAGTCTTTCTAAATCTTCCCAACCTCATCTTCTTGCCTTCCACATTTCAAAGCTAGTGATTCCTGTTAAATTCCCCAGACTCTCTTCAATCTGTTACACTTGGTCCTGCTGTACCCTTCTTTCTGCTAAAGTTATCCTTGGCTTCCTCTTCCTCAAGGACAATTCCACTCACTTTCTTTTAGCTCTCTTTAAAACCATCCCTGTGTAGGCAAAGATGATCATGCCTTCTGTGGTACCATCATCTTTACCATTGCTCTGTCTTGTAATTGTTTCCTTCTTCGTCAGCCTCGCTTGTACCTTCCAAACCCTTCAACTTGAGCCCTGCCACTCCTTGAAGATAAGCTTTTTATGTTACTTGTGTTTTGACTTCTCTGGAATCAGCTATTGTCTGCCACATAGGAATAAGCAAATAAGTAAGTGAATGAATGAATCTGTAAAAAAGAGTTACCTCTAGGAAGGGTAACCAATCAAGTCTTAGAAAATATGTAAGTAAGTGTTAATTGATTTTAGCTCTCTATGGTGAATGAGGACAGTTTTCATTACTGCTACTTGAGTTGCGTGTGTGTGTGTGTGTGTGTGTGTGTGTGTGTGTGTGTTTCTCTCTCTCTCTCTCTCTCTCTCTCTCTTTGGCTTTACTCCATGGAGCACTTAGATTTTTAGTTCTCCTCTGGCCTTTCAAAATCCATTAACTTCAACTTCAATTTTTTCTGCTCTACCTTGCAATACAGTTTCTGTTTTGTCTCTTGCTCCCATACTTGTATACACAAACTCATTGATATACTTGATAGTATTAGAACATAAGTTCCCCTAGGGAAAGGACCATGCTTGTCATGCCCATCAGTATCTCCAGTGCCTAGAACAGTAGCTGGCATATAGTAGTTTCTCAGTAAATGCTTGCTGAATGAATGAGAGAACGAACAAATTGATATAGATGTGAAAAAAAAAAGCAAGTTCTTCCCATTCATAAGCTATTGATTTTGTAGAAAATGGTCTGGGTTTTTAGATAGTATTTCCCCCTGCGTCTTTTTATAAGAGGATAATAAACTGGTTTTATTTTATTTAAAACTCTGATTAGGTGGAACTTTCAACATAGATAAGAATTTAAACTTGATACAAATAGAAAAGAAGACCATGACTGATTTGTGAGGTCTGTCTTGAGCAAAAGAGGAGAAAATGATGATGCATCTTTCATTCCCAAACTAAGGAAAATTCCAGAGTAATCCATAAGTAATACTTGATCATGTAGCTCAGGCTGGAGACATCTGTATGAGAAATAAAGTAGGGTTGGAATGATCGTAATTTCTACAGTTCCAAGATAACTTCAATTTGAAAAAAAACTGGTAAGAAGCTTTAAAAAAATTTCAGTTGCATAAATAAATCTGACTATCAACTTGAATTGCCAAAGCACCAAAATATGATGCTGCAAAAACTATTCATCCAATCATGTAATATATGATTGAAACAAATGTTTAGTTGTCTTGGAGCAAATTACCTTGAGATTCTCTGTAATATTCATTAATGCCATTCATCAAATATGTCCTTTTTTTAAAAAAAAAGTTTATTTATTTTGAGAGAGACAGAGAGAGAGCTTGAATGGGGGAAAGGCAGAGAGAGGGAGAGAGAGAGAGAATCCCAAGCAGGCTCCACACTCACCACAGAGCTGGACACAGGGCTTGTTCTCATAAAACATGAGATCATGATCTGTGCTAAGATCAAGAGTCAAACACTTAACAACTGAGCCACCCAGGTGCCCCCTCAAATAATTCTAATGTTTCTTTTGTTAGGTATATGATAGGATTACATTTTCTCTGGCCTCTTTAAGTTGGGTGTGGTCATAAGAGACATTAACCAATGAAATGTGAGTGGAGCTGATATGGGCCTCCTTTGGGCAAAAACTTTAAGGGCCAGGGCACGGTTTGCTTCTCTTGTCCCCTCCTATAGCAACCTGGAAAACTCAAGGCGGCAGAGCCTTCATTAGCCTGAATCCCTGACTAAGGACAGCATGGAGCAGAGCACTCTCTAGCAGATGTGCTGTAGACATAGAGCATGGAACAATAAAGAAACCTTTGTTAACATTTTCTTTAAAATAGTTCATTGTCAAGTTGGTTTCCATATAACACCCAGCGCTCATCCCCACAACATTCTTAAGCAACTGAAATTGGGGATTTATTTATTGCTACAATAGTATAACTAAGTCTGTCCTGACAGACACATTTTCCAAATTGGGAATTTGCAATATGTCACAGCACAAGGTGGACATAAGACTAGTCGCTAAGGACCAGTTACTTGGTTAAGCATCCCTTTCTCTAAACTGTGGCTTCTGTTCATCTGAAATATTTAGGAAAAGAATCAATAGAGGGAGAAATGAAAGCTCTACCTCCCACTGCTCCTCGTCATGAACCTTGTGCTCCAGCCGAACAAAGCAATGCACTGTTCTTTATAATCACCCCCAGGCTTTCTCATTTCATGCCTTTGTTCCCACTGTCCTCTCTCCTTAGAAAACCTTTCTATCACCTTGTATCCAAGTCACTCCTGTCTCCCAAAGACCAGCTACAGTGCTGACTCCTCCAAATGTATCTTCCCACACATTAGGAATGATGTCTCCCTCTTCTGAACTCACAGAGTACTTTACCATTATCTTTCTTATTATGCACTTCATTATCTACCATGAGGGTTTATTGACAATTATATAAAAGACTAGAGGGAGTGAGAAGAAAAGGAAAGGAGAAAAAGAAGGAAGCAAATTCAAGGAATTTGGGGTCGCAACGTAGAAACAACATTTGCAAATTTAGGAAATGGTCTTTGCTCCTCTATTTTATATTTTCAGCTTCTCTCCACAAACCACTCCTTCTCTGTGCTGCCCCTCTTTTCTTATGCCCCATTATTGCCTCCTCCCAACGATGCCTTCTGATTAGTTGCAATGGGTTAATTGTTCAGATAAGATGTATTTTTGCAAACAGGTGAAGGAAACTGTGGTCCTTGCTTATTAACACATGCATACTTCCATTCTTCCCTTTATCCTCTATTACCTCATGACACACCTGGTCCAGGATATACAATTTGAAAAATTAAAATTTATCTCCTTTGGAGAGATGCAAATTAATTTGCAGTACCTGGTGCAAAATGAAAAGTATGGATCTCTTGTTCAAAAGTTACTGAGAATTCCAAGATGGCAACAGTAAAACATTCAACTAAAGGGAAGGCACAGTTATGGGACCTTGTATAACTGCCCAGGTTGTATACTCATGAAGTCAGCCCTTATGTGTGATTTGGGAGCTCGCAGTGCCTTCAAAATGTAGGTGGAAGTCAATTCCAGCTGTATATAGATCCTCTCCAAACTGGCAACACCTTCAGCTACCTCTTCCTGTCTACTAGTCATGTCCTAACCATCATGTGAAGACATTGACTTCCAGGAAATAATTGTCTATGGAGTTTGACAAATTTCAAGAATGTAGTCTGCTGATCTGTGTTCTCTGCAAAGAAAATGTGATGCATTTCAACATCAGAACAGCAGCTTCACTCAGCTTCTTTCCACTATCCTTCAAGATGTTTCTATAGATTGAATTTTTGTGTCCACCCAAAATTTCAATGTTGAAACCTAATTCTTAATGTGATGGTATTTAGAGGTTATTTGGAGAGGTGATTAGGTCATGAGGATGGAGCCTTCATGAATGGGATTAGTGTCCTTATGAAAGAGACACAAAGATTCCCTCACCCCTTTCACCTTGTGAGGACACAGAGAGAAGAGAGTCGTCTACGGGCCACGTGTCAAGCTCTTATCAGACACTGATTCTGCTGGCGCCTTGATCTTGGACTTCCCAGCTTGAGAACTATAAGAAATAAATTTCTGTTGTTTATGAGCCACTCAACTTGTGTTATTCTTTTATATCAGCCCAAATGGACTAAGACAGATGCCAAGGAAGAGTTTTGATTTGTCCTCATTTTCTTTTAACAGTTTGCCTGTGTTCATCTACTGGAGCACTTATCTATTTCTTGGCGGAGTTGAAAGTTTGCCCACGTCTTCTAAGAACTGTGTTCTTGATGGCCTGGGAGTATGTTTTATTTTATCTTAAAAAAAATTTTTTTCCTACCTAAATCAAAGGGAGGTTGAGAATACTTTTAGCTTATGTTGTCTAACTCCTCTACAGTTCAATTCCACATCAAGGTAACAGAGAAACTGTGGAATATTCTCCAGTAGGGCAGGCCAGCAGGAGTTCCCAGCATGGATCTCTGATGCTTTGTGATCCACTCACAGCTTTGGAGAGTACACCACACACAGGGGAGGACTAGTCTGCTCTGTTCAGAATTCTAGGAAACACCGAAAGATTGTTATAGGACCTGGAAGTCATATTGCTATTGTCCTTGGCCTGCCTTTGACAAACTAAGTAAGTTTGGCAAGTGAGTATGCAGGGCAGATGAGGTCAAGGTGGTGGCTTAAATCCCATTAGGGCCAGGACCATGATGCTTTAGTTGACTATACTCTTCCTTTACAGTCCTTATCTACAGTGATCAGGCCAGCCACCGTTCTGATGGACTGGGACCCATGTCATATCAGTTGTTACATTTTGCTTACTATCATCCCTGGAACAAACCACACACCCATTTTCGATTTGGTATCTCACACTACGCCAGTAGCTGAGAATTACTGGAACACTGGTGTGCTGAAGCCAGCTCAGACCAGCTCACACATCTCTTCCCAACCCCACAATCAGTGATGTCACATTGGTAGCTTAGAATCAGGCAACACAGGAGTATTTATACCACAGAAATCAGCAAATATTACAAATCAGGGCTTCTTTGCTTTGTTTTCAGAAAGCCACCTTATTAGCTTCATCACATATGTTAGATATATGAGAGATGTGGGTCTCCTTTGTTTAGTTATTCATCCGTTATTTCACCCTTGATACCGTCAAAAACATTTATTACCATGAAATTTATCTCTCATACTGTGGCATTTTCAAGAGTTTAAAAGGGGATGCTATTAAAGATTGTACTAGGAAAAGCCACAGTAAACAAAGACTCTTGGACAACTAGAATGTGCCGGCACCATCTTGTATTGCCTCTACACTCTGTGCTCATTGAGGACACAACCACCATATGAGAGACATGATCTCTACTCTTCCGACATTACAGCCTTGTGGGCTCAAAGAATATGTCAATAAAGAGCGTTATTTACTGTTTCATCCTCTGTGATCAATATCAAAAAGTTTATCCAAACACTATGAAAACAGCTATGTAAAAACTGGTTTTATCTTAATAATCTAACCTGAAAAAATTTTGAGTTATGACTACCTAAGGCAACTTGGCTGTCCTAAAAAGCAAATCATACAAACACTACCATGTTCCAAGAGATCAGCCTGAAAGGCTGTATGTTTATTACAGAGAGGCTGCCGGTACTAGAACACTCAAGTCCCAAGGATATTTTGAGAAGTTTTGATGGCAGTCAGTCTTCATCCTTGCAGTAAAGATTTAACTGTTAAAATAGACTGAGAGTCATCTGCCATTAAGTGTGATGAAGAAAGAAAATGACCAAGCTGGGTAGAACACTTTGGTTTAAGACAGGGAATCATAAGGTCATGAGATGAAATTTCCTTGGCAGTTACCTGAAGTGACTTTACACACAGACACTTGCAAGAAAGCTTACAAAGCGAAGTTTCACTCAATTCATTTGGATAAACATTCTTAATTTTAAAAATCACCCCAAGAGCTTGCAGCCACGTCTTACGTAGCTCAGGTAATGAGAGAAAAGCAAGGCTGCCATGGAATGAAAAAAAAAATCCAAGTGGTCTGATATTTACATCACGGATTCACAAAAATATTACTGAGGTCATTTTTTTCAGTCTACTCTAAGCATTAAAATAGCTAGTCAAGAGTCAAAATGCCCTAAATATGGTTAATCTTAAAACCTTGCTATGGAGAAAGAACAATTGCTGGTTTGCTGATCTTGAAAGGTACTACTCATCACACAAATTCCTATTAGTAGAAACCAACCACAAGCCCAGATCCTATCCTACATTCATTCAATTAACACAAGGTGATGGAGCCCCTCCCATATTTCAGGGCTCAGCCCTGGGTGCAGGGCAGTGAGGGAAGTTATAAGACTCCTATTTTCTTGGAAGTTACGGCCCAGAAGGGAGAGATAAGCTTCGATCAAACAGTATACACATAGAAGGACAATTTCAAGCTGTTGTGCTAAATGCCATGAAAGGCAAGTTCAGGGCCCTATCAGAGAGTAGAACCCTCCTGAGGAAATAAGGTTCAAACCAGGACATTATGGATGAATAGGAATTGACTGTTTAAGGGAGAGAACACACATACAAACAAACAAACAAACAAACAAAATACAGGAAGAGAACAGCATGTGCGGAAACCTAGAGGTCACGTTAGTATCAGGGAGTCATTCTACTCTGGGGATCACATGACCAAACTCCTCTTTTGATAAGTGAAGAAAGTGGAAAGATCAAGTCAAGAGACCAGATGTTCAGGCTCTTCTCATTCAGCATGTGTCTCAGCACTTTCCAGTCTCTTTTTGAATTCCAGATGTGTCTGGAACATGCAGAGAACGAAAGGGTGATGGAGGCAGGCGGGGTGTGTGTGTGGTTCAATAGGTGTTGTTCTAGGCCCTAGCATCTAGGGCTTGCAGACACACGTATATACCCACATGCATGGGCTTACACATGCAAACATATATATGTGTATAAACATTTAAAGAACATTGAATTTCACTCCCGGCCTTATTGGCACAAATCACTAGATCCTTCTATGCTTCCGTTTCCTTATCTGTAAAATAGGACAAGTCTTCTGGACCAAAGAATGCACTGAGCATTAGAGAACTGCTAATCATATGATTAAAATGAAGTCATTATGTATAAACAGAATATTGGTATATTATTATTAAACAGCAAAAAAATTAAATGATGGTTTGTAGGGAGCTCTTGTGTGGGGACGCTATGACTTAGCTTCCTTCTTTGCCTATTAATTTGGAAATTCTTCACTCCGTACGGCCACCTGGTATAGGCTCTAGAGATCTAGCACCATGAGAACGCCCCACCAGGCCAGGCTCAAAGCCCTTCCAGGTAAGATTCAGGGCCATGAGCATTGGAATCAGAAAAAGCCAGATCACTGTTCCAGCTCTGTTAATTTCTATCTCTGTTGCCCTTAGGGAAGTTACTTAATCTCTCTGAGCCCCAGTTGCCTCATTTGTAAAATTCAGATCCTAATATTTCTCTCATTGACTTGTAAGAAGTGGAGGCTATTTTAAGAGCCCCCTGGGGCCCTGCCTGATACAAAGTAAGCCTTAGGAAGCTGCATTTGGCAGGGTAGTACTTTGTTTCTAGGATCAGCCTTAAACCTCGCCAAATACCCAAAAGTCCTGTGCATCTGTTGTACCACTATTGATCCATCATTCTGTGAACTTTATTTTTTTTTATATTTTTATTTATTTCTAGGAGAGAGAGAGAGACAGCGTGAGCAGGAGAGGGTCAGAGAGAGAGGGAGACACAGACTCTGAAACAGGCTCCAGGCTCTGAGCTGGCAGTCAGCACAGAGCCCGATGCGGGGCTCGAACCCACGAACTGCGAGATCGTGACCTAAGCGAAAGTCTGACGCTTAACCGACTAAGCCACCCAGGCGCCCCTATTCTGTGAACTTTAAAAAGTCTTTTAGAGGTACTATTTGTATTTTTAATCTGTCACATATCTTGGAGTTGATTTAGTTATTTGTTCATGCAACAAACATTTATTGAGTGTCTACTATGTGTCGAACATCATTCTAGGCATTTGCTATACATTGTGAACAAGAGATACAAAAAGTGCCACTCTAGTGGGGGAAAGATAGATGATAATAAGGTGTAAACACAACATATTAGTATATTCTGTAGTATGTTAGAAATGTTAAGTACTATGGGGAGTAAAAAAGCAGCGTGGTTGTTCAGTGGGTATAAGGTTTCAGTAATACAAAATGAGTAAGTTCCAGAGATCTTCTGTGTAACCCAGTGCTTGTAATTAACACAGTGTTGTGCACTTCAACATTTGTTAAGAGGGTAGATCTCATACTAAAGCATTATTGCCACAAAAAGCCCACAAACAAACAAACGAACAAAAGGACACAGAAAACTATTGGAAATGATGAATATGTCTATTACCCTCATTGTGGTATTGGTGTCGTAGGTGTTTGTGTATGTCTGCATTCATAAAATTATACATATTCATTATGTGCAATTCTTTGTATACCGCTTATATCTCAATTACGTATAGACATCATGTATTATATATTGAACTGATAGATAACAAATGTATATAATTATATATAAAGCTATTTACAAAGCAAGGAGCAGTGTAAAATTGTCAGGAATGCCAAGGGTGGGTAGTACGTGTACCTTTACTTGCTCAAGGTAAGCTTATTTAAAATGAGATTATTTCAGAAAAGATTTATAAGAGGTGAGAGAGTGAACCTTGCAGCTATCTGGGAAATGGGGAGGACAAAGAACATTCCAGACAGAGTGAAGAGAAGTGTGGCTGACAGGAACATGGCTGACATGTAGGAAGTGTAGCAAGGAAGCCAGTAAGGTAGGAGCAGTGTGAACAAGGGAGAATGTAGTAGGTGAGGAGGTTGAAGAATTCAAAAAAAGACAGATTATTGAAGGCTTTGTAGGCATTGTTTAGACTCTGGATTTTACCCCGAATTTATTCATTTGACAAACATGGATTAGGTTTCTGTTTCATGGCCAGTCATGTATGAGAGCCATGGTGGCCAGGAAGAAGTCAGAAACAAAAAGAAATCACAATCTGTTGGTCCCTTTGCTATTAAAACGAGTGGACAATCAAGGACACCTTTTAAAGCACCTTTCTTTTGTTTATCTATTCAACACATAGAGTCCTTCTGTTGATGGTTGCCGGTACATAACTGTGGGGGGAAATCCAGAGAGGGTCTCTATCTACATGGAGCTTTCAGTCTACAAAGGCTCTCTCCATTTTGGCATTATTAACATTTTGGTCCATCTAGCTCTTTGTTTTGGGTGAGGAGGGGAGCTGCCCTATGCATCGCAGGGAATTTAGTAGCATCCTTGCTCACTACCCACTAGATGATAGTAACACTGCTCCCAGTTGTGACAATCAAAAATGTCTCCAGACATTATAAGTGTCCCTGAGAGAGGCTAGGCAAAATCATCCCTAGAGAATCACTCTTCAAACTGGAAAGATGTAGTGGACTTTAGTCCTTATTTTTGGTTGGTAACAGCTGAACCTCTTTCCCGTTATTATGCAACCCCCCACTTTATGGGATTTAGAGGCGGACAGAGTCTTTCTTCATCTGCAGAATCTAAAAATGTCAGAAACTTGCTTTCAAGACTCTCCTGACAGCAAGGGCATGCACTTAAGCTTGGTCAATCAGATATATCTACTCCTGGTTTTGTGCCCAAAGGGGGAGCTGCAAATAAGCGGGACCTGTGGAAAGTTCTTTGGTAGTAATGGTGAGTGCAGCAAAATGTGGTTTTCAGGAACACAGAGGGAGAATGGTCCCCTGGACAACCTGGTCCAGATATACAGGTTTCATTAAGAACAGAGTGCTCAATCCTAAAGGAAGCACTATCTTGTTCCCATCATTTTATGGCAGGTTATGGTCATCTTCCAGCAGGCTAATAGTTTCTGAGCTTGGTTCCTTCTTGGCATTTTACCCTATATCCTTTTGAGTAATTATTTTTCTGCCCAAGTCAGCCCCATTCAGTTTATGTTGCTTACCACCAAGAGCTTTGCCTGAGAGAGATGATAAGACAGCAAATAAACAATGGTTGATTTCAGAAGACAGAGACTGAAGAGAGTTGGTGTCCACACCTTGGACAGAATGAGGTCTTACTGAATAGTTGCCATGTGAGAGCTCTTGAGCATTTTGATATTTTAGCATCTTGACCTCACGGCCTTTGGGTAGTTAAAAAAGAGGACATAATCAACAGTCTTAAGTGCTCAGAGGCACTGCCTCAAGCCTTTTCTGAAGAGAGACTAATAATTGAGGAGCAAGGGAACAACATGGTACACATGTAGAGACCTGGGTTGCAGCCTGAATCCTCAGAGCTCACCACTGAACCCCACACCCCAGAACCCCCAAACCTTCCTGTAACTACAAAATGGCAGCAGCCAACAGAAGTAGATTGTTCTCGTGGTTTGCCTTGGACCAGGCAGGTAACCCTTTTGCTATCTCTACTGGTTAATAACTGTTTGAATCTGACCCTTCCTCACCCAGATTCTGTGAAACAATTAGGCCCTGATATCTTAACACATCCTTTGTATGTAATGAGTGAGAGAAGAGATTTATCAAATTATGGTGATAATAACAAATAGATATTAAGAGGCCACACTGAGCATACTCCTGCACCAGGGGCTATTAGAGGTGTCATTCACATACAACTCTTTCTTTAATCTTCACCTCCACAATGTGAAGCAGGTACCATTATTACTCCCATTTTATAGTTGGGAAAACTGAGGTACCAAGTTGCTAACTAACTTGTCCAAGGTTACACAGCCAGTGAAGGGCAGAACTGGGAAAATGATGACCGATTGGTTGTTTGGCTGATTGATTTAGGGGCATCTACTCCTTTCAACATAGTGTTTAAATATTCTGGCCTTGAGCCATGGGTTCAAATGCTAGTTCTCCTCCTTACTATGAGAACTGACTTTTAACTTCAGTTGTTTTATTGCTAAAATAAGTAAAAGTATCTAGCTTCATAGGTATGTGAGAAGGTTAAATGAGTTAACATGCGTAAAAGAATAGTACTTAGCATCAAGGAAACATTCAGTAAATGTTAGCTATTATTATTATTACTATTACTATTTCTTTGTTTATGACTCAGGCAGACCAACTCCAGAGCTTATGCCCTAACTTCTACCCCGTATTGTTCTTCTTACTGAACTTTGTGTCCTCAGTTCGTTAGATGAGTGGTTGATACGTATTGAGCAGTCAATAAACACTTGATGAGAAAATGAATTAATGAATGATTGAACGAATTAGTGAAAGATGCAGAGGAGAATTGGATCTGATCCTACTGGGTGGGGTTTAGGAAGGGAAACGACCTCTTATTTCCTAGGAAATGAGAACAATCACCTGTGTTTGCTATCATTAATGGATCAAGACCTGCAACTTTCTTCAAAAGAAAATGACCACCTTGTCTGCACTAAAGCAAATAACTGGCGTTTGGACCTCCCAAGCACTCAGAAGTGCTGGTCCCTCTCATACTTTCTCTGCTTCTTCATTCACAAGCCCCTGTCCCCCAGCCTGTGCTATGAATTTCATGGCTGTAGCTTACACCAGTAAAAAGCCTTTCATGCTCTGCTAATGTGGCATTTGTTCGGTAATATGCAGGAGAGAGCATTAAAAATAAATCCAGAAATGGCATCTTATAAATTTGGATTTTCTGTTCTCATAATTTATAGGAGTTCATGTTAGAGAGCACTGTCTTATGCATAAATACAATTTCTTTGTGAGCTGATGATGGAATTTATATCAAAGGGGGTCGAACATATACTTCATGAACTCAGCATCCGCTATTATAAGCTATTTCATGTATAACTGGAGACAAATGATCTCTCCCCCTGTTTGTCTTAACTTAAAATTCAGTTGGTTTGCTTGAATTCATTTCCAAGGCACGGGAGTGGGGGTAGGGAACCTAAGATTTATACACCTTTAATATAATCAATTCTAAACATATCTTTAGACAAATAATTTAAAAATCTATGCATCATGAAACACCTCTATTAATTTCAGGATACACAGTTTGGTGAATTTTGATGTGATTGTGTGTTTATGTGTTTAAGATTTAAAAAAGAAAAATCTGTCCTCTCTTTCCTTCCCCCTCAGAAAGAAATTTTAACAGGAACATTTTGAAATAAAATCCCACAAGGAAACAATCCCCTTAGACAATTAAACTGGGAGAAGGTCCCCTGAGGGTGGACCAAAAAAAAAATCCGTAAAAATAATTGTTGTGCTGGGTCTCTGCTGTATTTTGGTTGGGTGTAAGGAAAGACAGCGGGTGCCTGTGCACTCACTCATGGAAAACACACACACACACACACACACACACACATGCACACACATACAGAGTAAGTGCGTCCCTCCATGGAGCTGGCTTGTGACACTGCTGTGTATAAACTACCTGGCCACACTTGGGGCCTTTCTGGCAAGCAGCAGTGATTTGGAGACTGTAGGCAATATAAAGTAACAATCAGGTCATTTACAAGGTTCTGCCAAATATTAACCTTATATCCAATTCTCTCCCAACCTTTCAGAGCCCCTAATGTGAACCAGGCCAGCTCTCACATCACTTTACAATATTCTGGACTGGGGGTGGAAGCAGTGGACGAGTGGGGGGAGCTGGTACACACTTGTTAGAATATTTTAAGGGGGTGTGTTTATACCAAGATAATGATGTGGTTTGTTGTTTTGTTTTGTTTTAAGTGCCAGAAAGATTGTTTAATTGCCCTCCTCTTCCTTGGGGGAAACTCAAAGGTTAATTCATCCAAGAAAGTGGGGTTTGCATTTGCCTTGAAGATAACAGAATTACTCGAGCTGTGGTCGAGGGTATAGGAAACTGTGGTTTAAGGCCAGGTGGCCGAGAGTGTTTTGGCAGGGAGGACTGGAGTTATGGTTTTGTGTCCGTGTTAGGGAATTGCTTTGGATGAGGATCATGCAGTACTGCGTGTGTTTAATGCCACACTTAGGAGCACACTCAGACAGCTAATAATCTATTAATATTTATTTTTAACATAGTATAGTAATGATTTTTAGCACTTTAAAAGAGATCATAGATTGGACCGTGACCTGTACTTCTTCACTTCTGATTTTTTTAGTAACTACTTTTGAGCCTTTACCATGTGCCAGATGCCACAGTTGACATACAATAATTTCAATAACCCCTGGAGGTGGATACTGTTAACATCTCCATTTCAGAGATAAGGAAACACTTTTTCCTAGGTCAAATCAGCACTGAATTCAGAGCTGGATGCAAATTCCCCTGCCCTGGCAGCCCACAGTCCTGAGCACCGCAAGCCTTCCGTTTTAAGAAGGCATTAGCCAGTCATGCCTGGCTCTCTTCTGCAGATATTTCTAGTCTTTGCTTTCAAATGTCAAGGAGGCAGAGGCTACTGAATTGGTCTGAGCCATGTCACAGTGAACTATACTCAAATCATCTGTGATCACTAAGATTTGATAGGGAAACCATTCCTCAGTCAGCACCTCTGCGTGAAGAATGGATTTTATTCCTTCTCTCTCCCTGCTCTAGAAATCCTAGCCAAGTTTTCCTTCCCCCTCTAAGGACTGATCATACCTTCCTGCTGAAGGCCTTGGAGAACTTCAGTGCCATTTCCAGTTTGAAATTAAGCCAGGTGAAGGCTCAAACAATAAAAACAGCAACAACAAAACTGGTCTCTCTAGGTCTTCTCTGGAAGTCGGTGTTATCACACTTCATTGGACGTGGAGGTGACATTTCTTGTCAGCCAGGACACTACATCTTATACCGAGTTTGTCTTCTTCGAGCATAACTTCTTTCTTTGCAGAGTGAAAGGGGTTGGGGGGAAACCAAATTCCTAAGCAAATGGAGTGTTAGAATAAACAGCTCTGCTTGAATGTTAGGATGGTGTTTTAAAGCGAGTACCAGCGTATGTAGTCAGGAGACCCAGTTTTAACAGCAAGGCTGTTATTTTAACAATAGGTTACCAGATCCATTGGGCAATCCAACTAAAAGCCCATATTTATTTCCCTAATTTTATAAACATTTAATAGGTCCTTATTAAACACATCAGCCAGCATGATTTAATAACACAATCAGTCTAGAAGTTTAAGAAAATTGAAAACAGGATTTGAATGTAATACAGCCACAATTACTGGAGATTATAGGGAATCATTCCCATATGTCTCCAGTGGAGAGCTGCTAATCTCTGTTTGCGTGGAGGTGATTTCTTTTGGAACCCTGCCCAGCCTTCAACAGCACTAGTGCTGAACAAATTAGATTTGAAAGTCCCCAATTTTATGACTAAGGTAATATACTCTGTGAGTTTCGAGAAACACTGAGTTCCTATTTTCACTGGCTCTCAAATGCTGGACAGAGACCTTGATTTCATTTAGTTTGGCTCCACTTAGAATATGGTCATAGGTTTGAAGGGGTCAGCATATGTTTTTGTGTGTCTTTCATAGATACGCTAACTCCTCTCCACCCATAATGCTGAGGCATTTGCATCATGGCTCAATGAATGACGGCAGATCTCAAGAATGTGCTGCAATTAGACTTGGAAGACAGCCTGCTATAGAGGCCTCGAGACCCACACTCCCTCCTCTACAATTTTGAGCCCCCACCCCATTCCCTGTCCTCTGCTCATGGACCCTCTGAGTGGCTTTTTGTATACCCAGAGATGTTTTTGTGTGCTTTGTTTTTCTCTCTTTCTTAGCTTTTATGAAAAGGGTGGTTTTTTGACCCTGGGTAAAACAACAAGGTCAGTAATCTAAAAATTAAAGTTCTAGGCACTGCAGTCCTAAAGACAAAGCTAGAAATTAGTTGTTTTTTTTTTTTAATGTTTTATTTATTTCTAGGAGAGAGATAGAAACAGCATGAGCAGGGGAGGGTCAGAGAGAGAGGGAATCACAGACTCTGAAACAGGCTCCAGGCTCTGAACTGGCAGTCAGCACAGAGCCCGATGCGGGGCTCGAACCCACGAACCGCGAGATCATGACCCAAGCGAAAGTCGGGCGCTTAACCGACTAAGCCACCCAGGCGCCCCTAGAAATAAGTTTTTGTGGAGACTGACATTGGGCTTGACAATCTCTACCTTGATGTTCTCTTCCCATCCTGTCTCTACTCCTTGTAGAACTACCAAAACATAATAACTGACTCCCAAACACTCCCAACTACTTACCATAGCTGTTATGTTGTAGAATTAATGATGTTAAACTTCCTCTTAATCCAATGGGGAGGGCATCACCAATCACACTTTATAGAAAAGGAAACTGAAATTCTACCAATTTTATTGCTCTGTCTTGAGAGCAAGAGAGACAGAGTGAGTGGGGGAGGTGCAGAGAGAGAGAGGGAGACACAGAATCCAAAGCAGGCTGCAGGCTCTGAGCTGTCAGCAGAGACTGATGTGGGACTCAAACCCATGAACCATGAGATCATGACTTGAGCCGAAGTCAGATGCTTAACTGAATTAGCCAACCAGGTACCCCAAGATTCTACCAATTTCAGAACCTTGCTGTGGTCTCAGGAGCAAGGTTGAATCTCAGCAAAGCAAAAATTCAAACCCAGAGGTCTTTGATTCCAAAGCTCCTATTCTTAATTTCTATTTGGAGCTTGGTTCCAACAGTGATGAAGATAATGAGATAACAATGGCTTGTGTGGGTATGAAAAGAAAGTACATTTTCTTGGCATCTCCCTACTCAACCCTAAAGTTCTGGTTCACAATTTCTTTCTGATCTTTTTCTCTTTGACATGGTTTCTTTGGCTTCGAAGATACAGAAGCAACAACAAGAAGAAGAGTCATCAAAGGATTCAAGAAGGAATTTGGGGTAGGTTTAGAAGTGCTGCACAGCTTGCAGAGAACAAGAGGAAATAAGATTAGAAATTCTTAGGTTAAGATTTATCAACCACTTACCATGTACTGGGCAGTATTCTAAGCACCTTTCTTGTATTTCCTTTCATTATAATTCCCCAACAATCCTGTGCAGTAGCTCTACTCTAAATGAATCCTTATTTTAACCACATTTTTAAAATGTGTTCCAACTTACTCATCTAGTAAGTGACATCATGGGGCTTTACACCCAGACATTGTGGGTCCAGTGCCCACTCTCAACACTATGCAATGGCAGGTGTGTATCAAGTAGTCCCTTCACTCCAAGAAATACATGTGAGGAATTCATGTTAGCCTCAGGTCAACTTTTGTTTGCCAAACTGTATTTGTTTGGCCTTTACTGGACCCCTTGCCTGAAGGTCTTAGTCGACTTATCTAAGCAGAGTGGGATGAAAATAACTTATGAGCTGATTTTACAACCTAAGCCCACACCCTCCTTTCCATCACACTCATACAGATGCGTGCACATACACACACACACATGCATACACACACACACACTACAGCTCACAAGCACAAACAAATCCATTACTATACATTAAGGTTATACGTGCCAAGTGTTAAAATAGAGTGAAGTGATATTGAACCCTTCAGGCAGTCAAGAACAGCAGAATTCTCCATTCATCCTCCATCTGAGCAAGGGATTTGATGATTGCCCTAAAGGCCAAATGCTTGAACACCCAGACATCTTCGTATAGACTTTCTTTTTGTTTTTTCCTTTTTTTAAAAAAAAATTTTTTATGTTTTATTTATTTCTAGGAGAGAGAGAGAGAGACAGCGTGAGCAGGGGAGGGTCAGAGAGAGAGGGAGTCACAGACTGAAACAGCCTCCAGGTTCTGAGCTGGCAGTCAGCACAAAGCCCGACGCGGGGCTCAAACCCACGAACCGCAAGATCATGACCCAAGCGAAAGTCAGACGCTTAACCGACTAAGCCACCCAGGCACCCCTGTTTTTTCCTTTAATCTAGAGCAATCGGTCTCCAACTCCAGCATGCATTAGAATCATTGTATAGCATCAAATGCACCAAACCAAAGCGTCTCCTCTGAATATGATGGGCACAGAGGACCCTGCCTCCTCTGCAGACTGAGCCCACCGCAGGAGAGAGCTGGCTCAGTGGCACAATGCTTTGAGGCTTTTGAGGTGCCCCAACCACTTCCTCCTCTGGAATCCTTTACATCAACTCTGGGAAGTAACTGGTGCAAAGCCTGGCCTGGTAAGGGGTCCTATTTACATTACCATTTCATCGACAGTGATGCTAACACAGGGAAAAGTCCCATCTTAGTCAAATGGTGCTGGGTTCTAAAAAGAACCTCAAAGCCACCCTGAAATACAATTGCTGAGCCACAGAGAGTAGTATCTTTTATCAACATTCAACTTTTACCATGAAGAACTCAAACAGCCTCTAGAGCCACTGAACATAGCAGCCTGAGTGCTTAACAGCTTTTGAGAAGAAGTAAAAATAAGTTGAACTGTCTGAAAACAAATCTAACTAAATAGATAAGCTTTTCTGTTTTCAAAAGACAGTGCTTCTTGGGCCACCTGGGTGGCTCAGTCAGTTAAGTGTCTGACTCTTAATTTCAGCTCAGGTCATGATTTCATGGTTCATGAGTTTGATCCTCACATTGGGCTCTGTGCTGACAGTGTGGAGGCTGCTTGGGATTCTCTCTCTCTCTCTCTCTTTCTCTCTCTCTCTCTCTGTCAAAAATAAATAAACATTACAAAAAATGCTTTTTTGAGTATAATGTCATTACATCACTAAATATGTAATGTAATCAAAATATTTCCGTGTAGACTTTCCACCAAATCCTCAGCATTAATTCTAACTTCACAGCATTGCTGAGTGGTTACAGAGCATGACCTCTCCAGAGTCTGCCTGCCTGGCTTTGAATCCTCACCCTGCCAACCCTTAGCTTTGGGTCTCAGGCAAGTTCACTTCATCTCAGTGTATCAGTTTCACCATCTCTGAAATGGGAACAATAATGGAATCCACCTCCTGAAGTAATCACTTAGCCATTTTTGAGTGTATAGTTCAGTGATACTAAGTTCATTTTCACAGTGTTGTGCCACCATCTCCACCATCCATCTCCAGAACTCATTTTATCTGGCAAAACTGAACTTCTGTACCCATTTCTTTCCCTCTCCACAGTCTCTAGCAACCACCATTCTACTTTCTGTCTCTCTGAATTTGGCTACTGCAGGAGCCTCAGATGAGTGGAATCATCCAATGTTTGTACTTTTGTGACTGGCTTATTTCACCTAACATAATGTCATCAAGGATTATCCATGTTGTTGGACCTTGAGAGTGTTATGCTGAGCGAAGTAAGTCAGGCAGAGAAGGACAAATACCATATGTTTGCACGTATAGGAGGATTAGGAGGAACTTGATGGAGGAACAAGAGGGAGAAGAAGGGTGGAAATGGTGGGGGAAAGGGAGAGAGGCAAACCATGAGAGACTCTTGAATGCTGACGAAAACTGAGGACTGATGGATGTGGGGGGGGGATGGGCATGGAGGAGGGCACTTGTGGGGATGAGCACTGGGTGTTATATGGAAACTAATTTGACAATAAACTATTTGTAAAAAAAATAAATAAAGGGGAATGGAGAACATTAAAAAAAAGGATTATCCATGTTGTAGCATGAGTGTGAATTTCCTTTCTTTTTAAGACTGAATAATATTCTACTGCAGGTATATACTACATTTTATTTATACTTGGGTTGCTCGCATGTTTTAGCTATTGTAAACAATGCTGCTATGAATATGGGTGTATGAATATCTCCTTGACACCCTGCTTTCAGTTATTTTGGTACATAGCAGAAATGGAATTGATGGATCATCTGGTAATTCTGCTTTCAACTTTTTAAGGAACTGCTATACTATTTTCCACATTGAGCCTTCCCACCAACAGATCACAAGGACTCCAATTTCTCCACATTCTCACATACACTTGTTATTTCTTCTTCTTTGATGGTAGCCATCTTAATGGGTGAAGCGGTATCTCATTGTGGTTTTGACTTGTATTCCCCTAATGATTAGTAATGTAAAGCATCTTTTCATGCACTTATTGGCCATTTGTGTATTTTCTTTGGAGAAATGTCGATTCAAGTCCTCCGCCTGCTTTTTAATTGGGCTGTTTTGTTTTGTTTTGTTTTGTTGGCCATTTGTAGAGAAGGACATTTTCTTGCAGAGACTGATTTTATGGAGAAAATTTTATTTTCTTTTCCCCTCCAAAAAAAAAAAAAAAAAGAAGTATTCTTGACAGAGAGGAAAGCAGGAGCTTTAAAGTTATTCTTCTTGATGTAATAAGTTTACATAAAATCTCCCTTTCTCTAGGAGTGACTTAAATAAAGGCCTCGTGTTAGCAGGTGCAGAGAGAACCTCTGCTGTGTGCAGCCTCCCGGCCCCCAGCCATCCCGAGCCAGCGAGGCCACCAGAGCACAGATGCCTCTTGGGCCCCAGCACTTCCAGATACCCATTCACGTGCCATTGTAAATGGTCCCCTCCAGGGGACCTGTACTGGGCCTGCCAGCTAAATTGTCTCTGAGCCTGGCTAACTCAGGTGGTTCTGGGATGGCTTCAGGGGAAGGGCAAGCCTCACAATTAACTCAACACTATTATCCACCCTATCACTTAAAACATTGATTCGCTCAATGCTTTCCATCTCAGAACCTCAGCCTTGATAATCTTTCTTTTTGAGAATCTTCTGGTAACTGCTAGGTGAGAACTGAGCTGGGTCACTGCATGGGACAGTAATATCCTGCTGTGTTTTCCCAGCTCAACACTGTAGTAAGAGGTCAAGAGAAACAGAAGATGGGTTTTGCTAGAACACAAAGGCTTCCGTTTCTTGCATGTTCTGGCTGCCTGTTCTAATGTTCCAAAAGCCAAGGCCTGCCTGTCACCATCTCCTGCTTCCATCCTTGGGGAATGTCAGGATTTCCCTCTTTGCCCTTAGTGGATGGATCACTTTGAATTCCTTGCCTTTGGCTTCTTTTGTTTAATGCTGTTTAATTCTATTTTACTCCAACCTTCTACCCTTAATTTAATATGCATTTACTCAATCACAGGATGGGATGAGCGTGCAATGAAACAGAAGGAGAAGGTCAAAATGTGAAGGAGTGTAATGTGCAAAGACCAATGGGTAACTTTTGTCTCCTTTTTTTTTTTTTCCATTGAGGATGAGGGCATGGGGCTGAAGACCATCAAATGTCTGGCAGGAATCTGTGAAAATAACATTCTTGTGGTAATTCCTTCTCATACACAGCGACCTGAGAACGTTTCAAGCATTTTATTTTCATGTCTTCACCAATAACTGAAAACAATTTAAAGAAGCGAAATATCAGGGCCAAAATTTTTCAGAGAGATTATTTTTTCACCTCTAGCTTGAAAGCAAATTGCAACTTTCTAAGCAAGCAAACAAAAAGAGCTTTTATGCATATCTGATTAGCTCATTTCCTTTGATTTTGGCGAGTGATGTCATTTGGGCCCAGCTGTTGGTATCCTGCAAATGATTTCCCTTCCTGGTGTTTCAGCAAGCCCATTTCTGTCCTTAATGGAATTACTTTGACTGGAACCCAGCATTTTTCATGGTTCACCTCTCCTATCAGCTGATACCCAGGACTCCTCTGGAAAGAATGAGGAAAGGCCGCAAAGGCATTTAAGTGCCTCGAAAACAATACTTTCATGCAGACTGTTATCACACAGTTGTTTTTTGGAGGTCTGTTTCCAATGCCTTAGCTTCTTCTTGATTCATCCTATAAAATAATAGTTAGAGTCTGAAGTAAATGGAGGCCTCTGAATGAAAAGGGTCCCGGGTCCTCAGAAATTTAATTGGCCCACCCTTTTTGCCTCATGTGCTTACAACAACACTGACGTGTTGCCACAACAGGGAAGGCAGCAGGACTGTGGGAAGATCCAGGCAATGCACAAGGGAATTGGCTTCAAATTCTGCTGATCCTAGTCCAGACTCCAGTGCTGCACCTTGCGATCTGAGTGGTGGAGGTTCTGTACGTCTCTGCTTGTTACAGGTGGAAAGCTGTTAAAAGTGAGCCCAGATCATGGGAAAAGTAGTTCTGTGTATGCTGGGGCAAGAGATATATGCACAATCTGTACTTCATGCTCTTTTTCCTGAGAAACTAAAACTGTTCAAAAAAACTAAAGTCTATTTTTAAAAAAGTAAGCACAGAGGGTTGCTGCGAGAGCAGGACTGGAAAGTGCTCAGAACCCTACAGAACATGGTAGTCATGATCCACTGCTTCTGGTTATGTACTAAATGAGTTATTACATCTTGGGCTAGGGCTCACCTGCTGGGAAAGGGGTTTTCACCCTAGGCACTGCTGGTATTTTGGGGCCATTTAATCCCTTGTAGTGAAGGCAGGAACTGTCCTGTGTATTGCAGGATGTTCGGCAGCATCCTAGAATCCCTAGTCTCCCCCTATTAGATGCTAGTAGATCCCCCCACACACACAGCCACTCAGTTGTGACAAGCAGAAACAGCTCCAGACATTGCCAAATGTCTTCTGAGGGACAAAGTTGTCCCTAGCTGAGAACCACTGTGCTAGGTTGAAGGAAAAACAATAACGAGTGCATTCGATGGCAAGGTGAAAACTCTCTAAGAGTTTTGCTCACTTGTCTCCTTAGTACTCAAACCCAACCACTCAAGTTAGTCTCACAAGCACATCTGGCTCATCTTCCCCCTTCCCTAATCTTCAGCTCCCACATCTGGGATGGACTATCACCCCTCAACATCCTGTCTGAAACTTCCTTAGCTTCAACCGCCGTCTTCTTCAATAATAATGCTTCCTGACTCCTTTAAGCCTTTTCTGTCATCTTCTCTTCCTAAAGTCTTAGCCTGCCACTCGGCATAGCACCCAGTTTTGTCCTGGTCCTGCAACAATTGCCTTGGAGACAAACGTTTTAGAGCAGGAAGGGACAATGTAAATCATGTAACCCAATGGCCCTCTGGAGCAGATGAGTTAATTAGGGCTCCGAGAGCCCAAGGACTTGTCCAAGGTCACACAGCAGATCTGGGCTTGTAACCTCTGCCTGGCAGCCATTACTCTAGCAGGTGTAGACTCATCAGCTATTCAGAGATATTCAAAAGTCTTCCCATGGATGTTTGGTTTCAAAGACTTTTCTTCCCTACTCTCTCTGTTTACACTGATTCCTACTTAAGCTCAGTTGTCAGAGAAATTGTGTAAGCTATGCAGTTCTCCAACTTGAGCCTGCATTAGAGTCACATGGAAGGCTTTTTCAAACACAGATTTCAAAGTCTTACCCCTGGAGTTTCTGATTCTGTAAGTCTGGGTTGGGCCTGGGACTTTGCATTTCCAGGTGATCCTGGTTATTTCTGGTCTAAACTTCTCTTGGGGAGCCTAATAGGAAGTGACTAAGAACCTGGGCTTTAGAACTAGCTGGGTTGGAGATCCTGCTTCACCACATTAGACAAGAGACTCAATCTCTTGGAGGCTGTTTTCTCATTTGAAAAATCAAAATAATTAGAAACACTCATTAAAATGTACTATTATTTTTTTCATTAAACATATTATCTTCATTTTCTGGCAATTACCAGATCTCAGCATATGTTCTGTCCTGAGAAGTTAAAATAGGCCAATTTCCTTTTATTCGTTTATGCTAGTGGCTTAAGAGGAAATTGCAGGTCAGTTTTGCTTAGGAAATATGTTTAATTTGGTATGGAACTCTTCAGAGATCACTCAGTTTCTCAGTCATTCCCATACAGTGGGCAAAATGGCCCTTCTCATACTCCCTCCCAACACCCAAGCCCTGTTGGATAGGTCAGAGAAGAGTAATGAATGCTTCACAAAATATTACTTGATAATCCGGTACTGTTTATTCAAGTTTATTCTTGACTCGAAGTCTCTTTGATAATCATCCTTTGTTTCCGTCAAAATGCTGCCTGTTTTCCTTCCCGTAGGCACTTTCTTCCTCAGTCTAGCCCACATGGATAGCTCCCTTTTCTGACTTGTCTCTGTTACCTAATTGTTACTTAACTATAGGCAGCTTGCTTTGAAACATACTCGTCTAATAAGTGCTGTCTCCACATCTCTTCTCTCCAATTAGAGTAAACATTCTTTGAGAAAATGACCTATGCTTTTCATTTCTTTTGAATTCCCCCCAAGTGCGTGGCATCATTCTATTAACAGTCAAAAGACAAATGTTGGCTGAATGTATATTATATAGGTTGCATAGAATTAATATCAAAGCTTCAACCAGGACATGGGAAAATAATTTCCTACATCTTCTACATCTTTTTATTTAAAATGTAGGTCTTCCCCATCATCCAGGCTGCTGTTTCTTGCGTAGGAGGGATTGGTCATGGACAAACTCCTGACCACTCAAGCTGACTGCCTACAGAAAGAAAACTCTTAGTGTGAATCAATACGTATTCCTCTGGTAGTGTACTACAAAATTATTTGGGAAGAGGAAATCACAGGGTTAGGAAACTGAAACATGTCCGGCTTTCAATCGTCATATCACTTTGTGACTAAAAGTATAAAAGCATTATGCTGAGTGAGTTGCCCAGCCTTCCAATTTAAATGGACCAACATTAAACCCTTAAAATAATAAAACACCAAGAGTACTGGGAAGTAGAGCGGAAAGAAGGGAGTTGAGAAATGAGATGAGGCTTCCAGTCTGACTAAAGTATATCCATAAAATACATAATAGGCCTGTTGGAGTGCATGTGGTTCAACCCGTATTCCCTCTCCCTACCCAAAAGTGCCTTATTTTAATAGTATAGTGATTCTCCAAAGATAGGTTTCCTTGGTGAGAAGTTGAGGAGAAGATCATGACCATGGACTCAAATCTTCCAGTAATCTGGAGAAGGTTGCTAGTTGTATTTTTTTAGCTAGTATTTGTCACTTTGGGACATCTCTTTTCATTGCATTCGTCACTTACTCGTTATTGCTACATTCTCAAAGAGGACTGGGCATACTTATTCCATTCATCTACTACTTGTGAAGAAAGACTACTACGCAAGTGCCAGGGCCCCTCAAGGAGACAGCTGGACTAAGATGACAGAGAAGTGGATTTGCAAGACGCAGCTGGACTCTCCTATGAAGCTCTTTAGTTTTTAACTTGGACTAGTGACTTTCAGTCACGGGTCATGGCACACATCTGCATATGGCATTGAAAGCCACACAGACAAGCTACAGCATTGCTTAGTGCCTTTGTCTTTATAAGCCCAACTAGAATCAAGGCCCTCCCAGGCATAGGTCACTCTTATGCATATTCAGATGTACTTTCTAAGTGGGGTTCAACCACTGTGTCTATCTATATAGGTCTATAGGAGCGAGAGTTGTATGTCTGATGTTCAAAGTGATTTTCAAAGATTGACAACCATTATATTAAACACTTGTATCCCCTCCCTGTGGCCCCAGTGGGCATAGTATAGCAAACAAGACCTAGGTTTAGGGAATTCCTGCTCTGCCACTTACCAGCTATGTGGACCCACACAAAGCTATTTAACTTAGGGAAATTTTAGATGTGTTATCAGAAGATTATGAAAAGAAAATCTAACTCAGAAAGTTGTGAAGATTAAATAGGATAAAGTATGTGCATGTACATAGCAAGCCATCAAATGCTAGCAGTTATCAATATTATTATGACTTATTAATATATACCAGATACATAACAATCAGCCTAGCACGTAGTGAATGCCTAATGATTCTTAGATATTGCTATTTATGTTATTAATTTTCAAAAATTTAGGGAATAGAACATAATTCTGACAAGCTCAGACCTCATGTTGACAGTTTTATTTCCTGTCTTTTCTGTGGGTGACACAAGTAATCAGTCACTAGAACTGTTCCTTTAGTGGGTAAAGAAAACTTTTCTTTTAAACTTCCTTTATTCCTTCTATACTTTTGACCCAGGACACCTCCTTTATCAAGGGAATATATGTCCAATAGATAGATCACCATGCTTTTGCAGAATATGCCACTATCTAATCTTCATAGTTGCCAAATTCTTGCTGGATTTTGTTGTTTTAATGCATACTGAAGTTGGTGCGAGATGTTTACTTAAAACAAAAAGATATTTGTTTTGTCGCTTTTTATCTACTATCCAGAGCTCAACCACTGTAGCAATGCAGAATGTTCTTAAAAATCATAAAAGCTATCAAACCTGTTGAGTGCTTTTTTTAGCACTATTAAATGTGCTCCATGTGTAAGCTATTTTTCATCTTCAGAAAGAAACCATGTGCACTTGGTATTTATCGCTACCCACTCTACCTATGAGGAAACTAAAGTTGAAGAGCCTATTAGATGGATTGCTCTGAGCAAGCAGAAGAGCTAGATCTCAAACACATACCTGTTGGGTATGTTCTGATTCCAGAACCTATAAATTTAACTGTTGGAGGGTCACTTTTTAAAATTTTATCAGGGATAGTTGTGTGCCTGCCCTGGAATCAACTGACTTTCCCATCACTGAGTTTCACTCTCCTAGATTATAAGCTCCTTGAAGGCAAGAACTATGTTTCATTATTCTTTGTACCTTTCTTTTCCCTTTTGATGTGCCTAGTAAATTCACAGGGGGCAGAAAGGCTCATGAGATACTTGCTGAGTGATTTTATAGTTCCTGTCACTGTCAGTTGCATCATATGATTATTGCAAATGAGTTTTAAAAGCAAGTTACTGCTCTTCTTTTGGGGGGTACCATGAAAATAGTTCCCAACTTCTTAGATTATAGAACATTATCTGTACCCAAACCCCTCAAGCAGAGAAAAGGAAAATTTGGAGGTGTCTTTCTTCTCGATGCCTCAAACTACATTTTCAAGGTATTGGTTGATTAACTCTCAAATTATGCCATGTGTCCAATGTCCAGTAATAGGCGGTCTCTGATGTGTGAAAGAATTTAATTGTGGGCCCAGATGCTACTTTCAGGAGTAATTCACTTGTGATTTGAGGAGGTGATCTCACACAGATCAATTGGGAAGGAGAAAATTATAGTGATACGTTGAAAGCAAATCACTGCCAGGGAAGAGGATGGCTGAACTATCTCTGCCAGGGATGTAGTATGTTTTATGGGATTTCAAAGAAAAGCATACTGTGTGCATTTCCCTTTCTAAACATCTGTGTTAGCAATATCCCCACCTCTTAAGACATTAGGGAAGAATCAATATGAGCCACTCAAGAAGGAAGTTCTGTCTTAAATGGAGGAAAGTTGAAATGAAGGTGTCCCTCAAATTTTGCCCAAGCAAAACTAAAAATGTTAAGTTGTTGATTTACAGACCTATGATCCTAGTTTTTTTGTTATTTTATTTATGATGATGATAATAATGTTGCTGTATCCAGATTCTTTTTGTTGAAACTGACATAACTTGCGATAAGCAGTGAAACAAACAAGAGGCTTTCAGCAAAGTTTACATAATCAAATAGACCTGGGTAGGTATGATTTGATCTATTGCTTAGTACAAGGCTCAAATGATGTCACCAGGACCCTGGTTTTCTCTCTCCACTATCTGTCCCTCAATGTGGGCTCTTTCATCAGGCTCCACATAGTCATGGAATAGCTACAGCAGTCCCAAGCCCTACATTTGCTCAGATTCATTTCCTTAGAAGGAAAAGTTGATGATCTCTTTCCAAAACTCCCAGTCAATATCCCACTGTTGTGATTGGATCATTGGCCCATCTCCAAGCCAACCACTATAGTCAGGAGTAGAGATGTGACAATGTGATGTCTTATGCTTGCATACATGCTTCACTCCAGAAGTCCATGGGTTAGGCGTTACCAAAACAGACATCCATGATAAATATTAACACCCTTTGCTATTGCCACATATTGAGAGCTATAGGTCAGACATTACCTAATATTATCCCCTACTGCCTCTTATTCATTCATTCATTCACTCATTCATAAGATATTTGTCGATATCCAATCATGGTGAGCAAAACCAAACATGGTCTCCACTCACAGTTTAGAACGCGAATACATTATGAGGTAGGTATGACCATCTACATTCTGTAGACAGGACAATTGAGCCTTCCTAGAGTTATGTGAGTTTCCTTTATTTCAGTTCCCTATAACATTATAATTGCTAGGTGAGAAACTGATCCAAACCAAAATCTCAGTTTCCATAGCCCATGTCATTAACTGCTATGCTACTCTAAAATGTTTTTCTTTGGGGAACAATCTGCCCTAGGCTAATATACGTTTATTTGTGATCATGACCCACCCCCAATCTTTGTCATGAGGATTATCTCATAATAAAGAAGAGAGGGACAGAATGTGAAAGATCCAAAGGAATATGTGTTCTTCCAATCCACTCCATACTAAGGAGTCAGTATTAAATGCTTCTGGCTTCTTAATAATTAGCCACAAACTACCAACTAACTTTCATGAATGTGCTTTCATTTAACATTATGTCTCTTCAGTGCTTTATAAGTAACAACTAATCTGGTCTCAAATCTTGGCAACTCCTTTAACAAGATCAACATTGTCAATCTTCTCTGGCTTCCAAGAATTCTGCAGGCCACTTTACATTACACATGAGAAAACTGAAGCTCAGAGAGGTTAACTGACTTTCCTAAGTCACTCAGCTACAGAGAGGCAGACCCGTGGCCTAAACCACCTATTCTTTTAATTTAATTTCTACACAACTATTTCCCAAACTGCTGTCATCCCTCATGATTTTTCGGTCATACACTTACAACTTCATTTAAATACCTACTCTAGTCTTATTCTAAGCAACAATATTTGTCAGTTGGTGTTACTGAGCATACATTGTTCTAAGGCACATTTTGATAAGCATAAAACTATTCAAAATCTAAATACCCATCTATGAATTCCCTAACAGTTTCTCATGGACCATTAGCAATAGTGTCTGACACATTGAGAACCCTGTTCTATGCTCTGCAATTTCCTCACCAGGCCAACAGATTCAAGGCCAAGGCTTAGGCTTACAGGAAGGCAATAGGCAATTTCTATGGAAAGCATTTTTCTCTCCAGGAAGAGCCGTACATGTATTAGTTGAACATAAATGTGATCATTTTCAGTTCCTTCCTGTCCAGTGCCAGCCTTCCCAATCCCAATCACATCTCCCCACCCTGTACACTTCCTGCCTTTGCTTGTGGGTGAGACATAGCTGCTATTTAAAGGCTAGCCCAGCTTTTCAAGCCCCACTAATATCTGATGGCTCTTTATTGTTTTGCAACTTGCCTGAGTTTCTGTGGTAAACTCCTTTAATGACTGTCACACTGCATGACTGTTCAAATTGAGAAGTATCTATTTTGGAGAGTGCCTTTAACAACAGCACCATTGCCACCTTCACTTTATTTTATTTTAATTATGTTTGGCTCCCCATAAGTTTTCCTACTGATTTCTGAAGTTCCGCTACCCTCATAAGCCACTTAAGGATGAAATTCAGATCCCAAAGTGCATTTTTATTCCTAGTTACTTGGAAGGAAGGATTAGGTAAACCATCCAATACTTCTCTGTTTGAACACAGATAATAGGAGGAAGAGAAAAGACCCATTGCATGAGCACATTCCTTCACAAAATTCAAGCTCTTAGAGGCGGCTCATTTGTTTTACCATTTAACAATGAAATTAAGGAAGTCTGTGTTTGTCCTCGTAGTTATTCTTGGCTGCCATGATGCTCGGGGAGATTGGGGATATCAAATGCTAGTATGCCTTCTTGAAGGAAAGAAGTTGCGCATTTATCTGTTTGTTTTTTTATTCTTTCTCATGAAAGAGTCTATTAAATTGTAACGTAGCACTTCAACTTTCCCCAGCTCCACACTGGGATGTTAACCAGGTTACAGATTGCCATTGTTAACTCCAGATGAAGTTTAGATCCATTCTTCTAGGCCGTATTGATCCATTTAGGATCCATTCTTGAGGCTGTATTAGACCTCAAATCTGTTGCACGTTAAGATCACCTGAGATGCGTTTAACAAATATAATGCTCAGATCTCAGACCAACAAATTAAGTCAGGCTCTCTGAGGACAGAACCCAGGCATCCTTCTGAATATCACCATGTGACTCTAGTGTGCACACAGTTGGAGAACTCTCCCCCTTGAGGCTCTGGCTTCAAGGGTCCCTGTAGTGCCATGGTTAGATGCGGTCAGGCAGGTTGAGGTTGACTCCCTACTCCACTTATTAGCTGTGACATAGGGCTATTCATTTAGCATTTCTAAGCCTTAGTTTTTTATTTATAAAATAGAGATGATCGTGACTCTTACCTTATGGAGTTGTTTTGGGGTTTGATGAGATGAACATGGGCAGTGCCATGTGCTTTTACTACAATGACCAACTAGTCTCTCTGTCTTTGAGTATCTCCTCTGCTCAGTTCATCTTACACCAATGAGTCTTCCTGAAGCACTGTACTCATGCCCGCTAAGAAAGAAAAAGCATCCTCTGATATCTGGGAACTTGCTTGATATATATAACTAGGGCTCTGTGTTGCTAAGGGCTGACCCGGAACTCAAAGGTAGGCTATGATGTCCTTCTGTTGGACACATAAACATTCTCACCAAATATTAATATCAGACAAAGTCACTCTGTGACCATAAGGAAGTGAGACAAAAAAAAAAAAATAACAAGGTTACCTCATAATTTTATCTATACTAAAAAAAAAAAAAAAAACAGGTCATTGTGCAAACAACAAAAATACCAAACACTTCTTTCCTTCAGTTAGTATGAATAACAACTACCTCTTTACCTATCACAGGGTTAGCCTCACTCTAGTCTTCTTTTCTTCTAGACAGAGTTTATTAAAAGTCAATTATAGAATTATATCCACTTTCTGACAGGAACTGATCTAGAGTAAACTGCTTTTCTTTCCATTCCAGGCTCTAAATCCTATCATAAGTTTTTTCTAACCCTTCTTATTGAGATGCCCCATGATTCTTGATGGTGTGTATTCTCCCCCATGGCAAAGAGTAATAAACCCAACTTGTTCAACTACACTTGTGATCTTCAGCTGGAAGGCATTGTCACCATTCTCTTGTTTGAAGTCCTATAATCCCAGTCTGATTTAAAAACCCAAGGAGTACTAACTAACTCGCTTTTTATTGCTCTGCAAAATCTTTTAGGCATTTTTCACTCTATCTTTATGTTACCTATTTGATCCCATGTCTCATCATTCTCTGGTAGGACCTTCTGGGCTCTCTCTCTCTCTCTCATTCACAATGCTTCTTTTTCTTGTCTTTGGTCATGTTATTTCTATACTGTCTTCCCTAACTACTTCCTCTACTCATCCATCCTGGAATAATAATAATCAAGCATTTACTATGTTAATTAACATTAGCTATTCCCAGTGATATCTATAAGTTGATTCATTAAGTCTGGACAACAACCTTTGAAGTAGGTGCTATTATTATGTTCATTTCACAAATGAGGAACAAAGGCACAGAAAAGTTAAATATGTTTATATCCACACAATTAGTAAGGGGCAGAATCAGGATTGAGAAATATATTGATTTACCATCCTAATAGGGTTATTATAAGGACTAGTGAGATAAAGCAGGTAGAGGATTTAATACTGTGGGTTTCCCCAAGGAGTTCCTGGTGCTTAACGTGAATCTCTGTTTTGCTCCTGAAAACCTTTGTAATCCTCCTACAGCATGAGGACTGAGTAAATATTGTGTATACTTGAGTGTATCTTGCCTTAACTAATTCATATATAGAATTCTGTTTGCCCCCAAATTCAAGCAGCCATTTGGAGCTTCCTGAGTCATTTTTACCTTCCTATTAAAAAAACCTTATCAATTGTCTGCTTATTGATCAAAAATGATCTGAGGAGTTGCTTTAATCCTAGCATGCTTTATTAAAGATTTACAGATCCAAAGGCTAACAATCACTATTTAAAATTGAATTAAAGATATTTCAGACATAGATGATGTTCAGGGGGCCCAATAAATAGTATAATTAATATTAGAAGATTATTTTTAAACTACATATTTTAAATTACATATTTTAAAATACATATTTTTAAAATACATATTATAAATATTACAATACAAAAATAACATAAAGTCTTTATAAAATACTCACTTTGAGAAACTCTCTGAATTTTCAAGTGGCAACCCCTTGCCAGATTACTTGATTTATTAGCTAAAGATAAATGATTCACAGCTTTCTCCTGTAGGCTCAGAATTTGTATGACAGTGGGCTACCTTCTTTTCTCTTCAGTGTAGCAACCAAAATTTAAATGCTTTCGCATTGTGTCCTTGCTGGGGACTGACTTATTTGTTTGTTTGTTTGATAGTTTGTTTGTTTAAATACATCATGTTCGGGGTTTGTTTGTTTTTTTAATTTCTCCCTATCTTTTTGTCATGAAGGCATACAACTCTACAATTAGGAGCTTACATCATTAGGAATGGACCTTGTAACTCAAAGGAAAAGGGATTTCAAATGAGGTTGAAATGGAACCATCTCAGTTGTGAGTGACACAATTTTAATGAGTATAAGGAGTATGGAAAGGGAAAAATTGTTAGAACATCATTAGATTCCCAAGACACTGGGTTTTGTGTGAAGATTTCAGGGAACCTAGGACCTAGAAGATTCTAAGGAAATGGTTACATCCATGTTATTGAACTTACATTAGACCACTTTCCACATTTGAGAGACAGGAATAAAACCATACTTGTTTACAGAACTCCTCTTTCCTCACTCACTATGAGGCATTCTGTCTTCGTACCCTACGAGTTTCTCTCAACTCTTTAAGGAGAACTCCAGGTTTATTGGCTGAGCCTCTTTTGATGCTCAAGCCATGCAGAAGAGAGAACAAGGGAAAAATGGAAAGCTAAGAATGGAAGTCTGGTTTGGAAAGGGACAAGATTCAATCAGGGAGAACAGAAAAGAGTGAAAGGAAGGATAGGTGGGAATGAACCCCCAATATAGTCCTGTATTCACAGAAGTACTTGATTGAGAGTTGAGAGTGAGAGACAGTGTTGGGAGGAAAGTAAGGTCATCAGGGTGCAGGACATAGAATAACATAGATGAGGAAAGAATATTTTCAGTATGTTTTATAGGCAAATGTATTTCTCTTCTATTCTTTGAGAGTCATTAAAGGTTTGAGTTTTTTTATGTTTTAATGGATTTTGTTGCTGGCTTATATTGCTTGACATGTGATGCTGCAATTGGACTTGGTCAATTATAAGCCCATTATTTTGGGGTCACATGTGTTCATTCAACCCATAAGCAAACCTGGGTTATATTCAGAAAGTCATGATTAGTTCATGGCACTGTGTTTCAAGAATCCTGCAGCTCAACTTGAATGCAACCAGGAAGATGAAACCACGTCATCTTAGGATGACTTAGAAGAATCAGGAATGTTTAGTTTGGGGAAAAGAAGTCTTGGGATCTTTCTCAGAGCCATCCGAAGGCCATCTATCAAAATGATCATCTGATGAAAGATGACATATAATACATGTATGGTTCTGTAAGGGAGACCAGAACTAGCAAGAAAAATATCTTTTTTTCTAAAGAAACAAGAACTTAGACCTAAGCTAAGGAAGAACTTTCTGACAGTGTTGACCACAGATGAAATAGCAATAAATTCCTCAGGGGAGATATGCAAGTACAATATTTGGGGGGGATGCAAAAATGTGGCAAGTGGATGAATATGAAGTCACTAATCCCCAAACTCAAATGATCATTGGAACACCTGTCCCCACCTGAAAGACTGTAAAAAAGATAGATCCAGGTAATATATATTTTAAAATCACAGCACAGGATAAATAATTTAATACAGTGGAATATTTTCAGTACAAAAATGTACATGCTACAAAATTGATGAATCCTGGAAACATTATGCTAGAAGAAGGAAATCAGTCATAAAGACCACATATTATATAATTCCATTTATATTAAATGCCCCCAATAGGCAAATCTATAGAGAGTAGATTAGTGGTTGCATAGGCCTTGGGTGGGGTACAGGAGGAAACTGGAGAGGGACTGCTAGTGGATATGGGATTTCTATTTGGGGTTAGAAAAATGTTCTAAATTGATTGTGGTGATGGTTGCACAACTCTGTGAATGTACTAGAAGCCATCAAATTATATATTCTTTAGATGGACGGACTGTGTGATATGTGAATTGCATCTCAATAAGGCTATTATATATTATGTATAATATATATTTTAATTTATATAATATAATATATAATATGATTTTTTATATAATTTATGTAATATAATATTAAAAATATATATATTTTTAAGCAGTCCACATGACACTGTCTGGTTAAATTTGGGAACCAAATCCCAGCTTAAATTAGAATCATCTGAGTTTTTTTCATAAGATACTAATACCCACGTCCTATCGCCTGAAATTCTGATTCAATTGAGACTAGAGCACTGGTTTCAAAAAGTTTCCCACAGGAGATTAATATATACTTAAGTGAAGCATTAATTTCAAGAACGTAAGAATTTCAAGAACATAAGAGCTTTAAAGTTCTCTCGTCCTCTGAGATGCTCTGATATCTCAAGCTTCTAATTCTATTTAAGTGTTTAAGAGCAAGAACTCTCAATAATACACCTACATTGGCATTTCAGCTCTCCTTCCATAAACTGGGTGACAATGAAAAAGTTGCTTAACCTCTCCAAACCCTGACTTCCTAATCTGTAAAATGGATGTAATGACCGAACTACTTCACAGATCTTTTTAAAAAAATGAAATGATTTTGGGGCACTTGAGTAATTCACTCAGTTGGTTAAGCATCCGACTCTTGGTTTCAGCTCAGGTCCTGATCTTACGGTTTCATGACTTTGGGTCCCACATCGGGCTCTGTACTGGCCGAGCGGAGCCGGCTTGGGACTCCCTCTCTCCCTCTCTGGCTGCCCTTCCCCCAGTCGTGCTATCTCTGTCTCTCTCAAAACAAATGAATAAACTTAAAATTTTTAAAAAGTTAAATTTTATTTATAGATAATCTAATCTAGTAAGAACTCCGTGTTTGATGATGATGATGATTTTTTTTTGCAAGAAGAAGAAATAAAAATTTGGATATGAGAGGGCTGTATGTTTCTTAAGATGAAATATGGCCAAAACACATATCAAGTTCATGTGTAGTGGGTTTTGTGGACAAAGATTGTGGGGTTAGAGAGCCAGTGAAAGTAAGAAATAGTATTATCTGAATGCTATAGGATTAAAAAGGCAAAGAGCTAAAGTTTCTCATTTTCATGATCCTCCTATAAGATAACATTTGGATGGAGCAAAACATAAATATTGCAATTCTTCCCACTGGCCCCATTAACCCAAAAAGACAGTGTCTGTTCCTGATGCTTGGGGAAGATGGCGATGTATCTCAGAAAGTTCTTCATTAGGTGCAGGTGTATTTTTAGACAAGCAATGTTGTTGTTTTTTAAAAACATATATTATCAAGAAATCGACATGGAAAGCCACCAAGCATAAAGAAGCAAGACCATAATTTAAGCCTTCTGGGAGATCCAAACTCTATCACATACCCACATGTGGAAAAAATAATGTGGCACAAACTTTCTAAGACTTTAGTTTCTAACTCTAGAAAGCGAGAAAGATTGATGATGCTTAACCTGCCAGAGGATCAGTTTCCTGCTGCTTTTTCTTTTTTAATCCCCACTCCCTTCTCCTATACCAAATTAAAAACAAAATCAGAACTCGCTATCTTATTAGCATACTTTTGGCAGGCCTTGGCTTTGGCATTGTCTTTCTGACCAGTTTACTGATTAGTGTTTATTACTAGTCATCTGTGGCTGGAAACATGACCCAGAGAGAAGAAAGACCAGGGCAACAGCATGCAGTGACATTGTTAGAATTATTCACAGTGTTTTCAGCAGGAATCACTCAACCCAAATCCACAACCACAACAGATGCCTTAGCATGCCAAATCCCAGGCATTGGCAGCCAGGCAAAGCAGACTTCCCTTAACACTTGGCAAGATTCCCCTTTCCCTTTCCTGGTATCTGGAGCCCAGTGCTTGGCCAGGAGTAAAGGTGAGACAGGCTGGGGGAGAAGTTGGCTGCATCTGACAGCAGTGCTCTGATGCCATATATCTGCCCGATACACTATTGAAAATCAAGTTTCAGTGAGTAAGGGCATGGGCACACTTGGGCACAAAGGCAAGAGCCTGGGGAAATAGTCAACAGTGTACTCTGAGTTACAATGACTCTTTGAGTAATTTAACCGCTCAGAACTCAGGTTTTCTGATGAAGAAATTTATTTACTCATGTAGTATTTCAACAAATATTTGTTGATTGGCTACTGTGTGCCAGGTCTTTCCTGTTAGAAGGGAGGCAGTTAGGTGAAAAAGAATATTAAAATTTGCCATCTGAACAACTGACATAAATTTATCAACATCTAAAACAGTAACTTTGAGGGGTGCCTGGGTGGCTCAGTTGGTTGAATGTCTGACTCTCTATTTTATCTCAGGTCACGATTTCCAAGGTAGTGGGATTGAGCCCAGTGTCCAGCTCAGTACTGAGCATGGAGCCTGCTTAAGATTCTCTCTTCCTCTCTGCTTGTCTCCCCACTCTTGCTATAAACAAACAAACAAACAAATGAAAACAGTAACTTTGAAACTTCCACTGTTGCTATGGGCTCACAGGAGAACCTCCTAGACTGAGGTTTACCTTACTGAATAGATATATCTTCTTTTTCTCTTTTTTACCAAGTTCAGAGCCTAAGTATTGCTGATTTTGCTAATATTGTAGTTCCTTTGTCTGGAAATATGTCTTTTAATAGTTAATTTTCCCCCTCTGTTTCCAAAAGCAAAAAATCCTCATTCTTAAATTCATGTGGAAAATATGGGGGGAAATGTTAAATCACTTACAATCTTATCACCCCAAAGCAACCACTCTTAGCATTTGGGCATAGAAGGGCAGAGGGTGGTTCGACCATGAAAATATGCCTTTTAAAGGAAAATCTTAGGCTAATAGGTCTGCTTAGCAGATTGGAAATTCGGCTGCTTAAAAAGTATTTTAATGGAAGGATTCCTTAGAAAGTGGTGGTTTATTTCCTGGGTGGAGTCTTCTAAGGTATTTGTACCAAGCTAGGAGGTGCTTGAAGGGATTAGAAAATGGTAGAGGACAAGATGATGGCATTGTATTTCATGCTTGACAACATATTTGCTTACTGTTGGCAAATGTCTTTTCATCTATGAAGAGAATTCCACTGTCCAAGAGAGCTGTAGCAGAGTAGTGAGAATGATTTTTATATATTTAGTTAATATTTTTATCAAGTGTCTTTTATGTGCCAGTATTTAGGCTAGGAGACTAAAAGGTATACTGATGTTTAGTTCTGGGGCAAATAAATATTAAGTAATAAGTACAGGTATTAAGTGAGTAACAATACTCAAGTATGATGAGTGCATGCCATAAAGGTATTTTGAGATCACATAGCAAGGGCTCTAACTTATTCTAGTAAATGAGAGAAGTTTTTCATAATCAAGTACCGTTTAAGTTCATGCAGCGTAAAGGCAGGGCATTCTGTCTGGTTTATGTATGCAGACGGTTCTAACAACCATAATCAGGTTAAGATTTATTCCAACTGTTCAAAATTAGTAGCTTACACCAGGACCTTTGGTAGCTTGCTGAGATTTTGGTGCTGTGAGTATGATTACATGGCAAATCTGGAAAATTACAGACTAGTGTGGTCAATCAGCTAAGTGACCTTCCTAAGAAGAGAATACCACTTCCTGGAGGCCATTTGCTGGAGCCCCACCCTTCAGCATTTGATATATGGTATCACTTTGGACCTAGTTAAGGAGATACCAGGAATTCCAGGCCATATGCATAAATGGATACAAAAAGCATCAGATAGGTTCTTTGAGTGGTTGTGGCAAAAGATTCATCATGATTTATGCACTGTACATAGGGAGATGTCTGCTGTGAAGTCAACAACTGAAATCGAATGAATAATTCAGCATGTGGATCAATCACATCATCTCACTTGCTATGTTATTGCTATTTTTACGTAATTGCAAAGTGAAAAATAAATTGATGTCATAAATAAACAACTGTCATTTGATATGAAATAGATCTTAGCATCTTAAGGATATTCTATTTTCAGGTACTACTCTGAAGCTTTTTAGACAATTAAAAATGTGCCCTTATTAAAATATGGGGAGAAATGTCTCTATGTGATGTTTCAATGCCAATATTGAAAAAAATAATGTAGAAGGATGAAGCATTAGATCTTATCTTCAATGGCCATTTCTTTGCTGGTCTTGTTCTAGAAGGCATTGCTCAAAAGAAAGCTCTTAATGCTCATTGCATGATGTGATGGTGTAATTGACTGCAACCAAAACAAAATGCTAAATTTAATTCCTTTCATATTTGTTTTTCAAGTAGATAGATGTGAATGGACTGTCTATAAGTCTACTTTCCTTCTCCATGAATCTTTTCTTGATTAAATTAATAATAATTAATAACTGCTTGTCATATTCATCCTATGCCTCTTTTTTTTTTTTTTTAATGTTTTATTTATTTCTAGGAGAGAGAGAGAGACAGCGTGAGCAGGGGAGGGTCAGAGAGAGAGGGAGTCACAGACTGAAACAGGCTCCAGGCTCTGAGCTGGCAGTCAGCACAGAGCCCGATGCGGGGCTCGAACCCACGAACCGCGAGATCATGACCTAAGCGAAAGTCGGACGCTTAAACGATTAAGCCACCCAGGCGCCCCATCCTATGCCTCTTTAAAGAAAAACAAAACACGATCAAGGTAGTCTCATATATTAGGCCGTAACTGTCACATCATTATTATATTGTTACAACTAGCATCTGCTCATAATGGCACAAAAGAATAATAGATTTAATTAATTGTGCACTTATTGGCCTTTCCATTTTTAAGTGTTCTTATTAAAGTCTTACCTCTCTTGATAAGAAATCTTGCTTCTCAAAGGCATGAACAGAACTTGTTTCTTGATGGAAAGTATAATAATCTCCAAAGTCTAAGCTCACTATAAAAATGAAAACACATTTTTACTTATTCGCCTTTAGCCAAAAGACAAATTCTTACTTCATGTTTAGTTTTTAAAATGTGTTATCAAGAAAATTAATGAATCTTCTAGAGTATTATCAACTGTATCTGCCCTTGACAGAATAGTTGTATAACTTGAAATATCTTATCTCTGAAGCTCTTTGAAGTCCATTTGAACATCAATTAGATCCACATAAATATTTGCTGTTTTTGAATAGAAGTTCCCTCCAGGTCAAGCAGGCTCTCCAGATAATTCATCTCGTCTAGCAATACACTAGGTAAAGTTAGCAGTAGTGTGACAAAGCAAGCACAGATCATGACATGATTTCAAGAGCACTGTCTTTTCTCTATCTCTTTAGATAACTATACTTCTCTTTTGTTCCTTCTCAGAACTAAAAACACAGTGTTTTTAAAGCCAAATATAATTTAAAATAAACTCTTGCATTCTCCTTTCCCAGCCCAGATCTGGGAATGGACAAGACCTAAGTGGGAAAGAATTAGACCTTTTGAACTTTGAAAGGGAAAAGCCCAGTGAGTTTGAAAGCTTCTGAAGTTTCTCATCCGGGCTAGGATTATATCGCTAAGCTGCTGGTATCCTTCAATATGGCCGAGAATGTTTGTGCAGCCAAATGTCATTCCATAGGAAAAATCAAACTCGATTTGGTGAGATTTCTGGAGAAGAATGAACCCAACCTGGGTTGGAATTGACAAAGCACACCGATGAAAACAAATGCTATGGAGTGCCCTGCACATTCTATTGCAATGCCTAAAAATGATTGCTTTTAGCGAAATACAATGATTTTACCTCAGAGGTGACAAAATATATTCTCTTTCTCTTTTCTCTTGGTAGAGAGCTTCCTTTCAGAAGTGAAATGAATCTCTATTATGTCCCACTGATCAGGGAAGAAAGACAACCTTCTGCCAGAGTGGAAAGGCAGAGGAGGTTCGTGATATTGACTGAGCAAACTGGAATCTCGGGACTGATAGATTTAGCACTGCACATTTTAAGGAATACCATGACTTTGTAAGTGCATGCTCATCTGATCTTGTATTGTAGCACTTGAAACTTTTTCTCGAAACCAACTCAAATGATTTTTGTTGCTCAGAGTTAGATTGTCAGCTAAATGGCCCAAAGTGCCAGCGAGTCCAGTGTATAGGTTAGGCACTGCACACCTTCAGAATGACGTCATTCACCTAGTGTGCAATATGAAGGTTGTCCCTTCTCTTAAAGGTAAAGACCTTTATAATAATAGTAGCAGCCCTAAAGTTTTTCTCATTCAAGCCTGCTCTACTGACTTGCTTAACTGTTTCACTCAATCGCCCCCAAGGCAAGAGTCCAAAATAGGAAAATTGATTAGTTTTAAAGCAACAGCAAAAGGATAGGCATCCCCACTACATAAGAGTGTCTAACTCATTGTAGGTGTTCAGTCAATAGTTGTTGGATGTACTATTTTACGTTGTATATGTTAGCGAATCTGTCTTCACCATTAAGCTGTAACTCTGTGACAGCAGGGATCATATCTGCCATGGTCATCTCTGTCATCTATGTACAGGACCTGGACAATGGCAAACATTGAGTAAACATCCAGTTAATATTTACAGAGAGAATTAACAAATTATAAACCATTATCTCACAGGGTACACACTAACATTCCCATTTTACATATGTGCAGACTGAGTTCTCAAAGGTAAAGTGAAGATTTCAAGAGGACTGAGCATGGTGTTGCAGTCCATCCACCCTTCTTGTCTGAGTGTCTAAATTCAGTTAGGCCATGACAGGTTTGCCCCTTTGGACCACTCTCTTTTGGTCCATGTATAATTTATCACTTTGAAAAAATTAATTTGGATTCTTGCACTGAGAAATGCTGAGAGAAATGGCCAAACAAAACTCACAATTGCATTTACTATGGAGATATTCTAGATAATCTACTTACGAAGACTCTGAAAGAGATTTCTCAGTCCTCTGTGCTGGTAACATTGACCTCACCTGGGTATATAGTGGGGTTTTGTTTTGTTTTAAGTTTATTTACTTATTTTGAAAGAGAGCTGGATAGAGGCTGAGAGAGAGAGAAGAAGAGAAAGAATCCCAACTAGTCTCCTCTCAGCACAAAACCCGACGCAGGGCTCAAACTCAAAAATCATGACATCATGACCTGAGCCAAATCAAAAGTCAGACACTTAACTGATTGAGCCACCCAGGTGCTCCCATTTTGCTTTGTTTCATCTTTTTGTGGTTTTCTTTTTTTTTGGGGGGGGGGTCTTGTTTTCTTTTTATTTTCATATAGATTTTACTTTTTAGAGAAGTTTTAGGTTCCTAGCAAAATTGAGAGGAAGGTATAGAGATTTTTCATGGTTCTTCTGCCTCCATACATGCACCACCTCATCCATTATCAAAACCCCTCACCAGGGTGATACATTTGTTACACTTGATGATCCTACATTCACACATCATTATCATCCAGAGTTCAAAGTGTACATGATTATCCATTCTTGGTGTTGTACATTCTATGGGTTTGGAAAAATGTGTAATGATATGTATCTACCATTATAGCATCATACAATGTAGTGTCACTGCTCTAAAGATCTTCTGTTCTCCATTGGTGCATCTCTTCCTTTCTGCCAATCACTGGGAACCACTGACCTTTGTATTGTCTCTATGCTTTTGTTTTATCCAGACTGTCAAATAATTGGAATCATACAATACGTAGCCTCTTCAAATTGGCTTCTTTCACTTAGTATTATGCATTTAAATATCTTCCATGCCTCTTCATGGCTTGATAATTCAGATTTTATTAGCACTGAATATACCACAGTTCATTTATCCTTTTACCTAATGAAGACATCGTGGTTATTTCCAAGTTTTGGCAATTATGAATAAAGCTGCTATCAATATCTGTGTGCAAGTGTTTATGTTATGTGGATGTAAGTTTTCAACTCCTTTGGGTATATACCAAGGAGGGCCTTTCCTGAATTCTTTGGTAAGAGTACATTTCACTTTGTAAGATTGATAGACTTTTCATTTTATAAACAATGTGCATGGTGTAACTGATTGAAATTCCCTTTTTGCTTTGTCCACTGGGAGAGTCAATGGCAACTTTGAAGGCCAACTTTAGTTTTGTGTACCAGTGTGTGTTTTCCACACACATGTATGTATCTGGCATTTTATAATTATTTATTTTCTTACCATGATGCTTTTTTATTTGTTTTACTCTTTCTGCATTTTAATATGCTATTGTATGCTACATGTTGTCATTAATTTTATAAATTGGAGACAAGAATCTAGGAAATAACTCTAATAGAGACAAATTTTGTGGGAGTGGTTAAAAGAGTATAGAGACGGGGCGCCTGGGTGACTTAGTCGGTTAAGCATCCGACTTTCGCTTAGGTCATGATCTCGCAGTTCGTGGGTTCGAGCCCCGCGTCGGGCTCTGTGCTGACTGCCAGCTCAGAGCCTGGAGCCTGTTTCAGTCTGTGACTCCCTCTCTCTCTCTGACCCTCCCCTGCTCAGGCTGTCTCTCTCTCTCTCTCCTAGAAATAAAACAAAAACAAAAACAAAACAAAACAAAAAAGAGTAGAGAGACCCTGGGTTCAAGACCCTATTTACTAGTTGTATGACGTTGAGTAAGTTACTTATCCTCAGTTTTTTCATCCATAAAATAAGGTAATAATAACTCCTACCTCAATACATTATTGCTAGGATTAAAAGAGATAATCTATAAAAAAATAAATAAACACTATTCTTGGGTCTGGGATACACAAAACATGTTATTATATTATTTTCTTGTTTCAGCACACCTCCACCCTTCCTATCCAAACCCACTTACTCAGTTCCCTTCAGGAGGACCTGTCAATCTCCCTACTATCAACATTTTGAGTCAGATAATTCTTCACAACTGTTCTGTGCATTGTAGGTTGCTTAGCAGCATCCCGGGACTCTACCCACTAGATGCCACTAACATACCCTCAGTTGTGAAGACCCTAAAATGTCTCCAGACATTGCCAAATGTTCTACAGAGGACTAAAATCATCCCCGGTAGAGAACCACTATTCTGGACGTTTCCTGCTCTCATCAGCTGTTTGGGGCCACTTTCCAGTAATTCTCTATTCTACTTTTCCAGTTCACATTTACCTAGACCACATATTAAGTTCATTTATTTCTCAAATCCAAACTTAGTGGCTCACTGGGAATCTACTAATCATGGAGTAAACATTTACTGAGAACCAGTTATGGCCTTTGCCTTTGAGGAGACATCCATGCAGGGGGAGAGTTTGGCCTTGTGTGTAAACCACTGTGACACATCCCAGCGACTACTGAAGGCAGGTGACATGCAAACTCCTCAGGCCTCTACTGTACTTTCAGATTGAAAATGAAGACACATGCTCTGACACAAGATTTTTTTTTTTGGTAGATATTTCAATTTATGTAAAATACTATGAATGTACACAAATAAACTAGGTAAAAGTTTAATGAATAATCCTTTTGAAAAGAGTAAATTACATGGAATTAGAAAGTGTTTAGAAAAACTGGAATATGTGACAACTGTCATTGGAGGGAGTGATTAATTTTTCCAGAAATAGGCAGATAGCCTGATTCATACTGCAGCAGTTATAATTGATAGGAGGTTAAAGTGATGTGCCTTCCTAATGCCATTTACAATTTAATGTGGGACCATAATGTGCTAAGTGGGAGTGAGAGTGTACAGGGAGTATGACTGTAGAAATGAAGCTTGAACATTTCCTGTAAACAAACTGAAAGCCGTTGGTGAGGACAAAGAGGGCAGAGAATGTTCCCTTTAACAAACACAAACATGGCAAAACACACATTAAAAACAAACAAACAAAACAAAATGAACGAAAACAAGTTCTGTGCCCCTGGTGATCTTGGGGATTTTTTTGTCATAAGCAACAATAGCGCAAAAGGAGGTGGAGAGGGTCAAATAAGGTTTGGAGAGACATTCCTAAGATGAATGATGGTGATAGGAAATGTAAGAATTAATTGATAGATGGAAGAAAGCTTGATAGGATTCCTCTTAATTTTTATGATAAAGTAAATCAGGAGTGCCTGTGTGGCTCAGCGGGTTAAGTGACCAACTTAGACTCAGGTCATGATGTCATGGTTTCTGAGTTTGAGCCCCGCATGGGGCTCTGCACTAACAGCAGAGGATAGAAGAACCTACTTCAGATCCTCCGTCTCCCTCTTTCTTCTCTCTGCCCCTCCCTCCCATCCACCTCAGCACCATGTGCTCGTTCGCTCTCTCGTGCTCTCGCTCTCTCTCTCTCTCTCAAATAAACATTTAAAGATATAGATAAAGAAAGAAAGAGAGGAAGGAAGGAAGGAAGGAAGGAAGGAAAGAAGGAAGGAAGGAAGAAAACATAACTTTGGCAAAACTTTCTTCCCTGCACTTTCTTCTTTGCATTCCCAGCTATGCTCGCCCAAATGAAACCACCTCTTAACTGCACAATCATTCAGAGGTGTCCCAAGACATTGTGGAATTCATTGTTTTTATTGAGCTTGGTGTAATAGTGCTCAACTGGTAGAGTTTCCTCCTGACTACTACTGTGCTTTATAAATACCCCATTTACAAATTCAAGTCTCTCCAAGTACAATGCACATTAATGTAATTAGGTCATTTCTTTCCTTTTATCAGTGAGACTTTGTGGTTGGTTTTGAAGATGGAGGGAAAATGAGAGAAAAGACAAACTTCTTTTTGACAAAGGGCTGGCACTGTTCTTACATCAAGTTGTACTATTGAAGTCACAAAAGACTCACCATACCTGTATGCAAATCTATTTGCCTTTGAGCCTAAAGAGCTGTATAATCCAATATTGAGACAAGGTGAGAAGGCACTAATACAAACCAGATATTCATTCTCAATGTGTTTTCTGAAGCTCAACTTTGTGTACGATCCCATGAAAAGCACAAAGATACTTCCCCAGTGTGTATAATAGGGTCATTTTAAGGACACAGTTGTTGGACTTCACTCTCTTGGCATCTGTTCAGAACAGCTAACAAAAGTCAGTTGTCTCTTACCTTCTCATCACCCCCTCAGCACCCCTCACCAACAAATCCCTAGAAAATTCCACTTGCTGAGTGTCCTCCTATTAGCATAATGGTGTGTGTTTTAATTTGGAGAAGAAGCATGTGTTTCCTATAAGAAAGTTGTTTTAGGTCTTCAAATGTCTCTGTCAAACACTTTCTTTTTGTTTGGAGAAATAATTACAGATCAGTACTGTTGAAACCAAAACATCAGAGAAATTGCCTGTCCCAGTGTTTCTAATTTGGTGGATGTCTGCTCAGTGAATGACAAAAGTTTAGCTTGGCCATGCCAAGAAAAACACATCCAGTGTGACCATTGCAAATGCTGACTTGGTTATAAGAGATGACGATCACTGCACTTTGGTTGTTTTCTTCACATCCCAGTGGAAGAGCCTCCTCTACAAGAACAAAGCTGTTCCTATGACTCCAATGGCCGACACCAAGTGGAACTGTGATGTCGACGATGGTTGCCTTTAGATGCCAATTTTCTCCTCATTTAAAGTGGCATCTTATACTGACCTACACATACTAAAAACAACTACATTGACATCTTCACTGATGTCTCCCCGTTGAGAACCTTTCACTCTAGACTTTTCCACTCCCAGACCTGGATGTGTTTTTGTCATAACTGTCATGGTGGCTGACTAGAAAAATACATTATTTTGAGGGTTGCACATAGTAGCATTTAAATGGATGGTATATTCATGGGCTAATGTTGGTGTAGATATACACATGCATACGCATAATGTATGTATATATATATATATATATATATATATATATGTATATATTTAGAAAATGGAGAAAGTTGTAAGGTAGGAATAATAATCCATCATACTCATAGCCTTGAGCATGCATTAGAGAGAAGAAAATGGATCAGGAGAGAGATCTATGGTGATCTAGGCTCCATGCCTACTTCAACAGTTTCTCTCCCACCTGGTATTTCATATGATGGAGTCCCACATGAGGTTTCATGACAAGGAAAGTTTCTATTGGTGAAAAAGATAAAAGTTGAGAAACCACTCTCAAGTCACACAATGGTATGATCTACAGACTATGAAAATGAACAATCCATCAGGATAAACCTCACACACTTAATGTGGAGCTAAGAAGTCAGGCAAAATAGAGGCCGCATGGCAAGATTCCATTTACCGAAAGTACAAAATCAGGCAAAACAAGTCTATACTGTTCGAAGTCAGGATAGTAGTAATATACCTTGGGAGTCATGATTAGAAAGGAACATAGGGGATGGTGCTTCTGGGGTTCTGAAAGTGTCCTGATTCTTGATCTGAGTGCTTGGTTATATACGTGTATTCACGTTATGAAAAAATAGTAAGCTTCACCTATATGTGCACTTTCCATATGTGAATTTTACTTCATTAAAAAGGTAAACACACATACCAAATGTTGACTGCTAAGATAAGATAGTCATGTATTTTGGAAAGCTATTGAAATGAAGAAAGATTACAGAATATCTACTGGGGAGAAGAAAGTGAGAAGAGAAAGGAAGAAACTTAGTGGTTCCAAACAAATACATGGCTCTCTGGTATAGATATGAATGGAGCTGCCTTCTGCCTTCTAGTATAGATGTGAATGGAGCTGCCTTCTGTCTGCCTTCTGCACTGAGCCTCTGACACACCCCAGTCTCTGAGGCCCATTCTTTATTTATTTATTTTATTTTTTTAAATGTTTTATTTATTTCTAGGAGAGAGAGAGAGAGAGGGAGTGTGAGCAGGGGAGGGTCAGAGAGAGAGGGAGTCACAGACTGAAACAGGCTCCGGGCTCCGAGCTGGCAGTCAGCACAGAGCCCGACGCGGGGCTCAAACCCACGAACCGCGAGATCATGACACAAGCGAAAAACGGACGCTTAACAGACTAAGCCACCCAGGCGCCCCGTCTGAGGCCCATTCTTACCCGTACTTTTGAATCTCAAATATACCTGTCTTTAAGATCTATAAAAGATGTTCAATACACATGTGTTGCTCCATGGCTATCTGCTAGAAAGATAGGGCATTCAAGCAGATAAAAGACATCATCCTTTCTTTAAAATTTCGCACTAAAAATTTTTGTTTATTAGAAAAGAGCCCAAAGGTCGATGAAAGGAGAGGTAGTATATACATACAAGGAGATACTACTCAGTCATAAAAAAGAATGAAATCTTGCTATTTGCAATAACAGCCAGAGAGTATTACACTGAGCAAAATAAATCAGTTGAAGAAAGACAAATATTCTATGATTTCACTCATATGTGAAATTTAAGAAATGAAACACTTGAGCATAAGGAGAAATAAGAAAGAAGCAAACCAAAAAACGGACTCTTAACAACAGAGAACAAACTGAGAGTTACTGGAGGAGAGGTGGCTAAATAGGCAGGGGATGGGCTAAATAGGTGATGGGGATGAAGGAGGGCACTTGCTCTGATGAGCCCTAGGTGTTGTATGTAAGAAATGAATCACCAAATTCTACTCCTGAAACTAATACTACACTGCATGTTAACGAACTGGAGCTTAAATAAAAATTTGGAGAAAAAAATTTGGTCTTTTAAAAAAAGAATTGGAAAACAATCTAAATATCCAATAATATAAGGTTGTTTAATTAAATTATCTTAGATCCATAGAATAATAGTCATGAGAAACAATGTTTCAAAGAATATTTTGATACCATATAAAGTGTTTCCAGTATGAATAGAGGGAAAGCAGGTGAGAAAACATATTTTATGGTATGAGAGCCCAATACTATAAATCCCAAAAAAAACAAAACACAAAACCAACCACAACAACAACAACACAAACCCAACCAAATAACCCTGGTAGGACATTCACTGAGATGTTGTCATCCAGGCATGAGACAATGGGTAGTTTTTATTTACTTTTCATATCTGATTTTACTGAATTTATAATCTGGAGCATGTGTTGTTTCTGTAGTAAAGAACAAATTATGTTTTGAATTTTTTTTTTAATTTCTTTTAATGTTTTTTATTTATTTCCAGGAGACAGAGAGAGAGACAGCGTGAGCAGGGGAGGGTCAGAGAGAGAGGGAGTCACAGACTGAAACAGGCTCCAGGCTCTGAGCTGGCAGTCAGCACAGAGCCCGACGCGGGGCTCGAACCCACGAACCGCCAGATCATGACCTAAGCGAAAGTCGGACGCTTAACCGACTAAGCTACCCAGGCGCCCCAAACAAATTATGTTTTGAAAACAAGGTTATTCAGCCTGGGAAAAGAATATAAAATATAAGTGTAAAAAGAGCAATTCAAAATCTAGGGAATATATAAGCATCAAGCACAAGCAAGATATTACATTTTGTGGGAACAAAGGGGTAGCAAATACTAAAAAGCCATTGGAGGTGGTGGGACTTCAGCTGAGTATAGATTCTAATATTGATGACAGATAGTGTTCAGGCAAAGCTTGTCTCTGCTGAGAACTACTTCCTTAGAATTTTCAGTACAGTAACCTCGTGATGTAAACCCTGGTATTTGTCCTTTTTGTTGTTGTTTCGTTTTTTGTTTTTTAATAAGGACCTTTTAGTACAGAGAAAACAACTTGTCCTAGATCACAAGTTTCACCGTCAGTATTAGGGGAACCCTCATTTCTCTGATTCCAAAGATTGCGCTTTCCCCACCTTGTCCTCTTCCTTAGAAGGAGAAGGAACATTAAGAAAGTTTATGTTCCTTTGTTCTCAGCCAGTATGCATGTTTAGAGGTGGGGAAAGGTGGTGACCAAGATGGAACCACTCAAGCAAATAGCATTTCCTCCACCTAATAGCCTTTTTGCTTGATATTAAATTACAGGTCAGGAAAAATGGAAAAGTTCTCTCTCTGTCTAATTCAGCCTAGGAAATCATTATGCAGAGGCTCTGTTTTCTCTTTCAGAATAAAATGTAACATGACACTTTGGGTTTAACTTTAGAATTACACAGCCGAACTTTCTTGGGTTGTTCCTATATGTTGCCTTCCAGATTGCACGGATTACCTGAGTGGAGACACTCTGCTCCCAAATGGCCTGGCGTTGGTCCTCCAAATTTCTATAAGAACATTCTGGGCCTGTTTATCAGATACCTTGCCAGTGTTACAAACTGAGAGTATTTTAGGAAACGCAATGCGTTTATGCAGGTGGTAAATCGAAATCCATCGGAAAGAAGTCCTCTACCTCTATGCAGAGAGGGATAGAGAGAACGTGAGAGGTATATGAAACACATTGGCTCTTATGCGTCATCCAGCTGGAGAAAATAATGAAAATTCTGAGTATTCTTCTAAATGGATATGACAACATCATTTAGCATATTTCAGACCTGTTCAGCCATTCGACCTTAATTTGTGTTTAAGAATAAGCTCTCAGCTCTATCACATTTTTTAAGGCACTCCTCATATATGTTTTCTACCAAAAGGTAGACTAGAATGACACTTATCATGTCTTTTGTTTACTAAATTGCAATGTCAGGATAATAAATGCTGCGGTTGGAGTATGTGTGTGTTTCATTTCTCTTAGGGAATTCTGTACTTCAAGGGCTTTCCTCTTCCACATTGCAGATAAAACACTACATCACACTCTTTAGTGAAAGAGACACTTTCTCCTTCAAGATGCCTGTTCAGCTGTTCCACAGCTGAAGAGCTGGGAAGACTTAAATTACATTCTTTTTCTGCCATTAAAAGGAAATGGGGGGAGGAGGGGAAGGACAAGAAACTTGCATCTGGTTCAATTTCTTTGCCAAATTCTTCATTTAATTGTTTTGTAATTTGAAGAAAACCACAAATGACAAGATGAAATTGCTAGGAATATAAATACAGAATTTAATTGTTATGTCAGGATTTCAATTCCCAAACCATGGTAATCTGAGTTGCAGTTTTCAGACCAACAAACAAGAAAAGCATTGGAGGCTGCTGCTGAGTTTGCTGGTCACCAGTGATCCTATCACCCCACCCCCCACCCTCTTCCCCACCAAGGTCACATACTGACCTTAAATCAGAAAGAAAGAGGAAGAGAGAGGTGGACTCTCTAACTTCTATGGCTTTGATCCCAGCATCTGGGATCTAAGACAAGATTCCTCAAGAAAAGCCATTTCATCAAGCCCACGATCCAAAATACACCAACGCCTAAGTGTTAAACACTTCACTGATACACTTCTATAAGTTTAGAACATCCTCGATAGCAACAAAATTCTCCTAAGGAGATTCCTTTGTTTTCATTTATGACATAACCTTCTCTAGATGAAGAGGCAATTTAGCCTATTAGGTTATTCTGGATTTTAAGTGAGGAAATGTGTGTGTCTCTCAGCTACCAAGCTGAATTTGTTTTTCTCGTTCCACTGCCTGGGACAGTGTTCCCTCCATAGTGCAGACTCAATTAATATTGGTTGAATTAATTTGTTTGATGAGGAAATGCACAGTAAAATGAGCCCTAGAATTTTGTAAAGTAGTTGAGTAAACAACTCTTCAATTCTCTAATCTGTGGTCTTTTCACATCTTATGAGGTCTCCAAACTCTAGTTTAACAAATCTGTATCTCATTCCCTTAAAGTTCTGGTTTTGGCTACATTAAAATCTAACGAAGTAATTGCAACTAAAATGCTATTGATTTAGAATGGTTTAATTTGCCATCCAATCCAGATAATTTTCTTTTTCCAGCATGATTTGTAGTCAGAGAACTCAGGGTCTATTATAGAGTCAATGGGAAACAATCTGGGGGGACAGAAGCACCTCCATATGCCTACAGGCCAACTGATTGCTTTCTTAGAATCTGAACCTTGAAAGGGGGAATTAGTTTCTAATCTTATTTCAAGGCACTTTTTTATAAGATGGTTTGTGGGGGTGATTGGTTATGCTCTTCAGTGAAGCAATTTAAATCTTTTTTATATGAACATATTCATAAATCATGGGACAAAAACCTAAAAGTCACAAGAGAGAAAAGCCTAGAATTACTGAAGTCACGTGCTTGGTTAGGAAAATATATTATGTAAGAGACTTATTTATCTAGATCTCTGTGAGATTTTAAAGGAAAATGAATTCTACATATATACTTCAATATATTTAACATACTTTTACTTATTTTCAACAACAGATAGCAGGCATGTTAAGTACTTAATGAGATACGGGAGAGTTTTAAAATTTATATAAATACTTTTCCCCCCAGACAATTCACACTCACAATTTTTCCTCTTTCTGATAACAGTGGAAAAATCCAGGAAAATCTTAGGTATCCACCCACTGTAATCTATACTTTGAATCATACCATTCTATCAAAAATCTTGGTTTCATCACAATAGAAATCTTTCCCCCCCTCAGTAGAAAAATCCCTATTATGACAGTACCCTATTATATTTTTCATGAACTTTAAGTTTTAAGCATATCAAAGACTATAGTAAAAAATACTCTTGGGAATGAATTGTACAGTTCTGGCTTTAATACTCAACTAAATGAAAACAAGGGTGTCATATATTCTTGAGTCACATCATGGTATTTTCCAAAGATTTTCTATAAAAGTTTACCATGTGGATTAATATAGTGATATTAATTTAGTAGTTAAGGCAAGTCAGATTGCAAACTTTCGTATGTGACCACTTACTTGCTTCTCAGTTCATCCCAGTATACCATTATATTGCAAACCATTGTTACCAGAGATGTTACAAACACCTTCTCCTGAGCCTTTCCAGATTAGCCCCATTAACCACTCCTTGCCTGAGAAGTCTTCAGTTAGATAGAAATGGCTGGTTTAGCTTTGGTGGTATACTTCTCTGGTAGGGCAGTAGTCATCTTGAAGTATCTTTCTAACTGCAGAGCCATCTGCTCCTATATTATTTCTGGAAACTGCCTGCTTCCTTCCTCACACCATATGCATGGACCCCAGAAGCCATTTCTATAATAAAGGACTGCCCTCACTGGCAATTTGGGCCAGAGCTAGATACAATACAAGCATGGTCAAGTAATTCTCTTTCCTAGAAATCTGTAACTAGGACCAAGAGAATAGGGTCAAGTTGTCTGTGTGGCCAGAAGTCAACATGTAGACTCAAACTGAGAGTGACCAAATTCCACCATATGTAGCAGACTCAGAGGAAGCATAGAATGAAACAGGTACACAGAGACAGAGAAAAAGAGAGAAATGGAAGTTCCTTCCAACTCTCTAATTCTAGCTGCATCCTCAGGTCCAATCAATTCCTACCCTTGATTCCTATAAGGCGTCTCTGTATTTCATAACAAATCTTGTTTGTCTTAAACTATCCAGGGATTCATTTCAGTTACTTGCAATTTGCCTTAGGGAGATTTAGAAAATATTGACCTAATCTCCCCCATTTGACTACATATTCTTCTAGGACTAGAAGCCAAATCTGCTTCTTTTGGATGTTCCCATGGCCTGATTCAGTAATCTCTCTTCAGTTTTTTCTGCCAACTGTCATGTGGAGAAAGATCGGGGGGGAGGGGGGTTAAGACTAAGGGATTTCTCCCTGTATCTTAATCTCTCTAGGGGCCATCTCAGGTCTTCTGAGATATTAAGTTTTTGGGGGGAGGTAAATTCACAAACTGTGTTCTCCTTGATCTTCTCATGCTTCTAGATAACAGGTTTATATGTGAGCAAATTATATATAATTTTTAACAAAGATATTGGTGGGAATCTTCTGACAGACACCTTCTGATAACTTCAGTGACAACTGCCAATTTTCAAAGGTTTGTTTTGGATAGATTTAGTTACATTACATGTAGAAGCCAAATTTTCTTTATAATATTTCACATTTTGGTGTGTTTGGGTGGCTCAGTTGGTTAAGCATCCAACTTTGGCTCAAGGCATGATCTCATGGTTCATGGGTTCAAGCCCTGTGTTGGTCTCTGCGCTGACAGACTGAAGCCTGAAGCCTGCTTCAGATTCTGTGTCTCCTTCTCTCTCTCTCTGCCCCAGCTTATGCTCTCTTTCTAAAAAATAAATAAGTAAACATTAAAAAATACTTCATAGTTTTTTTTAATTCAAGTCAGTTAACATATGGTGTAGTCTTAGCTTCAAGAGTAGAAACTAGTGATTCATCTCTTACATATGACACCCAGTGCTCATCCCAAAAGTGCCCTCCTTAATGACCATTACCTGTTTACCCTGTCCTCATACCCATCTCCCCTCTAGCAACCCTCAGTTTACTCTCTGTATTTAAAAGTCCCTTATGATTTGCCTCCCTCTTTATTTTTATCTTATTTTTCCTTCCCTTCCCCTATGTTCACCTGTTGAGTTTCTCAAATTCCACATACGAGTGAAATGATATGACATCTGTATTTCTCTGACCTATTTCACTTGGCATAGTACTTTCTAGTTCCATCCACACTGTTGCAAATGGCAAGATTTCATTTATTTTCAACACCGAGTAGTGTACCATTGTATATAGATACCACATCTTCTTTATCTATTAGTTGACAGACATTTGGGCTCTTTCCATAATTTGGCTATTGTTGATAGCCAAATGCTATAAGCATTAGGGTGCATGTACCCCTTCAAATCAGCATTTTTGTACCCTGTACATAAATTCCTAGTAGTGCAATTGCTGGGTCATAGGGTAGTTCTATTTTTAATTTTTTTGAGAAATCTTCATACTGTTTTCCAGAGTGGTTGCACCAGTTGGCATTCCCACCAACAGTACAAAAGTGTTTCCCTTTTTCTGCATCATCACCAACATCTGTTTTGCCTGAGTTGTTAACTTTAGCCATTCTGACAGGTGTGAGGTGGTATCCTATTGTGGTTTTGATTTGTATTTCCCTGATGACAAGTGATGTTGAGTATTTGTTCATGTGTCTGTTAGCCATCTAGATGTTTTCTTTGGAAAAGTGTCTATTCATGTCTTCTGTCCGTTTATTCACTGGATGGCTTGCTTTTGGGGTGTTGAGTTTTGGTAAATTCTTTATAGGTTTTGGATACTAATCCTTTATCCAGTGCATCATGTGCAAATATCTTCTCCCATTCCATCGGTTGCCTTTTAGTTTTGTTGATTCCTTCATTGTGAAGAATCTTTTTATTTTGATGAGGTCCCAATAGTTCATTTTTGCTTTTATTTCCCTTGCCTTCAGAGCCCTGTCAAGTAAGAAGTTGCTGCAGCCTATGTCAAAGAGGTTGAGGCTTGTTTTCCCCTATAGGATTTTGATGATTTCTGCTTGATTGTTGATTTGCATCAATCTTGGTATTTGGAGAAATTACACTCTTCTCTTTAGAAGGAAAGTCTTGCAACCCACTTATCCATGCTGCCACCCATTGATCTTTACTGTTTTCACCGTGGTTACTACATTTTCATCAGGGTCTTGGTGGATTCAGAATTATGGATACTGTTTTATTTTTTATTCTAAATTTGTCCAATATTTTAAAGTATTCATTCTCTCCCTAGCATGTTGAGATTCTAGATTAATGGTTCCCAAACTGTAGAATGCATCAAAATCACCTGAAAGCCTTATTCAAACACAAATTTCTGGATCCCACAGAAGTTTCTGATTCATTATATCTTGGGTGTGTCCTAATAAGTTGTTCCAAAGTGATGGCATTGCTATGAATTGGGACCACACTGTTTAGAATATGAAAAGAAGAACTGCTTTTGACTTTCCCCGTGTGCTACTCAAATCACCAACTTTTCATTTTCCTAGACCACTAACTTAGTAACAGCATATAAAACCCACCTGGCCAAATTTATTGAAAATCCTTGGAATTACCATGATGTAATCAAGAATAGAGGAAAATGTATTAAGGTTTTCCAGAGAAGCAGAACCAATGGGGTATATATCCTACAGTCAAGGCCCAATACATTAAATTCCCAGGTAAATGGACAGATGAATGTCCATATCATTTCTAGATTGGAATATATGAAAGGGTAGGTAAATTTTGGGCTTAGGATTGGATCTGTATTGTAAAATCAGAGGGATATATGGGGGGCTTTGTTGGTTAAGTGTACAATTCTTGATTTTGGCTCAGGTCATGATCTCACAGGTGTGGGTTCTAAGTCCCACACAGGGCTCTGCACTGGGCATGGAGCCTGCTTAAGATTCCCTCTTTCCCTCTCTCTCTTGGCTTCCTGCTCCCTCCCCTGCTCATGCAATCTTTCTCAAAAAATAAAAAGAGAAAAGAAAGGAGATAAAGAAAAGAAAACCAGGAAACGGTTGAGTGCATAGTATGTGGCTAATATAATTAGTAGCTCATTGGAAGGGAGGATATTAAAAAGAATATGGGATTTTTAGGTCAAGGGACCTAGATTTTAATCCTGTCTCCAATTTTTGCTATGCAAAAAATCATCCTTATGCTATATCATCAACTATATGGTGGAAATTACATCACCTCACCCCAGGTCTATAGTAAGGATTAGCCATATGTATAAAAAGGAGTAATATGAAATCCAACACATAGTAGATATTCAGAATGCCACATTGGATGTGGCAGTGGTACTGATATTATGGTTGTCATTGACTAGAGCAATGAAAATATGATGCCTAACTTGGTCGTTTTTTTCTCCTTGCCTTTGTATTTACTCTTCTTAATATCTATTTGCCATTTCATGGTTCTCTTTTCCCTCAAAACTCTATTCCAGACTCATCTTTCCATGTTCTTCATCCTCTACTCCAGTCTGTCTCTATATCACCTATCCATGGGGTATGAACTCATTTATTTATCAATTCAATATACTCATCAAATATTTATTGAGTGCTTGCATTATGATAGATTAGGCTTCATCAACAAAACAGTACCACTTGAAGTTATCATATGAGTCAATTATTTAAGCTCTTATGTAAATAAGGGCCAAGATTAGTACATTTAGGGGGTAGAAGTCAAGCCTTATGGAATAGTAACTGCATACAGCATATATTCAAAAAATATTTAATGACTTGGAAGACTACTTAGTGTGGTGGAAAATACAGGGGATTTGGAACTAGATAGACATGGGTTCAAGTCTTAGCATTACAACTGGTTACCTGTGCGACCTGAAATATGTATCTCTCCACTTTACATCCCTCCCACCAGCACCACTGACAAGTTTCTTATGCTCTAAAGTACAGATCTGGAAAGCCTTCCCTGACCCATATCACTCCAAGTTAGTCCCTCATCTCTGGAACCCTGGGTTTCTTCTGTCTCAGCACTTATCACATCTGGGATTACATGTCTGTCTCCATACCCAAGTTATAAGTTCTTTGAAGAATAGAAAAATCATATTTGTGTTTCTACCTCCAGTATCTAACATAGCATACTAGTGAAGGTCTAACCTGGCTCTAGTGAAATTTGCTTGCTGAACAAGCCCCATTCAGTTTATACACTCTTCATTTGACTGGGGCATCAGTTGGTTTGGAAACATTGCTGAGACATTATTTGAGTGTTTGACCTTCCTAACTAAAGTACCAATTCTCCAAGGACAGAGCCCCATCCTCTCCTTGTTTATGACTTCTGCTGACCCATGCTCTGCTCTGGTCTGTGTAAATGTCCCCTGTACATATTGTTGACCAAGTGTTGAGCAAGTAACTCTCCAAATGTTAAATCTTTTTAAGAGGTCAGCGAAATTCCTATTTTGCCATTTTCCTTGTTCTTTGAGGACAAAAGGATCCCCCTAGAATTTCCTCTGTGCTGTTCACTTGCCATCAGCCCCAGATGACCTCCTCGAAGGCACAGCCTCTGTAGGTAAAAGGTATTTGTTCATCTTTATGAATGTCAGTCTTTTGACATTCATGGTAAATAGACAAGTTCTCAGTCTCTTGACATTCATAGCAAATAGACAAATCCTTCAGTAAATGACAATGGTCCCCAGCATCACATTAAAAACTCTTGGGGATAAGCACTCAAGGGTAGCCATGGTTCAGGCTCAACTTTCAAAGGCTTTGTAATGTGCTTTACCTACAAAAAAAAATGTCTGCCGTCACCTGTTACAGCCTCAACAGCAGCATTTTTAGAGCCCTCATCTATATTTAAACTTGCTCTTGCTTAGTCAGGAGCAAGAGATGTTGCCTGCCAGCATTTCCAAACAGCAAGAACGACACAGGCAGCTTCCAATATAACAAGCACAGCTCAAGAGGGCTACTTCTTTGGTATTCCCTACTGCATTGGTTTGCCAGATGATGCTGATTTTATGCACCACCAGTGTTGCCATTTTGACGACTTTTCTCCAATCTTCAACAAACTCAAGGGCCTTGGGCCTCCCAGTGGGTCATTTAAGCAGCAATCCATTCATTGTTCATTATTAAATTAACAAATATTTATTGGGTAGTTACTACAATGAGAACACCTCCTACTACTTTAGAAGCAGATTGGCATAATGGTTAAGAGCATGGACTCTGAAACCAAATTACCAGGTTTAAAGACTCAGATGCTCTATATATTAGCTGTGTAATTATGGGCAGTTTATTTAACCTCTCTGTACTGCAGTCTATCCATTAGTCAAAGGAGGGTAATAATAACTTCTTCATGGGTTTGTGGATATTAAGAGTTAACATCTACAGTGTTTAGAACTGGTTAATAATGTCTAATGTTAGTATTACTGCTATGTCCCTACTCATGAACAAGGTTATGGAAATACAAAGATGAACAAATTTGTTAAAGTTCTTACATAGAGTCCAATGAAAGTAATAAAATAATTATGCTAATTATTGTATACAGTAATTACAAGTTAAGATAAACATATACAGGAGAGGATTACAGGAAAGAATGTGAGGGCACAGTCACAAAAGCACCTGTCCTAGACTTGAGTATTAGATCTGTGTTCTACGTAATCCAAACACATATACTGAGGTTGCATGAGTGGAGAGAGAGATGGCAGGTCTGGAAAAGATGGAACAGGATAACTGTTAAATGGTCTTTCTAACTGTGTTAAAGTGTTTATTCTTACCCATTTGGAAAAAAGAATTTATTGAAGGATTTTAAATAGGTGAGAAGCTGGTGTTTGATTTGCATTTAAAATAAGTACTCTGGCTACACCTTAGAAAATGTACTGGAGAGGTGCCTGAAAATAGATATGATGAGACTGCTTAAGTGACCCTTTTAATGACCAAGGCAAAAGATGAAGGTGGCTTGGATTTCAATGGTATAGGTAGAGATGAAGATAAATAAACTAGGCTCTTCTTATGTTACCTGGTATCTCCTACTCTTGAAATACCAGCTCTGCCTTTGCCCAAGGTGATGGAGTGGTTTATTTTTGTAAACCTTCTACTAGACTCTAAATACTACCAGATCCCCTAATGAAAGAGACACATCACCAATTGATGTTCAAATATTCAAAAAGTATTTGCTAGATGCATGGGACCTTCTGTTGGGGGCAAAAAGACAAAAATAAATAAATAAAAACTTAAAAAGAGGGAAGTCAGGGAGAAGGAATAGAATGTTGAAAGAAATTATAAATTCTGTTGTCATGAAATGAAAATAAAAATGCTCCAACAAAGTGTGTTAGCCATGACTTTCCCAAGGATGGATGAGTTTTATGGGAGGTGCACAGCCCTTTGGCACCTCTAGTGGAAAAGATCATCTCCCTGGATATGGCAAGACTTTGCTCTTGCACGAAAGCAGATCTTGGCTAATGTGTCACAGACCTGTGTTGACAGTTTTCAGATAGGAAGCTTTCAAAGACAGAGGTTTGGAAAGTGGGTCTTAGCCAGAGTGCCTGATGCAGGAAGAAAACATTTGGAATTAGATTAGAATCTTCACATTTACTACCAGGAAATGGAGACAAGATAACAGCTCTTATGGTACAAGACACTGACAGGACAAGAGAGGGAAGATAAATAGCCTAAATCCTGAGCACTATTGTTTAGTAGCTTTTTTACCTACCTGGTTTTTGCTTAATCTTCATGACAACGTTGGGGTATTTAGTATCCTTATTTTTTAAATGAAGAAACTTAAGCTCAAAAAAGTTAAAGGACCTATTCAGGTGACTCAGCCTAGAAATGAAGATAACATGACTCTATGGCCATCTGGTCCTCAAAAGCGTTCTCTTTTTTACTATATGACACTTCTATGCTTATGGCATCATTTGCCTAGTCCTGTTGGCTTAAGTGGGCTTCTTTGTAAGGTCTTTCCCCCTCATCCCTCCTTGAAAGTATAAATAGCTTCCAGATATCTCTCAGCTTATGATGGGGTTACATTTCAATAAATCCATCGTAAGCTGAAACTATCATAAGTCAAAAATGCATTTACGACACCTAACCTACCAAACACCATAGCTTAGCCTAGTTTACCTTAATTATGCTCAGAACACTTAAATTAGCCTACAGTTAGAAAAAAAAGTCATCCAGCACAAAGCCTATTCTATAATAAAGTGTGGATTATCTTATGAGATTTGTTGAATACTGCACTGAAAGTGAAAAACAGAATGGTTGTATGGGTGTAGAATAGTTGTAGGTCTATTGCCCTCATGATCATGTAACTCACTGGGACCTGAGCTCATCGCCCAGCATCAGGAGAAAGTACCATACCACATATTGCTGGCCTTGGAAAAGATCCAAAGTCAAAAATTGAAGTGCAGTTTCTACTAATTGTGCACTTTCACTCATTTTAGGTTAAAAAACTGTTAAGTTGAACCATCGTAAGTCAGAGATGTAATGAGAAAGCAAGACAAGTAAGGAAGGTAAAATAAAAAACTCTACTACTTTTTTGTTTCTCTAACACCAGAGCTTAAGGGTACAAGACAAAATGATAGAAAAAGGAGGACAAAGATATTTTATTAGAAAACAATAGTAAAATGTGTTGGAAACATCATCTACTCATAATATTTCATAGCATTAAAATTGGTACCACGTGCTACTTTATGGGGATCTGATGGATTTACTAAGGGAGCACTGTGATTAAAATGGGGCACACCATTCTTTTTCTTTCCATATGGTCTCTACCTTGCATCCCCACAGGCTTTTCTGGGTCCAGTCTTGTTCTGACAACCTTCTTGTCATCAGAATCATTAACAGTGGTTTCCTCACTGGGGTATTAGTTGGTAATGTTGGAGTGCCAGCATTCTCTGGGAGGAACTGACTGCTTGAGTCACAGGCAAACGCTATAATTAGATCTCTAACAGCTGTAGCAAGGATGAGTTGGCAAGTTATAGTGAATTTATGGGATTAATTTAATATCTAGATATCTAGATATAGATGATATAGGTGATATAGGTGATATAGATATAGATATAGATATAGATGATATAGATATAGATATATTCCAATCTTTATTTCTGAATCTCAACCTTATATCATTTATCTTTTTTTTTTTGGTCTTTCTCCTGTTCAACATTAGTGAGAAATCATTCTTTCTTCCTCTGCTTCCATAAATTACATCCATAACTTAAGCCATTTAATTGTCTCATCTGCATTATTAGTGATTTAAAATTAACTTAATTTTATATGTAGTTTCATCCTCAACTTATGAGATGAGTAGTAGTTATATTTTTATGTATGCATTAGAATAAATACACAACTATTTGTTCCATTTATCATCCACATTAACTTCCTGATAGATCAATGATATGTGTACTGTATTGTAGAAACTTCTTATACAATAAAAAGAGACTAGTTCTGCAACTTATAGATCATGTGTCTACAGTAATCTTCTTCCCCTTCCTAATATCAGTCTCCCCATCTGCAAATTGGGAAGGCTATAACCTACCACCTAGAGTTATTATGAGCATTCAGTGAAAGAATTAGTCATAGCTAGTAATCATTCAGTCCTTACTGTGTACAGAGAACATACCATGCTCTTGATGTAGATGTTTTTTATAATCCTGATAACAAACTTATGAGAAAAAAATACTATAATCATGTTGATTTTATAAATGAGGACTCTGAGGCTTTGGGCTGTTATGTAACATGTCCAAGGCTCCTCTTTAATCAAGTGGTAGAGTGAGAGTTTTCCCAGGCTCCTGACCTCTAACTCTGCACAATCAGTGTATCTGCCATCATGGTTGGCGCCAATACGTGCTTGATAACTATATACTCCTTTCTCATTGTTTGGAGACACCAACTCAACTCATGTTGTTACATCAAGTGCCAAATTCTTTGGGGTCAGAGTTACTTCTTCTCCCCCTATGGCCACCAGTGGGATGTTACACAGAGCTGAATCTAAAGAGCTATTTGTGCTTTATTTAACTGAAGGTTCTATAGTCTGAGTGGAATCACTTCCTATGTCAATTATTATTAAATAGCCTTGAGGGAGATGATTTTCATATCTAGTGACTTTAGGACAGGCTGTGCTGTAAACATAAACTGCACAAGCCTGAAGCACTCACCAGCTGATGAAGTCTGAGACTCTGGTTCCCTAGTTTGCTCCATCAGCTGAAGACTTCATTTCCCCAAAGGAAACCATTTACAGACATTTTTTATTGTGTACATTTTCAGGAAGAATTAGGAATCAAGATGAAAACTTCATAAGGAAGTGGGGAAAGATTGCATTTGGGTACTTGGTGTCTGGGGAAGGATAAAGGCCAGTACTGAGGTGATAAATGGGCATATGTAGAGGAGAGAGACTTTGCTTCCTTCATAATTCCTCATAGAACTCTTCCTTACTCTGGCTATCTTCATTCCCCCAACATAACTAGTCACTAACCTTTCATGTTTTGTGATTTGATCTGACCTGATCCAAACTGTTGACCCCTTTCCTAGGAAAATGCACGCCTATGCATGCACATGAATTTGCACAAAGTTTCAGGGACTAAATGAACCCTACTAAGAATCTATAGAGCCCAGGTTAATAACTGCACATGCTCTGGAGATTTGATGAGGAAATCCCCCAAAGAAGGATTACAATCCTTTTGGGATGTCTTATACGGCCTAGAAAACTTGATGTTTGTTTCTTAGAAACTAAAGTTGTTAGCAAGCACTCCAAATCAACAGTCTTCAGTGTTAACACTCTCATTGAAAAAAGAACTGCAGTAACACTAGAATTTCTTCCTTTGAACAATATACCAGTATCCTAGTATAGCATTTAAACAAGAAGGAAAAAAGAGAACACAAAGACAGAAAGAGATGGCATGTCAATTGTTATTAAACATCAGAATTAAACATCAAAAATCTGAGTACTTAAAAAGAATTTTCCTCTATACACATTGATGCTCAACATAGAAATAAAGATGGTGAAAAGAAAAACTTAAGCAGCTCTTACAAAGTGCCAGACATTAGTTCACATGCCTTAACTAAAATGTATGATCCTGTTACCCCTTCCTCCATGAAAACTATAAGAAAAGGAAAATATTTTCTTATTCCTATATAAATATGCATAAATAATCTCAACCTAGATAATCCTCATAGGATGGGGATTTAAAATACTCCTTTAGGGGCACCTGGGTGCACCATCGGTTTAGCATCCAACTCTTCGTATCAACTAAAGTCATGATCTCACGGCTTTGTGAGATCGAACTCTGCATGGGGGTCTGTGCTGAAGATGTGGAGCTTGCTTAGGATTCTGTCTCTCCTTCTTTCTTTCTTTCTTTCTTTCTTTCTTTTTTTTTAATGTTTTATTTATTTCTAGAGAGAGAGAGAGAGAGACAGCATGAGCAGGGGAGGGTCAGAGAGAAAGGGAGTCACAGACTGAAATAGGCTCCAGGCTCTGAGCTGGCAGTCAGCACAGAGCCCGACGCGGGGTTCGAACCCACGAACTGGGAAATCATGACCTAAGCGAAAGTCGGACGCTTAACCGACTAAGCCACCCAGGCGCCCCTGTCTCTCCTTCTTTCTGCCCCTACTCCACTTGTGCTCTCTCCCTCTCTCTCTCTCAAATTAAATAAATAAAAAAAATTTTTTAAATACTCCTGTCAAATGACTAAAGAGCTTGTGTCACTTCATCATTATGATGCTTTTTTGAGTAAGTTTTCATAACTCTAGGGGCTTAAAGGAACCCACTAACTGGCCACTCAGCGGAAGAGTCCGAGGATTCCTAGCTCCCCAAAGATCATTTGGTGGCAGTAAGTGGGTTAAATATCCCAGATCCAGCCTCCTTCAGAGGAATCTTGTGAAGCAGAATGTCTTGCTTACTCTCATTGTTCTCTAGGAAAACTCTTGTTTTCCACCTCGGTTGGTATGTTGCAAACACTTTATCCCAGAGACACTGGGGGCCCATGTGGAATGGAATGTTGCCCATGAGCCAGATGTTTGTAAACCTTAGCTCTGAAATGTGGCACAATACCACAAACTGTCAAATTGTGTAAGAACTAAAGCAAAGACAAAAACAGAATGTAATATTTACCAGATGAGATTTGTGTGTGTGTGTAATCTTGCTGGAATTTTGGGAGTATCCAAGTCTCATACATTTCAAAATGAGCCTTGTGTCCCACCCCATCCTACCCCTACCACTCACCCCCAGTTTTCCCCTCCTGCATAGGGAAGGAGAAAGTTATGGAAGGGAAAAGCTTTGTCTGAATAAACAATAAGCTTGATATAGCCCTAGGCAGTTAGCTATACACTGAAAGGTGTATAAGACTTTTTTGGCCTCATCTCAGAGGGAGAGTCCTGACAATATTATTTCTGGAACAGTTTTCAGAATTAATGCTAAACAATGGGATATTGTGTGTGTTGGCAATTTTTATTGAGCATGAGTGGTTGAACAGTTATATAAGCTGTATGTTCATTAGCTTGTCCAAAACCTTTGAGTGTATAAAGTAAAACTAGATTTAAATGAAAATTTCCAAGCATGTGCAAGAAAATAATTTTCTTCATATGACTATTGATGTAATGTCACTGTGTGTACAAACCAGTAGAAGATACCTGTTTAAAGGAATTTAATTTAGAAAAGACTCAGAATGGCAAGAGTGGGAGAATTTTAAGCACATTTGAAACACAAGTGTTCTGAAGAAACATCAGGTTATTTTGATTTTAATTTTGAAAAGCAGTTTGAAGAGACTCAGCCCAAGTTCTTGCCACCAATGGATATTTCTTCTACTGAGAGAAGGGGGCAAGAGGTTTGATTTAATGGCTTCATTATGACATACCTGTGAGTGCTGAGTTTAGGCCACCACATTTGTACCATGTTACCTCTCCGCAATTACAGCTGGTGAGATCAGGGTAGACTTATGCCCCAGAGGAGCCAGTCCATGGATTAGGTGATGACTAATCTAATTCTCTCTTTCTCTTGAAAATCTGAATTAAGAGGCCCACTGCCTGAGATCAGACAATGGCTGATCTCTAAATTAAAAGATCACATTCAGATTGGAGTGGGGTGGCCTTTTTCAGCCTGTTGCAAGTTGGAGGATTAGCAGAGAAAGCCAATCTGCCAAGAAAAATGGAAAGTTTGATCAACTGCACAGAAAAAAAAAAGGGTATAAGATGACACGTTTCCAGAAAGAGAAACATGGTAAGCGTAGATACCTTGCAAATGCATGGGTTTCCATTTCCAGTCTGTGTAAGGCCCAGAAATAGGTCACTCTCTTTTGTTTGAGCTAGCTTAGGTAGATGCCTTTGGGCATCTCTGTTTTATATAGCTACCATTCTCCAAACATACTTTGATTATAATAGCAAGTTCCAGCACCATAAAACCCAACACTAGGAAAAGTTGCCGATTATTTCACTTATTCAAGTTAAGAAAAATTAAGGTTTATAATTTTACTTACAGAGATGGAGATTTTTTAGAAATTGATGTTTACTTGGTTTGTTTTTACAAAAGTCTCTTACACCCTTGGGTGACACTGAAGTGCAGCAAAGCTAGTAAGAACTAGGTTTGCTAGGGAAAGCATAGTGACTCTGCTTGACATAAATCTGCATTTAATAATTGTTTTTTGAATGGAATTTGTGCCACGACACAAGATAGGTGAGAGTAGGGTAGGTTTGCAAATAAAACTGCTAATAGCTACATTCCAATTCCACCATAGATGGTTGATTTCAATTCTTTTTATCCAGCTGTGTTGAAGTAAGTGAAACTGTAAGTGTTAATAGCAAATTAAATGAAATAGATACTGTACATGTGCATTATGGGAACCATAAACTCCGTAACATTAGCAGAAGATTCTAGAGGAGGAGAAAAAGATCCCCATGGTATGCTAGTGGATAATTTGAAAGAAACTACCTTACATTCAAGTCCTACTTTTGACTAATGGAGGCTCTGATGACAAAAGATCATGCTGCCACTTTGGGAGGTCAAGATTCTAGTTTCAAATTGCAATTAAAATGGATTTCTGCATCACCAACCCCTCCCACCTCTTATCCAGCACCTCCTTTCTCCAACCTCGTCCCTAGATTTTTCATTTATGATATGACCTTCCTAAATACTAAGCTGAGAAGTAACGCTTTCTTCTTCTTTTTTTTTTTCTTTTTGCAATTTAGAACACACATTAACAATGAATACTGCTGATTGACACTTATTGTGTCCCAGGAAACTTGCTAAGCACTTCATATATTTTATCTCTTCAACAGTCACAGCACTCCTGGGTGATGGACGATTTCCTGATCTCTCTTTTATAGGTAAGGAAAGTGATGCTCCCAGAGGTCAGGTTATATGCCCAAAGTCATACAGCTATAAGTGGCCAGGCTGAGATTTCTGCCCCTTCCCCATGAGCACCCCGACCCCCAGCCACCCCTGGCCCTGGTCTGACTATATGGCCTGGTTATAAACAATTAAGTTCTTCAAATTACGTAACTATGTGCTTAAATCTTGAAAACAAAATCTAGGGTTACCTCTGATATTAGTTATTTTTCCATAAATGACCGGGAACCTAGATCAGAAAGATATAGACTGTATAATTGAGAAAACACAAGGTCCTTTGCTCACTACTATAAAATAATCTTGAATAATTTCTTCCTATATAAAAACAAAATCACTCATTGTAGTATTATTATCTATTGCAGCATATTGACTTAACATGTAATAAATGTTTTATAAGTTTTAACTACAAAGTTGTTTAACTTCATATGAGCTAATGAACATACCTTTAGACTTTATGCTCTGAGATTACCTTATCTTAAACTCTCATTTGAAGAGTCCTAGGACAGGGGCACCTGGGTGGCTCAGTCGGTTAAGTGGCCGACTTCAGCTAAGGTCATGATCTCGTGGTTTATGAGTACGAGCCCCACGTCGGACTCTGGACTGAGAGCTCAGAGCTTGGATCCTGCTTTGGATTCTGTGTCTCCCTCTCACTCTGCCCTACTCTGCTCATGCTCTGTCTTTCTGTCAAAAATAAATAAACTCTAAAAAATTAAAAAAAAAAAAGAGTCCTAGGACAGACAGACATCCTGCATAACATCTGGCAAGGCTTAAACTCTAAGATAATAAGAGTTCCTCCAAACTAACACAGAATTCTTTGGACTTAGCTGCTTTTCTTCAAAAATTATTAGGATAGAAAACTGACCTCACTTAGAGTCAATTGAGCCTCTTTTTGGAGACCCATTTTTCAGAACAACAAAAAATTCTCATATTCTGGTTTCTAGTTCATTTTTAACCCTATACTAGATTTTTACCTTAAATAATATCAGGATAAAATTTAATCCGTAAAACATGTTAAAATCTTTTCCCTGGAGGAATACAGTGAGAGACAGTAGTATAGCAGGGAAGATTTCTCACTGGTAATGGGACATTGGCCTTGGACAGAAGGTAGGTTCTGGCTGCTCCCCAGTGAGGCATAAGGTCTTGCACACTATGTCCTTCGGAATTGAACACCATTAGTTTTGCTGCTCTGCTAATACAGAAATGGGAGTCACAATTATGCAAATAGATATTTATTAAATATAACAAATTGTTCTATTTTGACTTTGTTAGCTGTGTTGTATGATTTATTTCCTTTGAAAATACACTGACATTGGAAATAAAGGAAATGTAATAATAATTACCATGGGAAATATGGTTTGAAGATGCCGAAGGAGCCAAAATAGCAGTTGTGGAAAAAGGAATCAAAATCATTTGATGTTACCAACTGTACTATTAATAGGGCTCCAAGGAGAAGAAGGAGTGAGTGAGTTCCCAGAGCTATTAAGATTCCATCAGCCCTTCTCTTGCTTTCAGCAGTTCTGTTGTATACCTTTGATTGTTGGCATGGGTTCAAAGCCTAGAAGGGTACTTCGCTTGGAAATTCTCTCTCACACAAGTTAGAAAGATGGGGATACATGAATGCATTGCCTAGAAATGGAAGCTGCAACACACCACGAAGCAAGTATCCATGGCTCATTCATTTACTTATAACATTCCCCATATGAACTTAACCCCATTGATCTCTTCTCCCCACTTTTTTTTCCTGTTTCTTATTTTCTTTCTTTTTCTCTTTTCTGAAGAGAAAGCTTCATCTGATCTGGCAGAGAATGACAAACCTCAAAAGTGTAGGCATTTTGTATTCTAATGACAAATGTTATCCTGGGGCGGCAAGCAGGGCCTGAATGTGCACACGGAGCAAGTTATCTAGTTATAACTGTCACAGTGCCAGGTAACGGGAGAGCTTGGGAAAGGTCTTCCATCAATGGCTGGGTGCATTTTCTCTTCTGAGAAGAGTCCGAGTCAGCAGGTGGGATTCTCTCCGTTCCTACTACAAAGGCGTGGGGGCATTAGTTAAGATTGCAGACCTCACCTTTATCAGAGTGGTCAGAATACAGTAATGCTAGCCTTTTCTTTGTCTTACCAAACTTGAAACCCTGTTTCAAAGAAGGCAATCAGAAGCCCTTTGTGATTTCTGAGCTTGGATTGAGTTTACGATGCTTCTCTGAATTCATAGTACATTCCAGCTTGGAGCTACCCTACACTCTAGGCTGTCTTGTGTTCAAGAGGGATTTGCAGCAGGGGGAGGAGGTAGATTTAAGGTCCCTCGAAGACTGTTGGGAGGAAAAAGCTTTGCTTTTTATTTTGTTTTAGCTTTATTTGGCCCATCACTCCATGAATGGTCTTGGAGAGAGAACACAAGCTGGAAGAATAGGGCCTGCTTATTGACCTTGAGGAGATTAGAACAGTGGGTTAGAATGGGCCATGAAATGTGGTTATGTATACAACATGCTAACATGGAAACACAGGCATAATATATTGTGGGGGAAATAGAAACCAGGCCACAAGCTAATGTGTACGATATCTCTATCTTAAAAAACTATGTTAATTATGTATGTATGTACTTTGGAAAAAAAAAATGTTTGGAAGGAAATAGACCAAAATGTTAATAGAGATTGTCTTGGAATGGGCCATTTGAATAGTTTTACATTCTTTTCTCTTTGCTTATTTATAGTTGTTCCTTTTTCCCCCTAACTTGTTCAAGCTTTTACTTACATATATTTCCATTTAAAGTTAAAAGCTAAAAAAGTAAGATATTAATGAAAAAAAGTAAGCAAATTTTCCAAAGCTCACGTCCTGCTCCTGCTGCATTCTGCCCGAGGAATCTCTAACAACTGTTCTTACACCCTCAGTTTTCTCCTTAGAAAACAATGATAATAACTGTACCCTCCTCATAGGGTAGCTGTGAGAACTTAATAGCTTAATATCCATAACAATGTTTTGTAAAGTATATACTGTCTGTAACCATGGAGCTGTGCTGGCCAATATTTGGCCTCCTTCACTTCTGGGAAAGCCAAGTCCTTCCTTAAGAATTTTCTGTGAGCATCATATGTGGGTTAGGGGGTAGTGATTGTTTCCTTCCCCACAAGGGGGTCCGTCATCCCCCAGGGCCCCACGTCCTGGCTTCCTTCTGGCACTCCCTTCATCATGGTGGTGGCAGTGGATGTGTGCAGAGCAGAAGTTACTCCTGGACATTTATAGAAGAATGCGAACTGTGTACAAACAGCCCCAAGATAGAATTGTGGCTACAAAGCAGTCAAACAAGGCAGAATTTAACCATCTTTTTTTTTTTTAATTTTTATTTATTTCTAGGAGAGAGAGAGAGAGACAGCATGAGCAGGGGAGGGTCAGAGAGAGAGGGAGTCACAGACTGAAACAGGCTCCAGGCTCCGAGCTGGCAGTCAGCACAGAGTCCGACGCGGGGCTCGAACCCACGAACCGCGAGATCGTGACTTAAGCGAAAGTCGGACTCTTAACCGACTAAGCCACCCAGTCGCCCCAGAATTTAACCATCTCTGAGACCAGCCACGTAACCAGCCTGAACATGAGCTTCCTCATCTGAGAAAGGGAAATACCGTAGCCGCTCACTCACTGGGTTAGAACCAGCTAGAGAATAACGACTCAGCACTTAGTTGACCTCCTGGCACAGAGCGAGTGCTCAATAAGTATCAGCTGCTGGTGCTGTTAATCCACCAAACAGTCCTTGCTAATGACATTCAGTGCTGACTAGGGGCAACAGTTATTTTTAAAAACTATGCGGTTATAGTAAGGATAGATATAATGTAGATCTGTTAATGCCGGGACAGCACGAGAGGAAATGCCCAATGTGCTGCATACTTTATGTTAACTTTCTCATCTTTTTGGTGTTTGAAATGCAACAGACTTGATCCTCTGAATAGTTTCAGGTCTTTATTATATTCTGCCCAGGAGTATTTTCTTTGCCCAACCCAAGACACTTAGGGAGCAAGATCAGAGAAAGAGCATGGCTATTGCAGTGATGAATAAATACGACTGTAATCTGAACACTCTCCCCACCCAGTGCTGCAGGGCTCGCAACTCATTTTATAGCTTTGCCCTGACTGCCAAAGTCAGAGGCCCTGTCATTCCTTGGAAGCTCACTGCATACAATGAGACAGCATGGAGCACGACTAGAGGGCCCCTCCAAACCCAGAGGATCTATTGAGATCCTGGCTCCTCTGCCTGTTACTAACATGTGCCTGTGTAGCCTCTCAGCTGCCTTAAGAATGAGAAATGATCTTAAGGAGTCTAGCATAATATTTAAATATAATAGGCATTTAATATATTTTTGTGATTATTAATATCACTATCTCAAATCTGAATTAAAGAATATTTATGAGTGATAGTCCTTCCCTATCCTGTGCTAGACAAATGGCCCCTAAGGTTCGGCTCTGCTTCTATCACCATAGTAAGAGAGACCCAACACCCTGAGTCTAACACACTTTGTTCTGGAAAAGACCAAGGAGATGAGAGCAGACACAGGTCATATCATGGCTGTCTGTTATAAGGATGCTTAGTTTAAAACTGAGAGAACAGAACTCCCTACAAAGAACACTAAGAAGAGTAACAGTAACAATTAATATTATTGACCATTAATTATATGTCAGACGCAAGTAGTATATATATATATATATATGTATGTATACATATATACATATATATATACATATATTTATATGTATACATATTTTTTTAATGTATATATATTTTTTAATTTTTTAACTATTTACTTATTTTTGAGAGAGATAGAGAAAGAGAGCATGAGCAGGGGAGGGGCAGAGAAAGAGGGAAACACAGAATCCGGAGCAGACTCCAGGCTCTGAGCTATCAGCACAGAGTTCAAAGTGGGGCTCAAACCCATGAACTGTGAGATCATGACCTGAGCTGAACTTGGACACTTAACCAACTGAGCCACCCAGGCACCCCAAGAAGCAGTGTATTTTTTTAACCTGCAAAAGAGCCATTTGAGTCTTAACAATATCCGCATTTGACAGATAAGAAAATTGGATCACAGGAAGGTTAAAAGAACTTGTTCCCACAGCTAGTAAATTTGGGAACTGAGATTCAAAGCTGGGCCATCCAGCTTTTGTGTCCACGTTTTGCCCTACTATGCCATATCAATTTCTATTACCTAATGGGGTTGTTGGAGGAAGAGAAATTGAACATCATTTATTACTACAAGGGGCCAAAATAGGACCAGTCATAGGCATCTCAGGGAAAGGAATTTCATCTCAATTTAGGAAAGGTTAATGGTCAGCAGTCATTCAAAGATCAGCTGCTGCATGAGGTAGTAAGTCTTATGTTAATAGAAGTATTCAAGTAGCTGTTGGACAGCCTTGTAGGATGGGAACTTTTTGAGGGGATTTTATTTAGTGTAACGTTGGAGAAACATTACACTAAATAAACCCTAAATCCTTCCACAATACTGACATTCTTCTGTGCCTCTTGTAACACATCGTAGTTGTTTAATGAGCATTTCAGTAAGTGGATAATTGAATGAGGCCCCCAATGGCATGAACATACCACTTCAAAGAATTGCCTAATATGTGCAAAGCAAAAATGACCTTTTCTTCCAGATGCCTAAAGTGCTTAGTGACTTTAGATATGTCAATCAACGATAAAGGTTATCCTCATATAGTAATGTTGTATTTAACTGTTTTCTTTGTTATAATTGGATTTTAAAATCCTTGCCCACAGAGACAATGCCTTACCTCATATAAAACAGAGCACATATTAGAGGTCCTAATATAGTATTAAATGTTGGAGTCAATAGAAATATGATTCCGCTTCTGGTGAATATTCTAGATGCTGCCAAGATGCGTTGGATCAAAGATCCATCCTGAACTGCTCATTCGTTCATTTATCAAAGTTGATGATTTTGTTTAAATTAACTTTTACTATGTGCCAAGTGTTGCACAAAGAATGGAAATGACCTTGCCATTAAGGGGGGGCCTTTGCCATAAGAAGTACTAGGTAAACCCAGGGTGGAGGAAGCACGGGTAATGCCTTAGGAGCCTGGCTGCCTGGGAGATAAGGAAAGCTCCAGAACTCGAGGCAAAGACAACTGAAAGCAGTTGCAGGGCCAGACACCCAGGAGACATTTGTCAAATAGTGTGTTCACTGAACACAGCTTATCTGTGGAGCCCTGTCACATAGACCAAGGGTTCTCTGCTGTGTCCCCAGACGAGCAGCTTCAGCATCATTCGGCAACTTGTTAGAAATGAATGTTCTCAGGCTCCGCCCCGGATCTGACTCAGAAACTCTGGGCGTAGAGCTCAGCTCTTTTGTTTTAACACATCTTCCAAGTGACTCTGATACACACTCAGGTTCGTCATCCTCTGTAGAGACCAGACCCTCAAATAGGATTGAGCCAGGTAAATGCCCTCCCACCCCCAACACACACATTCCTCAAATGCCATTGTAGGTAAACACTGGTAGAGTGCCATTCCTCAGGCAAGGCAGACCTCTTCTGCCTGTGGGTTCTTCCCAGCATTCTCCTGGTTTGGGAGCACTACCACACTATGAGAGGCTGGTACCTGCTGGCCCTGGTAGGCGGCACATATGCCCTCTCCGAGGATGGAACAACATCAAGAGCTCCCCCTTGTCCTCACACGGGTTAATGGCAATCTGTGGCTGATTGCCCTGCAACATTCAAAAGTGAGAATACAGCTCTGTTTCCTGAGTCTCCGAGGGCAACCCTAAGATTTGGGCTGCGAGTCCCTGGACAGACCAAGGAAATAGAAAGTGAAAACAAACACGGAGGTTTATTTTCCTAACTTGCCAATTGCAAACAGAATTTTGTTTAATAAACCATGAAATGATTCACAGAGGTCTGTGTATTATTCCAAAGTGCAGCTGGCTAATGTAAAAGACGCTTTCTCCTCAGTCTTTCAGGTCATATACAATTCCCAGGCATGCCAATTTGTATTTATGTATTGGTGAGGCCTGTACATGCTTTGTGAGTCAGGGAATTGGGAAGCCCACTGTCAAGTGGGCATGGTAAACAAGAAGCAGCAAGGGCGAATGAGATGCTATTAATCTCAGACACTCATCCGCATCTCCATGGCTCCCACCCCAGCCCAGGTCATCGTCTGCACCAATGGATGACTACAAGTCTCTGATACCAACACCAGTGCTCTCCAGTCTGACCTCCGCACCCAGCCAGAGTAAATTTTATTAAAAGTTTGATTGTGTCAGCCACTTGCTTACAAGAGTATCTTACATATATTCATCTAAGAACATCTTCCCACTGTAATTGGAATCAAACCTGTGCTCTTATTATGGCCACCAGGTTTGCATGTGGCCCTTCCTACCTCCACCTCCTGTCACTATGACTCATTCCAATCCAGCCACAACGTCCATCCTCCTGCTTTTCAATTCACGGCAGTTGCTTTGTTCTTTGCTGTCTCTAGACCTTTTCACCATCTGTGGCCTCTGCTTATAAATGTGCTCACTTCTGCTCTTCACCCAGCTGTGTTCAATTCATTCTTGAGGCCTTATCTGAGCTGCACTTCCTCAGGGAACCCTTTTCCTCAACCCCAGCAGATGTCACAGACTAAGGCCTTTATGTTATACATTCAAAACATTCCCTGGATTGGTGCAGCCACCATGGAAAGTGATATGGACATTCCTCAAAAACTTAAAAATAGAACTAGCATACGTACCACCCAGCAATTTCACTTCTGGGTATTTTTCTGAAGAAAACAAAAACATCAATCTGAACAGATATATGCACTTCTATGTTCATTAGAGCATTATTTACAATAACCAAGATATGGAAACAATCTAAGTGCCCATTAATGGATGAATGGATAAAGCAGATGTGGCATGTGAGTGTATAATATTAATATGTAAGTTATACATTATATAATATTACTGAGCCATAAAATAGAATGAAATCTTGCTATTTGCAACAATGTAGATGGAGCTAGAAGGTAATATGGTAAGTGAAATAAGGAAGATAAAGACAAATGCCATATGATTTCACTTATGTATGCAATCTAAAAAACAAAATGAACAAATAAACAAAACAGAAGCGGACTCATAGATACAGGAAACAAACTGCCAGTTACCAGAAGAGGGTGGGTTTGGGGGGCAGGTGACATAAATAAAGAAGTTTAAGAGATACAAACTTCCTGTTATAAAATAAATAAGTGATAGGGATGTGATGTGCAGTGTAGGGAATAGTGTCAATAATATCCTAATGGCTTTGTGTGGTGACAGACTGTAACTAGACCTACTTGTGGATCATTCTGTAATATTTAAAAATACTGAATCACTGTGATGTACACCTGAAACTAATAGGATATTGTACGTCAGTTATACATCCAGAAAAAAATCCCCTGGATGATTTCCACAAACCATTGTCAAAATTGCAAGTCAGCAACTGTTTACCTGACTATATACTATTCCCTTTTCTTATGGGATACAGCTTCATAAGAGAAATAACACTAACTACTCTGTTCATTATTGTATTTCCAGCTCCTGGCATAGAGTAGGTTGTCAATCACTATCATTCAATATCTACTGAATGACTCAATGAATAATCTAAGTCTTTATAAGGATTTGATATTTCTGAAGCAATCTAAATGGAGGGAGAGAGATGTGTTAACCCAGGATGAGGACCATTCCAGCACCAAAAAAGAAAGGTTAAATTTAGACACATTTTTATGCAGGGGACTTGTAACTGAGAGGCCATAAAATGAAGAATCATCATTTAGAGTACCCACGCATAGGCTCCACTGGTGGTATGGCCTCTGAGCTCTGCTTTCCAAATGGAAGGGAAGAAGCGGAGACCCCCAGCACTGTAATGCAGGATGTGCCTTTTTACTTGAAGTTGGATACATTGCTGAAAACTCTTTATGGTTTATTAAATCAATCTCTGTTTTCAGAGTTCAGAAGCAAGATCATTTCCTCTTGCCATTAGCATTTAAGGGCCTTGATTCCCGTAATACTGTGCTTTCTAGAAACCTCTCCCCATTGACAATCCCAAGTAAGGAGGCTCAGAGGACCGGGGCAGCTCTAGATTTAGGGTGAGAGTATAGGGCAATTGATGCAGCCTGTGATACGGCTTCTCTTGGGTCTTAAGTCTTATCTATTATAATAGATTTGTGCTGGCCAAAAGGAGACATATAAACAAAGCTGTCTATGCAAGAAATACGAGTGTCTTGAGCTAAGCAATGTGTCATAACTACACCTTCTTTTAACACACACACACACACACACACACACACACACACACGGGGCGTAGCACTCCATGCTGCAAGACAGCTTCCACTCCAGATGCTCCACCCACCTACATCATGCTATGTGATCTGATTCAATACATAGCATGTCTGAGTCCCCTGAAGCATGCCATGGAGGCTCTTTTGTTTTCTGTCCTCTCAAATATTTTCCACTGCATGTCTCAGTGTGTGAAATTCCATCATTAAGTGGTCTTTCTTTGAGGTAAAGTACTGCCCTTCCTACGTAGTCTTTTTCAATAACTAGTGTTTAAGATTATACCTAACAAAGTATAAAATAATCTGCCTAATATTCTGTATCTTGATAGCAACTTGAGTTAGACTTATTTATTTGTTTGTTTATTTATTTATTTAAAGTCAATGAGTGCACACTCAAAATTAGTGCATTTCTCCCCACAAAGTTTATATCAAATGACGAAGTAAGCAAATGTTGTATTGTAGTTAATAATATGCATGTTGAAGTGTTCAGTGGAAATTGTACAGGTGTCTGTAATTTACCTTGAAATGTGCCAAAAAAAAAAAAAATAGATGTACTGATGGATAGAGGGATAGGTATAAAAACCTGAAATAGTAAAACATTAATGGTATAATCAAGGTGGTGTGTAAGTAGAGTTCACTGTAAAATCACTTCAACTTTGCTGCATAAAAAAATTCATAATAAAATGTTGGGAGGAAAGAATAAAACATAACCCACTCAAGTTTCTATTAGAGAGCTTCAGATATAGTGGGCACTCAGTAAATGGTAGCTGCTATTTGATTAATGGTAGGGCAAGTAGAGTGTTTTTCAACCTTGGTGGCTCTTTAGAATCAATGGGATAGCTTTTCTAAAGCACACTTGCCCGAGTCCTTCCCCAAGATTCTGATTTAATTGATCAGGCATCAGCATCTTTGGTCTCAGCCCTGTGAATCTTTCTAGGCAGGCAGCATGAGGAACCATCATCACTCAGGCATGATGTGGCTGACCTGAGGGCACATCTGCCCAGGGTTAGACCCAGACCCACACAGAAAAAGGAGTAAGAGGAAATTCCTCTCACAACCAAGGCCTGATATCAGACCAAGGCCCACTCACTGACATAATTCAATATTCTGCCTTTCTCTCTACCCACACTATGACTTTCTTGTTTACAACTCAAGGACAGAAAAAGGTAAAAATCACATAGATTATAAGGAGACGTTTTGTCGAGGTGGATGGCTAAGATCATCCTTATTACTTTCAACTCTGCAAAACAGATATCATAGCATCAATGAAAAGGAAAATCTTCTTTTCTGTTAACTTTTATTCACCTTCATTTAATTTTTAAATATGTAGTAAACATGATTGTAGGGCTTCTCATTAACTGGGGTATCTTACAGTCATAATTTTTGATACACAACATTACTTACCAATTAGCCTGTCTTGTTCGTTTAAATTTCTTTGCTCATATTTTAATGGGAGCTAATGATGCCTTTGTTGACTTATTTAATGTTATGTAAATGTGGCTATAAACTGTGAAGGGTTTAAGCAGAAGCACTATTTTTGCTTACTCTTCAGATTTTGGAGTGTGTAGAATCCCCAGGAAACGCACATATCAACACAATGAATATAAGCTACTGAGGAGACCAAATAACAATAATTTTTAAAACAAGCAGTGAAGGATGTTTAGAGAGTGAAATTTTTATTTTCTTCTAGGTTAATTGTTTATTTGGGTATCAAAGGAGTTTTAAAGTTAACTTCAATAAGTTTTTTTTTTCTTTTTGTGCTCTCATAATCATGGTGTAGGTCAAGCTAAGGCTATCTCTTAAGCTCTAGGCAGGGACACTTGGGTTTAGCAGTGCCTCTCTTACTAGGTTTTATGAGCCTTGCTCTCAGCAAAACAACATTCTTCCCCCAGCCAGCACATAAGCATTTGAATGAAGAAATGAATGAATGAATGAATGAATGAATGAATGGAAACATACACATAGATGACCCTTCCAAGACAGTGGCCTCTTAACACCTCCACTCCTCCACAATCTTGTTCATTCTCCCACCTCAACCACTCACTCTTGTCATATTTTAGACATTGTAACTGGAAATAACCAAAAACCATTTTATTTCACTTCCATGCACCTTACTCTCTTCTTACCACTTTGTAATTTTCTAGTTTACTTCCTCAAGTGCCCCAACTTCAACCATTTCTTCACCCTATCAGGACCCTTGATCCTAATACATTTTCTCTGTCCCATCTACCTTCAAGTCCTATCTTCCCTCCCTCTCCAGCTTCAATTCCATATTAAGTCACAATATCACCAACTAACATACATCCTTGAATCTTTTGTTTGAGCCTATCAGGTAAAACCACATCTTTGGATTAATCCAGTTCTCCTTCTACCTGATTATTACACCCATGCAGCTGAATGTTGATGGAGGAAATGGTCTCCTGAAATTGCAACTAAAAAGGTTTGTGGCTCCTTTTTCTGCCAGGCAAGCCTATTATATTTCTAGCCTATTTTGCTGCCAATTTCCTTGATTATTCAATTTTAATATTAATATTAAACAATATTTTGTTTAAATAAAGAAAGGCAGAATAAATTAATAATAAACAATATCAAACAATTATGTCCACACCTCCAAAATTCATACGTGAAAGCTCTAACCTTCAGTACCTCAGAATGTGACCTTATTTGGTAAGAGGGTTGTTGTGGATATAATAGTTAAAATCATATCACAAGTGTGGCTCCTTATCCAACATGACTTGTGTCCTTATAAAAAGGGGAATTTTGAACACAGACACTTACACGATGAGAATGCCATGTGAAGATGAAATTTCAAGATTGGAGTTATGCTTCTACAAGCCAAAGAACACCAAAGATTGGCATCAAATCACCAGAAGCTGGAAGAAGAGGCACGGAACTGATTCTCCCTCATAGCCTCAGAAGGAACGAACCCTGTCACTACCTTGATCTTGGACTTCTAGCCTCCAGAACTGTGAGACAGTATGATTCTGTGGCTTAAGCCACCCAGTTGTGGTACTTTGTTATGCAAACCAACATATCATTCTATCATAGCTTCTCTAACTTCATGTCTCTGACATCTCTTTCCTATCCTCTCTCCTCCCAGACAGATGACTCGGCTTTATTCTTCACTGAGAAAAAAATGGAAGCACTCAGGAGCTCCCACCCCCACATATACTGACCTGTATAGAAGCGTAAATCACCTCTGCTCCTTTCTGCTGAAAGCCAGTCTGATGCATTGGATGTCACCCCCAACTTGCCTCCTAAAGGATGTTACCCCAGCTAGTCACTCCTCTTTCTTCTTTGTGTCAGCTTTCTCCCTTCCACCGGATCATTCTTATAGGAATATGAACATTCTGCTATTTCTCCTGGTCTCTCTTGAAGAGAGAAATTCTCCAAGAAAATGTCAAATATTCTTTTGACTTCCACTCCCCACCACCACACCCAATACTGGCTCCTTTTGTTGCTCCCCTTGGCAGCAAAGCTCCTTGAGATAGTTATTTTTATTCACTCTTGAATTCCTCTCTTCTCCTTCTCATAACCCACTTAGACTGAAGTTAACCTTCCCTACCATCCCACGGAAAGTTCTCTTGTCAGATCACCGATGCCTTCCATGCTAAATCCAAAGGTCAGTTCTTAGAATTTATCTTGTTTGATATATGGCAGCCTTCAGCACAGTTGATTAATTTTTTCTCCTAAAAACAATCTCTTCACTTTTTTTTTTTAGGGTAATATAAGATGCCATTGCTCCTTCTTGGTTTCCTTTGCTGATTCTTCCTCTTCTCCTTGATTTTGTCATTCTAGGTTTCCCTGGGTCTCAGTATTTGTTTTTATTTTGTGTCTAACTAAACTCATTCTCTTATATTCCCAGCATAGTGTTTTTTACCAGGCTTCAGATTCTAATATTAGACTACTAATTTAACATCTCCATTTCGATGTCTGGTATTTCAAACCCAATGCATCAAAAATTAAAGTATTGTTCTTCCTCATCGTATCACTTCTATCTGTGGCCCTTTCATTTCAGAAGATGATATCTATGCTCTCATGGTCTTTCATTTGCTCAGGTGAGAAACCTTGGGGTCATCCCTGACTCTACTCTTTCTCTCATTTCCCATGTTCAATCTATCAAGAAGTCCTGTTGGCCTAGCCTTCATGATAAATTCAGAATCTGATCACTCATTACCACTTCCATGCTTAGCATTCTAGTTTAAACTTACAATAATAACTTGATGATGAATTACTGCTGCAGCCTAAATCTATTCCGAACACATAAGTCAAAATGATTCTTTTAAAATATATCAAGTCATGTCACTCCATTCAGAACCCGGTAACTCCATTTCATGCATATAAGAAATCAAAGTTCTTAGAATAGCCTACAAGGCCTTACCTGACCTGTCCCTCCCATTTCTCCCTGACTTAACCTATGTTCCGCTTGCTCATTCATCTCCAGTAGTCTCAGCAGTTGCTCCTTAACATACCTGAAATATTCCCACCCCAAGGCCTTTGCACCAATGCTCCACTTAACCTGGAAAAGCCTTCTTCTGAATAGCTCCATAGCTAATTTGTTATATTTGCCAAATCTTCGCTTGGATTCTTGCCTCCTAATGAGACACTGTTAAATAATGCAGTGTGTTCTTACAAAGCTCCTCAGCACCCCTAGCATTCTTTTCTTTTACTTTTTTTTCCATAGTACTTACCAATTTCTCTTATTAGTTGCATTAGATTGCTAGGCTGCCATAACAGAATACCACAAATAGCAATTTAAACAACAAAAGTCAATTTCCTCACTGTTCTGGAGGCTAGAAGTCCAAGACCAAGGTGTCAGTAGATTTGGTTCTTTTGAGACCTCCGTCCTTAACCTATAGATGGATGTCCCCTAGCTGTGTCCTCATATGGTTTTCCTCTGTACTTGCATCTCTGGTGTTTTTCCCAGAGTCCAAATTTCCTTTGTTATGGACACTAAACAGATGGCATTAAGGCCCACCCCAAGAGTCTCCACTTTAATTTAACCACTTATTTAAGGCTTATCTTTGAAAACATTCACTTTCCTCAGAATGTGCAAGAGATTAGGACCTTAAAATATGAATTTGGGGTAAGGTAGAGGAGATATGATTTAGCCCATAATACTAGGAAACTTATATATTTCGTTAATTAATTATTCTCTGTCCAATTCCCTAGCCCCAAACTCAGGAAACTAAGCCTATGACCACAAGCACTTTGTCTAACTTGTTCCCTCCTGTGGCTTTTTCCCTAGGCCACAAATACTGATATAAAGTGGGCCCTTGATAATTTGTTAAGGGAATGAACGGATGAATGAGTGTGAGTCCAGGGTATGAAGAGTTAAGAGAAATAAGGAGAGGCTTTGTGGGTCACCAGGACTTAGGAGATGTAGGTTACATTTCCATTTCTAGGTTGCATGTGATCTTGAGCAAGTAGCTTATTTTTGCTGGGTCTTAATGTCCTCATCTAAAGGAATGAGCATTCCTATCTTTATCTCTCACTGGATGGTTTGGAGGTTCAAACGTAATAATATATATATGGAAATGCTTTGGGATCCTGGATTTTCATTCAAATATGAATCATTTTATTTACCTTGTGGTTAATAGTAATTATAGCAGTAATAATGACAGCTGCTTTCTACTTTTTGCTGTGTGGCAGGAACTGTAGTAAGCGCTTTACAATTCACTGCCTCATTTAATCCTCATAGAAATCTTTGAGGTAGCTACTACCCTCTCCATTTTTCTGACCAAGAAAATGAAATAGTGGTCATTGAGCATTAAAAAGCCGTATTTATTTGCTCTACACTATTTGGCAGAAATTAGCTTGACCTTTAGAACTTCAAAGAAGCATATGTTTGTGGGTATGCATGTGTATTTGTGTTTAGGTTAGTATTAGAAGTCTATCCTGCAGATGTTAACAGGAAAAATCAAAGAGCTATAGACTGGTGCTTTGTCTCATCTCATTGTACTCTATAAGACAAAATAGTGTCCAGGAAATTTCAAAAATGGCAAAATCTCTGGAAAATCCCTTCCACCTTTTAGATAGGTAGCTATAAAACTTAAAGAATTTGGAAGCATCCTTCTCTCCTCTTTAGGTAAATGTGATCCACTGGCTATTTTGACTATATATATTTTTCCCCTAAATATCTTATCCCTTTATGTTTTTCCAGCATTGTAGCAATTGCTAAAGGTCTGCCAAGAGGGATTATTGCTAAACCTCGTCAGAGTGAGAGCCAGAGTAATTTGTGTACAGTACAGTTAAAATTACACCATTATACTTGAAGCTAATATTATCCTAATGAGTTGAAATGGGGGAAGAAGCTTGCTTAGAAAAGACTGTAAGTGACTTAACACTGGTTTCTCACTTCCAATGATAATGTTCTTCAGAACTGTGTTTTGAACACATTATTATAAATTTAAATATTTTAATATTCATTTATTCTAATTTCCCTTTTGATAGATACTATCTCCGTGCTTGCATCTCATCAATTCTGACTAGTGACACCACTCTATTTAATGTCTTCCTTGGCCAAATTTCTTGTGAATTGGGAACTAGATTTTAGCTGCTTGAGGTTTTAGCAGCTCCTTTGTAGTTCAACATTTAAAACTCAGATACAAATTGAAAATCTTTTCACAAAGAATTATTCAACCCAGAGTTTATGTAAGTGTCCTGGGTTACAGTCTATTGGAGACATTGTCAATATTTGCCCTGAATTGCAATCTAGCTCCAGTTTTAGTTGTATTTGGAACTGGACTAGATCTTTGTTCTTAAGTGTCAGTTTAGAGTATATTCTAGACATCAGTAATTTCTGCACACAAGGAAAGGTAACCTTGAAAGGGAATATGTATCTCCCTATCCTGGTCATCTACTGAATAGTACCCCCTCATGGCCCCCATCATGCCTCAATCGCTTCATCTCTGCCACTCGCCTAGAATTAAGGTCCCTGTGAAATGTAGATGTTATCTGGGAGGAGTAACTCATGTCCTTCAGATATGTTAGTCAATATGAGTTACTGAGGAAATGGACACAGGAAAGGCAAGTGTTGATGGAGAATGGAAATCAGGGAAATAACAAGCCCAGAAGGCTTTCCGAGAAGGTTAGGACCATGTGGATGGCTCCATAGGGACCAAAGGTACCAGTTAGGGGCACTGAGTCCTGGGCATGAAGCATTACTGGTAGATCCTGGGGAGGAGTGGAGAGTTGATACCCGTTCGTCTGTGCTTCATAAGTATACAAAGGGTCAGTCTTCCTTATACATCCTTCTTACTCAAAAATGTATTCCTTTACCCCAGATCTTCACTGACTGCCTTCTTGTCAAATTCAGGTCTTAGCTCAAATGTCAGCTTTTGGGAGAGGCCTTCTCAGACTACCCAGTCGAAAATGGCAGTCCTCAAATAATGTGTCCTAGCTTGGGCTATCAGAGCAAAATACCATAAAATTGGGGGCTTAAACAACATAAAATTATCCTCTCACAGTTCTGGAGGCTGGAAGTCCATGGTCAGGGTGTCAGCAAGTTTAGGTTTCGGTAAGGACTCTCTTATTTTCCCCCAGATGACTGCTTTCTTGCTGTGTCTTCACACGGCAGACACAGAGAGAGGGAGGGAGGGTGAGAGGGTAGAGGGGTAAGGGAGGGTGAGAAGGGAGAAGAGGGGCGGAAGAAGGAAGAGAGGGGAGGGTGAAAAAGAGAAGGATGGGAGAGGGAGAGAGAGAGAAAACAGAAGTGAAAGGCCTGGCATGGAGCCACTGAGCTAATGTCAGAGATGGCATTGGAACTGAAGAAATCTGTCTCAAGAACCCTCACCCTGAACTACTACACTCAATTCCCTCAATACCATGGAGTTAGAGATTTGGATCTAAAGAATGACTAAGACCAAGTCTGTAAAGAATTGAGTCCTCAGCTCTAAGTTATTTTAGAAGTTTAGAAGGCAAAATGGGGAAGAAGATAAATAATATGGAGTGAGGAGGCAGAAGCAGGAGAGAAAGGAAAAGAGAAGAGAAATATGCTTATAGTAGAGGGAGAAAGAGCTACAATCACCTACATGACACTCAAGGAGACTATACCAACATTCACTCTCACTTGGTGATGATCAACCCTGAGCTGCCCTGAGCTTTGCTCCCATGTACAAAGTATACAGGATGGTGCCATGGGGAAAGAATTTGTTTTGAAATTGGACAGATACATGTCTCATCATGACATAACGCAAGCCACGTGACCATAGATGAGGTATGAACTCACTGATATTATATTTTATCATCTATAAAATGTGCATGATGGGGGCACCTGGGTGGTTCAGTCAGTTAAGCATCTGGCTTTGGCTCAGGTCATGATCTCGCAGTTTATGAGTTCGAGCTCTGCCTCAGGCTCTATGCTAACAGCTCAGAGCCTGGAGCCTGCTTCAGATTCTGTGTCTCACCCTCTCTGTGTTTCTCTCATGCTCATGCTCTGTCTCTCTCTGTCTTTCAATAATAAATAAATGTTAAAAAAAAATTTAAATGTGGATGATGATACTTAAAAGTTTACTGTGAATATTCAGTGAATGTATATATACATAGTACTATCCTTGGTATGTAGTACATGCTCAATAAATTTAGCCTCTCCCTTAACCCCATGGATTTTTTAGGGACATTAATATACATTTCAAATATCTGTGCCTTCTTAAAGCAAAATGTAGAGAAGCCAACAAAAATAACAAAATAAATAAGAGCCAAACTTGGTTAACAATATACTCAAAGGAACATTTGTTTCAGGATCCCTGTCTTCGATTTTCATCAGGAAACCACAAGTTGTTATACTAATGTTGTAACCAGTTCTTCAAGAAAATTTTAATAAGAATAAAAGAAACTTATAAATTACAATTCAAGGTTGTTGTTGTTGTTGTTGTTGTTGTTGTTGTTTTGACATGTTTCCATAGGTCTTTGAATTAAAGCCACATGAACTTACAGCTAGAAAATTGGCCTGCCAATGATCAGAACACCCTCCGGAATTATTCTGTGATTGTAGGCACATCCATTACCTCTTCCCTGATTCAGATCCCCCCCATAAATTACAGGACCTGAAATTTATGTGCATGTAATAGAAGTAGTTGAAATAATGGGTGTAAAAATTCCTTGAAGGGGAACCTGGGTGGCTCAGTCAGCTAAGCATCTAATTCTTGATTTCAGTTCAGGTCATTATCTCACAGTTTGTAGGATCGAGCCCCTTGTCAGGCTCAGGCTCTGTGATGACAGAGTGGATCTTCCTTGGGATTCTCTCTCTCCCTCTTTCTCTACCCTTACCCTGCTCACACATGCTCTCTCTCTCTCTCTCTCTCTCTCTCTTTCTTTTTCTCAAAATAAATTAATAAACTTTTTTTAAAAATCCTTGGAAAATTATTCTATATAATTACATGTTGGACAAAAGCTCTGACAGTTTCTATTCCCCACTTCCCACCTAGTGACAGGCACACATTTGGAAGATGAGTTGTCCATGTGATCCCTGAGATGAGGGGTCAGAGGTGTGAGGCAGAGCAATGAGACCCATAGAGGAGAGGTCAGCAATTCTCAACTCTCCAGTGCTGCCATCGGCCCCATAAGTGAGGGAGAGCTGGCAATCACTCAGACTTCCTCATTTCTTCTCCCTGTTCCAAGATCAGGTGTCTTTTTCAAGGCCATCTACAGGAGATGGTCCCATCTGTGGACATCATACTTGCTTGATACATGAGCCAGACGCTTGAATCCAACACTGCTCACTTCCTGCCATAGAATGCTCCCTTGCTCTACATAGATTTAAGCTTGAGCTTGGTGACCTACTGAAGTAATAAGTAAAATCATGTGTGCACGTGCTCATGGGTGCTTTCCTATATGTATCTTTTTTTTTTTTTTTTTACAAATAGTTTATTGTCAAATTAGTTTCCACATAACACCCAGTGCTCATCCCCACAAGTGCCCTCCTCCATGCCCACCCTTCCTCCCCCCCACATCCACCAGTCCTCAGTTTTTGTCAGCATTCAAGAGTCTCTCATGGTTTGCCTCTCCCCCTTTCCCCCACCATTTCCGCCCTTCTTCTCCCCCTTGGTCCTCTGTTAAGTTCCTCCTAATCCTCCTATACGTGCACATATATGTATCTTTTCTACATATCCTTCTACATATGTATCCTTTCTACATATGTTTCTTTTTCTACATATCCTTTTAGGAGTTTATGATTCCAAAATATTAAGACTCTAATTTTCTACATATTTCCACTGGGTGACCTCCCCACATGGTTTGAAACACCATCCTTAGTTTCATTCTCAGATACTTACAAGGTGTCCCCATCTACCCCCAAAGCACAATGTGGTATCTCTTCCTTACTGCACCAGATATTCCTCACCTCAGATAATCCCTCTTAGTTCATGGGACCACATTTGTTCATCCTCTCTCCACCACCTTTCTCTAACCTCTGACCAGTCACCAACCTAGCAATTCTGTGTCTCACATTTTTCTGGAGCTAGTCCCTTTTTCTCTGCCTGAACCACCATTTTCCCGGGGCAGGCCTTCACCACCTCTCACACTGACAAGTACACAACCCCCTTCCTGGTCTTCCTATTTCTGTCCTAAAACTGTCCTCCCTGCTGTAGCCAGACCCACAAGTTAACACATGGCCTGCTCACATCACTATGTTCACACGACTTGCTATGGCATCTGAAACCAAGGTCTATTTCTTTTAAAGGCAAATAAGACCTATTGGACCAGCCATCCTACCTACCTTTTAGCCGATTCTTCCCATGTCTCCCATTATGTGTTACATGCCAATCAAACTGCACAACTCACAGCGACCCCTATGAGTCTACTGTTACATGTCTTTTGGAATCTTATCCTTTTTCTTTAGAATTCCTGATGCTCTATTTTTCCTTCAATGCCTGTTGTTCCATCTCCCCCAGAGGCTTCTCCCAACTTCTCCCTTGTCACCTTCCTCATTCTTTCTTCACCTATACAGACCATGCACCTCTGAGCTGCCAGAGTCCTTTTGTGCACCACTATGACCTGGACCAACCCTAGTATATAAAACTGTCTGGTATGCTTGCGCTCCCCATGGAACTGTAAGCTCCTAAAGAACCTCAACCATTTTGTCACTCCATGCCCACCAGACGGCATCCCCCTTAACTGATACTCAACTGTGCCTATTGAATTAACAACAATTAAATGCAAAGAAAGTAGCTGTGCTTGAAAATTATATTTTTATATTTGGCAGTGCAAATCAGTAAAAACTAAAATAGTAGCATAGCTATAATTTTACTTTACTCATTGATATTTAAAATGACCTGTAAATTATTCATTCTGTTTTTCTCTTTCTTACTACCTGCATCAATGTTTTCTGTACATGCTGATATAAGAATATATCTATTTACAAAATTTCTTTTTTAAAAAAATGTTTATTTACTTTGAGAGAAAGAGAGAGAAGGCAGGAGAGGGGCAGAGAGACAGGAAGACAGAGGATCCTAAGCGGGCTCTGCACTGTCAGCACACTGCCTGATGCAGGGGTTGATCACATGAACTCTGAGATCATGACTTGAGCCGAAATCAAGAGTCAGATGCTTAATCAATTGAGCCCCTAAGTAATCAGTTACATTGCTGGTGCCACAGCTTGTTCCATGACACTTTACATCCTCTGTAAGGATCTGCTCACACAATGGGACAGCAGTCTTCCGAAAATGATGGCCCAGGTTCACCTGTACATGCCAATTCTGAAGTCAAAGCAGAATTCTAAATTGGCAGGAGGAGAGTTCAGAGTTGTTCTATGAGATGCACTTTGAAACCTATATGAACAAGACATTGGACAAAGATGCACCATAGAAAGAATCCTCACTGATGGATAAGCTTTCAGAGAGCCCATGAGCCCCAACATGAATGTGCGATTCTATTGGTAGTACCATGTCACAAGAGAAGATGTCCACAGTTTTTATCAGATGCTCAGAGGGATCTCCAACACTGCAAAGTTCATGAAGCATTTAAGAAAACCTGAGATCCCTTTTTATGTGATAGCTTGTTCTGCTTATGACTATTGGTCTTGGGTGGTGGTAGTGGTGGTGGTGGTGGTGGTGGTGAGTGGGTGGTAGATACCAAGTTGAAGCAATCTGTTCTTCATTGACCAACTTATGGCTCATAAGTGAGTAATCAACATAATCTAAATATTCTACAATGAAATATTTTTTGGGGCTCAACAAAATGCTTGTTAGGTTGAAACCAATCAGTAGGAAATGACTGGTGTTTGTTAGTGTTTGAGAGGAGAGACCAGATTCTTTGCACATTAGCATTCCAACTGGTGCCAACATAAACCTCCAGACCTCCAAGTCACAGAATGTGTTATTGTTTTCATATGAGTGAATCTGGGACCGCTTGTTAGTCTTATTTCCATTGCTCACTTGAAAAACCAAGCTCCATGTTTCCACACACTGGTGACAGAAGTAGCAAAACAGTCCTTCTAAGGGTTGAGCACTCAGAGAAGGACATTCTTGCTCAAGCTGGTGTCTTCCTATTGTTTTCACTTAATCATGGAGTTGAGAGAGGACAAATGGTACAAATGTTGATCTGAGGCCACATCAGCTGAAAAGCTTTCCTCATTGGAACTCAGCCCACACAGTGAGGGGCCCTTCCTGCTTGTGAAGGAAGCTCCCCCAGGAAGGACATGATAGTTTAGACTTGTTTGGCATTTTTCTGAGAATGCCATAAAATATTATTTTCTAGGATACTGTCTCTTACATAACAGAAATTTCCCAGCACTTCAGAGTGTTATTTCTCTACACAGAATCTTTGGATTCTGAGCCTTTAGGAAGAGAAATGGTAATATAATCTCCTTTTTATACTTAAGGAAAAATAAAGCCAGCACCTCTCCACACCCCACTGCATCTCCTGAAATACTGGATCTGAGAAGAGAGCCAGGGATTGAGGCATTTGCTTGCTCCCTTGTCCCTTCACTAGTGAATGTAATGTTAAGAATTTAAGCAGGAAAGTTCAATAACCAGAGTCTGAACCCCAGTTCGCATTTACTAACTATGAACATGTTACCTGATCCCAAGTCTTAGTATTATCATCTATAAAATGGCCCAATCACTATGTGTCTCATGGGGATTGTGGAGAAGACTATATTTTAAAAAGGCATATTGAGTGATGTTGGCAAGGATGGAGTAAGTAAATAAGTATTTAGGCTTCGAAAAATTATCTCCTCCACAAAAGCAATTAGAAAACTGGCACTAATTGTCAGAGTCAAGTTTTCAGAACCCTGGAAATTAACCAAAGTCTGACAGTACTCCAGGGAACATTTATTAAAGAAGAGTGACTACATCTCAGTAAGAACAGAGGCTTGTGGCATTTTGAGTTGCCCTATTCCCATACCACACTGACCCGCCCACCCAACTATTTGGTAGGCTTGAAAACCCACAGTCCATAATAACAGTGAAAAACAACCTTTTGGCAGCAACGGAAGGGGGCAATATGGCATTGGAGCCCCCTCAAACTTCATTCTCATTACTTGACCTGTCTGGTGGTTCCCTAGAAGATCTCACATGGGAGGTTGTCTTTTTGTAACCTGAGTACTTGCCCTGGAAAAGTTTTTTCCCCAGAGGTGTTTGTAAACAACAAACAGAGGCAATTGATTTTTTGTTTGCTTGTTTCAAGTTCTTATTTAAATTTTAGTCAGTTAACATATAGTGTAATACTAGTTTCAGGAGTAGAATTCAGGGCTTCATCACTTACATACAAGTGCCCTCCTTAATACCCATTACTCATTTACTCCATCTCCCACCTACCTCCCATCCAGAAACCCTGTTTGTTCCCCATAGTTGAGACTCTCTTATGGTTTGCTTCCTTCTCTCTTTGTTCCCCTTCCCCTTTGTTTATCCATTTTGTTTCTTAAATTCCACATACGAGTGAAATCATATGGTATTTGTCTTTCTCTGACTGACTTATGTCGCTTATTATAATACCATCTACCTCCATTCTGTTGTTGCAAGTTTCAAGATTCTATTCCTTTTTAAAAATTTTAAAATGTTTATTTATTTTTGAGAGACAGAGAGAGAGAGAGAGCAGGAGAAGGACAGAGAGGGGGAGGCACAGAATCTGAAGCAGGCTCCAGGCTCTGAGCTGTCAGCACAAAGCCTGACACGGGGCTTGAACTCACAAATCATATGACCATGACCTGAGCTGAAGTTGGATGCTCAACCAACTGAGGCAGCCAGGCACCCCAATATTTCATTATTTTTGATGGCTGAATGATAGTCCATTGTATGCAGACATCACAACTTCCTTATCCATCAGTTGATGGCCATTTGGGGTCTTTCCATAGTTTGACTATTTTTTATAACGCTGCTATATACATTGGAGTGGTGTGCCTCTTCAAATCAGTATTTTTATATCCTTTAGGTAATACCCAGTAGTGCAATTTCTGGATCGTAGGGTAGTTCTATTTTTAACTTTTTGAGGAACCTCCATACTGCTTTCCAGAGTAGCTGCACCAGTTTGCATTCCCATCAGCAGTACGAAAGTGTTCCCCTTTCTCCATCTTCACCAATATCTGTTGTTTCCTGTGTTGTTAATTTTAGCCATTCTGACAGGAATGAGGTGATACCTCATTGTAGTTTTGATTTGTATTTCTCTGATGATGTTGAGCATCTTTTCATGTGTCTGTTAGCCATCTAGATGTCTTCTTTGGAAAAAATGTCTATTTATGTCTTTTGCCCAGTTCTTAACTGGACTAGTAGTTTTTTTGGGTGTTGAGTTTTGTAAGTTCTTTATAGATTTTGGATACTAACCCTTTAGCATATATGTCATTTGCAAATATCTTTTCCCATTCCAAAGGTTGTCTTTTGGTTTTGCTGATTGTCTCCTTTGCTGGGCAGAAGCTTTTTATCTTGATGAAGTCCCAATATTTTGTTTTTGCTTTTGTTTCCCTTGCCTCTAAAGAGATGTCTACTAAGAAGCTGCTCCAGCCAAGATTGAAGAGGTTGCTGCCTGCGTTCTCCTCTAGAATTTTGATGGTTTACTTTTCTCATATTTAGGACTTTCATACATTTTGAATTTTTATGTATGGTGTAAGAAAATGACCTGGTTTCATTCCTTTGCATGTTGTTGTCCAGTTTTCCCAAGATCATCTGTTGAAGACACTGCCTTTTATCCATTGGATGTTCTTTTCTGCTTTGTCAAAGATTAGCTGACCATGTAGTTGTGAGTCCATTTCTGGGTTTTCTATTCTGCCCCATTGATCTATGTGTCTGTTTTTGTTCCAGTGCCATACAGTCTTGATGATATTAGCTTTGTAATATAGCTTGAAGTCTGGAATTGTGATGCCTTTGGCTTTGCTTTCCTTTTTCAAGGTTTCTTTGGTTATTTGGGGTATTTTGTGGTTCCAGACAAACTTTAGGATTGTTTGCTGCAACTCTGTGAAAAATGCTGGTGGTATTTTGATAGGGATTGCATTAAATGCTTAGATTGCTTTGGGTAGTATAGACATTTTAACACTGTTTGCTCTTCCAATCTATGAACATGGGATGTTTTCCATTTCTCTGTGTCTTCTTCAATTTCTTTCATAAGCATTGAAGAGTTTTCAGAATACGGATCTTGTACCTCTTTGGTTAGGTTTATTCCTGGGTATCATATGGGTTTTGGTGCAATTGTGAGTGAGGTGAATTCTTTGATTTCTCTTTCTGCTGCTTCTTTATTGGTGCCGTAACTGCCTGAAGAGCTGGATACTAAATAGTAGAGCATACTTCTCCTGTACTGATAGTGGGAGAGTAAGTTGGTTCACCACTTTAGAAAACTGCTTGGTGGTATAAAAGCTGAGCATACTATGCTTTCTGACACAGCCATTCCATTCCTAGGTATGTATCCAACAAATACATGTACATGCATTCACAAGGAGACATGGTCTAGAATATTCAAAGCAGCACTATTTATAGCAGTCTCAAACTGAGAACTACACAAATCCCCATCAGAGGATACAAAGGATACAAAGCATAAATAAATTGTGCTATGTCCACACAATGGAATATTCCACAGCAATAAGAATAAGCAAAGTAGAGCTGGGCACAATAAATCAGATATATCTTATAAACTCAATGTTGCCTGAAAGAAGGTAGACACAAAAGAGTATCTACCATATGATTTCACGTATATTAAACAAGCAAGACCATTCCGTAATTTTGGAAGCCGTAATAATCAACTGGAAGAATATCAGAGACTGAAGGGGAAAGACGAAGAATTCTGGAGGTATTTAAATATCCTGTTTCTTGACTTCGTTCCACAGGTTTGGTTGATCTCTGAAAATTCATCATACTGTACACATATCATGGGTGTGTTTTTTGTATATATGTTAACATATATATCCCATTCAAAACTCCTTTAATACAAAGAAAAAGTATATCCATAGTCTCACTAAACCATTAACCCCAAATGAGGGTTAGTACTTTAGATTATGCTCTTCCATTCTACACTTATGCATATCACAGTGTGTGTATTCTTTTCTTTTTTCTTTTTCTTTTCTTTTTTTTTTTTTTACCAAACCTGTATTGTGCTATATTCTCTGTTTTAGAACCTGCTTTTTTCATAGCAGTATGCTACAACCATATTCCCATGTCCGTGCATCACATCATCGCTAGAACATCTTCAGTCTTGTGACTACAGTTTACTTAGTCCCCTCGTGTTGGGCATGTCTCCTATTGTTCCTAGCCTCATCTTTTATGTGAATTGTTAAAATATGAATCATCATACTCATCTCTATTTTTTTCCTAAGAATAGAATTTCTGAGGAAGAGGAATGCAATTGTGGACTTTTTGAAAGCCTTTAGTACGTGTCTTAAAATCATCTTCCAGAAAAAGTTGTACTGAAACTGTAATCCAATCAAATTTTATGGAAGGGCCCATAGTCCTTGCCAAGATTGGGGGTTATGAATCTCGTTCATATTTTCCATTGAACTGGGCCAAATAAATTATATCTTGATTTATTTTTGTAATTTTTATTACTGCAAGAGTTGAACATTGTTTGCATATGTGTATCAGCCATTTATATTTCTTCTTTCCTGAATTGGATGTTCATGTACTTTTTACATGTTTAGAAGACCAACCCTTTGTTCACTTCATATTTAAAGTATATATCCCAGTTTGTTGTTTGGTTATCGATTGCTTCATATTGTTTTGGGGCTACCAGCCAAATATATCATAATTTTTCCGTAAAGAATTATTTAGTTATATTTCTTAATTATTGTTTTATTTATATATTTAAATTTCTCATCTGTCTAGAGGATGCCTTGGTAAATGGGACAAGATAAGAATATAACTTTTTGCTTTCCAAAATATAACCATTTCTCTTCATTTATTGAAAATTTTTTTGAGGGCTCACAAACTGTAGGAAGAATTTGCTTTTTTCAAGGACTAAGGAGAGAAATATTAGGTTAAGATCTTAGCAAATCCTAAAATTCGAAGAAGTAGGCCTCTCTGAAGATTTAATATTTTATTCAACACACTTGAAACAAAAGTTTGCTTACCAGTATTCCAAGTTGCTTACAAACTCCTTAGTCCAATGAGTCTTTATCTGTATAAGATGTTAACTATTTGTCTTCCAATATATACATCAAAATACATTTCAACTGATTTCCCTCTTCCCACTTGAGGAAAAGTGAACTTGGCAACATTTATTGGATCTGAGTACAGATAAATCTGAACATACGAAGCAAATATGGGAAGTGCTACTATTTATTTCCTTCACAAATGGAAAGCCAGTCATGTGCCAGGCTCTGTGATGGACAGTGGGGATCCATTGGGAAAGAGTATTTCTTCCTGCCTTCCCTGAGTTTACACTCTAAATGGGCATACCGATATGATACTTTGATTGAATTCTTTCTATGTTCAGCTATTATTATTATTATTGGAGATAGATATAGGAAGTATATTTGTAGACATATAAATATATATACATATAATATATATTAAGTACTTATAATAAAATATAAAAACTGCTTAAAATTCATAAATAATTGCCATATGGCATAATATGTTGACCATCAAGTATTCATCAGGCTTACAAATATGTTTCCTTGAGCAGAGCTCTAAAAGTCATTATTATACAGACAGCTTTCTTATTTGTTGCTTTCAAATCATAATTACCAGCTCTTTGTCCAAATCAATCAATATAACCACTGGTCTAGACTCAGCTTCTCTATTGTTAGGCTGCTCATAGCAAAGAAGAAAGTGAAGGAAGAAAAGGAGAAGAGGAGAGGAAAGAAGAGAAGAGGAAAAGCAAAAGAAAGAAAGAAAGAAAAGGAAAGAAAGAAAGAAAGAAAGAAAGAAAGAAAGAAAGAAAGAAAGAAAGAAAGAAAGAAGGAAAGAGAAAGAAAAGTGAAACCCTCCAGCTATGTAAACATAAAAGGGGGATTATTAACTCATGTACAGAAAATTCATCATGCAGACTCATGTACTTAAAAAAAAAATACCAAGAATCTATCTCTGTAATTTTTAGCTCTGTTTTCTTCACCCCTTGGCTTTTCTCCATACAAGACCTTACCAGATGGTAACAGCAGTGGCTATCAATGGCTGCAGGGTTTTAGCCTCCTAATTCAGCAAACTCCCCAGGAAAGAAGAGCACTTTTTTCCCAGTAGTTCTGGGAGATGCCCTGTGTGTGATTCTCATTGGCCAGCAGAGGTCCCGTGTGTCTTTGAACCAATCGCTGCAACTAGAGAAGAAAGGAATGTTCCCACTGGCCAGGTTTGTGCCATGTTCTCACATCATAAGACCTGAAAGTGGAAGTAACATGGTTCTGTTGAACAGTTTTGTTACTAGAAGGAGGACGTTTGCCAGCAGAGCAGATACCCTAGAAAATTCTGAATAGTTCACTTGATCAGTCTTGCTAACCTGTCCCCAAACTGTAGAGTACTGCCTATAGTAAAAGTAAGAAGAGGTCTTCTATAACGGAACTTTTAAGAGGAACTTTCTTTTAGCATTTTCTCTTAGCATGGAGACATGCCTTCCACTTCCTCTGCAGCTACTAACACTGGAATACTGGTAACATTGTTTCCTTGCATTTTGTTTTGCCATATGTCATTGACTGTCACATTTCACAAGTTAAGAAAACATGTTATTTCTTTGTTTATTTTGTCAATCTTTGGTATTCTCTGGAGAGAAATTATATATCTATATTTCAGTGGAATAGATTTAATCTGTTTGTCTTGTTTTTTTCTAGACTCAACCAACTTCTTGTCTTTCACAGTCAAAGGTGTTCCTTTTTTTCCTGACGTGGTGATCAGGTGAATCTCTTCCAGATTCTGGAAAATACAGATTTCTAAGCAAATCATGTTGAGGGCTGAAAAACACAGATTTCTAAGTATATCACATTAAGACTTTCTAATGTAGAAGGAAGTTGCCCTAGAAATTTTGTCTCCTGTTACAATTTTGTTTGAAAGTTTCTCTGTCAGTACAACTTTTCAACAACTCTAAAGGAACCTTGACCTTGTGTTTTTGACTTTACCAGCATTCCAATGATACTTTGTCAGCAGATCTGTGTTGTCTTCCATATATTAAACATCCACTTTCTTATAATACTAGTTCCATTGCATGTTTGTACATTGTGTATCTAGGGTGGAGGTTTGAGTAAAACTCTTAGAATGCTGGCTTTCCTAAGTAGTTTGTCTGATTTTATGGGATGCCTTCTGGTCAATAACAGAGACCAGTTGGGCCATCCCAGTTATGTTATGAAAGAGTAAAGCAGTGGAGCAGCTGGATGCTTTACTGAATGTGCCACTGGTGTGTTTTTATGAGGACATTTGTTTCCTGTTACTAAAAGTGTAAGGAAAGTTAGATGCTGTCCTTTGGGCTTATTTATATTATTCTTATCTTTAGGCTGCCTTATTATGTATTTGTGGGTTGCTCTATATATTGCAAATTCTTCCCAGCCAACTATGTATAAACAACATATATAAGTATAGATTGCTTAACATTTAAATTTCTCATAAGTAATCATTAAGAATATTAAAGTCTTTGCTGGGGGCACCTGGGTGGCTCAGTCGGTTGAGCGTCCGACTTCGGCTCAGGTCATGATCTCACGGTTCGTGGGTTCGAGCCCCACGTTGGGCTTTGTGCTGACAGCTAGCTTGGGGCTAGGAGCTTGTTTCAGATTCAGTCTCCCTCTCTCTCTGGCCCTCCCCTGCTCACGCTGTCTCTCTCTCTCAGAAATAAATAAAACAGTAAAAAAAAATTAAAAAAATTTAAAAAACAATACAGTCTTTGCTGACTGTCTTCAATTATCTATCTGGCTTCATTCCCCCTTTTCCCAAAGCTTTATTTCCCAATGCACATTCCATGTAGCACTAGTTCTAGAGGATGATAAAGAGTATTACCAAAAAGGGGTTGGAGTTCCTTGATCAAATATGTTTGAGAAAAGCCAGATGAAACCAAATTAAGCCTTTATTATGTTAAATATATTGGTTTTCTTCAGAAGACTACATACGTTTCCCACAGGTAGGGGAAAGTGAGACAAGTCAGATGATCTCCTGGAAATAATGACCCATGGAATGTGGCTTGGGAGGTGCATTTCTAGAGCCATATATCAAATGTCAAAATTCCCTTGATCACATCCTTATATTCTGATCACTCTTCCTTCTGGAAGAGCTATAAGCTCTCCCTCCAGGATTCCTCAAAAGGCATTATGCAGGACATCAATGGAGCAAAAATCAAGTCCCAAGATTCATGACCTCCTCACTGTTCACCAGGAGATTCTCTACTTGGATCCCACTAAATTCCCCTGGACTTCCTCTAAAAGTATGAAATGATGAGTGTAGTCTGGTGGGTAAGAATTTATGGAAACTTTAAACGTCACTATCTGTATAATTAGATCTAAATTAGTATATTGGAGCATCCTGACAAAATCCAATTCTACTTTGTCTCATCTACAAGTCATGACCAGCTAGAGGAGCAAGATCCATTATGAGATCTGCCACAAATATTTTGGTACTAGTCTCCTTCATACTATAGTGAGGCATGCTTAGAATACCGTCATAGAGTAAATTCTTAACTCAGTAAGTTCTTAGAATAATTTCTTATATGCTCTGAATTGAGATAAGTATTGGGATAAAGACAAAAAAATATAAAACATGATTCCTGCCTCCAAGGGAAAGGTAAGACTATCACAAATGAATGCTTGGCATGCAATGTAAGCTAATTGCAATATAAGATATTGCAAACTGAATGTAGACTCTTAACATTCAGAAGGGATTAGTCCAGAGATACATTTGAATACCCCACTACATGCAATTTTGTCATAAAATGTATAGGAAGAGAACAATAGCACTGAGTGAATGCTGGTTAGAAGGTCCAGCTAACTTACCAGGTACCAGAGGTGTTCCTTCATAGGATCCCTACTGAGTTCCAGCTCAAAATCTCTGCCTTGGCTAAACAATCAGTAAATCTGAATTGGATATCTGGGAAAACCAGTAAATGGCTGAACCAGAATGTTAACTATGTGCATGCCGGAAGTCTACTGCAATCATGCTAATACACATCTTATGGATAATAAATATTATGAATAGCTTAGAAGGGGATAAAGGTCATTTTGGGGTAGTTGTATCTGGCTTAAATTATGAAAAATGGAAGTCAAAACAGACTCTGAAATATTAATAGAATAGGAAATCAGAACAAGGGTAATCCAGGAGAAGATTGAAAGGAAATGAGGTAGGTGTGAACTGTGTTTTAGGCCAGCGGTATTTACTGGAAATGCACTTGTAGTATCTTCTTCAGTTGGAGCCCTCTCTGTCCTCAGGCCAATTATAGATAGTCTTCTCCCCCATTACAGTTCATCACCTAGTGTCTGCATCCCATCTTCCAATCCATATTCTGCCCCTAGGTCCAATACTCCACATACTTGTGCAGATTACACCCTGCACAAGGATTTCATATCTAAGGGAACACAATTCACATAGTCGATATCACAAATTGGTAAAATTATGATGGCAACATTTCTGCAAATGGCAGTAAAGTATCCACTTGGAACAAAATCAGTGTATTATAGTCATTTTCTGAGCCATGGAAATAAAGTGCCTTCAAGGAAGAGGTGTCATTTTCTAATTTACACAAAGGTGCTCTATGAACAAATGACAGTCTTTATTGTGTTGAGTGGTTGGAATTACAGACACTTCTGGGAGGACAGTGGCCAGGACTCTCTAGTCTTGTCAAAAAACATGAAGAAGATGGAGAGCAACCCTTTGCCTTTATGTACTGGTTGAAATATTTCTCAACATCAGAATTGTCCTCCACAAAGCCTGGAAGATCAAGCATCTTTTGTAATCATCTGGGCCTAAATTGCTATTCTCATATTGTAGATAAATGAGTATTGTGTATTATCTCCATTAATATTTTCATGCTTTACAAATTGTATCCAAATGTACATTTCTTCTTCTTTTAAATTCAATACAACGTTGGCATTCTTCCATCCTTTGCTGAGATGACATGAAAACTTGCAGTGAGAGTGGCTTCTAAAACTCAATAGCATTTTGCTGCTTGTACGCCTTTAAACGAACATTTGCTTGTCACTCCACCCTATGCTAGCCAGCGACTTTCAACGTGTGTACTTACATTTAAGGGCCACTAAGCTGGGTGCCTGGGTGACTCAGTAGGTTGAGTATCTGACTTCCGCTCAGGTCATATCTCATAGTTCGTGAGTTCAAGCCCCATGTTGGGCTCTGTGCAGACAGCTCGAAGCCTGGAGCCTGCTTTGGATTCTGTGTGTGTGTGTGTGTGTGTGTGTGTGTGTGTGTGTGTGTGTGTGTGTGTCTCCCTCTCTGTCCTCCTCTACTTGTGCTCTGTCTCTCTCTGTCCAAAATAAATAAATATTAAAAATAAAAAAGAGCCACTGAGCAAGGTTCTAGGTCTACTTTCTGAAGGCAGATTCAGTAAGTAACTGAACTGACAAGTTATCAAGTGACCAAACACTCTCAACAAGTACCTTAGGCCAGATCTGGAAGATTCAGCCAGCCAATTTGCCATTGCCATTATCTTCAGCAGAGAGAGATAAGCCAAAGTTCAGTATTGCATATGTTGTCCTGTTTCTTGGGGCCTCTGAATCTTCAGAATAAAAATTCCTTTGATATTTTGTTAATGGCAGTAGGCATGCTATGAGTCCAGGTTTATAAACATGATAAAGTGAGGGTCTCTTCTAAAGCTTTTCCTGAGTCTGGTCTATTGCGTTTTCAACATTCAACTCTTAATGCAATGATTTGTTAAACTAGCTTGAGTAAGTGTGTATCTTGTGTGGATTTCAAATACCAAATGTCGCAACCATTCAGACACAAAGAATACATATGCCTTTTAAATGTTCTGTCCTAATTTGCATCCTTTTTTTATTTTTGTGGGCTTGATTTGTTTTCCAAAGGGTGGCTTTATATGCATGTTAGTTTTTACCAATCTATGACAACTCTCCTAATTGCTGAAATGAAAACTTTGAAAAACAAAACAAATCCTCAAAGGCTGTGGAAATCATCTCATGCAGTATGAATTCTGTAAGCTTTGGAATTTGACAAACTGGTTATTCAGAATTGCTCATCTGGCAGATGGGTCTGTTTCCCATGAAGCAATTGTCCAGAGAGCTTTCTGACACCCCGACCCCAACACACACAAATCGTAGGGGCCTTGTATGAAAGTGAGGCCCTGGCCGGCAGGAGCTATGCAGTGTGCGTCTGGGGGACATGGCGAGATCGGGCTGTGTTACTTCTGTTGCGGCAACCTGGGTCACTTTGCGCTGTCACTGTGGCCCACCACACATGTGCCCAGCATCCCTGACATGGTCCACCTTCCTTGCTCTGCTTTCCTTGTGTCGCATCCAGCACTGCCCACGGCTGAAGGGCTTCTTGGCTCTCCAGGTTCGAGAGGCCTCTGCAGCGAGTCAGAAGTCCTTTATTTCACCTCAGTCAACTGATTTGTAATGGTGCTTTGAGGATGATTCCTGTTGTGCCCTTTAAAATCCTTTTTTATTGCTGAGTTCCGAGGGCTGAGTTTTCTTTTGCCTCTTATTTGTTTCTTAGCTACTTGGGAGTACAGCTCTAACAAAGTAGTAAGGGAGTCCCAGTAAGCTTGTGTCTGCAGAAGCTAAAACATTACTGTGCAACAAAGCCTCTGATTTCCAGTGGTGTTGGACTCATGTTCACTAATCTAGAATTCTGGCTATTATATAGTCACCATAACCTTTATATATGGATTATCATTTTCCCGAGGCATACAGAGACAACATGTAATTTCCTGTAAACTTAGATCAAATAATTACACCTCTGACAGTCCAGAATTTATGAGGCTTCAAAGTCCTTTTTATTTCCATCAATTTTGAGTTTACCAGAAAAATATGGGAACTCTTAAGGGAGAGTTTTAACTAATAGGATATTGGATAACAGACATTTGTACAAGGCCAATTTTCCTAAAGGTATCCAATCCTTTAAAATCCTTGGTCTATTTTGTTTGGGGAGAAGGGTGGTCAGTAGGGCAGAATTGGGGTAGAAATGAATAAAGTCCTATTTCTCACCAGAGGATAAACATGACCACAGTTCTAGAGCCTTTGCTTTGCCTTATTGGGTCATAGTCATAAGGGAGGTTCTTTCTCCTAATAAACCTGGAGCTACTCCTATCTTCTCAAAGGGAAAAAATGCAGCTCTCTCTCTGGAGGAAGAGCTCAAGTCGAAGGAAATGCCTGAGATCCTCTCAAAGAAGTCCTCACTGAGTAGGTCTTAACAATTAGTTCCTGGTCTACTTGGCCATGAGTTAATTGCCCTTTCTAGAAACTGTGCTTGCCTAACCATTGCCAGAAGGCTCAAGACCCCCTCTCCTGCCCTTGGGCGAGTCTGCAGCGAAGATCAGGGTGCCCCAGTCTTACAACTGGCAATCTAGGCTGTGTTGCTGTCAGAAATGGCTTGGAGGAAGATGGGGGTGTGATTAGCTCTAAATGAAGTTCTAAACCACTGGTACATGAAATGAAACTATTTTTTCTCTCTCTCTTTCTTCTTCCCCTTTCTTTAACCTGAGCTGCTGATGTAAGTGGCTCTAATTTACTTTCCCCAAGAAAACAAAGCAAAATAAAAGGCGGAATGGCAAAAGAGATCCCTTTGCGAAGTGTAGCGCTTCTGCTCCTGATAAAAGGGAGTCATTTGCAGCTTTCATGGTGTCAGTATTAATTTCCTAGCAGTCAAAGCCACCGCTAATTTATTTACAGAACGATCTCCTTGCCCAGGAGCCGGGGCTGGTGAGGCAGCGGTTTCTAGCCTCCAGCTTTGTTTGTTGACAGGCTGATTTCCCACAAGGCCGTTTCCACCTGTGTTTCTGTTGTTTTTTAGTGCGTGTCTCCCTTTCTTCTCCCCCGCCGCCGCCTCCCCAATGGCTGCCGAAGGCCCTTCTCATCTCCGGTCCCTCTCATCCACTTCCTCCCTCCAGCCCCAAGGACTCCTGGCAGGCCTTTGCAGTCGCTCCACACTTACCCAGAGTCTCTGCTGGCAAAGTCCCAGGGGGCACTGCATTTCTCCCCCCCCCCCTTTTTTTTTGTTTCAAGGACAAGATTCAAAAGAGCCTGCTACACACGGGTTGTAGGGCACAGCTTCAGATGTGCCTTCAAATAGGGGCTGAGCAGTTTGAATATTTGTGCTCCTGGAAACCAGCCTGTAAAATTGTCCCCTAAAGCCCATTAAATTCTGCAAAATCGCTCCTCTTTGAGGGCTTCATTATGGAGTCCAATTTGGGGCCCTGGCACCTCTGCCAAAGCACTCATCTCCAAAGATGCCTACAATTGAAATTATAGAGTGGCTGATTTGGCCTTAGCTCATTGCATATCAAAGGGAGGCAGGGCGGGCGGGCTGCTTCCGTGGAGCAGTAGAGAAGCTTGCCTCATGCCGGAGCCAGACAGGTAATATATTGAGATGTTTAAAGCACATTTCTTGTGCACGCGCGTGTGCCCGCCTCCCTGCCATTTTATAGCTCATCTGCAGAGAGGCATGAGAAAGAGGAAGGCATGTTTTCAAGTTAGTGGTGGTGCCACATGAGCACAGAGAGGGAAATAGGCATTAGATTGCCCATTTTCTGGATTATATAGTGCCACATTCATTTTAAAACAATACCGAGAGACGGAAAGACATAACCGCGGCTGCATAACCCACCCCAAAGGCTGCCACCTTGGATGTAGGAGGCATCACTGATTAAGAAATAGCAGAGGTCGAATTTTGCCCAGAGAAGGTCCGTTGCCCTCTTCTCCCAGTCTCTGTGCAAGTAGGTACAAATAGTTTTGTGCATTTTCTTTTGCAGTTGCTGTTTTTCTGGATTTAGAGAATTTCATTACTTTGTTTTCGAAGGTGCCGTGTTTACAATATCCACTTATTTGTGAGAGGAAGGCAAAGCACAATGCGTTGTCCATTTGGAGCCATACAATTCTGTTGAGGAACAGTCTGGAAAATTCTAAGGAGCTGGAGGCCTAGTGAAGGGAATATTGTTCTCTTCGCTGGTTGAGCAGGAGAGCATCGGAATAAGGGGAGGGGCTTCCATCCTGTGGTAATTATGCGGCTGGAATGAAAAAAGTTCCACGTTGATGACAGAATCCATTGCCTCCTCTGAGCCCCTCAGGCTCCTGCACTTTCTTTATTCAGACCATTTTCCCCCAAGTCTCTGAGATTTGTTTGCTTACCAGGGATGTGGGACTCCAGAGGTCTGAAGCTTCAGCCATTTCTGAGTTCTCGTTGCTGAGCTCTCTGTGACCAAAACCCCTCTTATTTATTTTGAAGGCGGAAACAATGTCATTTCACTGCCTGCATGCAGAACTCCTGGATGCCCGAAATAATTTTGCTCAAACTTCCTGCCAACTCACTTTTGGGCTGAGACTAAACAGGGAAAGTTAGGGCCCCAAAGGACAATTGTTCACAGAAGTTGGGAGCAGGTAAGGCAAAGCCGAGTGATGAAACTCATCTGACAATTGTCATCTGCCCTCTGCATCTAGGGGCTCATTCCTCCCCATCTCCTGGGGACGGCTTGCTTCCCTCTCCTCTCTGTAACGTTAGCGCTCCCCCTCCCTTCCCCCCTGCCTGCCTGTCCTCTGGGATGAAGCAAACGCTTTAAGCCTGTAAACTGTATACATTTTCTCCAAAATCCACTTGAAACTCAGTTTAAATTGGATGGCGGGCCCGCTGACGCAGCCCACCGCTGCTGAGGGCGTTTCGGGCCTCAGTCTGATGGCCGGGGCCACTCTGGGAATGGCGCTTCCTACTGAGATTGACCTGGAGACCCGTCCCCTGACCCCTCGGGGCTGGAGGAGGAGGCCGGGCGTTTCCTTCCCCGCCCAGCGAACAAAGTCTCTCAGAGTCCACTTTAGAAGCCAAGCCTCACGACGGAAATAACCCGAGGTCCTGTGGAAACGGCAGAGCAGAGGCAGCTTGAAGTCCCTGCTCTCAGCGGCGCAGGAAACTTGCCCTGTTCGTAAACGAAGTTTGCTTTCAGATCCCATTCTACTGATGAGGCAGAAACCTAACGTCCTTGCAGCTGGCGTTTCCTAGGTCTCTCTTCCCCAAGGGGGAGTTTCAGGTCCCTGCGACCAGCAGGACCCCCAGATCTCCGGGAGGCGGGCCCTCTGGTCTTCTCAACATCTTCTCTGAGCTGCGGTGTGTGTGTGGCTCACCCCTCCGCCCTGGCATTCCCTGTCGGCTCCGTGCCACCCGAGGGCAGGGGTGCTGCTCTGTGACCAGGTGCCTCACTGGGCAGAACTCCCAGTGAGTCTGCCCAGCCCTGTCCATCGTGGTCCCCTCTGGCCGTTCTCCTACAGGGGCCTCGTGGTACCCCAAGGAAGCAGAGGACAGAGACCTTCTCCAGGACCCCCACATTTCCACCGGGTCACTTCCCTTCCCCCTTGCCTCTCCCCAGGTCCGGAGGAACTTTCTGGTCTCCACAAGGAGCTCAATTCTCCCAAGACCCCTTGGTCTATTCATGAGGCCTTTCCCAAATGTTTTGTGAATGGCCGCAATCTTTGTTTTCCTAAGGGCTTGTGGAGCACAGAAGCCTGAGAAACTTTTATTTTCTTTGTGTCCTATCACAACATTTTATGAATTTGTGACCTGGACCAGTGTGGGGAATGATATGTGGAGGGGGACATCTGAATGAAAAAAATTGTACTGCTAACTGTTAAATCAACTATCTGTACTTTTTTAGTATTAGCATTAGTGTTAGTATTAGTATTAGTATTTATTAGTATTAGTATTAGTATTAGACAGCTTAATGAACCTGCCCTTTGCTTCAAGACTGTTCAGCTATCTTTTCTATCGAGGGCCAATGTCAGCAGTGTACCTACTTCATGATGACTAGAATCTTCTTACCAAGCAGTTCCTCTGAAGTCTTTCAGGCACTCACATGGCCAGTTCTCATTGTGATAGGAAACCCAAGCTTTGGAATCAGATCTGCACTGACCAGACAGCTCAGTGGCCTTGTACAAATTGAAGAGGGAAGAGAAGGAGTCACCAGCTGGTCAGAGACTCAAGAGGTCTCCGGAAAACTCTGGGGGTGGGGGCTTCTGCCTTGCTTCCTGACCTCCACAGTGGCCCATTCCAGCATCCTCTGAGAAAGCCCTGCCAAGCATCACCCAGTACCCGTGAGTCCTGGAAAAATAAGCTACAGCTCTTGGTCCACCTGGGCAAGTGACGAGCCTCAGTTTCTTTATGCAAAATAGAAATTATAACCCCTGTTCTGCTCTGTTCCCAGGATAGGATCATTTTTTTATTCCTCCCCAAATACTTCCTAACACTGATGTTGTACCGGGCACTATAACATTTGCTGAGGATGTGATATGGACATGGCTTTGCCCCTGTGCTGCCTGCATTCTAATGGAAGGTAGAAGCAAACAGTAAATAAGCATATAAAATAAGCAGAGCTTGTGCTAAGTGCCAAAACAAAGAAACACAGGAGTTTGGGGCAAGGCGCGTCTGGATTGGAGAAGGGTTAGGATTTATGGGATTCAAACAGCACATCTGAGAAAGTGACATGTGAGTCAAGCCCTAAAGGATAAAAAGATATGAGACACACAAAGAAAAACATCCTTGTGCGCGGAGGAAAGAGTAAGTGCAAAAGTCCTGTGGTGGGAAAGGGCATGGCTTATCGCTCGGACCAAATGGGCCAATGGGAAAAGGGTATGAGTTGTGGTTGGAGTGCTAAGCAAGGCTTTAATTGTGTAAGGCCTTATAGAAGAGACAGATGTTTCAGTCTAAGTGGTGGGAAGCTATTGAAAGGTTTTAAGATCTGATTTGAGACTTACAGAGACCACACTTGCTGCTAATGGGGAACAGAATATGAAGAGATACAGAAATGCAGTCAGGAAGGGCCCCTGTCTCTTGCCTGTATAGCTGCAAGCATTTCCTAACTTCCAGACTTCTCTAGGAGAGCTCATCGCATCAGAAGGAGTGAGTGCTGGGAGGAAGGAACTTGGATTTGTGTGTTTGCTAATTAATTTCCCCTGATCCTTGCAGAGAATTCTGTCCATACATTACTGTGTGGATCATCAAATTGACTTCTGAAATTAGAAAGTGATGCCCTTTCTAAAAATGACATGTTTGAATATTTCTTAGACATTTTACAAGAAGTCCTCAATAAGAAGAGGGTATTTTTTTTTTTATTCAACTCTTCCTTCACAAATCCTCCTTGAGAATTTTTGTTTCCCTTGCCCCAGGCATGAGGGTAGCACAAAAAGGGAATGAGAACGATGGCTCTTGTACTAGGGGTACAGACGGGGACTTCCGTTGCCAGCTCTGCCCTTGCTGTGTGACGTTAGACATAACGCTGCCCCTTTCTGAGACTCTTCAGAATGCTAATGCTGTAAGTGACAGCATTAGAAAAGGACTCTCTAAGGTTATGCCTTTTGATGCTAAGGGCTTGTGATTCTTTGGCCTTGAATCAGAGCAAAGATCAAAAGGTTGATCGCTAGTTACTGATGTCCCTGAAGTAGACTGGACATAGTTTAGTGGTTCTTTTACTATGTTTTTGGTCCCTTTCCCTAAAACCACGAACATGTTGAGAATCTCCCTTGAAAGCAGGTACTATTCAATCCCTTCCTCCCCCTCGCTCCTGATCCACCAAATGAAGGACTCTAGGGCTATTATGTGGCCATAGCTTTGGGAGGCGGGGGTGTATATGGGCTGGAGCTCTGAAAGCGGGCGTGTCACTGGGCAGGCTGTCTCCACCTCACCCTGCGTGTTTCTGGGGCTGCACTTTCTGGTTTCTTCATTCGGCTGGGCCCCTCCTGGATAACGTGATCAATGGCATGAGTTCTTTTGCTGTTCCCGTTGCCCACAAATCAAGCTCTTAATAGCCCAATAAAATCATGAGATTCAGGATAAAAAAGTGATTGCATTGCTTAGATGCTAATGAGGCACATATATCTGAGACAAGTGACTAAAGTCTGTGGAAAGGTCTCGGCACAACATGCAAGGTGGCTAATGTACAAAGATGTGGAGCATTCCAGATAAGAGAATGTCACACACCTTTACTTCAAAGAGATGTGTTTAAAATAGCCTGCTTTTCCTCACATATTTTCCCATGAAATATTGGGACACCGATGGAGTCAGTACAGGCAAGATGGCTGGGAATCTCCCAACAGGGTCTTTCCGTCTGCCAGGTTGTAGCCAACAAACAGACCAAGGTGGCAAGTCAAATGCCTCCCATACGTTCCTAGAATGTGTTGTGCAGTCGATAATAAATAACTCCTAAGTTGTGTGATTACATAATGATAGCCACATTCATTTACCTGTCTATCAAAGGAGCCATATTTGAGTTTGAGCTCCTTTCCCTTGGGCCCATGAAGCATTAGCTTCGAGTCTTTAAAATTCCCAGCAACCCTGGGCTAAGTGCACTGGGGTGGAATGTAGTCCCTTTTGCTTAGTAATCCATTAGCTAATGGGTGTGAGCCCGTCAGTTTTCTATTTATTCCTTAAAGCATTAAGGTTCACCTGCTGTGCGTGAGACTACACTTGACAAAAAAGAATGATAGTTGAAATAAAATAAATATCAAGCCTTACGAGATCTGATGGGTATTGTTTAAAATATAACGAGCTTTGTGGAAAGGTAAAGGTGAACCAACTATTACAAGTTGACACATGGCATCCTGGACACAATGAGGTAAATAGAACCCTATTATGTTCCAATCCACAAGCGCTCACTAGTGGAAGGAGAGTTATTTGAGAACTGTCTTCCAAGTGTTCCCCAATATTTGTCAGCAATGTCTACCCGAGTCTCTTGGAAGCTGCTCAACAAATCTCTCAGTCAACCTTTTAATGGCTTCCTTTAACTCCTTAGATAAACATCAAACCCCTTTCTGATGAGCACCAGGCTCTGCATGGTCTGGGTCTTGCTGTCTATCTGGCCTCATCTTTCACCTCTTTCCCTTGCTCCAAACACACTGATCTATTTCAGGCCCAATGCATATGATAAAAACTCTCTCTTTAATGTTCTTTCTTGCCTTATTCATCCTTCAGATCTCAGTGTGAACACCATTTTCTCAGGGGAAGACTTCCTTAGTATTCCAAACAAAGTCAGGTATCTAACTAGATGATCTTCTGGTTTTCCATCCCCTATAAAGCCTTCAGAACAGTTATCTCACACACACACACACACACACACACACACACACGCACGCACACACACACCTGTCCCACTGGACAAAAAGTTCCTAAAAGGCAAAGACAACTTCTGGCTTTGCTCACCATGGTTTCCCCAGCACCATAGTGTCTGTTGAATGAATAAAAGAATCAACTCAATCCTGAGAGATCTCCATGGACCAAAAAATGCAGAGGTGCACTGAGGGCTATTGAGGAATAAAGCTTGGCATTTCTTGGGTTTTATTCCTTATAACTGAGCTTTATCTTATGGGACTGCATTTTGATCTCATCAATTTCTGTCATGTACAAAAATGTTTATTTTGCTGTCTATAGACAGCCTAATAAACAATCAAAACGTTAAAGATGAATATACTAGAATTAATGCTGTAGTCCTCTTGCTCATCACAACTCAAGCAAAAAACCTTTTTGTCTCTCAGATTACTTACTTTCCTAAATCATTGTAGAGAAATGATTCTACTTTCTGCTATTGTCCAGATATCATTAAATTAGAGCTTATAAAATATGGATCTTCCCAATTATTTATAACTTTTCCAGATCAAAGATGCCCTTTACATGAATTATATCAATATTTTGAAGCATTATTGAAAACAGAAACCAAATGTCTCCATAATATCCCCAATGTAACCTAAGCTTGTAAGAATAATAGAATCTTTGAGAGAGAAGGGACCTTTAAATCAAAGGGCATCTATTCATTATTGCTGTGAGCCAAGTACAGTTCTAGGCACTCAGATTTCTAGGCACTCAGATATGGCAGTAAATAAAAATACTTACAAATAAGTAAATGAGATAACTCCAGAAAAAGAAAAGACTTATGAAGAAAATAGTAAGAGGTGGTGTCAGAGAAAATGACTAAAAGGAGCTGCATTAGCACATAATGAGCTTTGGATATTCAAGGTCAATTAGGATAATATGGTCCAAGTTCTATCCAAGAGCAGAACTTGCTGTGTCAGCTGTTGTCACAATAATACTGCCAGACCAAAGCCATCCTGAGCAAGCCACGTGGCCTCCACACACATCGTGTCCATTAACATCCCATTGGCCCAAGCAAGTCGCATGGCTAGCCCAACATAAATGGGTTGGGAAACTTTACTTCATCCACATTCTGCTTCCTTGAAGTAGATTCTACAACTCTTGACTCTGCCTTCTGGGGAGCTTTTCTTTTTACTCTTTAATCATTTCTCAAAGGGCAAGCAAGGAAGGATTTCTCACTTTCAGAAACTTAGCATAATGTTGTGTATAATATTAAGAAATAACTTAATGCCTATCATTCTGAGATCAGTTAAATTTAGTATGATATATCCATATATCTCAACACACAAATACATGCACATACTGGGATCACAATTTCCAATACTCACAGAGAGGCTAATATGCACCAGACACTCATGGAGTGCCTTATTTACTTAACATCATCTTTTTAGATATCTTTTAAGATAAATACTATTATTGTCACTTCATTTTAGTAGATGAGAAAAAACACGATTAGAAAACTTGAGTGATTGTTTTGAAGCCATTTTTAGTATATACCGATTACCGAGTTAATACATTCCATAGATATACCAACTGTTGTGTCCATATATGTCTTAAACAAGTGTCCTTCAAGGTCCAATGGGGACCCTCTGTCCTTGTACAAAGTTGGTGAGTAATTCACTTTTAATTGAGGATAATTACACTTTTAATACATGACCATTGAGAATTTAACAAACAAATGTCTATAAAGTTACTAAAATATCATCTCATATAAAAGTAGGCCCCCAACAAAAGAATACCAATTTCCATTTAAACCGTTTCCCTGTTAATTTTTACATTCTCTTCTAGGTTCACCTTAAGTTTAATAAAGCAAATTGGCATTTTTCTGGACATGAGAGTGTATCTTAATATTCTGTACTTGTGGAGAAAAAAGTGAAAGTCAACATTTGCCTTTTAAGTTGAGCACATTGAGCTCTGGATGTTTCTAGAGCATTAAGTGTAGGGTAGGAATATCAACTTTTGAATCATAAAGATCAATACTGGGGATCTCTAATCTTTCAGCTGGTTGTAGCTGTTTTTAAAGGATGAAGACAAGTTGACCGTGTCCCTAGAATTCCATGCACAAACTCTCATGAAGCAGGTCGGAGTGGCAGCAAAGAAGGAGGGGGCTACCCAGAGGGATGTGGGAAAAAACAGAGTAATGGCTCTGCTTGAAGAGCTACAGTGAACAACTGAGGAGGAGGGTCACATAGACGGAGATGAAGGGAGGAATGTAGGAACACATTAAAAACAGGAAATGATTGGGGTGCCTGGGTGGCTTAGTCGGTTAAGCGTCGGACTTTCGCTTAGGTCATGATCTCGCGGTTCGTGGGTTCGAGCCCCGCGTCCAGCTCTGTGCTGACTGCCAGCTCAGAGCCTGGAGCCTGTTTCACAGTCTGTGACTCCCTCTCTCTCTGACCCTCCCCTGCTCACACTGTCTCTCTCTCTCTCTCTCTCTCCTAGAAATAAATAAAACATTAAAAATTTAAAAAAAAACAAAAACAGGAAATGATTAGGGCACCTGGGTGCCTCAGTCGGTTGAGCGTCCGACTTCGGCTCAGGTCGTGATCTCACAGTTCATGGGTTCAAGCCCCGCATCGGGCTCTGTGCTGACTGCCAGCTCAGAGCCTGGAGACCGTTTCAGATTCTGTGTCTCCCTCTCTCTCTGACCCTCCCCTGTTCACACTGTCTGTCTCTCAGAAATAAATGAAAGCATTAAAAAATAATAAAAAATAAAAATAAAAAAGGAAATGATGGAAGGAGGTGGTAAACTGAAAAGGAGGAACATTGTGGGGGGAAAATCGAATGCATTTAGTTATCCACTCTGTGGCAACCTGCTGCCTCCATTTAGAATGGTGTCTCCACTCTGCTCCGAGCTTTGCTTTGCTAACTCCTGCTCCCACAGGTCTGCTCTCAGGCAGAGCACAACACTGCATCTTGCTCTATATGCTCATGGCTTTCTATCCTTTCCCCTTAGAATATAACAGGTCAAACATTAACAAGGAAGTATTTATGGACTCTCCCCTCCCACAGTCTGCCAAAGGGAATTATATTTGGCTATCCCAATACTTCCCCTTTCCCCAGCTCCACTGAAGAGGAAAGATTTTCTTGCTGGGAAACGACAGTTGAAAACAACGCAACGAGAGAGATGGGCAAAGAGAGGAAGGAAAAAGAAAAAGCATGCAAACTCAGAGTAGGCTTTTTGTCAGCTGGGTTGAGGAAACCAGTGTCTGAATAAGGTGAGAAGTAAGGAAAAGATTAGTAAAGACAAGTATCAATAGGAATTGCTGTGAACTTTACATTTAGATTATTTTTAATGGTCTTTAAGGTACTTGAATAAAGAAAATCCAACTTCTTTCTACCTAAATTTGGGTGTTGATGTAGGCTTGGAGGTGTGCCGAGGTAGAGCTATACTCTCTCTCAGATATATTAGGGTTACAGTAACATTTACCATGGTTTGAAATTATATGTCAGTGTGATTGTTTGATTCATATTGGACCCTCCCCAGGCAGTAATGGAGGAAGGAAACGTGTCTATTTAAGACACAATCAAACCCTGACCCTTAGCACAGTGCCTGACACAAAGAAGGCCCTCAGTAAGAATATCTTGAATGAGTAAGTGTGTTAGAGAAAGCCATGGCTACTGCCTGGTTCTAATTCTTTTCCCTTTTCACTCCTTCATTTTATGGCTGCTACCATCCTTGCCAGGATCCCACCCAAATCTATCCTATGGAACAAATCAACTTCAATGGGACGCCCTCCTTTTTGTTGACATTTTGACGGCTTCTTTCTGGAATAGTAGATTCTCCTTATAGCACAATTCCCTGTGCAAGACATTTCCTGCAGAAAGCCGACCTCAGGCCTGCGGTTCATCCCAGGGTTCGGAACTTTCATTCTTAATATAGAATGTGGAAATTCTACAATCGGTGGGAAAAAAGTATGCCAAGTAGATAAAAATCAGTCCCACTGCTGCATAACTCTCCAGAGAAAAGAGATAAAACTGCTTGATGCTTAAGTTAAAAAAAAAAAAGTAACAAAATATTTCCAGTTCCGGAAACTGAATTTCATTCCTAATGTAAATATAGAAGCCTCTGGAGAAGATCATGGTTGGAAAGGGAAGGAAAGCAAAGGGAACAATAGGAAGGGATTTCAGCACCCCACTCCACAGCTTCATAGCAAAGAAACCACCCCGAGAGATCCCCCATATCTTTCATAGGAGTTGCCGCAATCAGAAAATGGAGTTTGATCTTGACTTTTCCCCCCCTCATTTCCTACATTGCAACCGTTGCCAAATCCTGGCAGTTCTCTCCCCCTAAGTATTTCTCCAGTTTAAAAAAAATTATTGAGTATATTTGACCTAAACCATTGTGTAAATTCAAATTACACAATGTGCCACATTTATATATTGTGATGCGATTACTACAATAGTGTTAGCTAACACCTCCATCATGTCACATAATTATCATTTCATTCTGTGGTGCGAACAAATAAGATCTACTCTCTTAACAACTTTGAAGTATATAGTACACTATTGTTGACTATAATCACACTGCTCAACACTTCTAATCCCATCTATTTTCTTCCTTTCCACCCTCCTAGTCCAAGCTCTTCATTCTTTGCTTTGAATGTCCTCTGGTCCCTTAGCTATTCTCCCTTTCCCCTCTGCCTCTCTTCAACTCATTCTCTCTGTGGCCACGAAGATAATACTTCTAAAACACACGTTTGATCTCTGTTTATAACATCTGCGACTGGCCACCACTCATGGTTACAGTAAACAGCCATTGTCATAGGGATAACATAACAAAAGAAGAGAAATGAAGGAGAAAAGACAACAGACTCAGACAAATCCTCTGAGGACACTTGCTGTAACAGGGAGCAGAAAGACGCCACTCTGAAACCAAAGTGAGGTCAAATAGTTCTTTTCTGTCCTTTAAAATGGGGTTGTATTGTGGGCTGATAAGAAAGCACTTCTGAGTAAGGAGAAATTGATGATTTTGGAGAGAGAATAATACTTCTAGGAGCAACGGTCTCGAGAATGTGGGTGATATGAAGCATGCTAGGGCAGGCATAGCCCTAAGCAAGGTGTGTTGGAAAGACTTCTCCGGAAGTCTACCTAAAAGTGGATTCATGCAGGAGGGGTTTTCTGCAAGGCAAAAGGAGATGGGGGAAGAAGGACATACACATTTTACATTGAATGTGGCCACTGCAGAGCATAGAGTGTTTTTTGTTTTTGTTTTTGTTTTTTACAATTACATGTTCCATTTTCCCATATTCCCATTGTTTTCCATTAATTTTAGGTACTTTTTTCCCATGTAATCAAAGGCACTGACCATGGCCTTCCATGGTCTACTTGCCGTTATCTGCTCAGAGAGCTCCTATTCACACCACTCAGGCATTCCCTCTTTGCAGTGTTCCTTGATCTCCATGGACAGGGCAGATCACTATGACTCTCAGATCAGGCTGTGTAAACATCTCCTTTAGTAACTTGTCTTTTCGCCAGAAGTCCCAAACTAACATTCTTGAGGCTCATGGACTGCCCAATGCAGTGTTTTTAAAACACTATTTTTGGATTAGATGACAACATTTTTAAAAAATGAAAGTTTCACACCAAAAATAAATCCAATAATATATATAGCATTCTTGAAAACTGAAAGATGGACCTCACTGGGCCCATATTCCCATGTGGGAGCAACTGAGGTGCTCCCTGTTTTTACCCCAGCTCACCCCCTCTTGGTTTACCAGCAGACACAGGGCTGAGAATTTATGTGCCAAGCTGAGCTGAGACTTGGGCCCTGTGGGCAGGAATCATAGCATCTAGTACAGTGCCAACAAGCACACATCAGGTGCTCAGTATATGTTCTGAATTGAATTTTCCAAGTTCTGTAGTGTCATCCTGCACGCCTGCATACTCTAGTCACAAAGCCTTTCTGTTTCTGAATGCACAGATCCATCCCCAAAGCTCAGGTCCTTACACGTGCCTTCACCCCCTCTGCCTAAGGTGCCTGCCCTACCCTGTTACCTAATCCGTCACATTTCCACTCAAATGCCACTTTCTCTGAAAACCTTCCCCAGCCCTTCGGGTTAAATCAGATCCCACTGTAACGTACTTTCAGAGGACTCTAGACTTTTTCTTCATTGCCATTGTGGGTTTGTTAGTATGTATTTATACAGTTGCTTAACGTCTGCTTCCCACTCAACTACAAGCTGCATGAAGGCAGGACCAGCGTCACTGCGCTCACTGTGGAATCTCCTGCACCTCGCCTAGTGCCAGTGCATAGTCCATCTTCACAGTGTATGTGAAACAGTGAGTGAATGGACGCTCCAAAAAATAGGCCTTAGGGAAAGTGGAGGCCAGTGTGTAAAGGTGTAGATGTTTGTTTTACTCGGTGGAGCAGTGTGACATGCATGTGTCATTCTAAACTTTGTAAACTGCTTTTATGAGTATAGATTTGCCTTGTCTCAGACTGTGAGTGTCCTGGGGACAGGGGCCTCTTGTTGACTTTTTTTTTTTTTAATTTTTTATATCTAATACAGGGACCTGCATCTAATATAGAATTCCGAAAAATGTGTACTAAAAGACCAAATGAATCAACATGTATTTCCTTTTTAAGTAAACGATGACAACTTCTCTACTTTTTAACTTAATTCATTATGCTTTTTCACTACTTGCAGTTGGGCTCTAATTTAGAGCAAAAGCCTATCAACAAGACCCACCACAAATGATCGAGATGGTGGTTGTGTGATGCCCTATTAGCTCTGGTCATCAAGTTTCTGTGGTCTATGGCTTATATGCTAAGTTTTTGAGGCCTTTTACAAGCATCATTAACCTTATCATGTCCAATAATTGCAAAAGCAGGGAGAGTATTGGGGGAACAATTGGAAAGACTCACGATTTTGATAGAATTTAAAGTGAAACCGTTTTACAGGAGAAGGTGCCTACTGGGTGTTTGTGGAATGTTTGACTCCAGATAAGGTTGGTTTTATCCAACAGACAGTGTTTTATCCGCAAGGGATCTAAAGCTATAGATCATAGAAGGTTCTGAGTTCACACATGCCTCCTCATCAATGAGACAGGGCACGTACCTAATTGACCATAAGGCTCACTGGGACTAATTAGCAGCTGTGTGTGAAGGGCTTGGTTCAGACTCGTAGCACGGAGGATGGCATTCTAGAATGCCAGATCCTGGACTCACAGTTCAGTCACTGCAGGGGGATCGCACTGCGTGGCTGGTACAATCATTGAGGCTCCTGGCTCCTCGCTCCTCTGTGGTCCAGTGTGCACATATGCGCATCCATCTGTTGCCGCCAGAGGGCAGCAGTACGCTGTGCGTGTGCAATTTGCATCCCAGATTGGCAAATCCCCAAGGATTTACATAGAAAGAGAGCGGGTGTCCCAGGACTACCCAGATTTCTTTTCTCTGGGTGTCAACATTGGTCTGAGTAATTGCAAACACAGACCTTCTACATATGTTGGACTTTAGCTCATCTGAACTATTGAAATGAATACACAACTAGAAGCTGCCATCACAGACAGGAAGTAACTTTAATTAAATATTGTGAAAGTTGAAAAGTTTTTACAGCTTGAATTTTTGCAAAAAAAAAAATTATAACAATCTCTACAGTAGTTAGGTTCTCTAACAATTGAACTGTACAGTGTGTGTCTATTCAAAAAGTTTGATAGGAAGGTGAAAGGTTAGTAGACTCAGAGATGACTTCGTTAAGCTGCATCCTAGTACAATGTGAGGCCAGGGCGTGTTAGGCAATCCAGTCATCCAGAAGCTGTATTTTTCCCCCAAAACTGAAATCTCAATTCTCTATTTCATTTTCTTCTTAAAGCCATATTCTGTATTTAGGGGAACATCTTTTACTTGCAGAAGTTTTGTGTCAAAGAAAGAGGGTCAGAGGGCCAGAACATCTTTTCATCTAATCAATATAAATAGAGGCAACAGAATACAAATTATACACATTTTAAAGGCTCTTTGGACTTTCAAGAAAAGTTCTAACCACTACACATGGCTGACAGATGGGTGGCGTTTGTTGTCAGGGTCTGAGCCGGACACCTCACCGGCTGACCGTTCCTTCACAAACAGTTAAGGGGCTCACCAGACAAAATATGGCTTTAAATTGTATACATCTTCAGGCCAGCGCTTACCACACGAATTCAGACAACCTTTCTGAGTACCGAGAAGCAATGCGTCCACCTTGCTTACATTTTCCAGTTTTTTTATTATTATTAATCATCATTATTATTATTTCTCACCTTGAAAAATCAGCTTTCCTCCCCCTCCCTACCCTCCCGCAACTCCCCTCCCCCACCCGCCCTAACCCATAAAAATCGCACTCTGACAGTCTAGTGAAAACCATTGCAAAATCCATATGGGGGCATGCACAGTTGCAGCATTGTTGTAAATTTCTTGCTCTACTAGAAAAAGTTACATTGTCTTAAGGTAACAAAACAGTTCTTTTGTGCTTTTCCATTTCTTTGTTTTTTTTTTTTCTTTTTTCTTTTTCTTTTTTCTTAGAATGTTAGTGATGACTGACAGTTCTGGTGCACAGTTACAATGTACAAGTGAAATGAATATGATTTGCATTGTTAAGGCATCCAATCTGCTGGTTTATATTTATGTGAAAGACAGAGGAAATATACAAGCAGACTTAAGAAAGAAAGTATGTTCATTGATTTCTATGAAGTTTCTCCCCGAAATTCAATGCACAAAATGCGTCACTCCAAAGGGAGAGATTCCATGCATATTAATAGAGTAAAACAGCATCAGGGTTTTTGTTTTTGTGTTTTTTTTTTTTGTAAGCTTCCAAAGCAAAGGATACATTTTTTAATCTACAGAACTAAACTCTACAAGAATAATATGCTACTTTTTTTTTTTTTGCCGTATATTGGAAAAAACTTCTTAACTTACAAATAATACAAAAATAGACAATGGCTTTTGGGTGGAAATTAAAAAAAATTGAAGCATGGTTTAAAACAAAACTAAAAATAACTATAAATGAAATGTTTAAAAATCACATTGAAACAGCTAATACAACTGTAGGTGACCAAACAAATACGCACTTTTCACATAGCAAACGTACACAATAAAATAAACTGGGAGCGGGAGGAAAAGGAAGAAGGGGAAAGCAATGTACAAATTCCAAAGATAAATACATTATTTATATGGATATTTTACAAAATCCCCTTTAAAACAAAAAGCCTTTTAATTAACTTTGCAAGTATGTGCAAGCTAAAGGTAGTGAGCTTTTTTTTTTTCTTTGCAAAATATGCAGTAAAATCTTTTTGTGATATTGAAAAACTGTCTTAAGACATTAAAATGTATAAATAGAACAACGACTTTGGCAAAAATCACAAAAAATCTACAGTATTTATAACTACATACAAAACACAACAGCAAAGAAAAAAATATCAGGCAAACGCATCCTCAGAGCTTTGCTGCGTCTTTGCTATTTATTCTTACTTTTAAGAACACTTCCCAGATGATGAGAGCAAAAATTCCACAGAACAGAGAACTATGTTCTGGAGCTCTCAACCTTCTCCTTTCTCCCAGTTTCCTTTTACTCTGAATTCCAAAGCACTTAACCTGTCCCTCGAATCTATTATGTTACAAATGGTGAGGGTCACCCATAGAGGTGTCATCTCAAATGGGAAATCCGAAATACCTGCCATGTTGCTTTTGTCAGCTTTTGGAGGGTTGGTATGAAGTCAGCATGTAGGAGGAGTAAACTCTAAACTTGCAAATGGCGGCATGTGAGTGGGATTTGGCTTGATGACTGGAGGGCATAATATGGAATTCTAATTCTGTGCCTGGACCCTGTTCCGTGCAGTCTCGTAGGGGATTCTCACACAGTCTGTGTGCCATCAAGCTCTCCAGAGGCCATTGGCTTCGGAAGAAGTTGACACAAGTAAAAGAGAGAATTATATCAGGTTTAAATATGCAGTTTTAACAATCTGTCTAGAGGCACTGGATTTTTGAGTAGAAGGGAAAAATGTGATCACTTACATCACTTTTTAACTTTCCAGGCTGCATTTATTTACACAGTTACTTAAGACAACAATACAAAAGAGATAAATAAGCTTGCACTGCTAAGGGATGGCATGTTAAGTTAGATATTGAAAATGCACTGTCTGAGCTAACTACCATTGATATGCTTTAAGGCGCAAAAGCCGACCCTTAGTTTTCTAAAAAATCTAACTGGCATTCCTATTCTGTCCCATACAAGCTTTTTTTTTTCTTTTTTCTTTTTTTCTTTTTTTTTAACTTTTTTTGTAAATATCACCACTTCATTCTCCCTTTACACAGCTTTAAAAACATCATAAATTAAAACATGGAGTCTTATTTATAGTGTCCCTTGTATACAGCTTTATGGTTTATAAAAGACAAATGACTGCAGAGTTAAGCTTAAAAAAAAAAAAAAGAAAGAAAAAGAAAAGTGGATTTGCTTTTATCAACACAGAATAAATATATCCCCCAAATACTTGGGAGGTACAACTTTTAACCAACACTCTGCACTTGCAGATCCCTTCCAATTTCAGTATTTGCAAGGTCGGTGATATTGTTTGTTTAAAAATCTGCAGTTATTGTGATTCCTCTTAAAAAGGCCTGAGTTAAAAGTTCCACTTGGGGACTTGTATCAGATTACTCTCTGTAGCAGAATCCAACCTCTTCATTAATAAAATTCTTCAAGGCAATTCTTTCACATGGGAGGAACGATCATGCCAGATATCGCTGTGGAAAAAGAAGACAAAAGTCAATGGTTTTGCATCCAAAATTTTCACTGAGAAAAAAAAAGTGATGGGAAAAAACACCCACACACCACTATGTTGGTTGAATATTAGTCACAAATGTGCTCTCATCTTCCCTGGAATGAGTTTTTGTTATAAAATATACATGTACTTTATTAAAAATGATAATATGTCAGCCTGTGAGTGTGTCTTTAACAGAACAGAAGATGCTAAACATCCATCCAAATCTGATTTCAATGTTAAAATGTAACTGGAAAGTTGCAGAGTTTAAATACCGCTGGACAAGTTGCAGCCCCAAACTTTGCAAACTAGTGAGAATTTTCAATTTGTCACTCTTTTTGCCCCTCCCCATGAGTTCTATAATATAAAATAAAAAGTCAGTTCATCCCACAGCTCTGTGCTCTGTATTGGCAAAGACTGAATCCTAGAACAGCAATCTGAATGCCTACATTTCAGCCCTCATACCCGGGAGAAGGAAGAGCCAGCCACCCCAGGCCTTGTTCTGCAGGGAGTAGGAAGCTGGGAGAAAGTGTGCGGGAGGAGGGAAGACGGGTTTGCATGAACCTGCAGCATGTCTCCTATACTGCTGCTTCACTCAAGGTTCTGGAATGGTCTGACCACGTTCCTAGAAAATTATAGCCTAGGAAAGCTGGAGCGAGATCCTGGGGGAAACGAAATCAGTTTGGGGTAATCAAAAAATCTTTCGAAGTCTTCCGAGTTAGAAGCCCGCACACAGTGGTATTTAGAAAAGCATGGAATCCGATAGGCCAGTGTTCTCCCTCTGGCTTTCCTGCTTTCTGAGTACATCTCTCAGAGGCAGTTACTTGTTCCCTTGAACCTCTGCTTCCTCAGCTAGAAAATGTAGTTAATGGTATTTGTAAGGGCAGTGATATTTTTAGGGTTGTTGGAGATTTAAATAAAATAACATATGTGAGGTGGTTGGCCCAGCATCAGCCCCTACTGCAGACCTCATATAGGTTAGCTGCTATTACTTTTAACCCATCCTTTCTGGCGCCAAACTAGCTCTGTGACCTCATACTACTGGTTTAACATCTCTGGGCTGTGTTTCCTCTTACGTCAAATAGATACCGCCCCATACAGCATACCTCATATGATGAGCATGAGGAATAAAGGGATGTCTATAAGAAAGTTAAAACAGTATGGCAACTTTGAAATATGTTGGGGTAAGAGAGATGGGTGTATTAGAAGCGAGGGGCAGCCATGTTTTGCTTCCAAAGATGAGAGAGAAAGTCTTTGCTTTCTTTTGATTGGCAATCCTAAATTTAATTTGATGTCCTTCTCAGTGATGACCGAGCCTAGGAAGTGGTTCTCTTAGTGTCCCAACTCTCATGTCCAGAAGAATATGCCTCTTTTAAAGCAAACCCCAATGACCACAAGTCCTGGCGCAGACACAGGGAGGAGGCTAGGTGAGGCTCTGAGCCCTGCAGCCCCCACACCACACCCCTCCGGTTTCCCCTCCCCCACCCAACATGGTAAATTCAATTAAAAAATGCATTTTTTGCCAAACACTTTTTCCGTTAATTTTTAAACCCATCTGTATTCACAGGGAAATTTAATCCACATGTTTCTGATTCATATACACGTAAATCATCCAAATGTTGTTTTGCAAGAGCTGTTCTGCAGTCCAAAAGCTCCCGGAGTCTTTTTCGTAAGCCCTCTTAAGCCATTTTTTTTAGAAACAGGAAGCGTCTCTTGCCAAATGCAGACCAACTTAACCCCCAAAGATTCGAGATCAGTTGCAAAAGTAGCCCCCTAAGATTCAAGTGAGCCCTAGATCTGACTGGAACAGGGAGATCAGATTTTCAACCCAAGCCTTAATTTGAAACTTCAAGATGCTGTAGCTCCAAAGGAAAGGGGGCGGAGGGTCTGTGCGAGGTGACAGCTCAGTGTGGCTCGGCCTCCCTAAGGGTCTTTCATCCAGGCTGGAGGTGGGTCCCAGAACCCTTATTAAAGACAGGTCTTTCTGTGGGAGTTCCAAGCCTCTGGCAAGAGAAGCAAATCTTACTTTCACCTTCCACCAAAATCTACTCTGTGTGTCTGGCATTAAAGGGTGGTCCCCTATGACACAGCCAGGTAGCTCGGGCAGCGTCAATATGATGTAAAGCAAAGCAGAGAACTGACAAATTGCCACTGATTTGGTCGGTGGGGCTTGGCCAACGTTTATTAATTGGCCCCTGAAAACATCAGTTTTGTTTTTTTTTTAAATCAAATTCTGGATGGCCAGAAGAAAAAGAAAATAAAGATCTAGCAGTGTTTGTACCTGAATAATGTGCTAGATTAATTAGATTAAACCCCCACTAGGGCCCCATTAAAAGTTATAAAGCAAAGCTAACTGATGTGCTAGTCCACAGCTAACAGTGCTTCTTAATCTGGATGACAGGGGTTGCAGACTCCAGCGCCCTGGGGGCCCCGATTGGGAACTAAGTGAGCCATGTGCTCTGGTAGGGACCGAGGTGACTGGCAAGGGCATGCCTTTTTTAGAGTGGGCTTCCCCAAAGCTGCTGTGCAGAAATGCCTGCTCACAGCCACCAGCTCTTCTAGATTCTTTCAAGAGGAGATGGAGATCTGAATGTTTTAAAACACAAAACAGTCCAGTTTATATATGTTAGCAAATAATTAAAATTAAAAACAAACAGGCATATTGGAGAGCATCTAAGGGGAGACCTGGTCTGTCCTTGCTTCCCTACCTCGCCTGTGCTGGACCTCAGATTTCTCTTAGAGTCTGGTGGACGCCACGGAGTCTCTCTCCAGAAGAAGAGATACCTGTACCCAGCACTCTGCACGTGACACTGGGTTCACGGCACCCCAGGCTCATCTGTGACTTCCTAAACTCCAGATGCAGAACACCTCTTGATGAATAAGTTTTAGGAAAGGATCACCGTTTGTAGTCTAAGCTGCTCTACCTCTGAAGAGACCTTTTCGTAAAGTAATCCCACTGCATGACTGCAGGGAAGCTGCTGGGCTTACAGGGGCTGTTTGTCCTGTGTCTGTGATGCAATCGTCAAGATTACTTATGTGGGTGAGAGGGATGGGGTGTTTGAAATGTTCCAGAAAAGCCGTTGGCACACCGACTCGCCCAAGTGGGGCCCATGAAGATTTCCATGAGGACACAACAGTGTCAGGGAGTAACACATGCCACACAACACACGACATCATCAGACCAACATCATCAGGCCCGCCATTTTCCCCAGCAGCAGGGTGACCATGTTCTCTGACAGAAGCTCCGAAAACTATTGGTTTGCAAGCCTATGCATTTTTCACTATGGCTTTCACATTTTGATAAGAACGAAGACAAAATGCAAAGTTTTGCAGAACTGGGAGAGTCTGGAGTGAGAGTGGAATGTGATCTTCCTCGAACCACTACATGTGTAGGAATCATGAGCTAATCAAGAACAGAATAGGGGGAATATCTTGCACAAATTGAGCATGTACACGGAGCAAATGACAATTCCACGAGATTGCTGTGGGACTGCAAGATATCTAGAGTCAGGTAGGGCTGCCCAGCCTGAGCTACAATAAGATGTGGAAAGAAAAATTCCGTGAGTGGGTATAATTTTTGTGAAATCACTCTGGCTTTTTGTTTTTAATTTTTCACTGCAGAGCTGTCCAGGACATGGTTAGGGTTTAAAATCACTACACTGGGGGGAGGTCCAATCGCATGTTGACAGCCTCCTTGGGGCTGCCTCTCTCTTGATTAATGAAGTCCTCTGAGGCCTGAAATTGCACAGAAGCCATGCTCTAGGGAGCATAAGCTTTAGGAGAAGGGAGAGGACCTCTCCAGGACAATGGCTGGGCAGAGTGGGTCACTCAAACCTTTGACCTATGAAAACAGACACACCTGGGGAGTCAGGATCAGTATTCATCAATGACTTAACCCAGATAGGAAGGGAAGAAGATGTCTCTGCATTTTCTCTTTAAATCCAAAATATAACCACGTTTTTCCAAAGTTTTTCATGGGATATTAATTGGTCTTAACATTTGGAAAAGGGTTCTCTGGGCAAATAAGTTTTTTAAAAAATTTTTAACATTTATTTGTTTTGAGAGAGAGAGAGAGACAGAGCTTGAGCAGGGAGAGGTAGAGAGAAGGGGAGACACAGAATCTGAAGCAGACTCCAGGCTCTGAGCTGCCAGCACAGAGCCCAATGTGGGCCTCGAAACCATGAATGAGATCATGACCTGAGCTGAAGTCGGATGCTCAACCGACTGAGCCACCCAGGTGCCCTGCAAATAAGTTTAAAGCACTAAATAGAATACTATTTTTTGTTGTTGTTTAACTGCAGGATGTCTCAGAGCTTTTAATAAACTTAGGTACATTGTGGCTTTCCAAGACAGGGATTTAGGAAGCACCACTTTCTAGGTTTGCTTGACCACAACGTTTAAACTTTTTTAACAGTAAATCTTCTGAGACCCCAGAAGTGCTGAGATAAGATTTGCTGTATCTTAAAAAATATTTCTCAGGCTTATGGCAAGGTGTCCAAGGTTTTATCTACCTGGTAAAGAAAGCCAGTTGGAATTGCAGTAGGAACTGTGAATTATAAAATCTTTGTAAAGAATGGAGTTTATAACTTCCCTGCTCAACCTCATCCTTACTTCTGGGTCCCTGGGCCCAGGATGCTGGGTGGCTTGCTGGTTACTGAACATTACTCTTTGGCTCCAATTATCTTTAATCCTCTGCCTAACATGATGTCCCCTCCCCATCTCCCTCTGCCTGAGTCCCCCTTGCCCTTTCTCCAAAGTCCAGCTCAATGGCACCCTTCTCCATGAGGGTGTTCTGAATTCTCCCTGATATTTCCTTCCTCTGAACTTCCACAGGTGGGTGCCCTGCCTCTCTCAGACAGATCTGCCTGCTTTACTGTGGTGTTGTTCCCTTTACCCAGGGAAAGATTTTAAGGTCAGGATTCTGTAGTCCACACAGTCCTCACCCAGTGGCTTCACTATAGTATGGCCACATAGCACAGGGGCTTACACAGCAAATCGGTCTGCCGGGTGTTAATCCCAGGCTCTTCCAGTCTGCTAGCTGTGTAACTCTGGATGAGCCATGTTGGCTCTAAGGCTTGGTTTCTGCATCTGTAGAATGAGGACAAGGAGCAGCCTACACCAAGGGTGGCTGGGAAGAATACCTAATATTAATGCAGAAGTCGGGCTGCGAACAAGCCTCCCCCCACCCACATCAGTAATTGTGACCATTGTCATCACCATCATGGAAGACTGCAATGCATGTTCGTTGGGTAATAAACATACACCCGGTCACTAGAGGAGGCCCTGACAGGGCTGCGGGGAAAAGGCCTTTAAGGAATTGGCAAAAAGAAAACACACACACACACACACACACACACAGTACAATTAGTAGCATGGTAGTTGGAAGAACACAGGTCTTTAAAACCCTCAACAGGGGCACCTGGGTGGCTCAGATGGTTAAGGGTCCTGACTTCAGCTCAGGTCATGATCTTACAGTTCGTGAGTTTGAACCTCACATCGGATTCTGTGCTGACAGCTTGGAGCCTGGAGCCTGCTTTGTATTCTGTGTCTCCCTCTCTCTCTCTGCCCCTGCCTGGCTCACACTCTGTTGGTCTCTCCCTCTCTCAAAAATAAACATTAAAAAATAAATAAATAAAACCCTCAAGAGCCTAAACATGTCACCTCCGATCTTGTTTATTTTGGTCCAGTTGCTTAACCAACTCTTCTTTTCATCACTTGCCCTGGCTTAATGATCACAGTTCCGAACCAGGTGGGTCCAAATGAAATTGCTATAACAATGAAAAGGAGGAGGAGGATGGCTCTCACCACCCCCGTTTTGTAACCCGTCTATGCCCTTTCTCCACAGAGGAGCAGAGTTTAGAAAGCTAACGATGAGGTCATTCTCCAGTTACAGGTCTAGGAGCACACACCCCAGTGTCCCTTTTGTCAGAGGAGACTTGGAGACCTCAGGCAGGAGTTTCTTGGTGGTGCGGCGCACGTCAGGCCACAGGCACTGTGTACAGAGGGTCAAGGAGCAATTCCAGGCACTCAGGCCCTGGGAAGCGGGGTGGTTGGGAGTGGAGTGGGCAGGAAGAAGGACACGACAGCTGAGAAGAAAATGGTGTCAGTTAATTTGACTTTAATCTATCTACTAATACTTCCTCCCCTGCCACTCCTCAAAGGTAGGGATGTTTGGTACGGGACTGTATTGGGAGAAAAAAGCAGCAGAAAGAATCTGCTGGAAACATGCTCAATTAGAACGAAAGGGCAATGTCATTCACAACAGCAAATCCAGCACAAAGCGTAGCCCTGAATTTCACCTCAAACCCTCGCCACTGTGCAACCTTGAGTGAGAAATGGGACAGAGAGATGGCGATTCGGCTGCTTTTCAGAACAAGGGGAACAGTCTCTGTACTTTGGGAACCTGTGCAGACTTGGATTAGGAATGCCCTAGATACCAAATGAACAAACTCTGTATGGGACCCTGTCTTGATGCCATTTCGTTGTTACTTAAGAGCACCTGTGATGCATGTGTGCGTGTGTGCATGTGTGTGCGCACACGCATACACCTCCTGCCATACAGACACTACCAGAAAGATGTCCCCCAAGTCCAGGACATTCTGCAGTCTGGACTGAGTCCCTGTTTTCAGTCCTTCCCTGCTCTCTGCTTGGTCCACAAGGCAGGAAGAGACCTGGTCTCGCATAAGGGCTACCTGCTTAGGTCACTGCTGGCCAATGATAACAGATCCTGACCCTCCAAGAACTATGGGCCTTTTCCTCTCAACCACCACCTGTCAGCTGCTGATTACAAATCCCATTATACCTTATTTTGATATCAAATCTATGTTTAATGAGGGTTGTGATAAGCAATTCAAGAATGGCTGATTTCTGCTTTCATATGTTTTATCCTTATTTAAACTAGAAGTTATACTTAAGGATTATATCCTTAGTTTTCCAGGAGAGGTGTACTGAGGGTGACAGAGCATTATTTTTAGCTGAAAAAGAGTCAGGTTTGTATGAATGGGTAGCTCCCCTTTGTAGGGGTGGCCATGACCCACTGTGAATAATGCTGTCTGAAATGTCGTTCCACAGTCAGATTCTTTTCCTCTGCCCTCCAAGATGGCTTTGCCAATGCATGTTCAAGGGAGGGACTCCAGCATGTTTTACTGGGCATGACTTTGGCTGTGCTGGGCAGATTTGCCAGCAGGTTTCTGAAGAATGTTTAGCAGAGCCTGTATGGAGTCAGAAAGGCAGAGTGATTAGAAGCTCTGGAGTCACACAGTTTGGGCTCAATTTTGGCTATGTTAGTTATAACTATGTGACCTTGAGCAAACTGGGCCTGGATTTACCCACTTATATAAAGGGAAAAGTACTGACTTCATAGTGTCTTTGGAAAAATCAATATAAGATTATATCAATATAAAGCCTTCAGTATTATCCAGTACATGGATACTCTGTATAAATAACATAAATAATACATATACACATAACATACATATACATAATATACATATAGGTAAGAAACAGGGCTGAGAAATCCCAGATGGGTGTGCCACCCTCCTGACCCCTCTCGACTCCCATGGACGACCTCCATCAGTGAAGAAGGCATGACAACCAATGAAGGAAAGCACTGTGGGGAGCTGTGTAGGCTAGGGGTTAGGGGTGCAGACTCAGCTGGGGTTTATATTCATCTCCACCATTTATGGGCTGTGCCTTCAGGCAGGTGTTTACTCTCCTTAAGTTTCAGTTTTATCATCTGTACAGTGGAGATCATAATATCCTCATATTTCACCAGGAAGTTGTTAGGATTAAGTAAGATAAAGCATGCTCAGTGCTTAGCACAGCGCCTGACACAAGGTTCAGTGCTAAATAAATGGCAGCTGATTATTTTATTGATCTTATTTCCCTGCCAGATGCCTTAGGAATCCCGGATGCATCCTTTTTACCCCCTCTGAGTAATAAAGTGCTTGGGAGATGGAAAGAGGAGATGAATTTTGGAGCCTGAGTTTGAAGCCAGCTTCGGCCACACAATACTGCCAGAAATCAAGCAATTTCATAATTTCCCTAACCTTGAGTTTTCTGATCTATTAAGTAGGGGCTTTGAATGCCCAACACATGTGCCTGCTATGAGGGATGAATGAACTTGTGCAGCTCAACGGTACCAGAACACAACAAAAATGTAAGACACAGTGGATCCATTTTTAAAAGGTGAGTTTTTCCCCTCCTCAATGAATAGAGAGATCATCGCAATTCTTGGTGACTCTTATTTCCCGTATTCCATGATGGGGACCAAAACTGAACAATTTTAATATGACCCAGAATACTCCAGTCACATTTTGGGGGATCTGGTTCTCAGTATTCAGTATTGGGCCTCTGGTCTATAATGCCCTAACCTCAGGGCTCTGGTCAGGCCATGGCTCACCCACTCCCCATGATCAACCCCACACACGTTCACTCTGACACAGGCAACAGGAAGGGAAGGTTGAGTGACCTACTTCAGGAGAATGCCAGTCCCGGGAGAGACCCTGCAGTGGAGAACTTGCTAGAGTCCACAAAAGACTGGTCTGATTATGGCGACCACAGGGAATGAAAGAGGAGAAAAGAGAAATGATGACATTAGTAAGTGGAAACAGTATTCTCAAGCAAATCCCGGGCCTGAGCAGAATTGCTGGAGTTGAAAGAGAACTGCTCAGGCAACTCCAGTAGAGGAGAGATACATGGGGCTAGGGGGCCAGGGCCCAGGGCCAAGGACAGTGAACACAAAAGAACAAAAGAAAGGAGGGCAGAGAGAAGCAGGCTGGCCCAAGGCTGATCCCCTCACACCAGTGACGCATCGGCTTTGGGCCCTGGGAGGGTGAAGTCTGGGCATTCTGTTGGCCTGGGTGGGGCTTACCTTGCAGGCTGTTCCCATTGGTGCTGGTGCAGGTGGGAGGCGGGGAGGTCTGGGGTCTGACGACTGGCGCAAAAGCACTCTTCTGTTTCACGGCTGAGACCATGTTGGCTGGTGAGAAGGAGAAGATGCCCGAGGAGCTGCTGCAGTTGGAGGGGAGGCTTGTGGAGGAGGCCATGGTGGGACTGGATGGCACGACTGAGTGGGGCAATGGGAAAGGAGAAATCAGTGCCTCTGCTGGCATCTCAAGATGAGGCCCTTCTTCCAGCCACCCTGCTCAGGCCACCCTGCCAGCATGATCCTTTCTGAACTCTCAGGATCTTGTCTGTTTTCATCACTTGGTACTTGGCACGTGTTACCTTTCATTGTTGGTATCTATTGTGGGCCTACTATGTGCTGGGCCGTGTGCTACACACTGGGGCACCCCAGGCCAGGAAAAAAAAAAACGTGCTCTTATTAAGGATAGAGTAGCACACAATAATGACAGAGGTGAGCCTGCCAACTCTGCAGAGGCGAGGAAGAGAACCAAAGAAGGCTGCATGGAGGAGGAGTCGAGAGAAGCATTCCAGGTGGGGCCTAAACTAAGGTTCTAACAAAGTGGCTGGGAATATAAGAGGCAGGAGGAGGCCAGCCTGAGACAGTGTGGTCACCGATGAAATGAGAGATGTGAGGAAGAAGGGTGTGTAGAAGGCAATGCCAGGATTCTAACTTAAGGCACTGGCAGATGGTGGTGTGTATGTGTCCCTGTTCTCCCCATGAAGTTACAAGCTCCTTAAGGATAATGACCATGCCTGAATGCTTCACAACACAGACACAGGTAGGTGGGAGGCAATGGGAATAAACAGACCGCCACAAGCAACATTTGTGGATAATGCAAAACTATAAGCCGAAGTTCCAAATTCTTTCTATCCCCCATGGAGCTGTACATGAATGCTTGTGAATAAATAGGTAGTAGGATAGGAGCTTTATGCAAATACTCACAGTCTAGTAGTAGTGGGGATGTGGATTATCGATGATGGGAGAATTTTGGCAATTCAGAGAGGGAGAAAGCCTAGTTGCTTGGAGATATGAGTTTGGTAGATGCACATTCTCTACCAACCACCGTCCTTTCAGCCTGGCCATCCATATTTCGCTAGCTGCTAATAGTCTCATGGTTACTTCAGGAGACAGATTTGGCACAGAGTGAGTTCTCTCCACTCAAGACCAGTGTTTTCATACACTCACCTTCTATTTCCTCCGTCTCCTGGGGAAAAGTATGAATCCTGCCCAGTGATTTTCAGGCATTTCATTGAAATTCTAAGTACTTCCTTCTACTGTATTATTTTTCATGTTATGTAATCAACATTACATATTGCTTTATCATTCACAAGAATCTTCATGTTGTTTTCATCTTATGTCACTCTCAAAGTAGTCTTAAGTTGGGGTGTTTTACATCCTTTTTATACCTGAGCAAGCCGACCAAGCTGAGACTTAGAAAATAGTGTAGCGACATGCCCAAAAGCCATAGCTAGAATGTGGTGAAGCCAAATTCAGTGTCCTTTCTACTACACCACCCTGCAAAGGAAACAGATCACCAGGGGAAAAGGCTCCTTTCCTATTAGCCCCCCAGAGTCTAAAATGTTGTGTGGGTGGCTGCCCTTCCCTTGGCCTATTGGCTGTGTAAAGTTAGAGAAGCGGGAATCAAATCGGAAATAGGCAGCAATTGCCATCAGGGGGAAATGACCCCTTGTAATCAGCCCTCAGCACTATACCATCCAAACGCGCTGAATGCTTTACGGAGCAGAACACAGAGCTGCCATCCTCAGAGTTTTCACAAACATTTTCTAAACTGTACTTTTTCTTTTAATGAGGCCAGCATTTTTATACATCTCTTAGGATTTGTAAATGTGAAAATACGCTCAATAATAACACCCATTTAAATTGCAAAACTCCTGCACTGGAGGTTTGATTTTTAAATATTCGTAGACTTGAAATCCTGCTGGTTCACTGAGGAAGGCAATTAATCTCCTTGGCAAATGCGATCATTATGTGTATTTAGAGGTGGGGAGTTTGAGGGGGGTGGTTAACAGAGGAAAGGGTGAAATATAGTCAAGCAGCCCCATTTGTTATAACGTTATTAGTTATCAGCCACCACACCAGAAAGTGTGTTCACCAGTGGAATGTCTTATTTTATTTTTTATTCTGTTTGGAATTTTTCAACATGAGTGGTTTATGAATAATTAAATATTATGGAGGCAAAAATTCAAATCAGCTGGGCTTTGTGTTTATTGTTTTATTTGCATTTATGCAGATAAAACCGTCCCATCTGAGAGCCTATTTGAGAATTTAATACTATATTTGTGAGCACTGAGGAAATCAATTAATGGAAATTAAATGTTGGAAGTTTCACAGTCTGACAGATGCAATCTCGGGCTGAAGTTGCCGGATATCTGCACCGGCGAGGAGGACAGCAATCCAAGCCCCTAAATTGAATTGCTACCATATAGCAATTAGTTTATTGATTTAATTAAGAATGCCACCTTTTAATTTTCAGGTCATGACTGAAACATTTTCTGATTGAATAGATGGGGGAACACTGAAATGATAGATCTATGAGAAACAATCTTTCGATGAATCAAAACCCGATGTGAAACTGGTCCCAAACATGGACTCTTGAGTAGGCAGACAGAATGTATGCAGATTATTTGGGGAAATTACAAATGTTCAAAAAGCTGTTGATTCCAAACAGATTAAGTGGAAATATAAAATTCAGCACACACAGAGCATAAAAATTCACCCAGAAAATAAAAGGCTCTAAGTATTACTTTCAGAAACAGCCACTCTCAAAGGCCAAGAATGATCTTTCTTTTTTCAAAGGATTAGATCCCTCCACATTTCCACTATTAGACATAGCATGGTTTTTAGGGTTTTTTTTTTTTTTTTTTTTTTTAGCCAAGACTCTTCTTTTAAAAAATCACAAATATTCTTTCATTTAACAACACATCTTCTATCATTCCACAAATGTCTAAGAGTTTGGCCTCATTCTACAAAACAGAAGAGTTACCCAGACTGTCCAAGATAAACTTGGTTATCTATGTAAAAATCCTCACAGGCAGATCAAGAGATTGTAGAAACACAGCCCAGGACATTTTATATGTAAAGATGCAAGTTCCCTGAGGTTCTATAGACACAATCTAAATGTTGCACCAAAAGATTCTTTAGGTTAAACTTCTTTAAGACAAGGAAGGACATGGCATGCAAACAATTTCTTGTGTATGCATATTTTTTTCCATCTTGCCATATTTTTGGAAAAAATAAAGTGGGTTTTTTTTTTTTGTCGGTGTTGTTATTTGTTTGTTTTTAGTATACGTCAAGCACAAAGAAGAAAAAATTCCAAGCATTAAAAAAAAAAAGAGTAATATTCCTCAAGGGAAAGATTTTAAGTTTTAGACTACTGTGACTATGCTACACCAGCAGCACCACTTAGTATGATCATTCCATCATGATTTTTTAGGTTTATTGAATGTGCCTCTTGTGGGCCAGGCATCAGCACAAGCTCATTACATGCATGATTTCATCTTACAACAACTGTATGGTATGAGTATTAGTTCCTTCGTCATTTTGCAGATGAGAAAACTGAGGCTTGGAGAGGAGAGAATTTGCCCTGGGCCACCGGTCAGTAACCAGTGGAAGCAGGAGTCAAACTCATCTCCGACAGGACTCAAAGCTTGGGTTCTGGCGATGACATCACACTGCTGCTTTGGGCTGCAGCAAAGTTCTGACAAAGAGGGAGACTTTGGGATGAAGAAGGTGAGCAAGGGAGGGCAGAGAGTTCTGCAGGAGACAATGGTGCCTCTCAGAGCATCACCCGGGTTGGTGCCTGGAGGGGGGTCCTATGACTGAGGAGAACTGCACAGTGGGCCACACAGTGGGCCACAAAGCATGACGCCCAGTTAATGGAGCCACAAGGCACAGAAGCGCAGGCCACACATCTCTACTTACTGGCGTAGGGTGAGTTGGCAGCCGAGCCGTTGAGGAAGGTTGGAGAGCCGCCCAAATTGGACATGGCGGCAGTGCCGTATCCGTTCATGCTCGTGGTGACGGAGTTATAGTTGGTCTGCTGGGGGGTGGTGCTCGGCACGTACCCGTGTGGTGACACGCTGCTTGAGTTGCGGGTGAAACCTGAGGGGTGGGGGCAAAACCGGGGATGAGGGTGGCAATCCTGGAAGACTCGGGAAAGGAAGGGCTCTGTTTCTTGCCCTGCTGCTGCATCCCAGAGCTAAGGGGTTGGGTGATTCATGTGCATGGGTTGGTGGTGCTAGCTCTGTGATTAAAATGGGAAGCGAGCAAAGCACACATTTCTTAGGAGATCATAAATACTTAGCAGGGCCGTGAGAAGTGGCAATGCAGGGCCTATAAATTATCATTTTGGAGCAGAAATAAATCCTAATCTAAGAGATGTACCCTGGAGTTAACAGGTTCCTATTCCCTGGGTGAGGATGATGTGCTTTGGCCCCTCAGAACTTTAATTCCAACCCTCTTTGCGATCTGTCATTCATGGTTTATGGTGAAAAGTCAAATGGAGAGATGGCTAAATGCATGCGTCCTTTCTAGCCCCCCGGACCAGACTGCCAGCTGTGATGGCTATAACCCAAATTCTACAGTAGTAACTGATACACAGAAACTAGGAATCTCTCCTTTTGGAAAAAGATGTTTTTAAGTAAAAATTGTTTTGTGCCAAATAAGCAGTGGGGGTGCGGGGTGGGGAGCAGCCTGAGGTTGGGAAGGGGCAGGGAAATGGGGAGGGAGAAGAAGAGGCTCCTGACCCTGATTGGTGGCCTGTGACGCCTCCGAGACATTCACAGCCAGTTGTCCACTGAAGGAATTCACGCCCATCATTCCTGCGTGGACCGAGGTGTTAGTGAGGGCTGGGAGCTGGCTGTGGTTGCGGGGGACACTGTACAGAGCCTCTGCGATGTCAGCTGCCCTCTTCAGAATAATTTCCTGCAAAGTAAAAGGAATGTCCCCTTCAGCTACCCTTAGTCATACTCCCGGGAGAACCATTTTCCCAATGCTTATTACATGGCAGGCACGGTGCTCGGGGCTTCCATGCTCTAACTGCATCACTTCTGCAGCCTCATAGCAAACCTGGGATGAGTCCCATCTTCACAGGCCCATATTGCAAATGGAGGACTGAGGCTCAGAGAGAGGCCGGGAAATCACATAAGGACACTCACCTATTAAAGACAGAGCTGGGCTGCATGACCTTGACTGACTTTGAAAGGCCATTGTCTTAGCCCCATCCCTCCATACTACTACCCTGCATGTGACAGCATCATGGGGTTTCCCTCCCCAGCCAATAACACACAGGAACTCTGGTGGAACACACACACACACACACACACACAAACACACAGGCTGCAACTCCTCCCCACTGCTAAAGCTAAGGGCAGGCTGTAGATAGCTACCTGTGTCCCTGAGTATTAGTGGAACTGTGTCCCCTTGACACTGATTCAAATGACACACAGAAAAGGAGTGAATGATTGCTCAGACTCCTAGTTTCTAGAGCAATATGAATCATATACATGGAGTTGCTCTGTGAATAGAAGCAGACAATTATAGTCAGGCCTTATCTTTCTTTTCAGGAGAGGAAATTAAACCCTCTTTTCCTTCTTGAAAACCTGAGAGGAATAAAATAAAACACTGGTAACTCTCTTCCTCAATTATGAAGTACATTCCCATGGAAGATTCGTTTTAAATGGAGTACCTATTCTCATAAGGAAAATGATTCCATTGAAAAGGTAATAAAAGATTTACAAAATAAGACAGAAGAAGTGAATAGCCTTATATCTTATGTCTGGATGACACAGAACTCATGCAAGTGGTTTTTATGTTTTCCGTCTTTTTTCAACACAATAAGGAATCCGAGATCTTCAACTGAACATGGCAGGCCACACAGTTCGAGACTCAGTCACACTCACCTGGTTGTTGTGCGGCATCCCATACAGCGCTTCCACCAGGTCTGCAGCCCTTTTGAGTATTACTTCCTGTCAAGAGAAAAGGAGATACAATCCTCTGAGTGAAGGCCACTTGTCCTAATCTCTCCACAAGATCTAGTCCCCTCTGGCCATACTTTGCCAACACAGTGTTTTAAAGGCAGTAGCTTGGGAAACCCCAGAATGGTGTTAAATCACCAATTTATCCCTGTTCACATACACACTTAATTGAGTCAAAAGGTGAGCATCACTGGTACTGCAGGATAAAATACATCACTCAGTAGTCTGCCATAGGCACGATAAAGCACTCATATGTTTATTGCTGAATACAATTGCGAGGTCATTTACTAGATTACTACAATCGATGTCATTCAGTGCATGTTATGAATCCCTAAGATGTGTTTATTTAGTACTTAATTGCTTATTCCAGGAACCATGACCTTATCAGACAGGTCATTTTCGAGGGATTTCCAATCAATCTTTGGCTACGAGAAGCATGTAGCATTAAACTTCTTTTGTTTATCTCCCTTGTGTGGCAGAGCCATGACATAAGGGAGTGATGGAGTAAACTCACATTCTGAGGCAATGCACTGTTTGTCAGAGGCTCTTACAAAAGGGTTCTCCTGCCCCCTGGAAGCTCCCTCTGCACCAATTTTCATGACTGGCACAGTCTGATTCTTTTACAGCAATTCTTTGCTATTTCAGTATTGTTTATCATTTTCCCCATTTGCACATTCATTCTCATCCTAGATACAGGCTCTGCTTTTCATTCCAGTTGAAGAAAAATGTTTCCCCCTTTTCATTTAGGTAGGGTTCCATATTTAGCTTGCATGCTTGTTTCTAATAAATACCACATTTTACAAAAGTGTGTGTGGTGGTAATTCTTTTCATTCAACCGAAAGAAGTCACTCTCTCTTCATTTTGCCCTAATTTTCTTCATATTCATTTAAACTGGAATATGAAGAGGAAAGTTAGGCTTGTAAAATGGAGGCTTACCAGAGAGCCAAACATACAGGCATGGCATGATTATCAGAGGCGATTTGCAAGAAGATATGTTTACTTTTTTTTTTTTTTTTTTTGCTATGGGTAAAGTTTCAAGAAAAAGTTTAACTTTAAATATTTCACACAATAGATTTCTGCATGGAAAAGCAGTGCTGTTCGATTTTCATATATTGTAGATGCTGATCAGAAAATAGGGATATAATTACATTCATTTTGCTGTCACCATAGCCTCTCCAAAAATCCTTGAGCAACTCTTGAAATGACAAGCTTTTAGATACATCTTAACATTTTTCAATTTTAAATTTTCTACAATATAAGATAAAATAGTTGTCATACTGCAGTAACTACTTATGACATATATAATGTCCTAAATTCAAAAATGAGATAGAGGGATTTTCAGTTCTCAATAAACATTTATGCTTGCCTTAAGCTGCTAGACCCCATTTGTAAAATAGTTTAGTTCTTTTTTATATAAGGAATGAAAAGCATTATATAATCAATGGGGTTTGAATCAATACATCTGAAATAATTTCTTTATTTTTTTAATGCAAGCTACAAGATAATTTACCATTTTTTGTTTGTAGTATTGTCTGACCACACCAGTTAATAATTTACTACGGTATGGACACACTAAACCCTATCCCCATATCAAATTCGGCCTGTGCTGCTTTCACTAAAACCTCATGGCTCTTAGGAAAGATTAAAACAAAACAGGATCAAGTTAGTTTATTTACTAAGATTTGACTTCTCTGGGTCTATGTTCATTTATTTCTTCAAATAAATATTTATGCCAGTGTTTGGATTTGGCAGAGAAGGTATTTTTCTTTCTTTTCATTTTAGGAAAAAAACAAGATGAGGTACAGTTGGAAACTGCACTTGTGAATTTCAATCTTGGAACGCTATCACTGAGGACTCAGAGCAGTGCTTAGTTTAATTAATTACATGAACCAGGGAGGAGGGAAGTTCAAAATAAACTCCAAGATCTTTGAAGTTTTTATAAACCTGAAAAAATTCCAGCTACCAGCATATGCTATACAGTCTACTCTCACATATTTTTGATGATAAAGGTTTTTCAATGACATAATCTAGTTGTTTCTTTTTCTGCTTATTCAATACTCAGAATTCTCATCACCATTTAATCCTTTGAAAATGAGACATGTGAATCTTGCTTTATAAAGTTGCATTCTTCTGTCCATGGAGCTGGATTATGCTTTCCCACTAGGCACACTGCCATAGGTGGTCATCAGCCCTGCAGCACTTCAGACCAGCAGTCTTGTGTACAGTGAACCTGGGTTTCTTGCCCTGAAAGTGATTTCCTTAAATGATATCTTGCCCAATTTAAAATGTCCTTCACTGCAGGATGGACTTTGGGATTTAAGGGAGAGTCTACATTTGGTACAGCTTTGCCATTGTGATTCAGTTTCTATTAGTTATTTCTGCAAATGGGAAGGAGAAAGGAAATTTCTGGGTCCTCTGAGTTAGTGCAATGGACCTGCAAGGTGCTTGGATTTTGGTGACCAGAAAATTGCTCTCACCTCCATGTCATTACGCTCCCAGTGAACTAGCCCCCAAGCGTGTTTGTGTTGGGGATCTAATATATTGCCTTTCAATCAGAGCTGAGAGCCACTGAACACACAGACAGAACATGACGAGCAGGTCAGGAAAGCAATAAAGATTTTACAGAGCTGTCCAAGGTGCTAAATTTACTCAATAATGGGTTTGGCACCATAGTGTTAACCTCTCATTTACTACCAGTTTGAGGGACTAAATTGAAGTAGCTGACTTCATTTACCTTGAAATGTATATTTTATGACATTATGTAAGTAGATTGAAAGGGCACTGCAGTTTTAACAATTTAAAGGCTAAAGCATGTTTAAGATGAAACTTGAATATTTATTGTATATTGCACTTAAAGTATATAGAATGTTAAAATGTATTGATTAAATTTGTAAAAGGCATTATAAAAATGACAGGTAGTATAAAAGATGTATGCCTTTTAAAATCAAATTGATAGTGTATGCTATCTCTTCTGTGGTCACAAGTGTAATTTTTTCGCAGTTTTATATGGTAATTTGAAAAATCTGTAATTTCACATTAGGAAATGATTGAGTCTGGGATGTTAAAAAAAAAAAAAAAGAAATTTCCCATAAGGGGAAGAGCTGGATGTTTCATATAATCTTTTGTCTCGGAAATTGTTCCTAAAGTCTTATTTTTTGTGGCATTAGGAGGGAGTATAGTATAAGGCTCCTTCCATTCTAACATGCAATTTTAATATTTCTGAAAAGAAAGAACATTTGACTAGTACTAATATCTAATTTTTCAAGGCATTTATTTGTCAGGAGAGATTTTCTCTTCTTTTCATAATGTTTAAAACATCTCCCTGCTTGCAGTTTAAAACATGAAGATAGAGATTAGATTCTTCTAAGATAATTAATCCTATCCTTAGATTTAAAAACATATCCCATTGGGGAATAAAGAAGATAAATACTAGTATCCAAAATATTGAAAAGCCCCAGAGTCTCCTTATAAAGCTAATGCTTGTTCTCCAATCTACATCCTGAGTCAGACTATTTTTCTTTTCAAGGCCTTGGATCTCTTCTATTTTAAAGAAACAAAAAATGTTTATGCCTTAAAAAGAACAACTTTCACTGATCTATTTTCTCTCACAGTTAAAACCTGGCTTCCCCTGTCCTATTATGACAATTGGTTGATGATACCGTGAGCGGGGTCTGCAAAGAAAAAAAGGGGATAAGCTACTGAGAGTCTACAGAAACATCAGGGAGACTCAACTCCAAGAAACAGCTCAAGCCTAACTGTTATGGGTTTTTACTTATGTTTTGCAGCATTTATAATAAAGATGCTGAATGGGATGCAAAGACAGAGGGAAGATTTATCTTTATTTCTTATGTTGCAACCCCATCAACTAGCAAATAGTTTTTGAACTTCTTGTTTCCCAGCAGTCAACAAACTGATACTACTCTCCAATACTTTTCAAGGCACATTATCTTCCCAGAATTAAGGTACAGGGTTCTATGAGGGTTACAAGAGATACTCCCCATCATCTGATCCTACCTTCTATATCCAATCTTCTCTCCCTACATACATGAATAACTCCTCTCTATTCTGGTCTGGCTAGTCCTCCCCTGCCTAGAAGCAAAACATTGGCTCTTTCCCATCTCCAGACCTTCACTCTTTTGCCTTTCTTTTGTCTGGAATGCTGGATTCATATTGTGCCCATTTATAATGCCTTCTCATCCTCCAAAGCTTGGTAATGAAGGGGGTGGGGGGTTGGAAATGATGAAACTAATGTTGTTTATTCAAAGTGGAACATTAACTCACCCCGTCTTCACAGAGATCATCTTAGGGTACTGTCCATACCACCATTTGGCAGATGAGAAAACTAAGGCTCAGAGAGGTCAGCCAACTTTCCCTGAGTCCACACAACTGACAATTGGCTGAGCAAGGATTTTAGCCTCAGGTGTCAGACATCAGAGCCTGTGCTCTTGAGATTTATACTGTTCTATCAGAACTGATTCCACCTTCACTGCAGCTTCTAATCTCTCTTATTCTAACTCTGAAAAGTAGTGCTGACTGTTCCATCCAGCACAGCACAGAAGTAAATGCTGCGGGGTCCTTTTGCTCTGATTTTAACTATGCTAGTCTTCACTCTCTACAATTAGACTGTAGGCCCTTTGAGGTCATGAATATCTGATCATCTTCTCTAAGCCCCTAGCACAATGTTCAGCAAACCACAGGCCTTGAGAAATTCATGTTGAAAAGTTTATTCTAAGATAGTTACTGGTTTTTAAAAGTACATGCTTAATTTATACGATGAAATGACAAGGGCATATATTTGGCATGGCTTATAAAAGCACAAGATTTAAATTTGGTGTTCTATTTGGCTCCAGACCTCTTAATCCAATATATAAATTCCCTAAGGTCAAGTCTTGATCACTGTGGGGGTTTTTTATGCCACTTTTTTTTCTTTTATGAATCTGCTCTTTTACTCCTGCTGGCTTGTGCTTACATTTTAATTTTGTGATTAATATAATGAATCATGTTGGGTACAGACATTATCTCAAGTTATAGGCTGTTAGCAACATGGGGTTGGTCTTGATATACATCAGCCTTTTATTAACTGTTCTCTTACACCCTTAGAAATACTTAGTATTTGCACAGTCTTGGGAACCAGGCATATCATGTCTGATATGCAGATATGGCTCATGTATCTCTCTTTTGGGTTCATGACAGTAAAATCTCTAAGGATTATTCCCTTTTCATGTGAATCTTCTCTTCAGTGTCTGCTCTCAAATATGTAGGTAAAAAGCTCATATTAACTGTCCATGTCTAGCCTTCCAGGGTGAAGTGGAAGGTTGTCTAACTGTCCAATATGGAGTCCCTTTATAAATCCGATTCAATGTTTTGAGTAATTCAAACCCAGATGAGCAGGGGATATGGCCTGAACTTTCCTTCACTCAGAGCATATATTTCAGCTCATAAAGTCATAGGAATGTCCATTTACTAACACAACACTAACTTCAAATTTTAGAATCAGATTTTGAGACTCTGGGAACCCCCTTAGAAAATTAAGGTCCAGGGATACTTTAGAAATTTGGGTGGACAATCTGCTTGGCTTTATGTTCCTTCAAGTGGGAAATGTTTTGCAGAATGTAGAAGAAAACAGAAGCTAACCTACAAAGTCAGGCTGAACTTGGGTGATTCCTGACAAAGAAGTACAATACTTTTCTGTCACTGCACATTTTCCTGACGCCCATTTATCACCAATCTTCTTTTGCTCTATCAGGGGATTCAAGATGCAATGGGCCCAAATATCAGCAACACAAAATGGAGTGAAATGGCAAGTCCCTCCTGATTTAAAGGCGATAAGCATCTATCAATGAAATCAGCAATGATTTCATTTGCCTCCTTACTCTAGAGTTTACCAAAGGGTCCAGATTTTGAACAGTATACTCAGCTCACGAGCCTCTAAGTTCTAGCTCTTTCCCCATTTCCATCTGAAAGTCTAGGTGACACTGACTGGAAAACCTGAAAGTCAAAAAATTGATTGGAAGTTTCTCACAGCCCATTTCCCGCAGAGCTGGATGTACGAAACAATAAATACTAGTTGTATTGAGAGGTAATTTCTGTGGAGGGTAGTTTTAGATCCCAACTTCCTTCATGTTTATTCAGCCAAATGGAAAATTCCACAATGGTAGACTTCGCATTCTGAAAAATCATATAATGAGGGCAATGAAGGAAGGAATAAAACAAACCAAAATAATACTTGAGCACTGTTTAGTTTCCGATCCTCTGAGACATTCCTCAAATTTTTCATTTTTCTGGTAATATGAACTCGAAATAGAGCTTACCACAGAACATTAGAAACCTTTCATGCCACACTTTAAGCACTCTTTACTCAGAAGCCCTATGACTGAGAAGAGTCACTTACATCTAGCATCGATATAATTAAACATGTCTCTCTTGAAAGGGGCATTCTCATTACGGCTAAGGACCACTTTAGAGTAAATTGAAATGGAAAGGAGGAGCATAGATGAGGTGTAGGTAGCAACTGGTTATTTCTAGGGAGGCATAAAATGCCAAATGTGTAACAATTATATTTTACAACCTTGCATTCTAAAGACTTCACAGTATTTTATTATATAAGAAGCTTCAGCTGAAGCTTACTGAATGTTCTAGCACATGCGCACTGCCCATAGTCTATAAAGAAAAATAAAATTCAAGCCACAATTAAAATCTTCAGAAATTTCCAGGACAAAGGAATTAAACAATCTGAAACGGTCTACTGCTATGAATACAAGAGGCATCGAAGTCATTTTAGTCCAGTCTAAAAAAAAGGTGGGGGGGACTTCTGAACCTTCTCTGATTTTAAAGTTGATTTTATGTTCAGATTCGATGAGAGCCCCCTTCCTTCTCAAACGTATTATTATGTATCATCATGCCATGTGGCTAGAGGCACACTGGAAAGCTTTGCCTTTGTTGCAAACATGGTACCGAAGACTTCTCAAATCACATGAAATTAAAGTAGGTTGTAAGCTAAGGCAGCTATACCAACGTAAGACATACTAACTTACATGATTGACTTTTACAGTGGAAAGAAAAAGGCTGTTTTCAAGCAGCCGTTATTGCCTCAATGGAAAAAAAAATCAATGAAAGTGAAATGAACAAGAGATTTTGTCTGAGTTGCAGTTAATACTACTGAAGAGCTATGGATAATAAAAGGTCAACAAATAAATTAGCCAGAGTGTTATGAAATGAATGATTTGGCTTATAATTTTATTGAGTGAAAATTGTTCGCTGCCTATTAGACCAGGTAATTTTTATCTGGTGCCTCAATTACTGTTCCGTAAGCAATAATATAGTTGTAAGAGCTGTTGGTTCGATTGCGTGACCTCTGAGAAGCTGGCTAGGACAGCTGACTACTATGATGGATAACTAAGCTTGGTCTCCACAAGGTGCCAAACCTCCCTTTCCTGCAAGGGGATCTCATAAAAGAAACATTATAGCTTGATTCATTTTACCAAAATGTTCGACTTTTCAAGTGTCAGCAGTTAAGTATAAATTGTGAAACCAGGTATTCCTGAGAAGAGTTATGACAATGGCTTTTCCCCCTCTTTTTGGTCTCCTGGTATTCTCTTCTAAATGGTGTCATGGTAATTGGTGAATGGGAGCCTGGGGTGCTTCCCGCCACAAATACAGTGAAAAATGGTGTCTGCACCCTTGTGAATATGACCTGCTTGGAGGTACAGAGCTGAACTTGGTAACCTCTGGCCGGCGCTTCTTATTCCAATTCATTGTACTGGTTTAAGACCGAGGCTCTGGGTTAGGTCCTGCTGAGTGGCCTTGGAAATCGACTTTCTGATCAGGATAAAAGTCTCTGCTTAAAGAGAAGGCTATGGACAGAGGTGCCTTTTTCAGGGGTAGGTTGTAAAGTCAGCACATGAAACAAAAACTGCCTAGAGTCAAAATTACCCTTGAAAATCTTTTAAGTCACCAAGGCCTGGGCTCTTAGAAACACAAAAGCCGAAAATTAACTACTTCTGTTTCTCTTTGTCTTTCGGTTGTGGCTTCCCTTTCCCTAGGGCAAAGCAGAATAAATATCTAGTTTGAAAGTCAAAGGACCGCTGAGTAAACAGAGAAATTTACTGCCATACCTATGTATGTATATGTCTATGTGTTTGGGGTGTGTGTATACACAGTGTATATTTATGTATTTGGACAAGTACGTGTAGTTAAACTTGACTAAGTGATATACGCATGTTGGATCTATGTGGTACCTATGTTTTCCTTCCCTTAGATATACTATGTATATACTATGTATATCTAAGGGAAGGAAAAATATAGGTTGCTTTGCTTCTTAAATTGTCAAACATCATCGGTTATTATATGTACCTCCAGATGAATGATAACTGTAAATTCCCAAGGTTTTACAGATGGTCCTGACTATAACTGTAATTAAAATCCATTGCCTTGAGACTGCTGGGGCTCAGTTCTTATTACTCTGATGCTTAATTGAAGTATAACTCAAGGCTGAATACAGTGAGCGAGGTTGAAGACCTACCTCCTAGTGTCTCTTTCTAAGGGCTTCAGTCCAAGAGGAGGATTTTGGACGGTCAGGAGATAGATAGGATTAGCCCCTTGTTCCTCCTGTGACTTCTCCCTGAACTAATGAGTAATTAAATTGATTGCCTCTGCCCAGGGGATGTGATATGAAGTAGGATAAACACAGTTACCCTCATCAAGAGCTCAGTGCTAAAAAAGAGCTTGAAAGAGGTTCTGTTCCAGAATTCAGCTATTGGAATTACTGACATTACAAGTTTCTATGACAGTGACTCTGCTGCTAAAGAGAAAAAGAATGATCTCCAATGTTACTATGTGCATGTTTTTCATTCACGTTGCCACTTTTGCTTGGCTCAGCCCTTTGTGAGCTAATCTCAGTCCATACTACCACTGCCCTCTTCCTCTACCCCCCAGCCTTGGCCAAGCTTGAGGAATTTTTAGGATTGGTTTGCAAAATTGCCTTTTTTCTACGAATTCCTTTTTCTTAATTCTGGGAGTCAGCGCTTAGGGATACTAGCTCTGGAGTTCAATATAGTTGGCTCAAATCCATGCTCTGGCACCTACTAGCATTGTAAATGCATGCCTCTGTTTCCTTATCTCTAAAGCAGTGTTAATGCCAGCACCTGGCTCAGGAGGCATATAGTTAGTGCTTTGTTGAGCAATAGCCAGCAATAATATTGATAACCTTCACTTATTTTCCAGAGACCTTTGGCAAATTATATGCATTCTTGAGTCCGTGTACATTGTGTGCCTTGAGTGCTGTTTGAGATGCAGTCCTATTTGAAAAACACTGAAAGATTCTGAACAGATTAACACTGAGGAAGTCTGGTGAGGTAGAAAACCCCATTTACCAGCTGCATATGCTTGAGCAGATTACTTGGCCTCTCTCAGCCTCAGTTTCCTCACCTCTGAAATGGGCCTGATATGATAATGACAAGTAGAATCACTTAACCTGTAAATAAGTCAGTTAAAGACAAAGAAGGGAAAATTATAGTTCTTTGTGAGGGTCATGGGTCTTTTAAATGAAGCTACAATCTTCCTCCTCCCAAAAATACATACTCATTGGGGTGCCTGGGTGGCTCAGTCAGTTAAGTGTCCAACTCTTGATTTCGGCCCAGGTCATGATCTCGCAATTCGTGAGATCGAGCCCCAAGCTGGGCTCTACAGTAACAGCATGGATCCTGCTTGAGATTCTCTCTTTCTCTCTCTTTCTCTCTCTCTCTCAAAATAAGTAAACATTAAGAAAATACATACTCATAACCACACAAACATTCTATTTCCAATTTCAGGGATGCATAGACCAGCCTAAACTCCCCTGCTAAAAGTAGCATAAGTAGAGGGGACACCAAGCCTCTAAATTGAGCACATTATCCAAACAGGTAGTGGGATTTGCCCACAAGGTTTCTGGCAGATATAGGGGAGAGAGGAGGAAAAGGTATGCATTCCCTAGTGTGTGTTTTTGACAAGAGAATGCAGAGACAAAATGCTTCTTGTATTCAAACTCAACTGTGCTTTTTCTAAGAGTTTAATATACCATATGATTTGCTTTTGTTTCATTATTTTTGTTTGAGCATCGTTTGGGTTCCTGGATATAATGTTAATAGAGTTTCCTCAAATTACAAAAATAAATGAATGAATAAGGTGAGAGAGTGGCCAGTGTCATGGTGTGAAAGATAAAGATGAAAGGTTTTTCTTTATCTTTTTCTGAAACCCTTACTCATCCCCCTTTTCTACTAACAGGCACTATGGCTATGCAACAATTTCTTATTTGTGTTTTCACTGATGCAACTGCAGGTTTTGAATCACTGATAGTCTTTGCATAAAGACTAAAACAATAAAAGCATAATTAGAATACATTGTATACAGCCGACTCCGATTTTATTTTGCCCCAGCTCTGTATTTATGATAAATCACTAAACATGAACGCTCTTTAGGGAGGGTGATTTTGGGTCTTGTCTCTCCATTGAGCAAAAACAGTGCCTGTGACCAGAGTCTGAATTTCAATCCTGCAAGTGTACAGTTGAACTGAATAATATTTGGCACAAAGCAGTGCACAACCGAGCCACTAAATGGCTGATTTACTAAATTATTATTAGATGAGCCCTTGCTGTTCCAAATGAAAGTGCAGTCACTGTCTTCCTTCATGGTGTGTTCAAATTGTTCTGTGTTTAAATATTCAGCATGAGGCTAATGTGAACTGATGAACTGAGACTATAAACATTCACTTTCAATACAGATAGAGCGACAGAGATGCAACATATCATGTGGCCCGCGGAGGTGAAAATGATTTATATTTAAGGATGTTGCTGCCGACTTCCATTACTTTAAGGTACACTTAATTAGCATGGTGTTGGAAATGACTAATTCCCATGTACAGGAAGAGCAGACTTGCGGAGGCTGAGATTTTCTCGCATGCCAGTGAAGGAGAAGCCACCAGAAGGATGTGCTGCCTGTGTAGTTTAGAATCTCGAATTTTATTTGTGGCAGGCTTCACAGCACCAGCGGAGGAACATGTCTGCTGGAAGAACTATAGTTTTTGACCTTCAACGTCTCTTCTTTCCTAGACCCTCCCGAAGGGTGTACGGTCCGTCCTTACTACCATCCGTCCCTCAGCAATCCACATCCCTTACGATCCATGTCTACTAGGCGGCCACGGTGGCACCTCTACCCATCTCGCCAGCTTCTTTAGTGACACCTGCTGGAATAAAGAACAACCCTTTGCTCCTCGGAAGCATATAACCCTTCTTCCCTCCTCCCCTTTGAGGGCAGTTATAGGCAAGCACTTAAAATACTGTGATCACTTACAGTAGATTAGAATTTTTTATTGGTGCCGTGTTGCCATAACAACATGAAGACAGCAGATGACTTAAGCTAAGCTTGCAAAGCAAAAGGCTGCTCATCTGGCAGTTAAAATGAATACAGTTCATTTCACAAGTTTCCCATATGGACTCTTAGTGTATGGTAATGAGGAGACCATATGGTGAGAGAAAATGCACTGAGAACAATTGGGTTCCACTGGCTGAGTGGGAAGTAGGGAGAAAAAACCCGGGTGAGAGATTCTGGTGTGTGTACTCTCTGGGTTCAAGGTTTGCTTGAGGTTTGTTTTGGGTTTTGTTTGGGATGCTTGTTTTCCATAGGGGTTTTGCATTTCTTAATCCGCTCCTTAATATGTCGGCTGTGCAAAATGACAAACATCTTGCAAATTTTGCAATATCATTCATCACAAACTGTCAGCAGTGTTTGCAAATCTGACTTGCAAGATCTTTTAAATGTGTTGTTCTTAAAAGGCAACAGTACTAAGTTTTTAGACAAAGTGCAGGAAAATTTAAGCACTTCTGACAAGCAGAAACATTAACAGTAATCATTTTAAAAACACTTGCATCTTTTGCCTGCATGTTTAGCTGTAAATAATGCTAGAATGTATAAAAGCTTTAAAGTAAAAATGTAATAAATACTTTTTATTATGTTTCATAAAGGATAAAAAAAAATGCCCTGAGCCATGTGTATGTGTTATCTATACATGGGAACAGTATAGAGATGGATGGTTCCCAATCTCCTTACTACTAACCAGATTGGAGGCCTGGGAGGGCAGCTTGGAAGAAGCTCTGAAGTCAGTTCTGTACTATACATGCTTCATAAAAGATGAATATAAATGCATTAGTTAGACACGGTGAGCTAAATTAGAAGGTCAGGCAGGGCTGGGAGGGCTGAAAAATCACACAACCAATGAGCGTAATTACTCTTTTTTAAGTCTATTAAGTGGTGTTGTTCTATCAAGGCTCAGGGGTATAGGACATGAAGAACAAGATAAAGTAATGTGTATTTATTACTCCCACTGGATCAATTTACCAGATATTTTCAGCTCCATAAAGCAAAATACACAAATGCTGCCTTTGTTACTTTTCTCAAACTGCTTTATTTTCTCTAAAAGAGGGACTGGCTCTCATAGAAAAACGTTTGCCCCACAGAGGTCCCCATGCCAACCCCCTTCTGTGGGAAAAGGAGAGAAAGCTGGCAAGAGTTTAAGTAGGATGGGGGTGAGGTGTAGGGGAGGGACAGGAGAGAGGCGCTAATCACCTCAAGGCAGAATTATTTGGGTTTCCAGATCTGAAGGAAAAGTGAGGCAGTCAAGCCCAAGGACTCGAATTTTAGTCTTCTCACTTGTTAGCTGTGAAGTCACCAGCCCTCCGGGCATCTGGACTGTGGAATGGGGAGTCCCTGCCTTTCAGGGCCTGTAGCTTCTGTGTGCTGAGGTCTTGCTAGATACCAGAGAGGCCTCCTCACCTAAATTATCTCACTAATGCCCAGCAGCAACCCTGCGGGGCCATGGCATTAAGGAAAACAGGCTGGAAAGGCTGAGTCACTGCACAGAGCAGTGGATCTGGTTTGCAAACTCCACACCTGTCTGAGCCGAGGGCTTACTCTCTCAGCCTCTGTGCTCTTTGAACACCTTGAGAAAGCAGTGGCCGGCACCCCTTGGGCATGAAGTGATACCACGTGCTCCCTGGGACTCACTGCCAACACACAGGGTGCCGGTGAGGTTTGGTCCACTCTCCCCGCCTCTGTGCTAATGCTCACTGCCCACCTAGGAAGACAACTAAGACACTGAAAGAAGGTGGAGACACCTCTGGCCTTCAAAACAGAGAGAGCTCCTTGCTCAGTGTTTCTGGATTGCATGATGCATCATGCATGCCTGCATCTCACAGTCTCTGACTGACCACAGTCCCCATCCCCTCACCTCTACATTACATGAAAAGTCAACCTTCACCCCAAAGTTGGTCATGTGTTCTTCTCTCTCCTGCCAGGACCCAGAGAGGGAGGTAAGCCCATACGAAACAGAACAGAATGGTTCCATTTACAATCTTAGCCCACCTTTCTCCCTGCACATATGAAAAAGGAAACCAAAAAACACCTGGGCTTAAGATAATTATACTGTTTTAAATTTGTGCGTACAACCGCTCTCACTAATGGTGACTTTCAGGGACAAAATAATTTACAGAGAAGGATTCTGCTTGCTCCTGTTTTCTCATTTGGTAAATGGGAATGATGTCTGTTTTCCCGACTTCTCTCATAAGAAGGGCTCCAATAAAACAAAGCATGTACAAGTTCTTTGAAAAGGCACAAGCCAGTATACAAAGGCATATTATTATGGAAAGCTGTCTGCTTGGTCTTTGGAGCAGTTTCATTTGACAGAATATGTGGGTGGTTGTATGAATCTAGCTTTGTCTATTCACAAACACATGGGTTTAATAAAGTGCAGTTTGTTTTTTGAGGTGTGTGGTCCATGGCTCACTGAAACACTCCTGTTTGACAAACACTGACCATGATTCTAAGAAAGGCGGAGCCCATTTTTATCCCTCTAACAATGGACAGCCTGAGTATAAATCTCCCAAGTCCACAGGAATACCTCGAGCTGGCTCCATCCACCACTTCCTGACCCTGCTCTTGAACTCTCCCTCCACCTTAACATTCAGAGCCAGGAGGACAGCCACTCTGGTCTGAGTCACACAGAGAGCTTCCTGGGGTGGGCTCCAGCCAGAGCCCTTGAACAGTCAAGTGGCTAGATGCAGGCTGTGGAGTGTTTCCTTAACACACAAATCCATTGTGTCCTGATTACTCCTCCCAAACCCAGGAAAAGAGGGCTGGGAACTTCACCATCAGGCCACCAGGGATGGAGTGACACGTGTCTGTGCTGTTTGTTCAACATTTCTGAATGTGATGTGCAACTGTAAAAAATGATTTTAAAAGCACACAAAACTCAGCCCTCTACTCTTATTTCTCCCATTTCTAGAATAAGAAAAGTACTTCCCGGCTTCTTTAGACCTCAACTGTTAAATCAGATTTATTTTCTGCTTTTCAATAAATATTTGCAGAGAAGCAACCATGAGCCAGATAGCTGTGCTAGAGTGCATCCACAGGATTACTTCTTTTTGTCCGTATATGATCCCCGTGACATCAGCATGATTATTGTCCCCACTTTATAGATGAAGAAACTGAGGCACAGAAGACGAATCATACATCCAATTGCTCACCAGGATTAGGATTTCCTGCTCTGCATAGATTGGATAGAAGAGCTCTGAGAAGCAACAATCCCACTCTTACTCAACTGCAGATAATCATAGCTACCTTTTGTTGAGTGTTAAATAAGTGGTTAAAATAACTATCAGAAAAAGTGAAAATACTATCATCTCCATTTGATAGAGAAGGAAACTGAGGCACAGACGTAAAGAATTTTGGAGAAAAAATAAGAGTTTTGACCTCTGTTGCATAGCTAGTAAATGCCCTTGCTCTGAGTTCCACTCCTGCCAGTTTGACTCTCCAGGTCCTTTTGGAGATGTCAAATGCCAAATGTAAAGTGAAGACTGTCCCCAAATGGAAAAATTAAGAAAAGCCTGTCATTGTACCCATTCCTTCTTTCTACCACTGAGACACCTCAGGCACTGACCACTGGGTGTCACACTTCATTTATATCGTTGTGCTATAAAATTACCAATTATAATCCCACAGGAAATGCATGGGAGCTAGGTTCTTGCTAGACAGAAGGCCTTGAAAGTAAACCTGCCTCTCTGAGGCACATCGATACTATAGATGGAAGCTGCCGTTCACTATTACTGTTAGATCATTTAATCGCTCACCAAGAATAAGTCAGGGCCAAAGAGGAGGATGTGTAAGATGGAAGCCTGTTTCAAAGACAAGGATATGAACAGACTGACATACCATACGGTTTCTTCCTGGAGTGTAATGTTTTCAGTAAGGTCAACAGTACTGAGCAGAAGCAAGGCCGTTCCAGGAAGCTAGAGGTAGAGACTGAGGCTGTGTGCTTCTTCCCCAGCTCTAGGTAGAGAATTCCCATTCTTGCCGGTCACAGTTCTTCCTCTCTTCAGTGAGGTAGTGTCCCTTCTCTGCCCGATTGGCCCCTCTCATCCATGCAGTAGTTTGGGAGGCACCTTTCTCCTTTTGGTGGGGGGGCAAGGTCTGTTCTGACAGGACACCAGGCACACAGGTACGATCTGACAGTAAACCAATCTCCCAAAGAAGTTTGCTGAGCTAGGAAGGATGCCAACTTCATTTTTGTAAGTGTTTTATGAGGCAAAACAGACCTAGAAGTGACATATCTTTAGCCTTATTCCAGCAAGAAGAGCACCTCTCATCTACTCATTGAATTTATAGTAGTTTCCATTTGTGAAATAAATGGAAACTTTATTTTGCTGTCAGCATAATGGCGAATGATAGTTCTACTAATTCTGTACTTAGGGGGGTGCCTGGGTGGCTTAGTCGGTTAAGCGTCCGACTTTCACTTAGGTCATGATCTCGCGGTTCATGGGTTCGAGCCCCACGTCAGGCTCTGTGCTGACAGCCAGCTCAGAGCCTGGAGCCTGTTTCAGAGTCTGTGTCTCCCTCTCTCTCTGACCCTCCCTTGCTCACGCTGGCTCATTCTCTCTCTCTCTCTCTCTCTCTCCTAGAAATAAATAAAAATATTTTTTAAAAAATTCTGTACTTAGGACTTCCTTAGCATTTAATTTAATTGTTCTCTCCTCGGAGTCCTCACAGGACTTTGGTTGTACTTTGGTTAAAAGTACCTATTACTTCCTCTTATGGTTAGTTGTGTATGGTGATCTCTCTGATGCAATGCCCGTGTTTCTCAGGTATGGAGGTGGAACACCCCCAATATTGACAACAGGTACAGAATAGAAGTCAGTATGTGATTTTCCTACTTTCTGCATTGGCAATTAACAGTGTATTACTGCATGACATATATTACTCTGTCTTGAATTTTTGTTTAATTTCTCACACATTTATACCTTATTTCCATTTAGGTAGGATGCTTCTGAAGGGAAGAGGCTCTGTCTTATTTGTCCAGTTGCAAGATCTACCAATATGTTTCATTTGAGCTCTAGCTGTACTAGGGATAGGTATAAATCGTCATATAGGTAGAAAGCCAGTGGGATTCTTTTTCCTCTTAAGAATTGTTATGATGCAGCAATTAATAACGTGGACTTGGGAGCCAGGCTGCATAGATTTGAATCTCCACTGAGCAATTTACATGCTTATGACTGTGGCAAATGATTTAACCTCTCCTTGCTTATTTTCTTCTCTAAAATAAAGGTGGTAACCAAGTACCAAGCTCAGAGGTTTTTGAAAGGAAAAGATGACATAACATATGTAAAAATAAGTATAACACTACCTGGCACATTAATGCTTGCTACTTTTATTATTGTTTACCAGACACACAACGCACAAAAATGTTGAGTTGTTTACCTATGAGCTAATATTCATCAATAGCAAAGTTTTTCTGCTAATCATCTAAGCTCAAGTCTCCAGAGACTGTAACTCAAAAAGGAAGTATCCTGACCTTTGGCAAACGCTCAGGGTCACCAGGGTGCCGAGGAATGACCTTCTGTAACCTCTGGAAACCATAATCGATGGTGGGTTCGTTGAGCGCTGCAATGAAGAAGTCACAGGATTAGAACAATTTCATGAAATAAAACAGAACATAACACTGATGGCATGGAAACAACTGGAAGCCCCAAATTTAATTTATACTTTTTTTTTTTTATTTCTAGGAGAGAGAGAGAGAGAGAGAGAGTGTGTGAGCAGGGGAGGGTCAGAGAGAGAGGGAGACACAGACTCTGAAATAGGCTCCAGGCTCTGAGCTGGCAGTCAGCACAGAGCCCGACGCGGGGCTCGAACCCACAAACCGCAAGATCATGACCTAAGCGAAAGTTGGACGCTTAACCGACTAAGCCACCCAGGCGCCCCTAATTTATACTTTTAAATTATGTCACGAGGTGATCAGATGCACAGTGCTCTTGCTGAATATTTTCACTGTCTACTTCTGCTATTTACCATGGTGGGCAGGGACTCGCTTGAAAGAACATTAGTAGGGACATTAGTAACAACTCCTAAACTCGGCTCTTCTGGCCAAATCCTATATTCCTTACATAATCAAAAATAGAAAGTAAATGGCATTTGATGTGAAGTTTTAGGATGAACTAGCTAAAAGATCAGGTCAAAATACTCAAGGGCTTATCTGAAGGTATCCACACATTATAAACAGCAGGAGAATTACAAGCACTTGCTTAACTGAATAGTCTTTAATAGATCTCAACACATTCACCATCTCCATGCCTCTGTGGCAATTAAGCCTGCAAGAACATGGTGAGGGTCAGGAAGTCGGGATCTTCTAGGCATAGAAAGCCTATTCTACACTTGATAGAGTCTGCAAGCTGATAGGTGTTGAAAATGTCCTTGATACAACACCCTCACATGTAAAATGACAGACTCATTTACTAACATCAATGTTATTTGAAGAAGAAGACCAGCCTCTGTGGAGCATTAGCATAGAGCATCTGGGTCTCCAATAAAAATTCTTAAAAAGACTAAAAGAAGAATAAAACTATAATAATATTTGGAGACAATGAGCCTTATTGTACCCATATTGTTTACACTCTCTTCAAGGTAACCTTAAATTAAGTGTGACACAAAGTAGACCCTGGCCTATAATTTTCAAAATTCCTGCTCGAGAGATGAAATATCTTCCTCATCTGACCAGGAAAAGATGGCAGCTCCATCCTCTCCCCACATCCCCATATCCTCTAACTAATGGGTGGGTGTTTTTCTTCTTTTCTTTTTTAGTGTAACTAACGTTTTCAACCACATATTTTCTCCCACACAGAGTAAAAAGACAGTCTTTGTAGTTCTGACATTTAGCTATACATTAGAAAACAAGTTGCCACATGCTTTACTTAAAATGCATTTCCATTAACCTAAATTTTAAAAGTAAGATTCATACTACTACTAACTTTAAAAAACTGTATTAAATTCAAATAGGTCCCAAGGCTAATGGAAGCAATTTGTATACCAACCCAAACTGACTGGCTCACTTTTCAAAATACAGGTATGATAATCTTGTGGTTTTAAAAGGACATTTAAATTGAAAGACTGTGAATTTAGTACATAATTATACCAATAGAACCCTTTAACTTGTCAACTTGTAAATCTAAAAGGCTATCAATCATTTCTAAAGAGGAAATAAACCTTAAAATTCCTTGATTGACAGTGCTTACTTTTTATGTAAGGGGAAAAAAAGGCAAAAAAAAAAAAAAAAAAAAAAAAAAGCTGCACAAAGTGGCCAGAAATCCATTTACAAAAGTACATTGTTTTACATAGGTGAGTAAAAAGCCAATAATTACACCTCCAAAAGACACATAAATCAGAGTAAGTACTTTTTCCTCACTTGTATATTTTAAGTTGGAGTGAACTTCAGGTAACTTTTTATTGAAAAGATTTTTCCCAAATGCAATGCTTATTGAAGTTGTTAATAGAGTAGCATTTTCATTTAAGACAATGTAATCATTTTTACAAATATGAGATTTAGCCATCTTCTACCCCCTTCCCCCACTTCCAAACAGTAAACTTTCAACCTGTCTCTTGTGGAAATTAACTAAAATTATACCCAGGTGTACCAAATCTCTTTATCTATACTAGTATATGAGTTAAGGCACAATATTTATTATTCCTCCCATTTTATGAATTACTTTCTAAACCCTTGAGAAGAATTCTTTTTTCAAATTAGACATGTAGAGAAAAAGCCATAGAACTCTTCATGCAGGGAAGCTGTTACTCGTAAAATCCATGATATTTAATCAAGAATGCATGAGAGGGACAGGAATGAGCATCTAGTTTTCAGTAATATATCACATCCATCCCCCACCCATATCACTAATTGCCATCCAAGATGTTTAACCATAAAAATAGCTTTAGACAATTAAATATATCATTTTAATATCTGAAGACATAATTCAGCATTCTGAAAATCTTATTTCTTGTTTTTATTTTTCAGTCTTAGCCACCAATAAAACACGAATTGTTGACCTGCTCCTTCAGTTGTTTGCATAATGAATTAATTCCTACTGTGTCAAGAAACAGGTAGTTGTTAAATGAATGAATGTCTGATGTATATGTTTCTCTGTCTGTACTGCCAACTCACAGCAGAATGACCAACACTTAGTATCTGCAATTAAAAGAACCAATTCAAATATCGTATGGAACTAACAGCTAAAGACCTGAAGAGAAGTCATTCTGCTGCCACAAAACATAATTGAGTATGATATATTTAACTCATTATTCAAGGGAAAAGAAGCATCTACTCTATGGAGGTATACTAAGTGAGGAGAAATATTTCAGATAGTAAGATAAAGGCTTTTAATTTATTCCCCATGCGTTTATGAGTTCTCTACATTCATATTATTAAATATATTAACTTGCCTTTAATTTAGGTATAGATTATTACAATGGCATGGTCCGGTGATGTAGACAAAGATAGCACGAAAAATATGTAAGGCAAAGCTCATTGTTTTAAATTCAAAGGTGCCTGATGATTTCTCCCATTGCATTGACTAGAGAGGAAAAAATGGATTACTGAATAAGAGGGGTCATCTTCGAAAGATTGTTACTTAAAAAAACAAAACAAAATAAAACAAGTGAAAAACTAAAAACAGATTAAGTGGATAGGGAGGAGGATGGTTAAATCATGGCACGCCCATGGAATGGAATATGATGCAGTCCTCAAAAGCAACGCCACAAGGGAAAAAAAAATTACTGACATATAATATATGGCTAGGTTAACAAGCAGATTACAGGAGCATATATACAATGTGGTTACTTTTTAAAAAATGAACATACATAGAATAAAGAAAATATGTCCATATATAAACTGCCTAACAGTAGTTATTTCTAAAAAGTGGTCTTAAAGTGCTTTTCTTCCTTCTCTTTGTCCTATACATTCTCTGAATTTTCCACAGTGAACATATATTACTTTTATAATCAGAGAAAAAGGTTAAGAGCAAGAGATTGTTGCCGAGATGGAATGTGACCTCCTTGTATAAAGTAATGACATAAGAAACTATGCCTTAAAAGGGGTCTGTATACCCTTTAATAACCTTGCATAGGTTATTACAGACCATAAGAAAAATAAGTAGTATACTTTTGGCCAGTTGTATAAATATGTGACTATTCATAAACTCTCTGAAAATCAACAGAGAGGGTAACGAGGAGGAATCATAAAGAATGGTATATTTATTTCATCAGTGGGGGTAGTTGTACCTTAGGGACATACGTGTACTCTGAAAGAATGTAATATAAAGTTAATCCTTCAACAAAGTGACCTCATTGTATTCAAGCACAGGGCTGGGGGGCGGGGGGCACTAGCAGAAATGGGACTAATCAATTTTCCCCCTTAAATTTGGGACAATTCTGAGGATCTAGAAGAGAAAGAAAGAAAAACTTAACTAGGAATAATTAACAACAAATAAAGAAGCATGAGCATCTTAGGTTGAAAAAAGAGAAACCGATGAAGCTATAAACTGCAAAAGGAAGGCAAGGATGAGAGAGCGTTAAAGTGACTCTGCTTCCAAACACCGAGTCCGTGTTCTCTGAAAAGGGTTGCAGAGGATTTCATCCGAAACCAGGCAGGGACAGTGGCAGAATAAGGGAGGATCAGAGATCTAGAAAAACCTGTAACCCCAAATTGAAAAAGCCCCAATTTTTAAAACATCAGAGTAGAATGGGAGCAATGTAGGCATCTGAAAAATTCCACATGATAGGAAATTCTCCACTGATTCAATCATCATTTTTGGTGCCCGTCATGTGTCCAGATGACATTTGCAGGAATTAAGTGTTTTGTGTCATGAAACCAAAAGCCCTTAAAAATAAAATTTCTGAAAGAAATGTGCCATCCAGCCCCAAAAGGCTGATGAACTGGTTGGCATTTCAAGGGCATCAAAGTCATTACTTTTCAAAGAGTAGAAGTTAATTAAATAGTTAAAAATATCAAACCCCTACATCTGGCCTTGTGTTGAAACTGCTTATAAATGGCTGTGGGGACTTTCCCAATCTCTGAATCTCAAACTCGCCTAGAAGAAACCAGTAACTTTCTGTGCAGAACCAGTCTAAGCAGAGCTCTTCTTTGGGCTTCAGCTGAACAGCTCTGATTATACAAAACTATTATTTACAGTGTCCAAATGTTCATGCAGCATAAAATGCTGTATGCAAAGAACATTTAAAATAATACAACTAGATTTTATGCATGAATACTAATGACAAGATTACAAACTCCAGGGGCGCCTGGGTGGCTCAATCAGTTGAACACCATCTCATGATTTTGGCTCAGGTCATGATCCCAGATCATAGGATTGAGCCCTGTGTTCAGCTCTGCACTAAATGGGGAGCATGCTTGAGTTTCTCTCTCTCTCTCTCTCTCTCTCTCTCTTTCTCTCCCTCTGCCCCCTAGCCCCTCATGTGTGTGTGCACGCTCTCTCTCTCTCAAAAAAAAAATTACAAAATCCATTCGAAAGATATTGCAAAATCCATTCAAAAGATCTGCAATGAGTAAATTCTAACTAAATATATACATGCCATTCGTGGCCTTTTCATGCCTTTAGTATTTTTTTAAATCCACTTTACAAACACATCCAATAACGAAATTCTCTTTAAGGAGATTTATTTGCAAATTAAAATGTTGTAGTCAGGAAGGATGCATTCTCAGTTAAGATAACTGGCTTTTTTCTTTTCAGAGTTTCTTTTTAGAGAAATCACTCCTCTGTGCTCTTGAACTTCTTGAGTACTTATTCCTGGAAACAATGGAAATGAGGGGCTGGAGAGCTGTGCTCCCAAACAGCACAGGAAAAGCTCTTTCGGTGCCATTCCAGTGTTAGCACAGAGTCTCCCTGCTTTTATAGCTCAGAGACTCGCTGCAGCACTTTAACATATTTCTGGGGTTTTAATTTCCTTTTTTTAATGGTTGTGTGACATGATGTCATTTTGACTGGAAATAAAAAGAAATGCAGATATTAGGAAGGTAATATTTATATTCTATTGCCATTTAATGTCCAAACAAATATCTAGACTCGATGCCAAGTAATAAATAAAACCTCCTAGCAGAGGCAATGATAAAACCAGCACCTGGGTCTCCGAGCTTCCCTGGTGACTACTCTACATTTGAACTAAAGGAGTAACAGCAGAGCATTTCCCTTCAAGGCAGATCCATTCTGGGCATGAGAGTTATTACATATGTGTTAGGCAAGCCTTTTTGTTCCATAATGGCCCCATTTTTCCCTCAGTCACTAAATTAACAACCAGAGGTAAACAATAAAACAGCAAGTTATCTTCACAAACCTATCTTGAAGACTGACTTTAAAATATATAAACCAAAAAATCAACCAGAAACCTAAACAAGAGCCAGAAATATGGTTAATGAAGAAATTTGTTGCATTTCCAGTCACTTGGATATTTCATTCCTAGATGTTTAGTGCGTGAACCGTATCCTGATCACCTCTTCTGTGGAAGGGACACACTCTTTAAGAAACCGAAAACCAAATCCTTTGCAAGCAGAGCCCTGCTCTGGGTGAGAAATGCTTTTATAATCCAGTTCCCTGCCTCAGGAGCCAGTAAGGTTCAGGAGAGGTTTGGGAAGAGGCTGGCAGCTGCAGAAAAAGCTGTAACTGAACCAGGAGGGTGTCAGGATGAAGCCAACATGGGCAGAATTTACCAACATAGGAGCTAAAGGAAAATTTCCAAATTGGATTTGAACATGCCCTGACTTCTTATCTGCAGTTTTCAAACTTCTGGCTGTGTGGCAACAAGTCTGAGATTCAAAAATCAAGCAAAGGAATTACTACTTCTCTCTATGAAAGGTACAATCAGAGGTGCTAGCTGGCCTGTATGGCTAAGTCCTCTTTACAAAGAGTGGGGCCAGGGGTGCATATAAGGTACAGATTGAAGAAAAAGTGAGTGGGAAAGCAGATCAAAGCCCAGAGTGATGAAGTGCAGGGGCTCTTGGAGAAAGAGAGGGACGACCCTGAGGACTGTCCGCTGGAATGCAAAGAACTTAGGTACATTTAGAAATTAAGAACTCTTCCATAAGCAAAAGCGATCAAGAGCAGGAAGAAAGAGTGACTTACTTTTCTTTTTTTAAAATGGAAACAGCTTTACTGTTTCTCTAAAAGTAATACATTCTTATTGTATTAAAAAAAATACAAAAGAAACACAAAAAAGAGGGAAAAGCCCCATAATACCCTATTGTATATAATCACTACTTAGTGTGCATACTTTCAGGCATTTTCACAATCCTGTTTTATATAAATATTGATTATATACATATTTATATTCACCTCATTCTTTTTAAGGGTTGTAGCATATTGCATCGTATGGATGGCCATAATTTATGTAACATAGCCCCTGTTAATGGGAATGTATGCTTTTCCTCCCAAATTTTTACTGATGTAAGAAGTACTGTATTGAAAAATAGGAGAAATTCTTAGATAAAAGAATATTCACATTTTCCAGTCTTTTGATACAGATATTTCCTAACTACCTTTACAAAATGTATACCAATTTATACTTAGACAGGTTACAATTCATTTTTAAGATTTTTGCATCCTGAATCTCAGTTATTCTCTAAGTTATAAGGACCTCTGAAGATTTTTAATAGATGTTAACAATCATAATGGTAACTTGTCAAGCATCATTTAAAACATACCCTGAGGGGGGCGCCTGGGTGGCTTAGTCGGTTAAGCGTCCGACTTTCGCTTAGGTCATGATCTCGCGGTTCGTGGGTTCGAGCCCCGCGTCGGGCTCTGTGCTGACTGCCAGCTCAGAGCCTGGAGCCTGTTTCAGTCTGTGACTCCCTCTCTCTCTGACCCTCCCCTGCTCACGCTGTCTCTCTCTCTCTCCTAAAAAGAAATAAAACATTAAAAAAAAAAAATTTAAAAAAAAAAAAAAAACATACCCTGAGGTCACATAATACTGTTTTCCCAGTAATATCAAGTGCTTCATAGACGTTATCTCAGTGATTCCTTCAATATGCCGTGACATAAATATCAAAAATCATTACTCCCCCTTGGAAGGTGAGAAATTGAGGCACAGAGAATGCTAACTGTATAAATGAGAACAAAAGCTTCCGTGCTTTACTTACTCTTCCAGGATGACTACTTTATTTTAATATTAATGAATCCCAATGTGCAACATATTGACAAGTTCTGCTAGCAAATTGATTAAACGGCTTCTTTTTTACTAAGTATCTGTGAAACGAAATCCACCCTGAGGAAGAATCCTTATGCACAGAATCCTGACTTTGTACAGGTGAACAGGTCACTCAGCCTGACTTCTTCACTTATGACTCAACTGTCAACAAAACAAACCTCTTCGGGGGAGGCCACCCTGGTATTTTAAACCTTCCCCACAAATGATCAAGAAACTGAGTTTTCTGTCATGTTTGAGTCAGCCTCTCAAAGGCTGATTTGTCTTCTGGGAAAAAGAGTACACAGAATGCTGTGTCCATTAAACCCACTAATTTCGTACCACAACCGGTTGGCATTTTCTAGACAATTCTTGGTGAGAAGTCACTGGCAGAAGTGGAGCATCTCTTCATAAACAGACCCCTTTCTGGCCCTGGAGGGTTACACTCTATCTAAAATGGGAAGTAGGTGAATGTACAATAATTAGGGGAAACTGTACTGCTCTCTAATTGTAATAAAGTTGATGAGAAAAGTTGCCCCTGTTATTGCACATGATGTGCTCTGAACAGCTTGGCCTTTCAGGAGCCTTAATTTAGATTTCCAAATTTGATACAAGTTTAAAACTAAAATTAAATCCCTCAAGGAAACAGAAGCTTAGAGATCTTCATGATTTATTTTTGCCCTTCAATCTTTTTCACTTTATGATTTTTTAAAAAAAAATTTTTGGTGTGATTAGGTTTCAAAGCCAGATTTGCTCATTTGAACTAGTAGAGAAGGACGATTTTCACCATGTAATGGATGATGGTGTTTAAGTATTGAGAGCCAACACAGTCTGTCTTTCTTAGCATTTAAGGATAAATCCATAGTTTTCTTCCCAACTGGCATATCTTCTGATATAACAAGAGTAATATTCCTTCTATAATTGTTCTTCAGATTTCTTTCCAAAGAGTTTTGACAATAACTGTTATCAAGGGGGTAAAATCACACAGCCTGTCTGATAAACATGTTTTCTTGCGTTCCCACCCCAGTGAGTGCTTGACACCGTACTTTTATCATCCAGTGTGTGTTCAGAATGAGCTTAGAACAGCAATTGCCGGGAATAGGCAGGCGATAAACCGCATTGATTTAACACATCTTGTTTTCAATCATGCTTGGATTTTCTGAGCACGCATTTTTCCTGTACTCTGGCTTGTAGCTTTTATCTGACGAGCTGATCCCTTTTCACTGGAAAATGAAAAGGTCGCACAATAAGACACGGTTTACTGGAACTTGAACACGCACCAGGGAAAGTATTTTAGATAAATACTGTCAGACATAGTGGAGCTGAATTTCAACAACACAATTGCTAAACAACAATACTTATTACTCTCCTAGAACAAGCTACCAGTAACTTATGGCTCTCAGCAGGGAATAGCACCAAGTCTGGACTCCAAAGCTAAGAAACCCTTCTCTGAGCCCTGTGCTAACCAAGCACAGAGTTCTGGGCTGAGGTCCTACTTGTGATTGTTAATATCATGGTTTAATGAGACAACTTGAAAAACTACTCCCACTGGTCACAGAGCTGCTGCCTCTAAACCAGTGAACAGGTTTCAGAAGAGCTGGATAATGACATTATAGCAGCACTCTCTAGACAGATTGAGAGGGGGGGAAAAGTCCCAAGAAAAGTGACTCAGAATAATCCATTTATTCCACTAATAAGACAGGTGAATACTTGTAACTGGGATTAGAGACAGAGGATTAACTGATTATTTGGTAATATTTTAAGAAGTTAAAGAGCACTTATAACAAGTATGTTATGTGGGGAGCTACAATGGCTTTGCAGATAAGCCTAGACGTTATCATCGGCCTAAAGTCCAACTAAATGGCATCTTGATATAAAATAAATGAAGTCAACTTTTTTCAGTATTGACCCGACCTACATGATTATTATTGCTGTGTATCATTAGCTTTAGATTCAAGCAGAAATTCTCCTCTACCTGAACGGAGTCAGAATCCTGTTCTCTGTAGCCTAAACACACACATTATGATTATATCTTTATTCATTATCTACTCCAGAGCTTCCAGACTTTCTCCGCTCATAGCACCTTGGGCAGCTCAGTAATTTTTTCACAGCACCTCCAAGTAGAAAGAAATGCCCAGCAGCTCTGTTTATTAGCTACTTAGGTCCAGAGAGCCTGCTATTTATATCCTAACAACAGAGGGGCCATTTGAAAAAAATACAAAGAAATTGAAAGAAAAAAATAATATAGTAATATTTTTATTTCATTCTAAAACAATCACGATTACTTTCTAATAGGATATGTGTGCTTCTATTGAGCAGTGCATAACTTCTTAAATCTTGGAATTGGACTGGATACCACCACTCTCTTTTCTCTTCTGCATTAATTTAAAAAATTTTTTTTATGTTTTATTTATTTCTAGGAGAGAGAGAGAGACAGCGTGAGCAAGGGAGGGTCAGAGAGAGAGGGAGTCACAGACTGAAACAGTCTCCAGGCTCTGAGCTGGCAGTCAGCACAGAGCCCGACACGGGGCTCAAACCCACGAACCACGAGATCATGACTTAAGTGAAAGTCGGACGCTTAACCGACTAAGCCACACAGGCGCCCCTCTTCTGCATTAATTTTTATGTGAGACTTCCTTCTGATCACAGTAATTGCTGATAACTAAGCTTTGCGAAGCTATGGCACCATGAAAAGGAATGCAGTGCGATCTAATGTTAAGATATACACTATCCTGAACTAGTAATTTGTGTGGTATCCAACAGACTTAAAGTGTTACATGTTTCCTTCAAATTTAAAATACCCCATGGCACTCCTGTTGCACTTATTTATGTGTGCCTTTTCTTCCAACAATAATTATTATAACAGCAACATCAGCTAAATGTCTCCTAAGGACTTACTATATGCCAAGCACTTTACATGGATTAACCTATCTAATCTTTACCACAGCCGTAAAGTGAATAGCTACTGTTATTCCCATGGCACAGAGATGAACTCGAGACTTAGAGGTGTTAAATATCTTGCCTAAATCCACAGAACCAGTGAGTGAAAAACCAGGGATTCAAACCCATGCAGTCTGGCTCTGGAGCCCTGTTCTTAACCTCTTTGCTAGACCAGCCAAGTTAGGACAAACAAGAGGTCTCCAGAACAGGCCTCTAATAACTTTGGCCTCCAGGATTTTTCCCATGCTTTTTTTTTTTTTTTTGCTCCTCGTATTCCCTTCTATCTGCAATCTGTTCTAGTCCTTTCCCTTGTCTTAACATATATCCCATAGAAACCTCTGTCCTGCCCCAGACTTCATACAACTTCCATTTCTCTAACAGCATACTTCTCTTCCTTTTATCCCAAACCTTCTGGAGTAAACACAGCTGGATTTGCATCCAGCTTACATCACTGACAATGATATACCTTTTGTTTTTTGTTTTTTGAGAGAGAGAGAGAGCAAGTAGGGGAGAGGGGAAGAGAGAGAGAGAGAATCTGAAGTGGGCTTCATGCTCAGCATGGAGCCTGATGCAGGGCTTGATCCCATAACCCTGGGATCATGACCTGAGCTAAAATTGAGAGATGGACACTCAACCAACTGAGCCACCCAGGTGCCCCAGTGATGCACCTTTTTTGGAAAAGCCACTTGCATCCATTCTTTAAGTCTTCCTTATCTATAAAGGGAAGATTTGATGTGGTGCTATTTGTACAGTGCTTAGCACATAATAAACACTTAACAGGCAGTTTTTATTACTATTAATAGAATACTTTCCCTGTGCTAGAAATAGGAGCATATATGGAGAATACAGAATTAGACTACATACATATTCCCCATTCTCAAGTAACTCCTGAATCTAGAGGGGCAGAAAGATACTTACAGATGTCAAAACAACATGATTAATAAGATGCAGTATTCTAGGAGAATATCAAGTGTGCTTCACTTGTCCCTGGGCTTCAGCCTTTCTTCTCCCATTTACACTAATTTGAAATTATAGTTCAAAGAATTCCACCACCTCTAATTCTCAAATATCATTCTAAAATAGAGCTCTACCTGGAGTAGGACACATGTGTTTTAAAACAATATAAATCCCGTGACCAGATGTGAACAAAGGAAAAAGTAAGAAACACCTAATTCAGATGGGATTCTTTCCCAGACTTGGGATATTTTACATTGCTTAATCCAATAAAATTGGATTACTGCTGTATATAAAGTTGTGTGATTAAGAAGATAAAAAGAAAGACAAGCACAACCCAAGTCCAGTTTCCTGTGTATCCCCAGCAACAGGCAATTCAGTTGGAAAAACTCTTCTAGGCACCATGATGTATCCTTGAGAAGTACATATTCCATGGAGGAACCAGGCCTATCATCAGCATAGAAGAAGGAAAAAAATAGTTCTCTATAGTGGAGTCAAGGACACATTTAAAGTCATATTTAAAGAAGTCATATTTAAAGTCATATTTAAAGAAGTCATATTTAAGCTTAATGTATAAGGATAAATAGAATTTTTCTACTGAAAAGAGTGAGAAAAGCATTCCAGGCAAAAGAAAAAGCCTGAGCAAAGTCACAGAGCTATAAAGGACATAATGTGTGGAAATGATGTGTTCAAATAAAGTTGGATATTGAAGTTTGGGGAGAGCATAGCTTATATCCTGAGAGTAAACTGCTGAAAAGTAACCATGAGAAACAGTACTGGCCTTGAGTGTCATATAAGAACTTTATCTGGTAGGCAACAAGGAGCTCTTTCAGGTTTTCCATATCATAAGAGTGACACAATCAGATCTATATTTCAAAGGCATAAACACAGGAGTCCAATGAAAGATGGATTTTTTTTTTACTTTTAGTACTTTTTTTTTACAAATAGTTTATTGTCAAATTAGTTTCCACATAACACTCAGTGCTCATCCCCACAGAAAGATGGATTTTTAAAGTCAGTACTTTTGTAATGATCCAAGTGGAAAATGAAGGACCACCTAATAATGAAGTGATAATGGAGAAAAAGCAGATTTCAGAGGTATTTTAGAATAGAATTTATATAACTTCAGTAACATATTAGTTGTGAGGAATAAGAAAAAATAGAGAATGACTGACATTTCTAATATATCTGACTGAGTGGATAGAGTAGCCATTCAGCAAGATAAAGAATGTAAGAAGAAAATTACATATGGAAGGAAAAAATGATGAGTTCCATTTCAAACATGCTTTTTAGGTGCCAATAGGGCATCCATGTAAAAATCTTTAGTAGTCAGTTGAGGATAAAGGACTGAAACTCAGGAAAAAGATCAAGGATGGAGTTGATGTTATAGGTAATGTCAAGATATAGGTAATACTTGAAACTACTAGTGTGAGAATAAAACCAAGGAGAGACAGTGCTACAGTAAACACTAATGGTTAAGGAATAGTTAGAAAAAGATTCAGAGACAAAAGACAAAGGCAGGTTAAAAAAAAAGTAGAAGGAATACCAGGAGAGAATAATGGCACTGAAATCAAATGCAGAGCTTAAAATGACAAGGGTTGTCCAAACTAATATGGCCTAGCTGGGTAATCAACCAGGAGAGATCTGAGGAGGAACTGTCAAACACAGACCATTCCAAGGTCATGAATGTAGGTGACAAACACAATTTTGGGAGACTCACAAATGCCTTAACTCAGAGGCCCTAGTTTTCTTTCATCTCACTCAACAATCCCCAAAGATCTGAAGATACCAAGAGAATAAGGGTTTTTGGCAAATCTGTTTGCCCAACTAAAGCTCAGCTAATCATGAGAGGCATAAGAAACAAAAAGGACACTCAATTACAGATTGGAGTCAAGGCAATCCCACCAATAGTGCAGAATTCCAGGTGCCCTGAGGCAAAAGTTATGATGCCAAGTTCACATTCAGATTTGATCAATTCCTTTAAGTATTGTAGGCCAGGTGAGGATGAGGGGCTCTTATTATTTTTTCTGATACTGATCTTGACACCTGTCTTTTAAGAAGGGGATAGAATTAACTGGTCACTTTCAAAAACCCAAGTTGGCAGAACCAAGTTGGTCACTCACCAGTTACTACAATGAAGTTCTGGTTCTACTGCTTCTAACCCACCCTAGATTTGGAGTTGTAAACCACAGAGGAATGGGTCTCCTTGACCAAAATGTTGACAAAATACATCTATATATAACCAGAATTTAATCTTTGGATGCTGGTGGTCTTAATATTGGTCCCTGATGACTTACAATCAATAGATGTTTAGTTAAGCCATTCACTTGTTTTGGAGTAACAGTTATTGTGTGGGCAATGGGTATGTGGCCACTTCCGCAATAACCCACATCTCCTGAAGGAGTGAACATTACAATCACACATTTGTTGCTATTAGCTCATGAGATGCTGGAAACCAATTTTAAAAAGCAAGTAATAAAGCACCACATAAAAAAATAACGGTGTAATTACTTCTTGGTCAGGTTAAACCTACTGTGACGATAAAAACCAAAGGGAACAGCAAGCATCATAAGTGGGTTTGCTGTAAATTTGACACTGGTTCTGACCTTCAGAAAGGAAAAGGCTGGAACCACCCACCTAAGCCAGGTGCACAGAAGACTATTTGTGGTGTATATCTTTACCAAGTTTCTGTAAAAGCTTACATCAACTATTAAGAGCTAAAGAGAATGTTCCAGTCACTAATTTATTGACCCAAAGACTTACAGATTCCTATTTGAACTTAGGCCCCCAAAAGAAGGGATCTACAAACTGCATCAGAGAGCAATCACCAAGCTGATAGCATTTGTGCTCTAAACATAAAGTTAAAAAAAAAAAAAAAAAGAAGTGGGGGTCTAACTGGAACGTGGACCACACTGTCGAGAAGGTAACAGAAGCACTGGCTATTGCTGATGATCTGTGAGCGAACACCCTGGTGGGTCACTAACCTAAACAAGAAACTAACCAGCCTCTACTTTTAGGCTATGATCTTTTTAACTTCTCATCCAAAGTGTTTGAAGTCTACTCTAATCTACATGAAATACCAAGAACAGGTGGGTATAGGGGGTAGGAGAGAGGCTTAGTCAAAGTTATGCCAGGGACTTTTAAGGATAGTACAGCACAGTTCATATTTAAGGATATCATGATTGTTTTCATTCATTAGCTAGTGCTGCTTTTGTTTATTTCCAGCTCTTGGGAAGACATTTAGTTACTGTCTCTGTTTTGCCTTTTTAAGAGTGCAAATGGATCTCCTAAGATATGTGCATCATGAATAGACTTTATGACAGTACGCTGTTGGAGAACACCATTAGTCTGATGACAGAGCAATAGTAAACTAATTTTTACTAATGAAAATGACTTTGATAGGTTAAGTTCTCAAGGACAGAAACTTGCAGGAAGATACACTATACATTGATGGTTGGTTAGAAATGGGGACAGCTTTTTGGAGGGAAAATTGGCTGTGGGTGGAGATGATGAAGGACTAAGCCTAGAGACTAAACAATCATTGAATTCAGAGACATCCCCAAAGAATACCTGGAGGCTACACAAATCTATTTTTCCAAGTGGGTGCAGGCCCACACCAGCCTTGTCAGCCTTCAGAAATGTCATCTTGTGTTTCAAGAAGATACCATTCCTGCTCTGACTCCCCTGGACCTTCTTTTTCCATTAAACTAGAAGTAGAAACTGAAATTCTCCAAACTGAATCTCCCAATTCTCTCTAAATTAATGTGTGTAATGAAGCTTCTTAAAATATATAGTAAATGGGAACAAGGAAAAATAAGTGACTGTCCTTCCATATTTTCTCTCTATAATCTGTTTGCCCCTATTGGAGGCTGGAAAATTTAGAGAAAATGAAAATACATGTTTAACTTTATCTGTGGAAATCACTTTGCCTGAGGCCACTGTGTCAGATACTGTTGATGAGTTTTTCAGAGATTTGGGACATATCTGTAGGGGCAGAGACCAAGCTTGATAAACCACTGACCTATTCCCAGATGGACAATTTTTATGATTACATTGGCACAATAGGCACTGTGACCCTTTAAGAATAAAATCAAACATACTGGATTGCATTTTTCAAAAGCTACCAAAACAACTTTCAGGTAAGAATACATTTCTCTAAGTCTCCTTTCTAACTCTGGAATTAACTACTTGATCTTGATATGGTTAGGAGAGGGACATATCCGTTCAAACTTCAGAACTTTTACTGCTGCAAAGATCCCTTCTTTTCCAGAAAACACAACCAAGCTTGGAGACCCTAAGTGGTCAACGCAAGATCAAGTATCCAGTTAACGGTTAAATCAGAATGAAAACTCAAATGCTGCAACCCAACCTACTGTAAGTCCCCTACATCAGTCTTCCATGTAAGCTTGATTTAAAATAAAAAGTATCATTTATTGAGAAGTGGCCCTTGCCATTCCACTTTTGTTAACTTATTTTTTTTCTTCAACACTCTTATTTTGCAAATGAGAAGACTGAAGCTGTTAATCTGGGGTGAGGGAAAAGAAGTGTGATTAAATTGCACCTATGGAAAAGGATATCAAACCTGCCCTTCAGACAGCAATATCTTAATTACAAGATGCATCTCCTATAACTGCTGTCCATTTCAAACCCAAATGGCCCTGTCATTTTATAAAATGAACACTAACTACAAAGAAGACCAATAAAGGCTCCCAGGATCTTGAAAGTATCATGGCACATGGCTGTAAGGTGTCCACATTTTTTAAAACCAATACCAGCCTCTCTTAATGTCTGTTTTGCAAAAAAACTCTGGGATTAAAAACAACATGCTCTGACTTGACCTAAATTCTCATAATGAAAATGTGATCCAAATTGTAGCCCATAGTGACTGATGCACAACTAGAATGTACTGGAGACTGTATTTAGCATTAGATTATATATCATTAAGTTGTAGCCATCCCTATGAAGTTTGCATTGTTATCCTCACTGTTTTTTGCAGCTAAGGGAAGTCCCTGAGGGCCAGAATTCACACTCAGGCAGTCTGACTCCAGTGCCCACCCCTTATACTGGATTGCCCCTGCAGAAGCATTGAACTAATATATTGGAAGAAATGATGTTCTCTTTCCCTTCAGTACAACATACAAGAAAACAAACAATAAAAGACACCTCAAGCAAAACTATCCAGCTTCAATCAGAAAAAATAATATGTATAATATATAGTACATACATACTATACATGCTATATAAAGACTAGACTCTAGTAAGACATAAGTTTAAAAAGGGAAATCTTCCAAAATGGATCATATTTAAGCCCAAAGCCATTTTCTGTGAGGTGTATGGTGGTGATGTCACCCATAAGAAAGATGAGAAATGACACACACTTCTCCATTATCACCTTCCAACTTGCTTAATCTCACCTGGCAAGTTTTCCTTAATCAAGTAACTTGAAAATTGCATGGAATCTTGAGGCAGCTCTGGGTAACATGGGTGGAATTCTGATATGCTTTCTTCATTAACTGCTCATACCCCAGAAATGAGAATAAAGCCTCTCTTCCTGGGGAGTCTTTTAACTGAAAAAAAAATCTTATCTTAATTGAATGCACACATCAGTTAACTATCTTCAGATTCACAAACCATTAATGTCCCATTTTCACAGAACGTCTTCCTCTTTCTGGTTTGTTGAAAAGCTGGTGCTCCTGGGGCTGTGCTTAGAGGAATGCAAGATTCAGCAGGAATGTGGAGGGGACAGGAGAGAAGAAGGGAGCACATTAAGCCCTATCTTCACGAGCAAATGAGCATTCTGGGGCTGAGCAGAGAGAACAGTGAGCAATGCTGCCTTTGCAAAACTGACATCCTCCTTGCATCCCCTCCAATCGACTGCTCTGAGTCGATTGCAAGGGAATTACAAATAATGCCATTCTGCCCTCTGAATACCAGTTAAGCAGGCTTCAAGTGTGCCTACCGAGGGAAGACAAGGCTGCAAACAGGGTTTCATGGACGTAAAAGGATGGTACAATGATAAGGGAGGGTGGGTAGGAAAACTAATTGCACATATCTCTCCTGAAATGTTTGGCCTGATGCAGAGTTCCACTTTTCTTTCTCTCTCCACAGCAGAAAGATCTTAGCAGGGATTGAGGTGTGTCCCTAAAAGACTCTCATCAGGTTGCTTCCCGTGGCATGGCAAGTCCCCGTGGAAGAGACCTGGGACTGAAAGCTGTGCTATGCCAGGGGAAGCAAGCCTCTTGAGGGAGAAATATGCCAGCTGTACCTCTTACTGTGTAAGTCAGATAGAGACTCTGATGATGAAAGCATTTATAATTAGACTTTGTGAGAGATTTAAGCATGCTTAAGTTCTTATTGCATGTGGAACAATTTGGGCTCTATCAAACTTTTTAAAAAATTGTCATGAAAATATTAGAAGCCATCAGGAAGATCAATTTCCCAAAATATGCAATGCCATCTTTTTAGCCTGATTTTGCTTTTGAAATAAATTCAGAATCTGACTGTGTTTCCTTGGCCAAGATTCTAAAATCAACTGTACCTGTAATTCCATGAACACAGAAGAAGATATCTCTGACTCACTATAGCCCTGACCTTGGGCTTTGGTTTTGAAGCCACCCAATCAGGTCATTTGAATCCCAGGCTAAACACTGTACAACGAAAACCACACTCAGTAGAAAACAATGTGAAAGTGGGTTTCCAGTACACCTGCTAGTAATGCCATTAGTTGTGACATAAGTCAATAAGCTCCCATAGACTTTAGGATTTGGAGAAAACAAAATACCGGTATTACATGAGGGAGATAAACACACACTGAATAACAGCAGTTATGAGTTTCCTTTACGTGGCAGGAATATTTTCTTGGCTGTGGGATTTAGAATGTCAACAAGGGAGGCTGGGCATGCCAATTCTCTGAGTTTCATTAGCTTGCCAGAATATTTAGAGGTCTGGGCAAGGTAAACTCACTTTTTCACATTTGTGCTGAAGGAGAGCTGCTACAGACCTATCCCAATCTGAGTATTAAATTATCTTTCTTCATGATGACACCAACACTGAAACTTTTTAGAGAGCCTCTTTTATAGTCAGCAGTATGGGACATTGGATTTATTTCCCTTTGGACAATGAGATTGTAGTTAGCATAACACCAGTGACTCCAGCATCAATCCTCTGTCAAAAATAGTTTTATGAAGGCCAGAGAGAGGTTGGTCATAAAGGAGGAACACCCAGTTGTAGACATATAAACATTGAAAGAGAAACTAAAATCAATTCTGTAAACAGAAGTCAAAGCTTTCTTGAGGTCATTAAAGACCTACATTTTAATACTCCACCAGGAGGATATTTACTGAAATATCAGGTCAGTTCTTAAAGGAGAGCTGGTCCCGGTGGAGTTTATTTGTGGTCTTCTGTCCAACGTCCATTAGACAGGGTCCTTGTCGTTAGTAGAGTAGATCCAAATAAATTCTAAGAGAGGAAATGGATTCCATCCTCTCTGTTTACTTTATTACTATTGATTTCTGAATTCCTTCCAATCTCTTTCCTAACTGACCAGATAATATACATTTAGCACCAAAGGTAATTATTCCAAAATGAATCTTGTTTGCAGCTGTGTGATAAAGAAAAGAACACTGATAGATTAAATATTTACACATTAAAAGGTATGGCTGATTGTATTAAATATGTAGAAGAGTTTTAATATGCTCACTTTATGGCTACCCATAACTTCCTCAGCTAATCACAAGTTCATCTGTATGCTTAGACATATTTTATTTCCATTATTCTGTATTTTGTAGCATTATTTTATGGTGCAAATAGTAAAATAATAAAAACAAAATCATCTGAAATATATATTTTAAAATCTACCTTGTACTAAAAGGAACCATTGAGGACAATTTTTAAAAGTATTTAAAAAGAGGGGCGCCTGGGTGGCTTAGTCGGTTAAGCATCCAACTTTCGCTTAGGTCATGATCTCGCGTTTCGTGGGTTCGAGCCCCGCGTCGGGCTCTGTGCTGACTGCCAGCTCAGAGCCTGGAGCCTGTTTCAGTCTGTGACTCCCTCTCTCTCTGACCCTCCCCTGCTCGCGCTGTCTCTCTCTCTCTCCTAGAAATAAATAAAAAACAATTAAAAAAAAGTATTTAAAAAGAAAAAATAAAAATAAAAGAGTATTTATAAAGGGTTAGAATATTTAGTTGCCAGAAATGAAGTGGTTTTTTTTTTTTTATATTTTATTTATTTCTAGGAGAGAGAGAGAGAGAGAGAGAGAGACAGCGTGAGCAGGGGAGGGTCAGAGAGAGAGGGAGTCACAGACTGAAACAGGCTCCAGGCTCCGAGCTGGCAGTCAGCACAGAGCCCGACGCGGCTCGAACCCACGAACCGCGAGATCATGACCTAAGCGAAAGTCGGACGCTTAACCGACTAAGCCACCCAGGCGCCCCTGAAGTGGTTTTTAAAGCATCAAACTTACAGAAAAAGAACAAGAAGTGTATCATGTTAAAAGTATATATAAAACAACATAAATATTCAGCAATAAAGAAATAGATAAATTTAGTAAATCCACACTGTGGGAGATTATGCAGCCTTTTAACATTATGTTTATGAGGAAGGTTTAATGTGTGGGAAAATGCTTAGTAGGCTACATAAAAAAAAAACAGGATGTAAAACTGTGTGTGTGTGTGTATATACGCATATATAGTGTAAGCAAATAACAAAAAAATGTTTACGTACATTTGTTATGCATAGAAAAAATATGAAAGACACAATGAAAATATTAGCAGTGGTTATCTCTGGGTGATGGGTAGTGGATAATGTTAATTTCTCTTATTCTATCTGGTTATTCTCCAGATTTTCTATAACTATCATACACCTTGGCTCAAAATTATCTGAGCCCTGATAGGCCAGGGAATTCTATGTTAATTCCTCTTTGAAAATCTGCCCATTTACAAGCAGGGTAAGTTTTCTACACAGTCCTACCAGATGTGTCCAAATGTTGGACACCCAGGGATTGTTACACTTTTAATAAAGGTGTAAATATTGAAGTTCTTCAAGATAGCATGAGAGGGCAGAGAAGAACACGGGCTCAGGAGCCACACTGACTGGGTCTGACAATGGCCCACTTACCACTTGATTAACTCTGGCAAATGACTTAATTGGGCCAAGCCTCAGTCCTATAAAATCAGGACAATGAAACACCTACCTCATAGAAATGTTAGAAGGTTAAATGCACGAATATCTGTAAAACACTTAAAGCAGTGAGACACCTAACAATTACTTAATATAATTTGTTAAGTGAAATACATAAAATTCTCACTTGTGTTAATCAGAATAAAGTTGCAAATGAAGAAGTGGACATGTTTAAAATACTCGTAAAACATTTGTGCTTTTTAAGTTCGTTGATAAGCTCATCTGGGGCATAAGTATAATTTTCAGTAGAATTCAAGTCAGGACTCAGAACTGTAGTGGTTTTAAATATTTTTTTTTTCTGCATTTGCCAAAGATCTGTCTATCTATACATTTCTAAAATGTTAATGAAGATGCTAAGTTTCGGGGCGCCTGGGTGGCTTAGTCGGTTGAGCGTCCGACTTTCGCTTAGGTCATGATCTCGCGGTTCGTGGGTTTGAGCCCCGCGTCGGGCTCTGTGCTGACTGCCAGCTCAAAGCCTGGAGCCTGTTTCAGTCTGTGACTCCCTCTCTCTCTGACCCTCCCCTGTTCACGCTGTCTCTCTCTCTCTCCTAGAAATAAATAAAACATTATAAAAAAAATTAAAAAAAAAAAAAGAGATGCTAAGTTTCAATGAAATACTTAGTATGGGCCCAGATTGTCTGTCATGTTTGGTTTGCTACCCTTTACAAGACTCTAACATAAGATTTGGAACTAAATAGGTGTTCAATAAATGTTTGCTGAATGAGAAAATGAATGAATGAAGAACTTCACCACGGCTGCATCAAGTTGTCCAAATATGGGCAGATTTCCACAAGTGGAAATATTAAGAACTGGGGTTGAAGTGTTACATTTCTTAAAATCTAAAACTTGTTTATACTTTTATAATGTGGAGACAATGAAATGGCAATAACAGAGCAGGGGAATGAAAAAAGGGTTTATTCTGAGAAAAATGTTGCAGCTCAGTACCCATCTGTCCTCAAGGAAATTTCTCCTAGGGCGTCCATAATGATGGCGGGAACACTGGAAGCAGAAATACCAAGACAGCAACGGCCGCACCAATAAACAGAAATAGTGTGTCTGGCTGGTTCTGTGGTTTTTTCCTACCAGGTAAAGCGTGACAAGAGAATGTCAAAGCAACTGAAATCAGAGACAACACTTGCAATAAGAACAGTACATAATGGCAAATCTTCCTGTACTAAATTTCATTATTGAGTGAGAGCAGACAACAACTATTTTTAGGCACTCTCCATTGTTTGTATGCATTTCAAAGTTATTTTTTACGTATCTAATTTCTAAACACATGGTGTAACTTTGAGCATTTTCTGGAGGTCTTGGCTCCAAAGCTGCAAAAGAGAAGTGAAATGTCCCTTGGTTGTAAAATCTTGATAAGTTCTCGGTGTCACTTTTCTTAAATGTGGAACTGCTCAAACCACATAGATAATTATAGATGACCAGATTGTAACTGTTTTATTGCTTCTTTTTTCCCATAAATTTTAATTTTGGAAAGTTAAGTGAAAAATGTGGTTTCAATTTCCTACAAATTGCACACAATTTGGTTTTAACAAGAAAATAGAAAGAAAGGGTATGTTCTTTAAAGTGAATTATGAACTAGAGTTTGTTTTTGCTCGCTCAACACTGCAAGAATAATAAAGCACAAAATTTAGAAAAGATGCCTTACAAAATGGAAATCATGAACTGTAGTAAGAAAAGCATAAAGTAATTTTTTATCTAAACATGGTTTAAGCAATCTAACAGGATAACACAATTGAGCTAGTCTTTCTCCCTCTGGTGAAGCAAGCTCAAATTTAAAAGGAAAAAAAAGAAAGAATGAAAGGAAACAGGAGTAGAAGCTGACAACCTTAATGCATTGTATAACAGGAAATCTCTTAATAAGGAAAGGCTGTGTATATCCCCAACTTAGTCTCTCCAAAGTACCACCAACTGCAGAAGAATTATTAAAAATAATTAGTATTGAAATCATTGAAACACATACCTAGAAACAGAACAAAAGACAAGAAACAGACTTTTCATGGAAAGAAATTACAGCTATCTGTTGGATTCTGGCTACCATTTTAGACCAACATGCTTTCCTTATTCAAGGTAGTGGTCACAACTAGCATGTTAAAGACAGGAAATCCATGGTGTGTGTCTAACACACCAAAACCACCTGCTGGAATGCAAACAATGAAATCAATCAACCAGCTGTTATTATTTTTCCCCTCTGTGCCAAACTTGGGTTGAATATGGTCTTTTATTCCTTAAATTGACCACTGTTTCTGCCTCACTGGCAATGTGGATTATGTCTATGTGTTGGGCAAAATAAATTATTCACACAAGACACAATTTCATCAAAATTGTTGATCATGATTCACTGATCAAATTTTCCAAGGCCCATGTTATTTAATAGTATCATATGGCTTCTTCAAATTTTCTTTCAAAAATGTTTACTTTCAGACATACTGCAACAATTACAAGATCACCTGTATTTTGTATCCTCCAAACAAAGCAGACCAACTCTAACACAAGTTCCTGGTATAATGTTAATACCCCATGCTTTCTATTTTGGCCAAAATATAATATTTGCTAGTATTTTTCTATCTGAGATCAAAGTTGCAAGTATAGCGCCTCTGACTGTTAGAACACTAAGTTCTGACTTATGAAGGTCCAGCTATAAACTGGGACTTGGCAAACTTGAAGTATTACTCACTGACTAATAATGCTATTAGTCAAAACTGTAAACTTCTGGTCAACTGCATTTTTTACATATTACTGAATGAAGCTCTAGCTGAAGTTCACTCTCCAAAATATCCTTTGAAGGCATCACAATTAACACGAGGTAATTTACTCTCCTGAAATATAAAAGCTGATTGTTCTGTCCAAACATCAATAAATCTTTGGTGTTGGTGAAAGGACATTGCCTACCTGTAGCAATCATATTACCCAACCCTCAGGCAAGGGCTTTTCACTGAGCACAGATGGAACTGACCACAGCTTTCACATGTATTTCAGTCCCAACTATTTAACTCATGATGTAGTCTGAACAAAATAATGGTGCAGTAACAGAATTTCATAGCAAAATTCTCAATAACTGCAATAATCTGGCTAGAGGGAAATCTACAGAAGGATTTGAGAAGGCAGCAAATCTTGAATGGGAGCAAATGATAAGGCTTACTTCCTCTACCACTCCCCTGAGAGAAAGGGAGAGAGCTCCAGTTGGGTAGAGGGACAGAGGGTGAGAGAGAGAATCTCAAGCAGGCTCCATGCTGAGCATGGGACATGGGACTTGATCTCACAACCCTAGGATCATGACCTAAGCCGAAATCAGGCATCAGATGCCCAACTGACTGAGCCACCCAGGCACTGCAAGGGAAGAGGCTTACTCTTAAATCAGGGCTGAGGTGTATCTTTATTCATTCATGTATTTTTTTAAAAAAAAATTATCCATAAAAACCCCCTCACCTATGCCTTCCACTCCCAGTCCCGTTTCCAAATCCACCATCCTTACCTGATAAGGGCCCCAATGTGTTTTGCTATGAAGGTGTTATGAATTTTTAACAAGATGAATAAAATAAAAATATCTTAAACAGCCTAAAATCTTTCATTGGGGGAGGAGATAAGAGGGCAGAGAGGAAGAATGCTAATGATGAACTTGAGAAATTACTTGCATATAGATCCTGGAATACTGTGGAACATATTCTAACTAAGAGATGAAAATAAAGAAAGGGACACTTTCCACTGGGTGGCTCAGTTGGTTGACATCGACTTCTGCTCAGGTCATGATCTCATGGTTTGTGAGTTCAAGCCCCACATCAGGCTCATTGCTTTCAGTGCAGAGGCTGCTTCAGATCCTCTGTCCCCCTCTCTCTGCCCTTCCCTCACTTATGGTCTATCAAAAATAATAAATAAAACATTAACAAAACAAAAAAAGAAAATAATGGGAGGTAGAGGGTGGGGCAGTTTTTACACTGTCTGATAGTATATAATTTTCACATATAAAGACTGCTCATTTTTAGGATGATGGAGCTCAGTAACAAGGGTGGGGGGAGGCAGAAGACTAGAATTCAAAGGAATCTACACCGTTAGTCCCCTAAACACCACTCCCCTGTCGCCAGTTCCCTGGTTTCCCAGGTTGTTCCCGCAGCCATTTCCCCAGATTTCTACAAGAGCATTGTATCATATGGATTAGTATCATGCCAACACAGCCTGCCTTTCATTCATTTTTGCTGTACACTTGATCTGCATTTATATCCCAAGTTCTTTGCACCGCACTTTGCACATAGTTGGCATTCAGTAGAAGGCAGAGAATGAAACTCAAGAAAACAACAGACTTGCTTCTGACTTAGGAAGTTTACTTCATTTTTAAACCCCTAAGTGTTTCTTGGGATTAGTTAGCTGAAGGCCTAAAGGCAAGAAAAAGGACAGGCACCATGGGAATTTTTTGGGATATTTGATGGAGATGGAATTCTCACATAACTTAAAAAGAAAAGCCTGAGACTTGTGACAGACCTAGTACAAGGCCTGGCACAAAGCAGGTGCACATTTAGCAGCTGAGCACACACACATCAGTCATGGAAGCAAGGAGGGAGGAGCAGGGCTTTGTGAAAAATGGTTCCCATGGGGGGATGTCAGGAGAATCTCCGTGAAGAGGGGTGAGTTTGGGACAGAGTCCACCAGTAGAAGTGAACACTAGTACCCATATATTCAAACCGTAGTTTGGTGAAATATCCCCTGGCAATCACCTGAAATTCTAAATGAAGGAATATAGATCATGACAAGTGGGGGCTCTCCTATTTAGAAAGGTGAAGTATAAAATCAGTTTCTTGTTTTTAAGGACTTCTACCTGAAATTTCTAACTTGGCCCAAATGTCTATGTTACTCTGACAGCATAGAAAACTAAGTAGCAAACCTTAATAAATTGGGGAGTTGGCCCAGAGTCCCAACTTACTGAGGGTGTTTTGCCCTCGAGGTGGGTTCACACCATCTGGTCATGGTTGAGCCTCTCAGATCCAAGCTTTCATTCTGGCAGGCTCTTCCCATTAGGCCAAATCTCAACCACAGCTAAACTTTCCCAGCCTCTGGAGACGAAATGTTTGGGCTGTCTTCTGACCAAGTGTGAGATAGTTTTTTGTTTTTGTTTTGTTTTCTTTCTTTCTTTCTTTTTTTTTTTTCTGTTTATGAGATAGGCCATGGAGCCTTTCCCAGGATAATCAGTCATCTTGACTGGTGACCACAGGCAGAGGCAGATGAAACTGAGAGATTCTAGATCAATGGATTTGTTTTGTACAAATCACTGAATCCTATTGGGAAAATTTGATTTGGTTTTACTTTTTTTTGCCCTTTTTTATTGAAGATTTACTCATTCTTCAAGAGTTACTTTGAATATTTTTCTTGAATGCAATCCTAATTAAAAATAATCTTTTGAAGCATAAACATAATTTTCTAATGTTCTTTTTATTCACCCATCCATCAGTCTGTCCATTCAACAACTATTACTGGACTTTTTACTCTCTATCAGGCATTGTGCTTAAGGCGGATCAAAATACAAACTCTATTTCTCCAGCTGTCTTTTTTTTTCATTCTTCAACAAACATTTGGTAAATAAAGAAAATAAGGAATGAATGAACTAAGTAGTAAAGAGGGCAAGCAGAAACAAGAGAAATAAGCAGCATAGAGTGAAACTTATGCATATGACACAGTTGAACATTCATCAGATTCTTAGGAAATTCTGCCACAGGTTCAAAATGTGGCCCACTAATTCCCATGGCCTTGAGGTTGAGGTACCAGACATAAAAGAAACAGGTGGTGGGATCTCTCAGTAAACAACATGACTTCAGTCCAGATGCTGAGAAGAGAAAATCAAATGGGCTCTTCCCACTTAGCCATCACTTTTCCCAGGCTGAGCCAGGGGCTTGTCTTCTCATGGCTAGATTGGAGCAACACTTTGCTCAGCACTTACCCCAGAGTCAGCATGGTACAGACGGCAAAGCCACATCTGCTCAGAGAATTTGAAAGCAGGAAGGGTCTCCAGTGACATCTAAGGCTTCAGAAGGCATGCATCCAAAGAGACGGTGGGATGTTTGCTGGGTAACTCATAAGACTCATTGCAATGCCACCTTAATTAGCTCCTTTCAGGCTTACCTTTGCACTCTCCTTTGTACAAATGTGTACAGCCTTCCTTCTAGTGCATCAGGTAAGACCTCTAAGTGTCTCTCATTCTAACAGTCACTGAGGAACATATGGGATGAGTTGAAATTTGGGAAATCAGACCCATTAGACTATAATCTCAACTGAGATATAGTGGGGATTGAATCCATCTTACATATGGTATTTCCAGTAACTAACATATGGACCAAGATTAATAAATATCTATTGAATGATCAAGGCATAGTGCAACATTTCACATTACTTTTATGACTAAATACTGAAGATAATGCCGAATGCTCAGGACTCTGAAGCCAGTCTGCCTGAACTCAAACCTTGGTTCTGCCACAGTCTAGCAATCTGCATGACCTTGAAAAACTCATCTTTGATTCAGTTTCTGCATGTGTAGAGTGGAGATAATAATAGTACTTGTCTTATAGTGGGTTTTTAAAAACACTAGATGTTTAAAAATATACTGTATCTTTAAAACAGTATATGGCATACAGCAAGTGCCCTTTAAGTGTTAGCAGCAATAGCCACTGTTATTTATTAATGAGAATCTGATGACTCATTCAGTCAACAAACACTTTTTGAGCATCTACTCTGGGTCAGGCATAGTACTAGGCACTAGAAATACACTGGTGTATCAAGTAGAAATAGACTGTCAGAAAATCAATTCACAGATTGAGAACTACTTACAGTCATCAGTAATAAGAACTACCACTTCTTGAGTCTTCAGTGTACATCATTTATAATGTACTCAGTGCTTTACTCATATTATCTATTTTAATCACTGCAACAAACTAGTGAAGAAGATATGTTTATTTCTCCCGTTATTCAGATAAGAAAATTGAGGTTTAAGCAGTAAAGTAACCTGTCAAAGGCCAAAGAGCAGGGCTCTTATCTACCCATTCATTTTCTTTAACGCTCATTCATTCAACAGCTATAGGTACTGCTGGATTCAATATTCTGTGCTAATGAGAGAGAACTAGTTCCACACAAACAAATCACAGTGACAGCCACAGTTTGCTTTTCAATAATCAGCCAGTCTCAAATCAAAAGAAGCATACAACAAAGAGAGATCCTAACAGATTAGCTATGATATGACATTTATCTTCATGAATGTAGGAAAACAACACAAAATAACCAACAGTTCATTTTGACAAACTGTTTGTGGACAAGGATAAAATTTGTATTCTAAAAACAATTCAAATGTACCTGCCATTTAAAGGAATCAAGGATATTAAAAAAAAAAAAAAACCCAACAATATATGAGCTATTAGAAAAGTAATCTTAATGGTCTTTTTAATTCAGGCACTACAGAAGCTAAGTAATCATTGTTGCAATTAATTGCTTTCTTGTTGCTTGCCACTTTCCTTTCATTACAGGAGATTAAAGGGTAGAAGCAAATTATACAATATATATTTATTCAAGCTGAGATGACTTGACATCATTTATTGTATTTGTACTTCCCTGGTTATTCTTTTAAAACTAAAATTCTTCTAACTCCAAACTGACTTAGCACATTCCCTGCAGTGATATACTTGATTATCATGACTCAAAAATGTGGAGCTAGAAGGGCTGAGATAATATGTTGTCACTCCCATATTTATCACCACATTTCCTGAATCATCCAGCTTCGTAATGATGATTTCTTTCCATTCTTTGCACTGTTTGTCAACTACATGTTTTGTGAATACCTAAGAATGCTTATAAATATTCTCTTTCCTTGCAGACAATAAATCTTTAAAATTAAAAGACAAAGTTAAAATGACTTCTCCACTTCAACAACGTCTCCACTAAATGTACCATATATCTCACAATTTCAATATTCACACTTTAAGACTCAGTGATGACTTTCAATCTTACTTTGTAGATAAAGAAAGAGGGGTATGCTTTGCAGTTTATTGAAAGCTATTTTGGGTGTTAGTCTTGATGGTTAGATGTTTTATTCTTTCTGCTTCTCCATCCTTCCCCCTCTATCCACCTTTATTGTCACCAGGCATAAGCCTCTTGTTCCATGGATTTTTTTTCTTTAGAGTCAGAAATGGACAAATATTATAGAAACAACAATTTCAAGGATCTGGTGCAATGACATGGATCAATGTTTATTGAAATTTCAGGATGCTCGATCTGCTGAGAACACAGTCAGCCAGTATGGCTCATATTTCTAGATAATGATCACAGAGGGAATGGAGGACGGGGTAGGGAAAGTGAAGCTTCTGGGCAAAGGATAGCATGACCTTAGCACAGGGGAAAATCTATGGATGCTTAGAAACAAAAACGTGTTTGTCTGCATGATATTGTGCAGGCTCAAAGTACTATCCCTTTGTATACTATGTATACTCAATTGTACTAATGCCACTTCAAGAAGCCCCTCGATCCTAATTATGTTCTACCATATCACCCCTCTTCTTTCTTTCATAACACTTCTCCCAATTCGAAAATTATGTTATTTACTACTTAACTTGTGTATTGTCTTCCTTCCCTTCCTAGAATATAAGGGTCTTGAGGGCAAGAACTTCACTTTCTGGGTCACAGAGCCTAGAGGATGCCTCAAACGATAACAAGTATCAAAACTTTTTTTTTTATTAAATTGAAATTTTAATATTATTGCACCCTATCCACTAAAAAAGTAACGCGAGAGCAAAAAATTCATGTCTCCTCAACTTTATTTATAGGATAATCTTAAAGTCTAGACAGAAACTAGAATTCTTCAGTGATGAAATACAGCCCACCATCTCCAGGAGTTACCATGATGACTACACACATTGCCAAGTTAATTTGTCAGTTAACATCTTAGAAACTGTAGATAAATTTCACGATTCACGATTTGTGAGCACAAATTTCAAAGTTTCAGGCTATACTAAAGATTTTTCTCAGAAGCACTAATACTCCTGCCTAGTCCAAAAATTGTCTGAAAGCATAAAACCATGCCATGTGAAAGCTAAATCCAACATTTCCCATAGTCCACATGGTATAAATGTATTGTTTTCAATTTAGTGACTTAAGAAGAAACACAACAGATGCATGCTTCCTCAGCCAAGACAAGAATTCCTTCCAAACACAAGAACCCATTATATAAGATGAAGATCTGTTTGGTTCCTAAATGAACCACACAGTGTTGGAATTGTCATTAGCTACTATAAGGCAACGAAGAATTTATAAAATCAGAGCCGATGTGTTATTAAGACTGGGCCCCGTGGCTTTCAAGCAATATAGATTTCTGAGCTATTTATTTATTTATTATTATTATTGCGGGTCCCTCTGTCCCAGCTGCAACAATCCCAACTCTGCAGGGCCCATGTAACAAGGCGATGGTATCTGAGAAATAATGAGCGAAGGAATGCTGTTCTTTCTTTCAGAGCAATCTCAGGTGCGATCTTATACCGTAAAGGACTGGATCAATACTCCCAGCAGCAAGCCGCTCGATACCCCCTGAATTATTGCTTCATTTTTCTTCTTATTATAGATGAGTTGTGTTATTATTTTCCCCAAATCGATATTTTACAACCTTTTTTATCCGTTTCTCCATAAATTTTGTGATTACTTTAAACTGGGAATTCCGGTACACTAAATAAGATGCAGTATCTGAAAGGGACGGAAGGTACTGACATGTTTTTTGTTTTTGTTTTTGTTTTACTCTTTTAGACACAATGCCTTGTTTAAAGGTGCATCATAATCAATAGCCAAAGGAACATTTTCATGGGGAAAAGTTTAACATAACCCTGTGCTTGCAAAATGAAAGTGCAAATCGTTTAAAATACCAGCAGCCCAAACAACACAAAGCTGAAAAACACAAAAGGAGGCTCCATTGATCAGCACTTTGCATCTGAAATTTCATTCCTAATGCCTCTTCTCCCCTCCAGTTAAAGGGCCAATGCAATTCCCTTAAATTGTTTCTCACAAAGGAGATAACTCTATGCACCTTGGAGAGATTTAATTGGCTTCTATAGCTGTCTCCTGCTAAGTGTTTAAAACATCAGCAAATCAAATCATGTAAACTCATACCCTGTTCTGCTGTCGGTTTGCTCCAAGCTTGATTGTTTAGATGTTAGCATTAGCAGCGCCTACACTTAACAAAAGATATCGGGAATATAACTCTCTCCGTGAGTTCCGGGATGACTTGAGTTAATTCTATGCTTCCTATGAAATAATGTGTGTTATTTGGCAGGGAATGCTCAGTGGTAACTAAATAATCATTACGGTGCAGCCAGTGGTAATTACATGGTAATTCACATTAACTTCATAATAAGCACTGTATTTTTCACTATATCCATCTGAGAATGAAGCAGAATCATAGTCTTTCATTTCTTTTTAATGCCACCCAAAATAAAAATAAAGTAAAATCACTTTAAGGGCAGGAGGACAAGGAATATAACCCTGATGAGTTAGGCTACAGATTTCATTAAAGAAATACTCAAATCCATTAAGTCTAATTAGACATGACATCCCAGAATTCACAAACAGTAGTTCTAATAAACTCATTAAAAATTTTTGGTGGCTTCTTTAGAAAATGGGAGAATATTTTATTATAGGCTGTTATATTGCATTAAGGTTTTATAATTTTATATGGGCTCTTTTCTTTTTATGTAAAAGCCTACGAAACTTTATAAGAATAGTTCTGCTTAAATCAATGAGTCTTAAACAACAATGTGCTTCTTGTAACATGTACTTAATAATGCAATAAACTATTCTAAGTAGTTTAGAATAAAACGGGAAGCACTTCATTCTGGTAGGCTAAAAGGTATCAGGATATAGGGACTCAATTCCTTACAGCATTGCGGTACGTGATTTACACTCAAATCTCCATTTACATACATGTTAGTTAATTTGAGCAATTATGACGTCCTGAAACTGCTCTTCCATTACAACCTGGACCCGTGAAAGGATTCGCACATGAATGCATCATATATATAAGTATACGAAAAGAATTCTGAAGAGAAGAAAGCAGGGGAACAACTTTAATTGAATACTTATATTAGTGGATTAAATTAGGTCTGTTTTTAAGTGAGCCACCCTTAATTAGCTGCAGTTAGGAAAGTGGAATTAATATATTTTACATTTTACTCTACTCATTACATCTAGCAGCAATGGACATCTGGCCCTTTTTTGCTTTTCACCAACAATTGAGTGCCTTTTTAGGAAGGTTTGAAGAAAAATCTCCTATTTGAATTCTAATACAAGCCCCAAGCAAGGTTTAGAACAGAATGACCTTATGTGATCTGGACTATTTATTTATTTATTTATATAATTCTTTTTATGAACTGGGGTACACTATTGATACAGTGATACCCTCCTCACTGATTACTGCAGGGCGGGCATGACAACAATTCACACATTCATCCATTCATTGTCAGCCAGTCGAGCTGCAAAAAGTAGCTAAAACTCCTCACTGTACCAGGTGCACAGCAGAGATCTCTTCTCGGCAGGTTTTAATCTTCTCTCTGAATGCCACCATGATGCAAGTACCTCTCTTGATCCTTATGATGATGATTTTGCCTCCAAATCCACTGAGCAGAAGATCACTAAATGCAACAAAGCTTAACACATCTTATCTCCTCAAGGACCTCAAGGAACTGAGATTTAAAGTCAAAATGGAAGGGTCCACAGATGTGGCTGGAAGTGAATTGTTCCCATATATTTCCATTGGTGCTAGGTTATGAGAGTATGCCAGTGGACAATACATTCAGGGACTCCACCAAATCCCTCCCCGATCTGGACCCTAGTAAAATGACCCTCCAGTCCCAATGAGGGCTCCCAACAGTTTTTTGGTGTCTGACAGATGTTTTGTCTTAACATCAGTCTCTCAGAAAAAAAGAAGGGCTCCATTTTCCATGACTCCAATTGCATGACTCCACTTTGCCAATGGTGGAAATGGCACTTGATTTTTCTGAGACTTTGACATACTTGGAGGCAAAGAAAAGCTCTTTCTTCTTTTGTAAACAAAAAGGCAAGGACGTAATCAAACAGATCAGAACAATGATGTTTATGACACTGTTTAGAAAATTGGTCACATATTGGAAGCCCAAGGAATTAGACATGCTCTACTATCTTACCATTTTCTTGGGAGTATACTTAAAGATTAACGACCTTAAAGAATTCAAAAAGAGCCTGCCAAATGACTGTGGTGATGGTGGATGAATGATTTTCATATACATTCAAAAATGCAATGCTTTAAATATTTACAAATATGTAAGGCAATTCACAAAACTATTAGTAAATCCATTTTTATGATTTGTTCTGGGGGTACCTGGGTAGCCTAGTTGGTTTAGTGTCCAACTTTGGCTCAGGTCATGATCTCACAGTTTTCATGAGTTTGAGCCCTGCATTGGGCTCTGTGAGGACAGATCTGAGCCTCAGCTTCAGATCAGCTTCAGATCCTCTGTCTCCCTCTCTCTGCCTCTCCCCTGCTCTTTTCTTTCTCTCTCTCCCCATAAAATAAATAAACATTAAAATAGATAAAACATATGATTTGTTCTGGTTCTATATGCAAATGAACCACGTGTTGGTTTAGGAAAGGCTCTTCCTTATTAAGGAAAGCATCAGCTGTCACTTCTGCAAAATAGGAAAACTGGCCTGTGCTATTTATGAGGGCCTTTCCATCTCTAAAATTCAGACTTATAGAAGTATATTCTCTCAAATCCTTTTTTGATAAGATCTACCACTAACTGAGCACTCACTAGATGCCATGCAATATGCTAAGCTTTTCATATGCATCATCTAATCAAATCCTCATAGCAATCCTATGAGATATAATCCCCATTTTACAAAGAAAAACAGAGCCTCAGACTGGGTAAAAAACTAGCTAGAAATTGACTGAGCCAGGACTCAAACTGGGGTCTGCCTTGACTCCCAAGATCTGTAGTCGTACAAATTTTTTATAACTAAATGAGCCTGAGGGGAATATATACAGTGTGGAGACAAGCTCTTGGTTGACAGGCCAAAGAAAAGGACTCTGGTACAAAAATCTACTACCAACTTGAGTAACTTTAGCCAAGTCTTTTAAACTCTACAAGTCTAGTTTTCCTCATCTATCAAGAAGTCAACAACTGGAGTTAACTAGGTTATCTTTAAGGCTCACATTCCATAAATTTATTTTGCCAATTTTTCAGTTATTCCTTCACAGGTACTTCCATCCACCGATTTGACTAATATTCATTGAGCACTCCCACTCTGTTCTAGGTACTGTACTAGACACTGAAATACAGTGGCAAACAAACCAGACAAGGATCTTACTTTCATGGAGCTTATATTCTAATGAGAGGCACAGATTATACACAAATAAACAAAGAATCCAGATCATATCAGCTGATGGTAAGTGCTATGGATAAAATACACGTAATCAAAGTGTCAATGCTAGAAAGGCAGGCTAAAATTCTAAAATACTCCAATCTAATCAGTGAATTATGTCCACAAAAAGCATAAAAGAAAAGTGGAGTAAAAGTAGTGTGAGTCCATTTTGTAAATGTAAAAATATGAGATACCATATAGGATAATCAATTACGTGGAGTAATAGAAATCTGATACCAGATCTATCTCTAGGTGACCTAAATGACTTTAAATATACCACTCCACCTCTCTCTAAACCTCAATTTTCACACTGAAAATGAAACTAAAAATGCCTGTTCTTCTTACCTTAGAGGTTAAGAAAAAAAGAATTGAATGGAAAAGGCTTGGTCAACTGTAAAAACTACACTGAAGTTAACTTAATTACACAGACCTAAGACAAAGATGAGACATGCAGAGCAGCTCAATGGCCAAGCCTGTACTTTGGCTTTGACATATAACTTTCTGACAAGTCACATATTTTTAAAATTTTATTTAATGTTTTATTTATTTTTGAGAGAGACAGAGAGCGAGCAGGGGAGGGGCAGAGAGAGAGGGATACGCAGAATCTGAAGCAGCTCCAGACTCTGGGAGCCCTGCGTGGGGCTTGGACCTATGAACTGTGAGATCAGGACCTGAGCTGAAATAGGACGCTTAACTGACTGAGCCACCCAGGTGCCCCAAGTCACACAATCTTTTGTCTTCGATGTTAATAATTTTGTAAGTTTAATTTTCAAGCTTTTAGATGCTACTCCTACATCTTCTGAGATAACCAGTGTAAATGTTTCATATTTCTAGTCTTGAAGAAACTGGAGAAGTACGAGACCTATAAGCTTGTTTGGAACAGATTCTCCAGAGACACTTTGCTCCACCCAAACCTCCCAATAACCCCAAATAGGCAACTTGGCCTCAATGAATATTTTAAAAATCAGTTAACACTGAAAGGGAACAATACACATGTACAGAATTACTGGGAAAGCCTTATTCTTTGCAGATATTTCAATGTTATATATAAATAATGATATTTGGGACTAAACAAGGATCTAAATTAACTCCACATTAACTAGGGGTTGGGACTTCCTCACATGAACCATGAGCCTGACCCCAGGTGACTTTGCCCAGTAGGTATGGTCTTCCACCCAAGATGTAATGAAGCAAACCACTGTTCATGTTAACAGGAAAAAGATGAACATTTACATTTGGAGACCAAAAAGCAAAGGGTACAAATAGAAGTCTGCTCTCCTGTTGTTGTTCTTGACCTCAACTTAGGGAGACCCAGCTTCTGTCTACCCCCTCACCAGTGAGTAGTTTTGGCAGAAATTCTCCAACCTGACATAAATGGGCTGACTTCTACTGGCACAATAAGTGCCCTGAGTAATATGAGGTCTACTTAAGAGGGTGAACATACTTGATACAAATAAAATATACTACGTAGTATAGTATTCAGTTCATACCAAGGATCATTGAATGTGGCATATGCCTCACCAGTAGGAAAGCGCTGAAATAAACAGAAGATTCCTCTCAAAAGATTGTTCCCTTGTTGTATATTTGAGTAATTTTAAAGTCTCTCATATGATAAACTTGTTTTCCAATTATGTTATTTTAAACTAAGTACTGATTGGGGCATGAAACAACCATAAGCAATGGCAGTTTGGGGATGTGGAGAGAGTCACCTAAAGGAGTTAGTCAAAACAAAAAGGAGTAATAGAAAATTAACATATATTTAGTCATTTTTCCTAGCAGTTTTTAAAACATAGTCTAAAATGGTTATCTTTGGAGATTTAAATGATTTAAATACAGCAAATGTTTACTTCTGGCATAGGATAAAATTCCAGTGAAAGAATCAGGCACAGGTTTAAAAAGAGCTGCGTCTCCAACAACTTAAGGGGGAATGTGATGGGACTTAAACCAACTCTGGTTTTGATAAAAACAAACAAAAATGCAGATGTCAAAAATGACTATGAAGAGTTTGAATAAAAGCGTAAGCTTAAAATGGAAAAATATCATATTTGTAAATGTTATAAATTATGTGTGTGATTTTAAATATACATGTGTTACTAAATTAATCTGTGAAATATTACAAGTAGACATTTGATAATTCACTAGTATCTATAAATATGTACATGTTTAACTTGTTCCTAAAACTGAAAACTTTTTATTGGGAAAATAGGGGAATGCCTTATACTCAAGATCATGTCCTACTGTGGCATATATAAAGCTGAAAGTTCTATGAAAGACAAAATGTGTCTATCTAACACAAGGGAATGACTAATTAAATCATGATGCAACCACAAAACAAACTATTACATACCTGCCAAAATGCATGTAGGAAGAATGTGAATAAGCAGAGGAAATGTTTATTTTATGAGTCAAATTAAAAGCAGGATGCAAAATTATATAAGCATGTTGTGATTTACTATGATAAAAATTCATAAGAGGAACACATAGAGAAATATTAGAAGAAAGGTTTTAAAATATTGATAATGATTACTTTTGGGGGATGGGATAATGGATGTCTTCATTCTGTGTTTTTAAGATTTTCTGTGTGAGTATATATTATGTCCATAGTGATATGACTTGCTTAAAATATGGAAAGCGTCAGTTCTTGTCAGTCCTCACATGTTCTAGAAATACCCATACTCTCCCATCACCAACAATCAAATTTGAGGAAATTACATCACTCCAAAAATTAATGCGCTAAGGAGGCTCCTCAAGAAGTTTACCATGCAGGCTCAACCAGGGTCCAAATCCCAGCCCCTTCTTTTATTAACTACATTACCCTGGGGAAGTCACTTCACCTTTCTATGTTTTCTTATAAAATGGACTAATAATAGAGATGGTCTCACACAGATTCTCAGTGGGGGTAGGGGTGGGGAGAAATGTTTTACATTTCAGTAACAGAGAGGAAGAAGACTGAGAGAGACAACAGCGTAAAAAAAAAAGTGTGGAAAAAGAAGAAATGATAAGATAAAACTGAAGAAAGGCTGTCAGAAATCCAGTGGAGAGAAGAGAGAAAAGAGGAATTCAAAACTCTAGCGGGAATGTTGCTATCCTGGGGAAGGGAGGTTGGAGGAAGGGGTCTACATTTCCTACCAAATTATCATAATTTTGGATTTGATTCAGTTTCAGAGTTGTTGAGCCTCTTAGATGAGTTTCCATTTTTATTATGGAAAGTATCGTAGTGCTTCACATGGTTGGGGAAAAATTCATGGAATTCATTGACCCTTGGGGTGGTTCAGGTTGAAAACAAAGAACTCCACACTGAAGCTGAATGCACATTTGGGAGCTAGAACGAACCTCTGAGACATCGGGTTCCCTGAGATATGAGGCCCTCAGAGCTAGATCCACTCACTTAATTGAGGTTGGCTGAGGAGTCCCATCCAATGTGTACACCAAAGAATGTGGGTATAGGAGGCTTTCAGGAACAAAAAGAGATCAGAACCCAAATTCAAGGTTTCTATGCTATAACAAGATAAGGATATATCTCATTATTAGATTCTACTAAGATGTGGAGTGATTATTAAAGACTAAAAATTGTTTTAAATTCATAACACCTATTGTTTCCTACATATTAAGTGAAAAAAAAAGTTACCTAATATTATGTAAGGTATCACCCTATTTTGGTAGTGAGGCAGACATATGCATAGGAAGAAGAAAGACGTATGCCATTATAAAATATTAACAGCTAACATTTATTGAATGTTTGTTTTAAAAACTGGTAGAAATATGAGCAATTTAAATATTATTTTAATTATTTTTCTATCAGTACTTCCTAAATTATCTGAAATCAGTATGTATGACATTGCAATAAAGAAAAACAAGTTTTAATGCTCTAGTGGGTGCCACATCACTTAATTTACAATGAAAAGAAAGACTAGCATCCCCACCACTGCAAACATGGACAAATAAAACAGAAAATAATCCTTCACCAAACATTTGGAATAAATCTTTGAGAAGGAAAAAAAGAAAAAAATGTAGCTTAGTTACCCACCAACCTGCAGGATGTTAGAGAAAGTTTCAACATACATAGTTAAAAAACTGAAGGGTTAATTTATCATCATGCTGGGTAAAAACAAAAACAAGAGGCTTGCAAACCTCAAAATAGTTTATTGGCTTTGAAAACCAAATCATGTTATATCATACTAAATAGATTAGAGGTTCAAGACTTTATAGCATTGCATTATGTTGGCAAGAATACATAGAAATCTCAGTTCCTACCTTTATTGTTAATAGGTTTCTAATCTCTGACCAGAAATTTATAGTTTAGAAATGGCAACACGTCTTAAAGATTAAAGCCATGTGACAAGTAGTTCATGTCCCATAATAACCAAATCACATGGCTTAGATTGGGGTAGCTTATCTGCCTTTTCCTTCTATATCGTTTCATTGGTAGGAAATACTTTATATCCCTATTACATGAATGATGAATGGGACCGTTGGTTATGGTCTGTTATTTGCTTGGCTGTAGTCAATATGTTTTCTTTGGACAGGGATTTCTGTGATTTATCTCTCTCCTGGCCTTATCACTTATTAACTCTGGTAGACAGGAAAAAGCCAAGGTTGTATATAAGGCCTAGTGGCCATTTAGACCTAATGTCAGTGAAAATATCCCTTTTAATGATCCTGTTACACTAGCTACTCAAGTCCTGATTACACTCCACTCCAAATAGGAAATAAAGGTCATATTTCTTGGAAAGTATGTACATAAAATATGCAAAATAATATGCTTCCTTCAGACCAGCTTTATTCTTTGCAGAAACGGCTTTCATTTTATAGATGTCACAGAAGTACAATGGGTACTTTTAGTGATTCTTGTTGTGTTGTCCCCATTATGGCACCACCAGTGTTTAACTTTACAAACGCCAGAGGGTTCGGGATCACCTATCACATCAACATATATCAGATCAGGAGCAATCACATTTTGTGAAAAAAAAACTGCCTTCAGCAGAGGAGATGAGGTTTGGGACTTGCCCTCTGGATTGCAAAAGCAAAAAGAATAAATATTCCCTCTGCCTTGAATTCTTTTCTTTGTGTGTAAATGGCTCATTTGGAGTAATATTCAAGACATGTGGACAGGAGCAGCCTGTTAATTTTTCTTTCTTCTTGATTCTTTTCCAATTAGGACACCACTAAGGCAGAACTGCTAGTCAAGTGTTCATTACACAGCTCTCTCTCAGCTGAATCCTAAGTGAAAACAATCTGATATAAGAGAAAACACATTCTTGCCTTCCTTTCCCTGATTCTTCCTGAGTTTGCTTAGGCCTGTCTTTCTAACAATTAACATATGTGTAGAACATTACCCTTTGCAGAACATTTTCATGCCTGTTCTTTTCTTCACTGATACTCACAAGATCCTTGGGATGCCCAAAGGAGGAATGGCCCCTCCATCCATTAAGCTGAGGAAATCAAAGGCCTGGTAGCATTAAGCGCTCTTTCTTTCCCTCACCCCTGCATTGAACTCATCTCTAGGTCCTGTCTATGTCCTCCTCAATACCTCTCAAGTTTTCTCACTTTATTCCATTTCCACCCATTACCACCCAAATCAAAGTCACCAAATCTCTCTCCTAAATGACCTCCTAACAGGTCTCCCAATATCTATTCTGGTTTTCTGAATATCTATTCAGCCAGAGAGTTTTGCTTTTGTGTTTTCCAAATTGCAAATCTAGTCATGTCCATTGTCATTTCTGACACTTCAAGGACTTCCCACTGTTCTTAACTCCTCCCCATGACTTATAAGATTTTGCATAGGCTTGTCTCTGACCACTTCTCCAGATTTCTTTGTCACCATTTTCCTCTCTTAGTTCTGCAGCCTCACTGGAATGTTTTAGCCTTCCAAGATATTGCATTTGCTCCCATTCAATGCCTTCTAACATGCTCCTCTCTGCTGGAACACTCATTCTCTTTCCTCAACCCCATTCTTAACTGACCCTTCATCTATTGCCAGGTTAACTCTTAATCATCCTTTAAACCTCAGCTAATCTTTTCCTAAGGAAAAATATCTCTAACTGACCAGTTGGGATTCTTTTGTTATATGCTTGTTGGAACTCAGTTCCTGTCTTTCTTACTATTTGAAATAGTAACCTTATAAACATCTATATTCCCTCTTAGACCATAATACAAACGAGAACAGGAATTGCGTCTTATTTTGCTCAATATTGTTTTAGAATATTGCCAAAAGTGGTTTGAACATTGCCTAGAATGGAACAGGCTCTCCACAAATATCTGTGAGTTGAATGAATGAACAATGGGAAGTGCTAAAATAATAATTAGACCCCAGGGCTTTTGATTCCTACCCTAATGACTAGAAAGAAAAAATTTCTTTAATCATGATGAAATCTGGCACTTATGTAATACCAAAAAAACTTTTTTTCTAATGACCAATTCTTTGGATTTTCAAAAGAAACATTCCTACTAACTGCTTCTCTCTTTTTGAGTTTACTTTTAGGGAGCAATCACATTGTACCAGGCACTATTAACACTGTATTACATATACTGACCCATTTCCCTCTCAGGTATAAATACTATGAAAATATTCCCATTTTACATGAGAGAAAATGAAGAATATTTATAATATGGATCCAACCCCATTTTTTCTTTAACAGGAATTCTAACTAATGTGTTCTCCTGTATGTAAAACTTCAAGTAAAAGGGGATAGATTCTTAATTAACAGCTCTTATTTACATTCTATGTCATCCAGAGCACAAAAATCAATGAGGACCCATTGATCCTGGCAATATGTCAATCAATTATAAGAGAACATCTATTGCAAGTAAGATATGAGTCAAGTTGCTTCAACACAGTGTACAAAATAGTATAAAATCAAGGAAGGGTAATTCTTTCCTCATTGAGCTTGTGGACTTTTAGTAATTTGTGTACTTAAGAACAGAATGAAAGATCTAAAGACATAAAGAAGTGAATAAATAAATGAATGGTCTAAGCACATACAACAGAAGAGATCCAAGGATATAAACTTCCCTAGTCAATCAAGATGAGCCATAGGGAACATCAAGTCTCCTAGTGCAACTGGCTCATTTTACATTGAGGAAACTGGAATGTGGAGCATGGAAGCAACCTGTTCCACATCTCAGAGCCAGTTAGCATCAGAGCTGGCATTGCCAGGCCTCCTCGATCTCAGCCCGGTGCTCTGCTCACTATACTAAAATGGCCAGAGAATATTTCAAAGGGGAAACAGAGTCTGAGCCTGATCTTATAAGGGAATTGTCATGTCCAGAATTGCTAAATATGAAGTGTCCTTGAGGCCTGATGACAAGACTGGTTTGAGTTGAGCTGAATGTACAAGGAGCCATAGGCTTTGTCAAGCTTGGGGGTTGGGCCACATCTCACATACAGAGGGCAAAAGGGAAGCTTTCTCTGCAGGGTAAGGCTATGATAGTGGCTTTTTGGAAGACTACTTTGACAATGAATCAGTGTAAGAAGAGACCAAGGAACATGAGATTCATTAGGTACAAGCTCTTTACTTCTGCCTTATAATTCATAACTTTGTTTATCCCCAGGGTGGCAGCTTTCATTTGTGGAGGAACTTTTTAAGAACTAGTTTTCGCCTTCAACCTTTTGAACCTAGAGTTGAAGCAATTATAACGTAAACACCTTTGAGAGGACTGATGATAGACTGTACCCATGTTACTATGGCCTCTAGAAGAAGGGCTGAAGTTTGAAAAGAAGCAAGAAGACAGGTGTGTGTTTTTCCTGAAAACTCAACACCAGAAAACTTTATAAACCAGGTCTGCCTTATGAAAGTATATATCGTTTGAGGTTATTCCTGAGAAAGTATTTATTATATCAAAATTGTTATATTCATATTTATAAATCTCTTTTTCTTTGCTCTTTTTAGTTGTGGTTGATTAGTGTTACTTGTTTCTTTTATTTATGGATATCTACAGTTTTGTTACTAAAATCCTAAAGTACATTTGTTAGCCCTCTAGGAAATGATGGTGAAGATAAACAATACAGGCAAAATACTTACACCATGGTAGGAACTCAGCAACAAAAGAAAAGATTAATGAATAATAGTAATAGCTATAATTTATTAATGGAAACTACTAGTATCTGACTAGGTGTTCATACTAGCTCATGAAAGATGCTTTACATACATTTTCCTGATACTAAGACGAGCCCTGGTAAGGGATTATTCCCTTGTGAAAATGAGGTAACTGTGGTTCAGAGCCATCACATGATGTCCCCAAAATAACCTCCATAGTAAGTGGTAGAGCTTGAGCATTTGATCCATACCCATCACCTCCTGAACCTAAGCCCAACTATGCCATATTGTCTCCCTGGGAGTGAGAGAGAAAAGAATGGGAGAAGGAAAGAACAGGGGGAAAAAGGGATGGAGGAAGATAAAGGGAAGGAGAAGAAAACAAAAGAAATAGGGAGGAAAAAAAGGAAAACTTGAAAGACATGGTACATGTCATCAAGTTCCACAGAGCATATTTAGACAAAATGGCCCTTCCTACATGCAAAGCTATTTTAAGCATGAGGTGCAAACAGGAAGTATTTCCAGGAAGAATTTTCATTTCAAAGTTAATTCTGAGATTAATATACAGGGATTTGGGTTAGTCCTTCCACAGGGGCAGGAAGTTTAGTGAACAATCCTTAGACTGGCAGAACCTGGTGGTAGAATGATCTGAGAAGCGGCCTAACCAAAATCTGAGCCATGACATGATCATTCCACTGGGGTTGTCACCAATTGGCAGAGCTGGATGTCAACAGCTTTCTGTGTATACCTGGGCTAGTCAGACACCATCCTGGTGGCTTATTCTTCTAGTCATAGTTTCTCCAAAGATAAGAGCCTTTCCAGTGGAGGAAGAACTGCAATGATGTAAAGCTGCATTTGGATTTGGCCACTTCTTATCAGGAAAACCAACTCCAGAACTTCGAGGAAGCATCTAAAGGCTCCTTAGAATCCTTTATGAACTCTCAAGGTTACTTAAAGCTTAGCAGAAGAGATTACTTCTAAAAGATCCAAGACTCTTAAAAGACGTAACTACAACAGGAAAACAAGCTGTGAGAACAACAAAGGTACTGTGAGAGACCTCTTTCCATGCAAGTGGAGATTTATGGTGAATTTACTTCCTATAGGTCTGACTGATCACTTGCCGTTAGAGGGCTTTAAAAACAGTCCTGGTTTTTTTTTCCTTCTAATGAAGGAAACATTATTCCTTCTATTAAGAAACATTATTTAAAATTTCATGTCAGCTCTGATCTGAATTTACATAAGAATAACTGGACATGATAAATAAGATCTGGGAAGTACTATTTGTTCTGCTGAACTTTGGATTCACTTGCTCCCTCACTGGGCAAATGCAGAGACCTGCACATCTGGCAGCTAAGAATGCCTCCTGCATCCTTGATCTGAAGAACCAATGATGGAGAGCAGCGTTCACACTCCTTATAAGTGGAGCCAGCTTGCAGGCAATCTGTGTTTAGTCAAATCTTTTCCTCCTTCCCCAAAAGTCTGCCTTTATTTGCATAGATTAAGCCATGCTGTTCCTGACTCAATTTTGGATTCTTCGAGACTTCCACATATACATACCCAAACTCTCACACACTCTTAGAAATCTGTAACAATGTTTAAGTTTGGGTTGTGCGGTTCAGTTCTAGAATATTTCCCTTTTTTTGGGGGGGGGAGGGTGGGGGGCATTCCAAGTGCCATTCCACCAAGGAACAGTAGGGTTGGCTTACTCCATCCATAAAATCAAGCTTCACATCTTGAAATGCTATGGAAGTTAAACAAAATGAAGTGAGAGCTTCTATAGGCAGATAGAAAAGGATCGCTGCACATTTACAATGACCTGAGTGGTTGTTTGGATATAAAGAACAGAAAGGTTTTCTGACCCATCTCTGCCTTGGTCAGTAAGTGGTGACAAGTATAGAGGTAAACTGAGTAAATCACGGGGGCTAGCAGCACCAGCTATGAACAAGTGACCCTAGGTAGCAGCATTTAATGCTAATCAAGAGGCCATGTGTAGTTCACCAATTAAAAAAGATTCCCCTTTGAGCCTGTCTTCGGATTCTGTGTCTCCCTCTCTCTCTGACCTCTCCTGCTCACACTGTCTCTCTCTCTCTCAGAAATAAATTTTTAAAAAAATTTTAAAGTTTTTTAAAAAATGGGGCACCTCCAAGGCTCAATTGGTTAAGCGTCCGACTTCAGCTCAGGTCATGATCTCATGCCTCATGGGTTCGAGCCCCGTGTCGGGCTCTGTGCCGACAGCTAGCTCAGAGCCTGGAGCCTGTCTTAGGATTCTGCGTCTCCTTCTCTCTCTGACCCTCCCCTGCTCATGTTGTGTGTGTGTGTCTCTCTCTCAGAAATAAATAAGAAAACATTTAAAAATTTTAGAAAAAAAGGTTCCCTTTTGTTAGAAATAATGTAATGCCACAGCAAGCTAATAGCCAACTCTATCAGTGGAGAAGTTTTCGTGCTAATTTCTTCAAAATTTTATTTTCCAACATGGAGAGAAGTTAAACTCCCTCCTAGAATACATAAAAGACTAACTCTTCTTGTCTGTTTCCCACAGTTTGAGGTAAGATCAGCAAAAGCATTTTTTCATATGTTAAATTTCCCGCACACTTGAACATGTGCATACACACCAAGGATTTATCTCTTATCCTTAACTACTTTGATAGACCTGCAAATCTGCCACTTTTATCTTTGATCTTAATTCCCGTATGATATGAGTTTTCCAAGATGTGATTTCTTAAATTGATGGCAATTTTTTTAATGGTTAAAAAAATTCCAGATCATAATGGGTCCCTAGCTATTTTCTTTTGAGAACTTAAGTAATTTAGCGGGGATGATTTTTTTTTTTTAACTTTTATGGCCAGGTGGCTCAAGGGGATATTTTGCTGAACACTGATTAAAAATAATTTCTTCTAAATGAGACCTGACCACAAAATGGAACCATTAATGGGCAGGGATGTTGTCACCAAAGCGGAATCATGCCTGATTGCCTCTTGTACCTCCTACCACACAAGCATTTTCTTCTTCTTCTTTTTCTTCTCCTTTTTCTTGTTCTTAATAGCAGAGTAAATAAGCAGCCAGCAAGGCCTAAATGTTTTTGGCCAAAAACAGAGTCCAAACTCCTCAGAGAAAACATTTGGCCTCTGTGGTTTTGTAATATGTTCCAGAACACCGAGTTCAGTGAGGAACATTGTGAAAAACTCCCATCCATCGGAATGATGGTGGGGAATGTTACAGTATCAGAAGTTTCAATTGGTCCTTTTCCTGTAGGCCCATAATGAGGCTTGTAAAAAAAAAAATAGTGCTATGTGGAAGTTCTCATGGGAAAAATGAATGGCAAGAAATCCTAGCTTTAAAAGAAACAGCTAATCTGCTAGTTTGATTGTTCTTCAAAACTTACGCTGAACCAATGAGCCTAATTAAAAACACTTGGCCTACTTCTATAAAGCATCACAGCTTTCTCTATGCTTCGTTTGTATACACCACAAAACTCCAGATAGACTATTATTTTTTCAAGTGCTCACTAACAAAGTGCTGACTTTGTTGGGATGGCTGAGCTAATTTCTTGAACTCAGTGTGAAACCTTAGCTAAACAAAATTGTGGTAATTTTCCTTAATTTGTAAAAGTGATTGGAGTGCAAACAAAATTTTCCTCTTGGGTCAATCCTATAATTTTCAATTAACTAAAACTAATCGTCAAGCAGGCACCAAACCTGCATTTTGTTTAAAGGGCTGGGAGGCATTTCCAAGGGTCAGGATGCATTAATTGTTTTTATAATTTTGAGAGAGAAGGAGAGAGAGAGAGAGAGACTAAGAAGTATAGTTGGTTTTGTCCTTAGCATTAAAATACAAAAGGAAAGATGCTTTGAGGTAAAATGTTACAGCAAAATAAAAGTTGTCCATTTAATTGTATGGTTATAAGTAGGATGTGTTAGCAGAGTTATCTCTTCGCTGCTCTGGAGCCTCTTCGCCTGAGAGCAACTTATGCTCTATACTTGATCAGACTTTGTGGTCCTCCATTGAACGAAGATGGAAATGCAGGACAAGTTCCTGGAGATAGTTATGCAAGAGTGACGACACAAAGCAAGGGGCCTAGAATGTCACTTCTCTTAGTGTGGTCCCTGGACCAAGATCATCAGCCTCACTTGGGAGCTTGTACTAAATGCAGAGTCTCGGTCCCACCCAGAGCTACCCAGTCAGAATCTGAATTGTAGAAAGAACCCTGGGTGTTTGGCTAGCACTGTAATCTGAGATCTCCTAAAGTACACATTGGGCCTTTAGGCTCCATCCTTGCATTTCCACAGTGAACCTGCCTGTTTGTCTCCATCTGATGGGTGATCAGTTCACATTCACTCTGCAACCCTAGCTTCTTACCACAAGGCAGGTCCATGTGCAAAGGCTATCCTGGGAGGGCAAAATGTAGTTTACAGGAGAAAAAAGTGCCAATTTAGAATGAAATATGAAAACTATCCAATGCTCTTTAATACAAATGTTATGACCAGGCTAGAAGAAAGTCAATGCATTAAAGCATGTCCCTAATTCCATAAAGCAAATAAACCCCAAGACAGATGGCTTAACATCCATATGGGCTCAGAATTGTCTAGCACTTCTTCTCCCTTTCTTTATTTCTCATGCTGCTTCTTCTGTTATCCAACCACTTATTTCTACTGATCCTATCATTCAACATGGATACCCAGGTGAAGTATTAAATAATGATGATGATAATAATAATAACAGCAAGACACTTGATCATATATATGGTGAAATGGACAAAGAAAGAGGGTCTTGGAAACTAGATTATAAAATAAAATGCACACATATACAGATAAGATAAAGGAAAACACTCACAAAGCCAGGGAAAAGCTCTGTGTTCACTGTCTACAGTGGTTCTTACCTGTGTAAATGAATCTTCCTGGTGTCCCTTTGCAGAACTGTTTCGATTTGTAGGACAATGTGACTTCTACAACACCAGGGATGTGCCGAGGAGGGGTCTGCACACGGATGGCATGAGGAGTAATCAGCTAGGGAAGACATTGGAGAGAAAACTGTCACTGCAATATGTAAAGGACTCATTTTGCTCTCAATAAACATAGCTTTAAAACACATAATTAACCTGTCAGTGTTTACATACTATCTTGATGGAACCTGTATCAAAGACACTGACAACGATATTTACAAGTGCTCTGAGCACAGCCACAACAACTATATCTGAGTTTCCCTATAGAACAGGCACTCTGCTTCCTGGTTTGAAAAGTGAACATGGCCTAATGGAATGATTCATCCACTACAGGATATCCTTTGGAAAATCTCTGTTTAGGGCAGACACCCAAATCAGAGCTGAGCTCTACCATGCCTCTCCAGAAGTGGGTGGGCCTGGTGTTTGAACTAAGCCTTTAAACATGTGGAAAACACAGAAGTAGGAAATCGGTGGGCCAAGGCACTCTGATTAGCTGCAGAGCACACGTATGAAATACCCCTAAAGACCATTTGGTGCATTAACTACCAGAGGCACAATCAAAGAGCTTTAAAGGGGAAACCGAAGAATCTGCCTCCCTGGAATAGCTGAGAGATCTGGCAGAACTAAGGACTGTCCATAAAAGGGAAATGGAAGGCTGGGGAGGGGGCTGCAGAATGATCACCGGTCCATTATGCAATGCCACGTGCACAATGAGAAAGTTCATTTCTGAACCCTGATGGCAATCAGATTACACTGAGAAGCAGAATTTATTTTTTATTACTCTTATCTTTGTTTATATAACTGAAATGTCATTAATGGTCATAAAACTGGCATTATCTGGTTCTTTGAAAAATCTAGCCCTGGTATTTGACTGATTGACCTCTGATGGTGCTGGATTCTACATGTTCTCTCTCTGTGGTATCTACAACTGCTCACTTCTTGACTACTATCAGGTTCATTTAATTTAATATTTGTGGTACTGAGTCAGTATATAATGGATTAGTGCTTGAGTTTGTACTAACTTATGTTATGAGGATAACTTAAAAAATGTTTTTGTTTTAATGTGCAAACCAGACCCAATTCACATGTTTTGCCCAGAGAATTACAGGAAACACTATGAAAGAACCACAAGTGACACCATAAGAAACAACAGGTCAGTCCCTGGGTCCCACCTGGGTAAACCGTCCATAACACCAAGTCTTGGGGAAAAGAATCAAAAATGTTGCTACTATGAAAGTCCACAAATAATTTCTGTCAAATACTCCTTCTTGAAACATAAAGAAAAGGTCATCTGCATAAAAATCATTTTAACTTAGCATTTAGAATGCACCAGGGGGGCCTGGGTGGCTCAGTTGGTAAAGCATCCAGTTCTTGATCCCTGCTCCGGTCATGACCATGCAATTCATGAGACTGAGCGCATGTAGGGCTCTGCACTGACAGCATGGAGCCTGCTTGAGATTTTTTTCTCTCCCTCTTTTTCTGCCCCTTTCCACTCATGCTCTCTCTCTCAAAATAAATAAACTTAAAAAAAAAAAAAAGAAAGAAAGAAATGCCTATCCTTTTCCATAGAATGTGTGAAACTCTGGCTTATTTGCTGAAGACACAGAGAAGATATTTCAGTAAGATCATGCTTATGTGGAACCCCTAGAGACAGTTCATATCCATGCCTAAGAGCTGTAAATGACTAAAGTTGTAAACTGAAAAGCACATAAAAAAGTATTTACTTAAATTTTTGTCCTTTTTATACTTAATTTCTTCCAAATTCATTGTATTTTTTCTAAAATAAGCAAAGTATATATACTTTAACTTAATCTTGATAAATCAAGATCATCATTTGGGATACTTCATATCGTATCTTGCTGTAATATGGAAAAGCCTACTGAGTGACTACTGAGGTATGAAGAGCTGTTTTCCCTTCACCAAATGACCCTGGATAGCTGTGATTTTTAAATTATTTCTATTTTGCTCAGTGTCTTGTCTTTTTTCTCCTACTGTCCTTTGCACCTTCTAATCTGCTCTTCCAATCTTTAAACATCAAAATCAGGAAATCAAGTTTACTACTGTATAGAGAATAGGAGAAAGAAAGAGGCTCTGAAGGACAGTAAAAGATGAGCTTTCAAAATCAAATGGATGTTTAATTTCAACTGGTCAATAGTGTTTCTGCAACGTTGGAATTAACACATGTTGAGTATCTAGGAGGTATCTACTACATTGCTGAAGAATGTACACACAGACTCTAATTTGGTCAGAATAATGACCAAGTTATCGTTATTATTATACCCTTTTTTTCAGATGTGAAAACCCAATCCTAAAATGACTAAATTGCTTGCACAAAGATAAACCTTGTTAGCACAAGTTAGAGCAAAATCGGACACTGATGGAGAGCAAAAGATGGCAGGGACAAACACTTCTACCTAACCATAGAGATAAAACTGTTCATTGTTAAAGGAAGTAACAAACTCAAAATTTTCAGATTCCAGGACTTTGTGGGTGTTTTTTTATATCCCCATGCTATATCCATTTTTCACTTGCTGCCTGGTCCATGGCTGTGTTCTTGATGATGGAGGTTGCCATACTGTTATATTCCAAGTAGGTGGTATGCTTCTATTTTAAGAGTTACATTAATTCACAACAATACTTAGAACATTCAGCAGTTAGAAAACACTTCACCTGCCCTCCCTTTCAGGGGAAATCAATTTTAAAAGATGGAAAGATACTAATAGATAGATGAATAGAAACATTGCTTTAAGTATAAGGACATATATACTATGAGCTGCTACACCAAGAACCAAATTCATGGGCTTTCTAAATTGATTACATAGGACTGTAGTGAAACTACTGACTTAAGAGTGAGGTGTTGGCATTAAACAGTAGGTGCAGGAAATTGATACAGACTTTCATTTACTATTTCACTTTCAATTTTAATCAATTGCCCTAACTAAAACAGAGATTCCTTCCTGCAATAACTATCCTTCAAAAATGAGGTAGAATATGAATTATCATTAAAGAATGAATTTGTTGATGTTTTCTTTGCCATGGATGTTAGTCTGCAAACTGCCTCTGGCATTGACACATGCTATTGATGGCTTCCAGAAGAAAAACATTTCTTCTAACCTCTATCAATTTGAAAGCACGGGCTTATTTACTAATCACCCAAAGAATCATAGACTTTCTTGCTGGAAGGAACACTAGTAATCATTTAAAACTAGCATTCTCATTTTAACAACTAAACTCACAAATGTCTAGAAAAATCTATTGGCTTCAAAAATTAACTCAACACCTTAGGCAAGAACAAGGTCTAGATCTGGAAGTTCAGAGTCCAAGACAACCACCCACCATCATCTCCGGATGGATAATTTCCCACACTGTCCTAACGTGGTTGAACTAAGGCAGCCATTCCAAGCAACAGAAGGAGGAAGGACTCTGGTAAATCTAAAATTTCCAAATGCCCATCATTGGAATACCACTTTCTCAGTTTTGCTATTTCTGTATACCACCTATACAATTAAGTACTTAATGTTTTTTTTAAAAAATCAATTACTTTTTTGTTTAAAATAACTTATTTTAAAAGGAAACTTTGTATCACTACCCCAGCTGGAAAACTGGTGTCCAGGCCCAAAAAAGAAGGTATTACAGATGGTAATTTTAAAGTTAATATGACGTTCTAGCTAAATAATATTGACAACCTGAAGCAGTTTATTGAACAGGGAGACTAGCTCATGTTAGATATTACAGACTTATTTGCCCCGAGACGTTCTCCCTTAACATAACTGAAGGATTAATAGACAAAATAATAATAATAACTTTCTCATTATGTGATTCCGTTCTGGTCGATGTCTGTGTGAAATCCAAAGCTGTCTCTTGTACGACCAGAGACATATGCTCCACACTTTGGGAAATGCTGTTCTAAGTGATTAGAGAACAGATTCACTCTTGACTTAACTTCCTTAAACTGCAAACCAAACCAGTTGAGCTAAAAATAAATATTCTTATGAAACTCTAGCATCTGCAACTACTTTCTCTCTTGTTGGAAGTCTACTTTCCTCACCTTTGTGACACTAATCATAAGACCTAAGACATGCATGTCTGATGGTTTACCAAAGCTTTTTCACATTCACTATCTTTTAAAACTCACCCCTGCAGGAGATGAGAAAAGCTGAAGGTCAAGCAAATTTAACTAATACTTTTAACGAAAGAAAACCAGTATCTTGTGCTTGAAAATAAGTGTTTTCTAGAGTTCTTCTCTTATTCATTGGTTTCCTCAGTTGCCAATGTTTCCTTTCTGCCAGCTTACTAACTGTTGACATTTTACAGATTTTGTTCTACATTTCCTTCTCTTTTTACTTACCTAAGATTTCTTAAGTTCACTCATTGGCTCAACCACCTCAGCTAAACTGACTTCTAAATCTACACCTGTAGCTTTGATCTCTTTGACAGAGCACCAAACTTTTATTAGCAACAGAGTAACAGAATTCCCCCAAATGTCTTACGGCTACCTCAATCTCAATGTGACCCAAGCTAAATTTATCATCTTACTACTTATAAATGTATTTTTTTGCTCCTGTGTTTTTCCTCTCAGTTAAGGGAATGCTATACTTTGAATCATCCAAAGTAGAAAACTTAAAATCATCTTTATTTCTTCTCCTTTCAATTTTTCTTTTACTCGTTTTGATTTCTCTTCTACTGAACTCCACCGGCTCTTTGCTTCACCACTTTCTTCTGTTCTGGTTGTCGCCATTTCTTACTCCAAATAATAGTATCATTGCCTTTTAAGTGGTTTCCCTCTACTTCCACTTTTTCTGTCAGAATTCTCTTCTTCAAATACAACCTCATCATGTCGCTCTCTCACGCAAATGCTCAAGTGCCACCTTTCCGTACAGTATATAATCCAAACTCTTTAGCATAATATTCAGGGCACTGCAATGTCTGACCGCCAATCTCCCTTTCTACCTACTTCGCACTTGGTCTTTCCACTTTCTGGAGAATAGAGCATGTGGACACAGGAACACACCACAGCCCTGCCTAGCACCTTTGCATTGTTGGTGTTATCCCTGCCTAAGCATTCCCCCACTGATATTCCACGCATTCGTTGAGACCATATACTCTCTCTTCTAATAAGTTTTACCCAATCTTAAAGGTCAGAGTTATTTGCACCTTTATATAATTATGAGTTATGTATAATTTATATAATTATAAATTGATAAGAATCTATATCATTATGACATTTATACTGTAACACTTAATATCTGATTTTGCTCTGTGCCATAAAGAATTTTTTACACACCTTCTCTCATCAGATATCTCCTGCAATTGGTGGCAGGGTCTAATTCATATTTGTATCCTCTAAAGTATCTAATGCAATGCTTTACATACAGGATAATTCCAAAATATTTCTGGAATAAACACTTAACATAAATTAGGTCAGAATTCTACAGGAATTTTGACTCCATTGGCATAGTAGTCCCTATCCATAAGCATTCACTGTTCTTCACCTGATAATATTTAACTATCATTCCCTAACCAAATCGTGCATAAAATGAGTTATCCAACTGGCTCAGCACTCAGGTCCCGGCATGAGACCACTGCTCAGATTTCCTCTAAGTGGCAAAATAGAAGAGGACGTCTAAATGTCTGTGACTCCTGTGAGAAGGAATAAGGGGAATGGAAAGAAAAGAAGGTTAAGAAAGTAACACTAAAAGAGCAGCTCACAAAAGAACCAGGCTAAATGTTAACAGTGTTTGTTTCTCGACTGATGACATTATATGTAATTCATCTTCTCTCTCTCCCCCCACCATGGTGTGTGTGTGCGTTTGTGTGTATATCTTTGTATATACTTACACAGGAAATAATCACGTAAATAATCCTGGAACAAGTAAATTCGTACATTCACAGTTACTATTTTTATTATTAGAAAAAATATTGCTAAATATCAAAAGTAGAATAATATCGGTTTTGTGTAATATCTATTGCATGTAATTATATAAGAATTAGGTATATATTTGCATGGAAAAAAGACTGAAAGGAAAATCATCAAAACCAGAGAAGTTACCACTAGATTGCAAAGTTATGGGTAATTCTATTTTTCTCCGTGTACCTCTTTGAATTCTCTAACTTCTCAACAGTAAGAGTGCATTAATATCATAATCAGAAAAAATAAATTTTAAGCATGGCATTCTGATGAAAGGATACACATGGTCTCTGCAAGGCCCCAGGAGAGGCTGCCAGTACACCAGAGACATGCGGCAGCAGTGACCATGCTCCCTCCAAGCTGCTGGTGTGAGCAGTTTCTCTTTTCCAGACTCAGAGCACAAGAGCCGAGGAGCCTTATCTGTGCTGGTCAGCCCGGTGAAGCTGCTTGTGGTGAGAGATGGAGCACACACATGGAGTAAGTGGACAGGGCCTGTCCGCCACAGAAGTGTAAGGAACAGGAGAGAGGAGGGCCACCTGGGTGGTTCCTACTTCAGCTCATGTCTCACAGCTTGTGAGTTTGAGCCCGACATCGGGCTCTGTCACTGACAGCTCAGAGCCTGGAGCCTGAATCCAATTATATGTTTCCCTCTCTCTCTGCACCCCTCTCAATTGCACTCTGTCTCTCTCTCAAAAGTAATCAAATAAATAAATAAATAAATAAATAAATAAATAAATAAATAAGAGAAAGAAAGAAACAGGAAAAAAGAGCTCCTCTGTGGATAAAGGGAGAGTTGTGGAGGGTGCAGGGAGGTGGATGCAAACTTCCAAAGAGGCAGTCTGAAATTTCTGGAGGCCCAGAAGAAGGGTATGGGAATGAACAATTCTCTAAATAGTTTTTATAAAAGCCTCTTGCAGGATCAAATGTCTGACTCACATGGTAGGTAAAGGAGAGTACCTAGTATTTTAAAACATTAATGGAAACATGTTGCAGGATTCTGGGTCAAAAGGGTAAGTCTTCAGTATTACTGTCCTCTCTGAGAGCCAGTAACACTCTAGTTCACACTAAGTGGAGGACAGTGGTGACCTTGATGGTGGTTTCTGCAACAGTGGCCTTTTGCTGTCATCTGACTCTGTGCCGAGTGTTGTGCAAGGCTCCTTCAGTGATTTCTGTCCTGCGGCATTAGGGACAGGGATGGGCATTTAGCTGGCTCACAGATGTGGAAGATGAGTTTCAGGCAAGTTAAGAAACGGGCTCAAGAAGTGACAAACGTGTCTGACTGATGGTCACCATTGTACAACCACAGCTGTCCCTCCTGACTACTGCTTATGGTTTCTCCATAATTGCTGTCACATGGACTTTTCACCCTGTCTCTGCTCTTGACAAGATGGAAATGGTCCTCAGCTTTTCCTACATCCTTAAAGGTTCTGGGAACACAGTAGGTACTCAAATTAGCCTTTTTCATTGTTCAGAGACTGGCTGAGAATTATTTCTCAGCAAAACAAAAATGCAATTCCAAGATAAGCCTTTATGGGTGTTTTCTAACCAATGGGACTATGTGAAATAAATGCAACTTGAAGTTCCAAGCCACAAAACCAAAGAAATAACTGGGATTACTAGAAAGTATACTAGTGATGTTTCCCTTACTAACCTTAGGACTTAATATTTTGGCCTTAATCACTTTCAACACTAAAAAAAAAAAAAAAAAATCCAAACAGCAAACATAGGCTTAAAGAGAAGGGGTAAAAACAGAAGGCAAGGCAAATTTTCCTCTCTGGAGAAATAATTAATACTCAAGACTAGAAAAAGCCTAAAGTGGGCTCTGGAGCAGTGGTCTTTAGATGTTTCCCACTCAAGGTTCTAACATAGGCTGGCCCATCTGCCCACTGTCACACTCAGTGCCTCAGTTTACTCATCCCACACTGCACCGGCCTATCTCCTCTGTGGGAGTACTTATAATCATGTTAAATATGCTTTGTGTTTGGGTAGTGCTTCTCTAGGGACCCTAAAGCACTTTCCAGATTAATTTTTTAATTTATGTATTAATAATTCTCACAGCATTCTCCCTCCTCCTCAATTAGGATAATAATATCCATCTCTTTTGAGATAGGCAGGGGGTGCTGAGTGATGGACATGGAACAGACATTTAAATAAGAAAACTGTAACACAAAAGCATAATTAAAGCCCCAAAACCAAATCGACTAAGGATTTTTAATGAGACACCACAGTAGTAATGACCAAATAACAAACTAATTTTTCCTCCACTTTGGAACATTTATCTTTCTATAGTTAAATACGGCATTTAAGAAATATTATTTTGAGGAGTTCCTAAAGGAAGCTGTAATATGGAAAGTGTATCTTTGTGGCGACCATGGTAGTTGAACCTCCATATTACACCCCTTCTCCCCTGCAGTGGATGCCACATAAATCAGGGGAAGCCATCTCTTCTGAGTTCCTCAGTGCATTCTGGTTGTTCCCTAATCAGAGTTTGCTGGGTTTCGTAACAGATTTTTTCATCTCCAAGAATTGCCTGTCTCAAAGGCAGTATATGATTTCTCAGAGAACGTGAGAGAAAGCCAGTGGAAGCATTTACTGTTTCACAAACATTCTGGTTTCCTTTTGTCCTTTCAAGAAAATAACTTTAAACCAATGTTTAACAAAATATGTGGGGTCACATGAATTCCCAAAGATAAACTTTATGTATGAATGTCGGAGGAGACTTGAAACGAAAGTCTTGGGAACGGAGTTAAACAGGGGATTTAAAACTTAGCTTTTGAATCGTCGGCAGTATTCCTTCACCATGTCTGAAATTTCTCTCATACATAGAGATAGACACAGAAACATAGTAGAGAGATGTAGATATATTTTCCTATTTATTGCCTGCATCTCCTGGCTAGACTATAAGCCCCACGAGGATATGAACTTTGTCTTTCTTGTTTCCACTGCTATGTTTCCAGTTTTAATAGTGCCTCAATAATACTTGCTGAACATTGAATGAATAAATACCGTAATGCTATTAACTACCACTAGTAATTTTGGGTAGAGTCAATAAAGTCACTTGTAAATCTACGAAGAAGAAATAATACCACTCCATTCAAAACACTTTTTTACTGAAAAATTCTGCTACTTTTATCCTTTCCCCCACCAAAAAAAGCCTTCAAGCTTCCTGGTATCCTAATTAAGCATTCACAAAAATATACTCTCCAATTCTTCTGACTAAAAAACTAACCAGGTCACTCAATCAATGCAGTTAATTTTATAAAACAAAACAGCAACAAGATCATATTTCAAAATAACAGATTTGGAAGAAAAAAGGCAAAAATAAATACATTATACTTCAACTACTTTTGGTTTTGTGGGTTGATTTATTTATTTATTTTTCAGTAATTTATTTTTTAAATAAACTTTCTCTAGCTCTTTCCCAGGATGTAAATCTTGTGCCAACTGGGCCCCATTAAAGACTGGATCCCATCCTGACCATCTGGGAGCTGGAAAAGCACTGGTGAGTTCCTGAGGTCCAGAGTATTTCAGAAGGAGAGGACTGGACACCAGTAATGCCACCCCTGTGGTTTGAAACTACACAATGAGCTCTTTCTCAAGGTTTGTTTTTCTAAATTCAGTTAAGAAGGAGAATCATTCCCCACTCCGGCCTGGCTTAGGGTTCTAGGTTGCAGCTTGTTTGTTTGAAAATTAAAATATAAAAGAAGAAGCAAATCCAGATACATTTATGAGAGAGACTAAATGTTTGTTATCAAAGCTGGCAGTTTGCAAGGCAGAATCTTTGCCTACAGAATCAGGACAGAAAAATATAAAAGCCAAAAGACTGATAGATGGGGTAGCAGAGAATGAACTCACTTTTCAACAAAATACTTTTTAAAGTCTTTCAAAGTTCTAAGAAAACCATATCAAAGCTATAAGGTATGAAATAGAGATTCATTTTAACATTTTTTGGTAGTATAGGTCACATTTGCATACTGTATACACTGATACTTGCACATATATTTGATAATTCCTCATTTAACATGTCCCTTCAGGAAGTGAGTGCCACAGAAAACCAGGACCAAACCCCTGTCAATACTGTGCACGACAGCTGCTTTCACTGGAAGCCTTCAGAAGATACATTACACACGTCTTGCTGTTTTAGAGAGAATATATTGAATATAATTGCCATCTCTGTCTTGATGACTCAGGGCCACTGTCATTATGAACAGTCATTAACGTGCTACACAGTAATACAGTTCTGCATCTGCTTTTTAGGTTTTCCATTTCTGCCCTTGACATTAAGCTGTCATTTCTGCCGTCACTGAGCCTGCTTCTAACAACCTGCCTCTAGTTCACTCCTTCTAATTTGCTGTGACCTGGGAAAACTGATAAGATAGTCTGTTAAAAATTACAGCTCTGGTTACCCCGAAGTGTGCTATTTTCTCTATTTACCTTTTTTTTTTTCTTAGTTGAGGTTACATAACAGTTTCTCTGGATAAGTGCGGTTTTACTACATTCTTATCATATGGCTAAAAGATAGCTCTGGAGTAGCACAGATTTTGGTTCAAGTTAAACCTTTGCAAATTGCCATCTGAGGAACCTCTGGAAAGTCACTCAACCTCTCTGGCATTCAGTTTCATTAACTGAGAAGAAAGTAGGACAGAATGGGGGCTACCAATCTAAATAATCAGGATTCATTGACATAATGCCTATAAAGAGCTTAGGAGAAGGTCTCACTGATACCAATCACTTAGAAAGTGTTAGTGTTGGGGGCCTGGGTGGCACAGTTGGTTAAGCATCCAACTCTTGGTTTCTACTCATGTCATGATCTCGTTGTTCAGTTGGTAAGATCAAGCCCAGCATCTGGCTCCTCGATGTCAGCAGAACCTGCTTGGGATTCTCTCTCCTTCTTTTTCCCTCCCCTGTGTGCATGTGTGCATGCATGCATGCATGCTCTCTCTCTTTCTCTCTCTCTTTTTTGATAAGTAAATAAACTAAAAGAAAAGAAAGTGCTAGTTTTATTATTACTTAATCCTCACCATAACCAACAGATTCACACTAAGGTATTTAAGTGTATCCTTATTGCACAATACATCTAAATATAAACTACCTAATCACACACACATTAAGAAAAACTAAACTGCAATCTATCTATCTGGTATTGACACTTTGAAGCATCATTGAATACAACAGTTGCTAATAAGAAGCATTTGTCTGAATGAACAAAGGAATGAATGAATGGTGTCACCGAACAGTATTTTGTAAAAATTAATGCCTCTGACATATAAGGATCTGTGCTAAACAATGTGGGAGATTAAGTTGAATTTAGCATGGATCCTGCCTTATGGGAGAGAACATCCCCTTAAGTTGCAATAATAAAAGATAGAAAGTTATAAGGAATATTCCTTTAAATGACAATAATTAAAGATAGAAAGTTATAAGGAATATAACATGGTAATGATAAGACCATGTAGGAATTTAGGGTGAAAGAAAATACTCAATATCTAAACTGTAAGGAAGATTTCACAGACAAAAGTGGTATTTTACTGGATCTTAAAAGGCAGAAGAATCTGGGCACAGAGAGGAGGGAAAAGCATTATGGAAGAAGGAATGGCATAAGAAATGCAAGAGTACATAGGGGAAAAAGTCAGTATGGGTGTAAAGAGCCACTAACAACTCAGTGTGCCTGAAGCATTAGATGACTATTGTACAAAGCTGTTGAAGAGAAAGGTCAGAGCCTTAAGAGGGCATGCTTGAATCCCAAACTAAGGAGTTGTGGTTTTAGGAAAGAGGAAGCCAGTAAGGTTGTATAAGGAGGAAGGCTTTAGTTCAGACCAGCAGGGAGCCATTCTAGCAATCAGCTTTGAGCACACGTATAAAATGAACACAACACTATATAGATATCCATTTTCTTCCTAAAAGTCACATGACTGCAGCCAGGTGTGAATTTTGTCTTTGGTTTATGTTAAAATTAGAAATGCATCACACTTCTGTGGTTTCCATTTTCAAATCATAGGCACATACGTGTGCCTCCTGAAAGCATTATAAAACAACTAATGGACAATGTCATCTTAAAGTTGTTTTTAACCATCCCATAATTATCAACATAAAGGAATGATTTCAAGTGCCTTAGTCATTAAAAATAAAAATATGGACTAAATCTTTTTTAGGAATAAGGTGAGCATGATTGTAACTATGTAACTACATTAAAGAGGCCATTAGAGTATTTTGAATCTGTTTTCTAAATATGCTGGCTCATTTAAAAATGATTCGTCATAAAATAACTTGGGCTTGAAAGGTGTTCTTCAAAGTCACATTCAAAGTTTAATGCAACTGGCTCAGACTGCTCCTTTTATTCCTTACAAATAAAGTTTATAATTTTACATTACTTATCTTCCATTTAATAGATGATCAGTAAGTACATGTTGCATAAAGATTTGGCAACTTATATATTTAGGAAAAGTAGGAGACCATGAATTATTTTAAATCCTTGCATTTTCTCAACTTTGAATTAAACTTACACATGTAAGCCTCAATACGCATAAAATAAATGACACAGCCATTTATATACCATATTAACATTATGAAATTTCAAAAGATTATTTGTGATCATGTCTTTCTTTACCTTTCTTAATTTTATTTTTTAAATTTTATTTGAGAGAGAGAATCTTAATCAGGCTCCACATTTAGCACGGAGCCCAACTACTCAGTGCTTAATCTCATGACTGTGACATCATGACCTCACCTGAAATCAAAAGTCAGATGCGTAACAAACTGAGCCACACAGGCACCCCTCTTAATTTTATTTTTGATTTGAATGGAATTGTATTGCACATAAATGTGGTATCAATAATAGTCATTAGAGTGTCAATGTCATCATGCATAAAATTTGGGAGGGTTTGGTAAATATAAGGAAGTTTATTAAAAGACTAAGGAGATATCATGAGAAAAGCTGGTACAAGAGAAAGCTGAATCAGGGGTGAGGTTGGTGTCTGGAGAACAGGGATGTAACCCCAGCACTAAGTAGTGGCTAATACATTCCCAGGATAAGTCACTGTATAACTCTGGAGCCTCTTTTTCCACATTTTCAAAAAACAGCTACACTGGATGACTGGAAACGTTCCTCAAAGCCCTCAAAATTTTGTGATTCTACATGTGGTTCAGTAAAAATCAAGGCCAAACAAAAAGGCCTGGGAAACCTCCAGTGGGAACATGTATGAGTTGTAGCATTCATTCTTTAATGTCACAGAGGAGCAAATGCGATTTTTATTTACAATCCTTCCCCTGAGCTATGTGTACAAATGATAATGGAAAGTAGCGATAGAAAGAAAGAAAGACTTCAGGAATTGCATTTAAAACCTTATTTTCCAACTTTTGGATTAAACTAGGAAATCATTTCTCAGCCCCCAAACTGCCATTTATTTACCAACTATATTCACCCATAGGTTCCCTCCCCTCCCCCACAGAAGTTTCTTTTGACTTCTCCCTATCTCTAGGAATGCAGTTGAAGAAAACATTCATCTGGATGAAAAAGACAACACGAAGCCCCTGTGTGAGGCTCACTGGTTCACACAGTGATGAAACTCTGGCTTCTCCATCTTAGCTAAGTGGTCCTGGCAATCTTTAAAATATAACTGTCCTGCAAAAATCACATGGCATCTAATGGCAAGTGTGCAGTGACTAAAACCAGATGCAAAATATGAGAGAAACTCTGTTCAAAGTCTGCAGCATTGAAGAATAATGGCTCTACGCATTCCTGGTCTAATCTAAATAATACTCTACAAACATTTCAGATGATTTTCTCACATCTACCCCAGACCAATCACTTTGACTGGATTTCATGATTTTACTTCATTAACATGAAATTCATCCATCACTGATATATCCTCCTATAAGGTTATCCCCGAAAAAAGGTTCTGTGGTCACAAAAAGTTTGGGACATGTCATATACTTTATCTTAGGTATTTGCAGTGCATGTCAGTATCTCAAAATCTTTGCAAAGTCCTAGAACTAGGAGCAGTTGAGTTTATTTGACTCAACATTTCCCAAACCTACTCCCTCCCTCATCTCCCATGAGGAATCTGCTGATATACTAGAGAACTGGTGTATTCCATAGAACTATCTGGAAAATGAACTAGACCAATATTGTGGTATAGGCTTAGATTTATATCAGATATCTGTACCTGAAGTTTAGAGAGCAAAAATATTGACTAAAGATATATCAATAGGGAGATCCAATTTTGTGGCTAATTAAATGGCTTTGATGAAGTTCAATGAGTCCTTTTGCAAATAAACATCGTATTTGTATATTGCCAGTGTGTTGTAAAAGTAAAGCACAACAGTGAAGAAACACAGCTACTTGCCATCCATTATTACTGTGCTTCTTAGAGGGGACTTTCATGAGAATAAACTCTAGATAAAAGGAATTATAAAATTGTAGCTGATTTCAAAGAGGATTTAGTCTAAGCCTCTCATCTTCAGAGGGGGAAACTAAAGCCAAGTGACCAACACTGACTAAAATCTAGATGTTCTGACTGAGCAATAGAAAGACTGCAATTAATACTCAAGCCTCCTGACTTATTCACTGCCTCTTCATCCAATCTAAACCTTTGCTTGGATCACTGTTTGCATGAAGTTCCCTCGATCCTCTGCTTCTAACCAATCTGACCAGTGTACTTTCTTTACAGGTATCTTCAATACCTTAAGCTGTATAAATTCTCCCAGAGGTTTCAGTGATTAAATCAATAGATTGTCAGAACTGAAAATGCCTAGCACAGAGATCCATCCGTACATAAGAGGAGCTTGACTGGTTATCTGAACAGTCTATTTCTGACTATACCACTCTCTGTGCTTTCTAGAACCTTGCCTTGAAGTTTGAACTACCAATTTAATATTGGATTATAACAATATATTACATAAGTCCCTAATTTGCTTCATGGGAGCAAGCTGCCATTCCAAATAAAACATCAGATCCCACAAAGCCTAATTTTGATCACCCGTAGTACCCATCCCAGTGCTAGACACCAACAGGAAAGCCAAGCAGAACTCACTGCTTAGAAATTAGAAGAGTTCATGGAGTGACTGGGTGGCTCAATTGGTTAAGCGTCCAACTTTGGCTCAGATCATAATCTCATGGTTCCTGAGTTCAAACTCTACATCGGTTTTTCTGCTGTCAGTGCAGAGCCCACTTTGGATCCTCTGTCTCCATCTTTCTCTGCCCCTCCACTGTTCACAAAAATATGTTCTCTTTATCAATCTCTCTCTCTCCCTCTCTTTCTCTTTCTCTCTCAAAAATAATAAACATTAAAAAAATAAATTAGAGGAGTTCAGGAAATATTAAAATAACTATTACTTCTATAAACCAGTGGCAGAAACCCCTCCCCTCCTCCAAATCATATGTTAATGGAAAGGCAAAAACAACCAAGTATATCTCTGATCAAGAAAAAACTCAACACACATTAATCACGAGCACACATCAACCCTGTTGATTTTCCTGGATTTATATATAAAACACTACAAAGACTTTTTTGGTAAGTTTTTTGGGTAAAGGTAGAATAAGAAGCATAAAAATATCCATATAATAATTTGCTCTGTAGAAAGAATAAGGAAGAATAACAAAGATGGCAAACTAAATTCACAAGAGAGCCATGTAGTTCACCCCAAACTTGGGAACTCACAGAAGGCAGCCCTGAGTGAGGAGCAATGGAGTGCCACCTTTCTTTTTCCCTACCCTCAGGGGGCAATCAGCGAGCTAAACTGAACTACTCATTTGCAAAAGATTGGGTTGGTAGGGAAAGAGCACAGATGAGGGTAAATTAAGCCAGCCCTATTTTCTCTCATTCTTTTTAAAATTCTTTAGCTAAAAAAAGACTCCAAATAATAGCATCAGCTGCTAATCTAAAATGTTATCTGCTTGTCCTGGCCCACCAGACTGCTTCCTGAGTGCTTTGGGCTATAGAGTGAGGAAATGGAGAAGAGATAAAAGTCTGCTTAAAATTAGAAGTATCAGATCTTAGAGGTGGCATAACCTCAAGAGATCATGTGGCTAGGGAGTGAAAACTTGGATGGACAGGAGTCCTATCTAGAGATGAGGCCCCAAACAGGTTAACTGTCTTGTCTAAGGTCTCTTGCGTAGATAAAGGAAGAGGTTGTCTTCTGCCTCTAACACAAGGCATGCATGTATTCTTCATAGGGAAAAAAATTCTTCCTAGAAGCCAATGGCTCCACCTTCAAGCCTATACAACTAGAAAATGAAGGGACTGCTCTAACCTCTCTGTATCCCAAGTCTACCTTAACCTGGAAGGTGATAATAATTGTTAAGATACTCCCCATACATACCACAGTACAAGGCATTAATGGTGATGGGGAGCATTACACCTTTGTCTGATGTGGTAAAACACTAGGGTAAAAATTGTGGTGTAGGCTAAATCATGGACAGCTAAGAAGGTGAGCTCTGGGGGTACCTGGGTTGCTCAGTTGGTTGACTGTCCAACTCTTGATTTCGGCTTCAGTCATGATCCCAGGGGTCATGGGATCAAGCCCCACTTTGGGCTCCGTGCTGTGTGGAGACTGCTTAAGATTCTTTCTCTCTTTCTCTGCTCTTTACCCCCACCCCCACCCCACATACCCACCAAAATAGAAAAATAAAATAAAAATCATACCTCTCCATTTAGAGAGGATTATGATTAAAAGAAGAAAACAAAGAAAGTGAACCCTGGAGTCAGACTGTCTGAGTTCAAATTCCATCTCTACCTCTTGATAACTGGATAGCTTATTTAACTTTCCAAGCCTCAATTTCCTCATCAGTAAAATGAGAACAGCATGGTATACAAATGTTACAAGGCTTGCATGAGAGTACCTGACAGGAACTAAGTTCTCAGTACATGTTAGCTAATATTAGTCATACTCTACACAGTTTTTCATGGATCTTTCAGGGATACCCTCTCTTAAATATTCAAAGCATTGAGTTCTGGTTTTATCCAATGGAAGCTTGGAGAAATAGCCCCAGAACTGTTTGATATTTTTTTTGCCTCTACCAAAATGAAAGATATTTATGTAGTTTTATGTGGTTAGAAACAACCACCACATTTACTATTACTATTGCTATGATTACTACTTCTACTACCGTACTAACTGGATTACTATGCATGCTTTTTTTCTCTTTCTTATTTCTGTCCTTCTTCCTTCTTCTAAGACTCCATTTGCTCTCTCAGTAACTTTGCCTTTTATTTCCCTTGTAAAAACATACACTGTAGTACAAATGCCATCTCTAGCACTATCTGTCTGTGTGATAATGGGCAACTTTTTTTAACCTCTCTGACACTTGTTTTACTCATATGTATCTAACACGGGAATCTTGGAGATCAAATAAAATAATCTCCATAAAGTGCCTACACACGATAAACCCTTAGTAAATGTGAGCTTCTCATTATGATACAATGGATTTTTGGATTTGAAGCTACCAAATTCTCTCCTTCCACTAAAAGGGAGAAGACATCATGTCTGTCAAATATCCTGTATGAAAATCTAAATATATAGTTTAGAATATTTATAAAAAGTTCACCTCTGCAAGGCTTATTTTCCTGAATGTCAAGAGTATTATGATAGCACCCCAAATTAAAGTCCTCCATTCAGACGCCCAACTGCTAATGCTGTAGAGGACTCACTTATTTTGAAGGAATATCTACATTTTGGAAACCACATGGTAGGTTTCCATCGGGAAAGAGTCATTGTTGATTTATGACATACACATGAGAGCACTTTGGGAGGAGGAGGTGAGCAAAGACAGAGCATGTACCCCCACCCTCACCTCCTAGCTGGATTCATAAGATTCGTCATGAGGGGTTTCTGGTACATGCAAGCCAGTGGCAGTGCAGGGACTGAGGAAGGAGTACAAAGTTTCATGATTTGCATCAATTTTCTTATATGGAAACAGACCCTTTAAAGTAATTCAGACAAATCTAAATTAGAAATTAACCTTCCTTACCTGTTCCCAAAAGAGCATATGAATGTGGGGGAACAGAAAGGAAATACAAGGACCTTGACTAGGAACAAGGTGGAGGTACAAATAATGATTTCCTGATACGTCAAAGTCCTTGTTCCATAACCAATGCAGTGTTGGGCTAAGATGAACACTAACTTTTAAAGGAAGCTTCAGACTAATCCACCTTATTCTCAGAGGTTCATTAAGACTTACTGCCTCACTTTGACTACAATAATATGGAGCAAGAAGTCCATATTATATTTATTCTTCTCCTCTCCCAACTTCAATGATAAGCAACAGAATGAGGGATAGAAAGGGATGAAGATAAAACCCACAACCTGCCAGAAGCTGTCTTTGTGAAGACTGCTGTCTCCAGCGGGGATGAAGGCACCAGACTGGCAGCAAAATATGCCCTGTATGTGATGCTACTAATTTTACAACCCAACGGTTCTAACAAAGAATGGGGTGCAGTCGTCAGGGGGAGCGCAGTTCACCTTTCATGCTGGGGATGTTCCAACTTGGACGACAATTAGTTTGGTGGACTGAAAAGCCCATCTCTGATTCAGTTTTACGAGAGCTTTGATTCCCCGGCCAGGTGCATACTGCTACTTGGCAGCATGGGAAATACAAAAGCAGTGGCAGCACAGGTTGGCAAGGGGCTGGCTGAGTGGGTTACTGCCGGGGAGAAGTGCACATAGAAGGCTTAAAAAGGACAGGCTCTGCTTTGGGAAGATAAACATACTCAACTATCACAGTCTTAACTCTGCTCACCCATATGGCCCACTTAAGAGAGAAAACACAAAGTATCTAGATGGGCTAAACAGTGGTGTCAGAGGAGGGCAGCTAGAAATGGAAATAAAAAACCTGAGTTCTAGCTCCAGTTCTGCTGCTGTCTTCTTTGTGCGAGCACATACATATGACCCACACTTCATGGGCTCTGGGCAGCTGCTTTGGGGTTTTGTAACCGAATCTCTAAGCCTTACTTCCTTTATTAAGAAAAGATACATGCTAAGAGTATTTACCCCATGGCAAAGAGGGAAGATTAAGATGATCTATGTCAAGCACTGAGCACAGTGTCTAGTGTACAGTAAGTCCCAATAAAGTTCAGTGGTTCACATGACTGCTTGTAAAGAAAGAAGGATGAATGAGCTCAGTAGTACCTTATAGTTCTAACATGGTTTTTATTCTAAACATTTGGGAAGTGAAAGAGAAGGGGCTCTGGGCATGCTGGGTAAGAAATCTAGGCTCAGAATATGGAAAGCAAAGGCAAGTTTTCCATGCCATCTATGTAATGGTGATGTTTACATTTTATAATCTTGAGTTAATGTTGATTATTGCCAGAAAAGTCAACTGGCAGGTTAAAATAATGATCACAGTGCTTAGAAAGCATTATGCACACAGAACAAAGTCATTTTCATGTGGCTACAGTCACATACTGGGATGCCTGTGATCTATAAATTGCTGAGGCTGGATAAAAGCTTTCGGTTTTTTGAGGTTCCCCTGGCAAATCACTCACTCTTGAATGAAGAGTCACTTGATTCATTCACTCTTGAATGAATAAGTCAAGAACCACCTACGCCTGGATTATTACTGTCATATGAATGGTGTTCCTTGAAGATGGGCCTATAGCAGGCCCCATCTATAAATATTCACAGATTACTACCTTGTCAAAGCTTGAATGGCACTTTTCGTATATATTTTGTGACTTTGCATCTCCTTTCCAATTCCCAGTGCACAATAGGACCTTCACACCACAGCTAGCCCAAGAGGACAAATGACAAAACAGAAGCTCTCCTGGTGCTTAACGGACAGAGGAAAGAAGTCATTCCAGTAGACACTGGTGGCTCCAGGTACACCCAATCCATGTCTCCTAGTTTCCCAGAGTTCTGTAGACCAGAGCTGGCCCACCCAGGGTGGCACTACGAAATTCTACACACTCTATTAGAAATTCAAGTGTAGACAGTATCCTCAACTAGACCAACCTATTAGATATTAATGTTCAGACAACACCTACCTCACTCCAGACCAGCATGGTACCGAATATGACCTGTAACCCATCAAAGAAATTGTCCCCTATGATGATCACAGTCGCGCCTCCCGTCGTCCATCCTTCACTCGGGCTGATGGCTTTGATACAGGGAGTAGCTGCTTTTCAACACACATGAAAAAGAGAAGGAGTCTGCTGTTAGAACCAAACTTTAATGATAGGAGACTTGAGAAAAAGAAAAAAATATATCTTTTATCTTTTCACTAACAGGAAGTCCCTCAAGATCTCAGAATTTCCTAGCTGCTTTAGGACCTGAAACCTAAGGGTGCAATTTCAGTTTTTAAAAGCATTTCTTTCATTGTTTCTATTGACATACATATATTTTACCCAAATCATTTTCAAACATGAAATCTTACGAAATAAAACACAGAAGCAAAATTTAATTTATGAGCTGCTAAAGGTTAAAAAAAATTAGGTGACTTCTTGGAACACATCAGAAACCTTATAGAATTAATTGCTTCATGATTAAGCATACTTCCCCAAAATTAAATCAATATATTTTAGATAAGCATATCTGCTCAAAGGGAAGGGAAAAAGAGAGGAGGCTAGAGCAAGGAAAATATTCTTGCTCCATGGCTTCTACCTATAACACTAACGCAGCAACATTTCTCATTAAAAATCGTTAAGATTTTTTTCAACAAATGACAGATCCCATTTTAAGGATGTAAAGTATGAAGGTCACTCAGGGTGAATTATGTAACCAAATAGCTGAGTCAGGGCTGAACCACAAAATGTCTCATGACCTTTGCTTTGTTGTCATTCCCAGGCATAAAATTCTAGAAAGGACTTTAAAAAAAAATTCATATCTCTTCTCTTTCCATTATAAATGGCCCTTGGAGATGGGAAATAATTTGCAAATTCCATGATTCTAAACAGACTGGAGGTGGTTTGCCTGATGAGCATGGCATACTTTCAATGGAATTGCTAGGCATAAATGCAATTGTAGCATTATGATTTTGAAATCTCTCAGAGGGCAACAATGATTTTTAACTCCACAAAGTCATTGCTGTTGTTCTCCTGATTACTTTTAAGAACAGAAATAAAGCAAAATTTTAAAGCAAGGGAGATATTGTGCAAGGAGAGGAAACGAGACCCCTCTCTTTATTAAAAGTGTATTAAGTATCCAAGACTGGCTTTCCAAATATTGAAGCCAATGAGAGCACCAGTTAATTTTAACGGGAAGAAGCTGGAAGAAAACTATTGGCCTTTGTCAAATTTGGCAAAATGTCACGCTTTAACTTTTGCAAGAAGAAAAGAAAATATTAAGCCCAGCCCAGTGGGACCATTGCTCACGTGCCACCACACAAACAAGTAGAATGGGTTTGATTTTGATTCAAATTCATCTTATAAAATAACACAGAGAAATTAGGAAATATCCAAACTAAACATTTCATGTTGGCTGAACTCATAGTAATGCATTTATAACTAAAATTGGATAGTTCAGATGCCTTTTCCCTCCTTCACTTTCTCCAAAAAACAAAATAATTAATCAAGAAAATGTAAATGATTCATAACTTGAAAATTCCTGTCCAATTTTTAACACACATAAAGGTTGTGATCAATGTTCCACAGGCACAGGGCTTTTTCTTAAGAGGTGAAGATGTTTAAATGCATGATTGAGTATTCCCAAACCAATGGTAGAATATGATATATGATTATAAGACATTTATAGGAGAAAAAAGTACATTTAACAATTGTGTAGAATTCCTAAAATAAAAGCAGTTTGGAAACATTCTAGCTAATGTCTCAAAATCTCAATTCTTAATTTCTAATTCAGTATACTTAGTTGCTAAAACAGAGCTGAAAGGGTTCCATATCTTCAGATACTTCTGAGAAAAATAGGATCTTGGTTTAACTGAACTGGTCTTGAAAGAGTCCTGCCTAATGGCAAAGTGTGAAATTTAATGGTATCATTAAATGCTGACCCTGTGACTACCCTCATAAACCACAAAATAGTCTTGATCTGTATTAGCTTTCTTTTAATTTTTAAAATTTTATTTTTATAATCATGTAAGCATACTTCTTTATGTAAGTAAGGAAAAAACATAGCTTTAAGTAAGTCGTACTCCTCTAGGCTTACTTAGCATTGCACAAAAGGAGGCAGAAGACTGTGTTGGATCTTTGAAAGACTCTCCTATAGTATGGCCAAGCTGGTTTTAGACTTGACCCCCTCCCATTTCTTTCTATTTGTTATCTGTAGGATAAAAAAGGCATGAAAGTATACATCTGTGCCTGTTATGTGCTTTCAAATACTTCCTAAGGAAAGTGATAACGTTTTCAAATTCTGTGAGCAGCCAACCAGAAACAAAGCTAACTGTCAACTAGCTAGGAGAAATAAAGATCAAGTCTCCAGAGATAACATGGTGAGGAGACAATATGTGACACCATCTTCTTCGTTTTTTAAAGAAAAGAACCCTTGAAGGAACTACTCCAAGAAAAGAGTGGCATACCCTCTGATTCATCCTTCCTCTGTACTCAACCATCCACTATCTTAGCTTCGAGACTAGGTGCCATTCCTAGAACACATAAGTCATGCAGACTTTTCTAAAGTTGGGCTTCAAAGAGTTCTAAAGGTGCTCTATGGTATCTCCCCACTGAGAAATTTGGAAAATATGTAAAGGACTTTGGCTGTCCCACTGAGACACAGAGGTGGGAAAAGAATGTTAGTGGCATGGCATTTAGTGCCTGGAAGTCAAGGATGCTAACTATCCAACAATGCATTAGATATTCTCCCCAAATGAAGACCTCTAAGATGTCAATAACACAAGGTGGAAGACACTGTGAACAGCTAAACAGATTAGCCCCAAGAGCAGTTATTAAGGACTTACAGATTCTTGCCAAGGCAAGAAACACAAATGAATACCGCAGCTCAGAGTCAGAATAAGCATGAGATGAACAGCCTCTGACACTAAGACCTAGGGAAGCTCTAACCACTGGTACTCCCCACACAAACGCAGGCCCAGTGCGGTCTGGTCTTTTGATCTTTTGAAAGAAGCTGGGAACTAGATTTTTATGTGAATTTCCCAATCTTTAAATACTGGCAACTAATTCAATTTTCTTAAATGTGTAGGCTGTAAACAAAATGTTTATGGGCTAAATTTAATGCCTAGGCCACCATTTTACACTTTTATCCTAGTCACAAATAAACCTGATGGACTAAAAGCAGCTCAGGAAATACCTGCAAATGTACCTAAACTACAGTACACAAAAGTTCACTGCAGCAAAAAATTCAAGAGTCTAGGTGGCCCCAATCAGAAAGTGGTTAAATAAATTATGGTATATCCATAGTACAGAATATTAGGAGTGTCATCAGAATGGATGGAAATGATTTCCATAAACTGACATAGAAAGATATCAAAGTATGTTAGGTAAGTAAAAACACAATTCATAGTCTAATGAATAATGAGATTCTCTTAACTTAAAAAAATGATATATATAGGAGCCTGTATGTGCACCTGTGCTTGTGTGTATGTAGATACATGTGAACAAAGGTCTGGAAGGATGTACATCCACTGTCCCCGGTGGATCCATATGAAACAGCAATGGGGCTGGAGTGGTGCTGAGGGGACAGGGAGACTTCAGTTTTACTCTATAGAAAGCCAAATGGTTTGAATATTTACAATGAGCACACATTAAGGTAAATGTCTTCTCATAATAAAAATTAAATAACATAGCATTTAATTCTGTAAGAGATAAAGGTTGTACTATTTAGAACACATAGATACTAATTTAAACAAACAAACAAAAAAACAAACAAAAGCCCAGCTGTGCTGACTAACAGATTCCAAGCCTCTCCTTCTCTTTTCTTTTTGGGTAAGCTTTGCTCTGAGAAAGCCCAGACAACATCTGAAGCAGCCAAGGACTTGTTTTTCTTTCATTCAGGATATCCAAAGAGACATAGAGAAGACAAGGAGAGATCATTTTTAATAATCATAGCGGATATTCAGTAGAATTTGAAGGTGAAAAGATTTATAAACGAACCGAATCCAGCCCAGGAGTGTAATAATCAATACAATTCTATCTCCATGAGAATATTATAAAATAGGGGAGGGGAGGGGAGTGGATTTGATTGAATACAAAAACACTTTTACCAGCCAAATCTTGACTTAATTAATAAATAATTTAATAAATAAAAGATTCTTCCTTCCTTGCCAGTGAATTTTCATTGTGGTAACCACAAGGACAGTAACCCCATTTCTGGTTCTAAATCTCATTAAAAATAAAAGTTGAAGTTGATTTTTTTTTCTTTGCCTTTTTGTTTTTTTGTTTTGTTGCTTTTTTTTTTTTTTTTTTACCTCTTCCCCCACCCCCAACAGCCACCAAAGTAGAGGAGATTTTCTTTCCTTCAAACTATGACAATAACATGATTACCCCACCACAGTTTAGCATAATGGCTCTGAAATGCTCGTGGCACATTGCAGAGTTAAAGTGGAAATTATTAGGTAGCTCTTCTTTGTTATAATAATGATCACTCCACAAATAAAAGCTCTTCTCCCAAAGGTACTGCAAGGCACAAAATGCTAATTCTGAAGATTATGTGTGTGCTTTTATTAAATATTACCATGCCCTGCCTGTTTGAGGGCTTCTCTGCTCTGATTGTTTTATGAGTACCATGTTAATGTCATTCCCATCTTGCTAGCAGCAGGCACACATTTTAGCGTTTGTATGAGAGTTGATCAAAGGCCACGTGCTGGGGGAATTGCTGAGAAAACACGGACAAGCGATAAAAATCTAACAGATTAATTGGTTTAAATTTCATTTCAGGGTGTTGAACTTTGGCTCGGGACTCTAATACTACACCGTGAGTCAGGGCCTAATTACCAGATTTCCAATTTGCTTCTGAACAATGGTCGTGGTGAGAAGAAAAAGAGAGGGAAGAATGAGGGAAAAAAAAAAAGAAAGGAAAAGAAAGAGGGAAGGAAAGAAACTGTTCAGCCTCCAGTACATATTTAACAACTAATGTTCTGTGTGCAGACAACTGCACCAGGGGACATTTGCTATCACCTGCTCCACCTCCAGAGTGTTTATATTTCCTTCCAAGAGCCACAGAAGACAGAAGAAATCACGTATGCTCTCGGCAGTTTAAAATTCTCTGATTTACAGAATCAGTGTTACAGGATGCAAGTGCCTGCTCACTAGCATTGGAAGCATCAGGCTCTTTTTCAGCAAGGTGAATTTGTAAGTTAGAATTGCACCTTAGCCTCCAAAAGAAATGATCTATTTCATTGATAGAAAGCAAGGGCCGGGAGAGCCATGTTTACCTCAGGGTTTATGGGTGGCCTTGGGAATAAGGGTTAATTGAGCTCAGAGGTGCCTGCCCATTGAGGTGAATTAGTGGTGTGTGCAGCTATCAGCAGGGTCCTGGGGCTGCTCGTACTTTTGCCTCTGAACTCTTTGTACCGTGATCAATATCTTACTTGTTTGGGATAGCCGTATAGATGACCTGGGTGCAAGATTTATCATCTGTTATCTCCAAAATGAGGCTTTTGTGACAGTTGATGTCCTACAATGGAAGTCTCATTAGTGATGCACTGTTTTGTCCATTTTTGTATTTAAATGTGCTGGGAAAACAACACTTCATCAGTTGGTGAAATGTATGAATTTAGAAACGTTCTATTCCCATTCTAAGTCTCAAGAGAAATTTCCACTAAAATAGATATAAGCTGATTTCCCATTTCCATTGTGTATGGTATGTGAAAAGATGTAAACTCTCCTTTTCCAGCATTCTGTTAGCCAGAACTCTCTATTAATGAGCATTTCTACGGAGCAGATAACTGATGCTTACAATGGCAGTGAAGATGCTGGCACCAGCCCTTACTGGTTCCTGGATAAAGACAGAAAGATGCAATTATGTTAAGTTGACTTAACATTCAGAATATTACAGTATTTGCAAATGGGTAACAGCTCCAGCTGTTCAAATTCCACCTCTCTCACTCAGAATGACCTTGAAGCAGTCACTTAGCCTTTCTAAAGCTCTTACCCTATCTAAGCAGTAATTTCTGCTCTCAGACTTGTGGCAAAATGCAGAGTGTGTCTGCTTGTGTTTTGTTGTTTTACTGTGTGCCAGGCACAGAGCATGCTTGTTGCTGCTATAATAACTATTGTTGTCACCAGTTCTCCATAAGCCAGAGTTCCTTTACTCACTAGAATATCCAATAGTCTCATCATTCCAGATGATGTACTTGACTGCAAAACTTTCCTAGGAACTTTCAATACAGTGACTTGCTAACCTAGCCAGCTAAATTGACTGAGGAGGTGGATCGAGCATCACTCCTTCCACGGTAGAATGGTTTTTTTTTATTTTTTTTTTATTTAAGGTTCTCATTTGCCTGGAATGAACATTAATGGAGACCTTTGCAGAAATAAGGAACTGATGTTACTGTTATTATCCCAAAATTTTTATAAAATTTTTAATGTTTTATTTATTTCTGAGTGAGAGAGAGAGAGAGTGAATAGGGGAGGGTCAGAGAGAGAGGGAGACACAGAATCTGAAGATAGGCTCCAGGCTCTGAGCTGTCAGCACAGAGCCCGACACAGGGCTCGAACCCACGAACCATGAGATCATGATCTGAGCCGAAGTTGGATGCTTAACCGACTGAGCCACCCAGGTGCCCCAAGCTCAGCCCATTTCTATGGGACACTTGTGACCTCATAAACCTCAGATCTTTATTCCTGTATCTACTTGATTTTGCTGAAGTTGTGCTTGAGAGCAGGCCTATTCCAGAGATGGATGGGGACAAAAAGGACTCCTACTTGGACTCAATGCATAGATATATGCTCTTCTTGTTAAATCAAAACAATTGTTCTTGCTGGGTTTTTAAAGTGAAGTGATTCCTTTCCTGACTACTCCCAGATCAGTAGTACCAATTCCTGAATTCTTGGATCCTGACAGCTGGCAGCTACTGGTCAGGAAGGGGGACAAGCAGAGGGTTTGCCCCTAACAGGAAGACTGGTTTTCTGTATTTTCACCATGTACAGGATGCAAATCTACTCTGGGTTTACCCACTTTCCAACCGGATGCCTGGGAAGCCAAGAGCAGTTATAATTCCTGACCTGAAACCTCGCACCAGCATGCACAAACTTCACTTTCAGAATGCTAACCTCACCACAGACTCCTAATCAGCTAACAAACAAATAAATAAACATAACTCTTGAATACAAAGTTCTTAAATTACTAAATTTATTTTTGCCTTCCTTTATTTTTGTAGTAACTGCTTTATGCAGCTAAGCATTTTATTGTTTACTAGGATTTTCATTTTGTTTTGCTATTGGTCTTCATTTATTACCCCATCCACTAGCATATGTAAATATTACTTGGCAAAGAATAATATATTATATATGCAAAAGAGATCTCTGTGTGTGTGTGTGTTACTTTGAAGAGAAATGAAACCCATGATACAGAGATTTCTCAATACCAATGCAATTAAATCTATTAAATATTAAATGAGGAGATCAAGAATTTCAAGTGTTTTTCATCCTTTATTCCAAAATGACTTTATTTGGCAAAGTCCTTCACTTTGACAACATGAATGGCTCTTACAGAAAAGGAGAAAAGAAAAACCTCACAGTCAATAGATGGAAATGTAGATCCAATGTCCATCTACATTAACACAGAGTTAACTTTGCAGGAATATCTAGGTGTATCCCAACTTAGCTAAGTTCCAAAATATGTCATTTGCTAAATGCAGCGCAAGCCTAAATTGTATCTCCCCCCTGTTTAATTTTCAGCCCTCTTACTCCATTCTGAATCCATGAAATTCTTCAACAATATCAGTGGACACAGATTTGAGCAAGGGAAGGGCAGAAACTCTAGTGCAACAATTGTAATCTGAATATTCTAGGGCAAGTACTTTTAGATTCCTGAGTTTGTCTACCTGAGATCCATAACTGTGTAGGTTCAGCACACAGGGTTATTTAACAATTTAGCAGTGAAAAATCTTGACATTTTGATGTACCTGTAACTTCTAAATTGCACTTGAAAGACTTATTGAAGGCTTTTTGATTCAATGACAGCAACATAGCATTGTTTCATAATATGCAAAAATTGTTTGTTAACACTTCGGAAGCTCAGAATTTTACAAACTCAAGGAGGTGAGAATGTGCTGTTTTCCACCTCATGTTTGATCTGTCAAATTCAAAATTAAAATATACAAAATATTAATCCCACAACAACTCATGGCAAATATTGCCACTGTGTTTTATTTCTTTTCTCTTTCTCTCTTGTTCTAGGATCATCAGCCACACCACTGAAAAAAATTATCATAGATGGTAGGAGAATTCTCAAAATGAATTATTCATGGATCCAATTGTGATATTTGTTTCAACAATAGTAAATTCACTTGCCTCTGATTATACAATAAATAAATAACTCTTTTCTTCCTGACAAGAGAACTTTTATGCACAAAATTATTTTTTGGCCCAATTCTCCTCATTATACTGTTGTAAGAAAAGTTCTAGATATGAAAGCCAGGGAAGAAAGGGAAATGAAAATAACTTTCCAAAAATGGACAGCTAATATTGTGAAAAGAGGAAACAATTTTCAGGTTAAGAAAAAAAAAAACATGTAAGTGCTTCTTCAAGGAATACTCAAGTCTTTATTTGTAGGCAATCTTCCTGGGCCTGGGAAATCATAAAGTCAAATATGAGCAAGTCTAGTGGAAAATCTGTGATGTTAATCTTGGCTGGAGTCGTATTTTTAACAGGCCTTGAATGTGTGTGCCGGATTATCCAGATGGTCATACAGGAATCGGCCTGATAGGATTAAACCTTTATGCTGAACTCTGCTCCATCTGTTCGCCAAGGTTTGCCTTTCCTTATCTGAATATGAATTTTTAGCCTCCTTGTGTCTGGCAGCCAGACGAAATTCAACATTAAAAACGTATCTGTGTGCAGATAGTTTAACATTTCATTAGTTGATACCAGCTTGGTCTTTTCCTAGAAAACATTTTTACAAAAAATTTTCCCAAAAAGGAATTTAAAACTATATAGGATCTTTTGTCATTGTTGTTAGAGGGTTTTGTCTCTTTCCCCCTATTGAACTCTAGGACTCCTTCAATTCACTGTCATAACAGGGGTTTACACTGATATTTGCCCATAAAGATAGAAAAGGAAGACTTGGTATCCTCTCTGCAGAAACTGAATATGAGAAGCAGTGAGATTACTTCCAACTGGATGAATGATCCAAGCAGAATATATTCCTGTATGTTTTTTTTTTCCCATTACAAGAGGATTGATATTCCTTATCATTTGATGAAATAGCTACAACAGCCATTTCTATCATTTTGACTAGGGTTTCTATGTTTTTAGGAGGCTTTTTTAGGGGATGAGGTTTATAATTCAGAGCTTCATCTTGAAAGAAACAGACTGTTTTTCCCTCCTGTGCATACATCCTCAGAAGAAGTGAAGTTACTTATTTTTCAGTTGGAAAAGTTGACTGGGTAAGTCTCAGGACAGAGGCCAGTAAGTGACCAATAAGCCAGAACCCTGATAGATGGGTCTGAGGTTTCCAAACCTGTGACAAAGGAAAAGGGAGGGCTGTGGCTGCTGGGCTCAGTGAGGCAAACAGCATGCAAATAAATGAATAAGTTGCGTAAAAGAAGGATCTTTTAGCATCCTACTTTGTGGCTGGTTTATGGCAATGTGATCATTAGATGTGTTCTGTGTAGATTTGTGATGGAAATGCAAGAGACTGCAGCCTTTGGAGCCTAAGTCCTCAGAATGTAAGATCCCTCTAGCAGTCTAGGAGGGCTCCACCAGCTTTCCATTATCCCCTTGGTAACACTGGATTTTGGCTCTATGCATCATGAATGGCAGGAGCCAGCAGCTCATCAAAAAATTCAAGCTTTTCCACACACAGGTCTAGTTATTATGTTTGCACAGTACCCTTAACTGGACAGCCAGAGGAAGAGAGCAGTGAAACTTTGCTTTTGAGCTTAAGATGACTTATGTATATTGGTACAAATGTACATATAACATCTTATAAAACATATGTATTTAGCATATTTTTTTTGACATGAATTGTAGTCAGCTGACATAGGGTGGTTCCCGTTCAGGAGGTAGGTGACCCTAAGTGATGAAGCTCACTGTAAGTAATCTCTTGTAAAATGAACACTCACACACACAGTCCTAGTGTCTATTCTCCACATTTTGTTGTAAACAAGGACAGGATGTTCAATCTCGTTACTGAAATCTGCTTTGCCCAATAAGGTAGTCACTAGCCATATGTTACTATTGACATTTAATTTTTAATTAGCCAAAATTCAATAAAAATAGAAAATTATTTTCTTGGTCATACTAGCCACATTTCAAGTGGTCAATAGCTACATATGGCTAGTGACTATCACATAGGACAGCACAGAGATACAACAATTCCATCACCTTAGAAACTTTGGACAGCGTTAATCTAGAGATCAAGTTTAAATAACTGACCCTATAACTGATAAAGAACAATCAGAGCTACACTTATTTGAGGTGCTATCCATATACCAGGAACTGTGCTAGAAATAAGTAATCTCTACCCCCCTCAACAATGACCACAAAATCAAATGCTCATAGAGCCAGTCAGAAAGGTAAGTAAATCAAGTGGGCTAGGGACAACACAATGGGAAAGGCAAGGATTGTGGCTAATTGGTACAGTAAATGCTTCACCCAAAATGGACACAACTTCTCAGTTTGACCTAAGTGCTGCCATTTGAAAATGTGGGCCCAACACTACCAGCTCTTCTGAATGTAAAGAGAATCTGCAAATCTGGATTTTTAGGTAAACTCTATTTTCAATTATAAAACCACAAATACATAGTTTCTTAAAGCACCATACAAACCAAACCAAAACACGGCTTAGAGCTAGATTCAGTCCATGATCTGATCCACCAGTGTGTAAATTCTGCATTTTTGGAGGGCCTAGAATCACCTTTCAGTTATTAATGTCTTCAACTACACAACTAATACTGCCACTGACTCATCAAACAATAAACACAAACCACTACCCGTGCCAATGCTGCCTCTGATCACTAAAGGTCCCTCCCATAACAACATGTAAGTCCCCAGCTAGCCTTCCTCTCCTACGTAGAAGATTTTCCATAAGCAGTTTGAGAGACGAGCTCCCTGCTCCTGAAGGATTTCTATTGTCATCATGCAAGACAGCATAGATAGTGACTTTTTAAGAAAACTGTGTTTTGAATGTGAGCAGCATCTCAAAATCAGCCTTGCCCAGCCTTTAGTAATGCACAATTCCTGCTCTGTGCTTTTCAGAATAGTAATGCTTATATTTCTCTTCACGACCAAGGCTGCTACTGCTAATGTATTTGACTGAATTTTTATTATTGAGAGCCTTATCATTTTGAGCCAGTTTCCTCTCCTCCCTGACACATTCAGTGACGCTGCACTCCAGTGTTTGTTATAGCACAGATGTTTCCGTGGTGATGATCCATGACGTCACAAGCACCGGAATGTGTATCATCAAATGTATCCAGACAGAAGAGTAAAGTAGAGTGGGAACTCCACTTCCATTTGAACTCCATGTTGACTGACTCAACTTCCTTGAAAATTACTCTTTGGGGTCTGAGCTGTTCAATCCGGACTGCAAAAAGCAAACACACTTGTCTGTTTGTAATTCACTTCTACTATCAGATTATTAATTATGTGCTAAATCTCGTCTACATACCAAAAACCCAGATTAACCTTCCTCAGATGCCAGCTTTCAAAATGTTATTGCTGTGCTCAAAAGCTTTCTGTTGTTTCTCCTTAGCCTAAGGGATCAAGTCCACCCTTGCGAATCTGGCCAGTTCTCCCCTTCCAACCTCAGTCCCCATCTCTCTCAAACTGGAGCGGTAATTGGCAGCATTTGGAACCAATGGCTCTGGATTCAGGAGGCCTCAGCTCACATTACAGCTTCACCACTTCCCAGCTTGGGTCAATTACTTTTTTAAAGCCTCAGTTTCTATCACTTTAATTGGGAATAACAGTTATAAGAGAACTCGCCTCATGAGGTTGTTGTGAGGTTTAAATAAGTTAATCTATGTGGACAGAACTCTGCACAGAGTAAGCAATAAATAAATGTGAGATAGAATGAAAAAGATGAGGAGTTGCAGGAGAAGGAGAAGGAATGTAAGGAAAAAGAAAAATGAAGATGATCATGACAGGCCCTCCAAATTCTCTGTCTCCAAACATGCTGTGCACCTGTCCACCATTTCTTTTTCAGGAAGGTTTTACCCAAACAGTACTGTATCATAAAGACCAATCTTCCACATGAAGCTGTTTCTTCCTATCTCAGGCTTCAAAATACTAACTCTTAGTGAGCTTCTTCATGTCTCTTTCATTCATTCATCACTAACTACAATTTTCCTTGAACTTTTATCCTGGTACATATGTATGTATGTGTAAACCTGGGACTGCATATATGTATGCAAATCAACCTAACATTCAACACATCTCGTGCAAGCAGGGACCACATTCACTCACAAAACGGATAGATGGTATTCTGCACTCAACCAATACCTGACAATTAACTAGCCTTGTTAAATCTTCAAAGGGTTTGCCCATCTCAATTATTCTTTTTTTCTTTTTTAATATTTTTCTTTTTTTATTTCTAGGATAGAGAGAGACAGCGTGAACAGGGGAGGGTCAGAGAGAGAGGGAGACACAGACTCTGAAACAGGCTCCAGGTTCTGAGCTGACAGTCAGCACAGAGCCTGATGCGGGGCTCGAACCCACGAACCGCGAGATCATGACCCAAGCGAAAGTCGGATGCTTAACCGACTAAGCCACCCAGGTGCCCCGCCCATCTCAATTATTCTTAATATCAATCCTGAGTAGCAGGCAAGCAGATGTTATTCTAAATTCCACTTTACAAATGAGAACTGAATTTAAGAAACTCACTTGAACTTGAGATTTTGACAGTCCACATTGGTAGATAAAGTCTAATATTTAAAACACCCAAACTACCCTTCAAATTTGGTATTTATCTGAAATTTCTGCTCAGTTTGGCTAAAATACTCACTTCTATCATGTAAATACTACAGCCAAAGACCCATAAAATCTTAGTTGTGCAATTTTTATTCCCATGATAGAGTGTAGATATTTATTAACTTTACAGAATATTACTACTCTATTTCCAAGCAAAGTTATTTTCCCCCTAAGACTCAGCCCCACATATGAATTATAGTAAAATCTCTCTCTACCTTCTTCTATTTCCAAGTTCAAAAAATGGCATCCTAATATAATACCACAGGTGCCAATTTAAACACAGGAACACTGGGAATATTCCAGTTTCCAGGCTTAGAAGCTTTTCTATTGTTACAAGTTGGGCTGCTAAACACACAGAGTTTAGACATCAAATATAAGTATAGCAGCACTTTGAGAACTTATATTTTTAAATGTGGAGCAATTCCCCTTAACTTTCATTTTCAATCTGGACATTATCCATCTCAGTGGTGCTCATTATAGAATTTTGTGCATACAAAGAAAATAATAAAAGTTTACTTGTTAAATAGGTTATCCTAAAACAGTACCTCAATAACATTTTCCCCAACTTTTTTTTTACTTTCTTTTGAGCAACAATGATTGAATTCCACAGGCTTTAGCTAACCAAATCAAGAAGCGTTTTTAGGATTCTGCCAAAGTTGAAAGGTAGAAGAATCTGAGGTCTGACTTTATTGATTTGTTGCACATAATAGTTACTGGAAGGGCACAGCTGGTTTGATGATTCAGCCAGAAGATTTTAGCAAAAAGGGACCAAAACTCTGTTTTCCTTCTCCATTAAGATATGATAAAATACCTTGGAACTGCCGGGACACAGTCCCCTCATCCACAGTCCTACACATAATATACCTAAAAACATCTGCCTCAGGCCCCTCAGAAAAAGTAGGTGCTCAGTATCTGCTGGCTTCCCACCTGTGCTCAAAACAAAGACAAAGAATAATAAAGAATTAAAGTTCTCAATGTGTACCAACCACATTAATTTTAATCATTCTTCTAAATAATAGCCAAAGTCTATTGCTATGTGTTCATTGGTTACATATGCTCGTCTCTTGAAATTTTTCTTACTTTGCCCCAAAGTCAATGAGAGAAACTTGAGAAGAGGACCCAAAGCTGACATTGTCTGTGCCTCTATTCCATAAATTCTGCTGCAGCATGTCTCCCTAGAATATGGGTGAAGAACGTGGGTTTGTGCAACCGGTGTCCTACTGATTGCAACTGTCAATTAAATAAGCTGGCAACATAGCAGCATATGTTCACATATGAAATATTGATTAATTTCACAGATTGGTATAAAAATATATTAGTATTTGGGTTCCGCTTTCATGCTTAGTGGTCAGATAAGTATTCATCCAATTCAGATCTATTTCTGCACCCTGTGGGCTCCAGAGTGTTACTTTTGTGTTTCACTTTTCCTTCTCTGGTTACCTTCTGGTTTCCCATGTCAGTGCCTCTACTATGACTGACCAGCATACGTTTAAGCAGGACTTTAATTACTAGGTCATCTCCTAGGAAGCTTGCCCAAGGCAGACTGGCAGAAAAGTCCTACCATCCACGTCTCAAACTCTCTCTTGCTCCTCTCCAGGTAAATCTCTTTTTTTCTGAAGATGCTAAAATCATGCTGATGGCATCAAATTCATCTGATAAGGATGATGATCACCTAATTTCTATAAAGTTTCATTTCTGTCCACTGAGTATTTCAAGTTGCAGGGCTGGCACAAGGAGATTAAGATGGGGTGCCTGATAGTGTGACATGATACCAGGATTTTTTATCTTAACCCAGAAAAGCACCTTCCCATATATCACTGCACATGCCAACTAACATACCCTGGGGATTTAGCACAGATCTGGCTTTTCAATTTGCCTTTGAGTAACGTTGTGAATTTGCTTCAATTGAAGCAGGAATTATATTACATGATCAAATAGCAGGAGAATTTCTCTCCACCTCTGAAGTCCAATGTGAGGAGATTAGCATTGACTAAACAGTGGGAAAAGGCCTTATGTCTTTGGTGGTGATGTCCGCCTTATGTCAGCTACTTGGAGATCCAAATGCTACAGATGCAAAATCCTAACTTTTTCTATTTGGCCATAACGAAATCTTTGAAGGATGGCCTCAGTTTCCCTTGTTTCCTAAGTGGAGAGAATAATAGTAGTGCCCTCCTATGGTGGTTCAGAGTATTAAAAGAGGTGATACAAAGGGCTGAGCACTGATAGGTGCTCAAAGGCTGCTATCATAACCGCAAAGTCATCATCACTCAAAAGAGTGGTCTAAAAGCTAGTATTTACTGGGAAAAGAGTTCTATTAGTCTGTTAACTGTTAGGAAAATGCATTGGACCCATATCTCCAAGTCAAAGAAAAACGACCTATAGGAAATTCTCAAATTTATTTTTTAAAAAATGGATCTCAGACCTAACTCACCTTCCCTATTAGCCCTTTCCCAAGATTCTAATATTGTGCCCCCACATGGTATTTCGGACATGCTTCCCCCTCTACCAAAAATGCTCTTTCCTCTTTGCTTGACGAAATGCTACTCGTTTGTATTTTTTTAATGGTTTTTTTTTTTTTTTTTTTTTTACTGAGAGAGGGAGAGAGACAGCATGAGCAGGGGAGGGTCAGAGAGAGAGGGAGACACAGAATCCGAAACAGACTCCAGGCTCTGAGCTGGCTGTCAGCACAGAGCCCAAAGTGGGGCTCGAACCCACAACCTGTGAGATCATGACCTGAGCCTAAGTCGGAGGTTTAACCGACTGAGCCACCCAGGTGCCCCTCATTCGTATTTTAAACCTTAAGTGTCCCTCATTCGTCACACTTGGCTGAATCCCCTTGTTTAAACCTCTCTTAGAAGTTTGTATTTCTCTTTTATAGTGCGTACCATCACTGCAATTTAAGTAATTCTAAATGAATTATTTTTGTAATTATTTGCTTAACATTGACACACACACACACACACACACACACACACACACACACACACACGACTATATACCTCAAAATGCTGTCCCTGTCTTGTTCTCTTCTGCATCCCTATTATCTAATACAATAGGCAGTGTCGGTAAACATATGTTAAATAGATAAATGACTATTCGAATGCCTGAATGAATGAGGGAATGAACTAAAGACTAATCATCAGACTTGTTAAGATATTAAGGAATAAAACAGAATAGTTAAAAAGTTGAAAACTCTTCTAGTCATTATTAACAATCATCACTACAGCCACATAGAGCTTCCTAAATGGAGATGCAGCGACTCCTTGGAATCTGTTTTCCTAATTTTCCTAAGCTAATCTGGCCCCGGGTCCTGCAGCAAGCATTCTATGCTCATGGGGGCTAAAATTAGCACCAGTAAGCTCCCCGTGCAGTGGGCTCTAATCATGCAAAGGCCCAGGTGGATCTTGCTGACAGATGTTAAGGTTAGAAGGAAGGGTAGCAGCCAGATGAGAAAACAGAGCCACCCCCTTCCGGAGGTACCAGCACTTCCTGTCTTCAGGCCTGGCTGGTTCCTGCCTACCGAGCCCCTCCCCCATGCATCAGTTTCAACACAGTTGCTGCTCTTTCTGTCATTTGAACTCAAATTCTATCTTGGAAATTGATGGGCGATTCTGCCCCTGACAACACAATGTCAGCTTTGCTCAGTGTCCAGCTGGTTCCGTATATATTATCATAATGTGCTGCCTGGGTGGACCCTGGCGGATTCTCTCCTTTGACTCAAATCCTCCTTTCCACACTAATTTCTGCCCTCTGACATGTAGACACCACTTGTTTAAAAATAAAAACAGAGTTAACAGCTTGAGAAACATTTTGATTTTCAAAATCCTACAAGGACATTAAATCTATTCTAATGGTAAATTGAACTAAAAAGGTTTTCTTGGAAAAAATTTGTTTTATTCTTCAAAAATTATGTTTCCCAGGATCCTATACTGTTTCCTGATGACTTGAAAGAATTATTACTTCCCCAATGCTTAAGCCCTTTAAAACAGTTTCCCAAATTTCAGTCCTGATTTTGCCCCATACCAATACCACTTACACTATGACCTACTTAATATTAATTAATCTAGCTGCTATTTTTGTTTCAATTAATTTTCTTTTTCTTTAATTCAGTCTGAGTAATAACTGAGATCATGACTCTGTAGTGCTGTGTTTTTCTGTGTTTGCTTGCTTGCTTATGCATCAAGATAGACCTGTAATTATCACAAAAAAAATTTTTTTAATGTTTTCTCCCCATCACCTGAAATCATTTCACACACTGCATGGGAAACCTAATATAAGAGCTCACTGCTAACCATCAAGTGGATTCAACACTACTGTCTCAGCTGAAGGAATTCAGAGAGCAGAAAGTCGGGTGAGATCTACCTAAGTGGTTGTGTGTGGCACACTCTGGACTTTTCCAGGCCTCCTGGAACCCACTGCTGACCTCTTGCAGAAATGCTCAAGGTGAAGAGAAGTTGACCTTAGTCCATCCTGTGGAATGACCATCACCTTGACATTTTGGTGGCTACTCACCAGGGAAGTGTATGTGTAACATCTTAGGAGATAGGAGACCTCTCACAGAAATAGCTGGATTCAAATAACAAATCATCGGGACTTGAACAAAGCTACCAAACTCCCCCTTTAATTGATGATGAAATTGATGCCCAAAGAAATCAAAATACATATTTGAGGTCATGTATCAAAGTTGCAAAGGTAGAGGCAGGCTCTATTTTTATTTCTGAATGTGCAACTGAAAATGTTTAAACAAAAATATTTCAAACTCATTCCTGGCCACTGACCCTAACTATCTCATCTTAATAAGATTAATGACAGGTCACAGAAGCTTTCATTTGCATGTACATACCCCTTGAATCCTCTGATATCATTAAGTAGAAAGAGGCCTTTAGTTTGGAACAATCAATTACGCAAATAAGCACAACTGGAAGTATGATGATTTTGTAGCCAAATATAAGATAAAAAATTAGGTTTAAAAAAGTTCTGTCATTCTGGTCCAAAATATAAGCAGAAAGCACCACTCCCTACCTCCCACCATGCTCTTCCCTACATTTTGTGCTTATTAAAATAAGTTAGGCGTGGCTCACTCATTTATTAGGTCATTCAAAATACCAAATACTGGAAGTCTCCCAAAGTTGATGGGATTGTCACGAAATTCATACAAGAAAATAGCCTCCCCAAATCTGTATCAGGTTCCCATGTTACTTGCAGCATGAGGTTTAGTAGCCCTTCAGTCCCCTCACAAGGAGACTGTTAGTAATCCAACAGCCTTTTAATTCACAGTCTCACAGTATTGCCCTGGTCTCCTTTTTCTCTACCTTGTATACATGCCAGGGAGCCCATATGGTCAACAAATGATTTCTACAGAGATGAGTTAGAACATCCTTACAAATAAATAAAATATTACCAGCCCCTTCTTATCTTGCCAGCACCACAGAAAACATACTAGTCATCAAATAAAATAAGCATTTTTTATTTGAGTAGCAGAATGTGGCATAACCAGGGGAAAAATAGGTTATTACTGAATGAAAATAAGCCATAATATAAACATACACAGTATGCCATTAAAAAAAAAAAAAAGATAGGGGCGCCTGGGTGGCTTAGTTGGTTGAGCGTCCGACTTTCGCTTAGGTCATGATCTCGCGGTTCGTGGGTTCAAGCCCCGTGTCAGGCTCTGTGCTGACTGCCAGCTCAGAGCCTGGAGCCTGTTTCAGTCTGTGACCCCCTCTCTCTCTGACCCTCCCCTACTCATGCTGTCTTTCTCTCCTAGAAATAAATAAAAATATTAAAAAAAAAAAAGATATGCTCTGAGTTAACTTTTGAAATGTCTGTTTAAGATACCAGCATAATTGCCTTCCTTTTACTAAGAAGAAGTAAGAACAGTGGAATAAGAGATGGAAGGAATTTTAGCATAATGTACAGAGCAAGTAGTTGAAAGTACAGACTCCAAAGTCAGGCTTTCTAGGTTTGAACCCTAGATATATGATTTATTTGCTGTGCAACTCTGGGCAAGTAACTTAACCTCTCTTTAATCTCAGTTTCCTCATCTTTACGAGGGGTGCCTATAGCATTATGTGCCAGGCATAGTAAAGGCTCACTGAGGGTTACTGTCATTATTCTTAGTACTATTATTACACAGAGCTATGTGGTTAGGTAGACCAGGGGTCGCATCTCAGGTCCAGTTCTAATTAGTTTTGTGGCATTTGGTAAGTTGTTGATTCTCTCTAAACCCTAGTTTTCTCATCTATAAAATGGAAATACTAATTGTTATAGTTCATCGTATTTGTTGTAGGACTTGATATGTCAAATAATTACCACAGTACTGGCACAGAGTAAATGTTCCATAAATGTTAGCTGATAATAACCCCAAAATAACAATAGCAGTAATAATGATACTACACATTACCACTTGGCCTGGTCACCACTAAGCAGGGTAGCAAAGTCTCAGCACTATTTCTCCTTTCCATTAGTGCCACGGGTAGTGTCAGATTCAAATACGGATAACACAGATCATCTGCTTAGCAGTGAGTGACCTGTGGCTCCTGGACATGCTTCCGTCTGCCTGACCCTGAGCTTGCTGGCTATCAAGTCCCCAATGTTAGGGTTTCAGGCGTTACCCACTTCATGGATTGCTCTGAATATACACTGAAAATCAGTCTCCACTTACATCTTTATTCATTATCTTGACTTCTTGCCATGTAATTTTTTACTGTAAGGGAAGACAAAAGGCTACTTCCCCACTGCTCAAAGAAAAGGGACTGATTTGATGCTTGAAAATCTGGGGCCTGTGAGCTCTATTCTATGACACATCTGGATATTCTTAGCCCTGATGTTTGTCCCTTCCCCTGTCTTTCTTTTTAAAGTAGAAAAATCAATTGATAAGATGTAATGTGCCACTCTAAGTAACAAAGCATGACATCAGTATTTGTCTATGGTAACCTGGACCCTCCACCAAAATGCTCTTCCCTAAGTGGATCTGGCTGGAGTTCTGCGCCAAAACCAATTATATGAAGGGCCACTGTCTAAGTGTAAAGCTCTGCCTGCATCTTTCATCCTTGTCCCTCATGTTTTGAAAGTGCATTTCTGTCAGGAAGCTAGAGAGGTGTTACAGACATTCCTTCCATGATCTTCAGAATCCCAGAGAGACCTTTGCAAGCCGATGCCAACCTGAACTGTAAAAGCATCAGGAGTGGACCCCAAGTCCTCCAATATCTTGTGTAACCCAGTGACCATAAAGCTGTGCTCCCCCTGAATTCACACTTGCCTGCCAGCATACTGTGGGCAAAGAGCACTAAGTGGATTTTGACACAAACTATCTATGTGAATGTGAGATTACATCCCCTTCCTAGGTCTCAGTTTCCTTACCTGGAAAATGAGAAGATGTATTGGATGACCTTTCATATGCCAACGGCCCTTCACTTGGCATGAGCTGTCACTCACCCATTGACCATAGTGGGAGAGGAAAAGAGAAATTTGGGATGGAATGTATTCTCTCCATTGTTTAGTTTATTTTCACTCATTCAATTTTAGTTTGTCGGGGTTAGACAAATAATATACATTTCATAGCCAAGCAACACAGCAGCTTTCCATTCTCTTTAGGTCTTAAAAAAGCCTCTGTAAGTTCAACAGAAGTCAATAGGTAAACTCTTTCTAAGCCACTTATGCAAAAAGCAAATCGATAAGCCAAAACCATCTGGAAAAAGAACTCTCAAAATGTTTGACTTTCTTCCTATTTTGAACACTTGCACTATTGATAAAATGAGGAGTGATCAGGGGGACGGCTCCCAGGCACAGCCAGCTCCCTGGTGAGCTTCCAAGGGCCGGCAGGGAAGAGCAAAGTTATAAGCAACTCGGAGTGATCTTGCCCTGGGCTTTCATGACACACTAGGAGTCCATGTAATTGAAAATGAGTTCATCAAAGCCCTGCTTGGCCCCCCACCCCATTTCACAACTGCCAAAGACCACGGCCTGAGTGTCTCATGTGGGCCTGCATAATCTGGCTCTCAGCAGCCACCTCGGCCTCATCTCCTGCCATCCGCCCAGTGACGGGTGCAACAGGAGTCATCCCAGTCTCCTCTGGGTTCCCTGAATTCACCTAAGCAAACTAGCTTTAGCACATGCTGTCCCCTCCTCCTGGAGATTTGTTTCTGTCCCTTTTACCTGGTGAAAACATACTCAGCTTTTAGGTTTTGGCAAAAATGTGATTTCCCCAAAGAAGCTTCTCTGATACCTCACTCCTTCCCACTCCTGTTATGGTCCCCCTTTTATGCATAACTCTCATGAGCTGGTTGTAAATGTTTTTAAATATCTTTCTTCTCTGTTTACATTATAAATTCTGTGACAACAGGGCCTGTATCTGCCTTGTGCTTCTACATCTCAGCTTGGTGTCTGGCACGTACTGGATGCTTAGAATGAATGAATGGAGGGAGGAATGATTTGAAGTCTCAGTAAGCTGAGACTTTATTCCTTGGCTGGAGATCCAAATAAAGGGCTATCCTGGAAACAGCCAGTGGATTTCTTTGTTCTCCTGAAGTCCTCCTTCTCCAAAAGCACCTCCAGACAAGGAGAGGCATGTGTCAACAGTTTCAGTCCAGAGAACCAAAAAATTGTGCATGCTAAAAGGTCTAGAGATGACCCAACCCTGTTCTCATTGAATACATACCAAATGGAGGCCACAGAAGCCAAGTAAGTAACATGCCCAGAGTCTCACAGCTAGTTCATGGCAGAGCCAGGTCCAGAATCTAGCTCTTCCCTCAGCCCGATCCTCCCTCTGCTAGATCCAGCTGATATTTACTAGCCACTTCTTAGGGCCTCATTACACAGAAGGGAGAAGAGGGGGCCTCTCCTTTCTATTGGAAGCTCCATGCTGTCTCTCAATTTGGAGTAATCTTCCTAAGCCTGAATCATCTTTCTCCACATGTCCATAAAACAACAAATTTAAGTGCAGCTGGGCACAAGGAGTCAATGGGGTTGGATACCCAGGGGCAAGCGACAGAAGCAAAAACTGCTTCTGTCTGGAGCAAAAGGATTAAAGAAGGTCAAATGCTAAAGAGCAAGAATAACACCATATTGTCAGGGACAGCTGCGAGGGGAAACTACAATGGAGAGGTCAGAGCTAACTGGTGGTGGGGAAAATCTGATTCTACTTCTCTAACGGCCCCAGTGATTCTATTACCACTTTCTATTCTGCATCGTGTTTTTAGTTTGACCAAACTCTACTTTCGTTTAGGTCTGTTTTATGTTGGGGTTCTGGCACATTTATACTTCACGTCTTTATCTGTATAATTACTTTGAAGGGAAATTTAATTCATTTGTATCTCATGCCTACAAAAACTAAATTTCAATTGTTTTGCAATTTTAAAAAGCATGGGTATTTAAAAACATCTATATTTGAGCCAGGAGACTAAGTAGGACCTCAGGTTAGAACTCATTAACATTAAAATATTCACCTTCTAAAAACTCTTGATTAATAGGTTTACTGATTTTTCAAATATGCATGATAGCTATACAAATTCATACTGATTTTTTAAAAAGGACCTAAATATGCAAAACACCAGTTGAGGCCTCAAAACCAGAAAGGGTGTCTACTGATGACCAGCTGAGCCCTCTCTGACCTGCTTAGATTTCCCAGTGATCACAGAGAAGACATGTCCTCCAATCATCCAAAGAAGGGCAGAGAATAAAGGGAAGAAGAAGGAAGGAAGGGATAAAAACACATGCATGCCAAAATTAAAAAAAAAAAATGTCCCCTAAAAAAAATGAGCATTTAAACTGCTTGTCAGAAGGCTTTCTGACAAAGCCACTAGAGTGTATTCACAGGCATTTGCATAAATGCTGCCTGTGAGTTCACCATAGCTGCTAGCGCTAATGGTACATAAAGTAATTTAGTCACTTCTCCCGGCATTCTATGTCAGAATGATGAGCACCGGCACTTTGCCTTGTTGCATATTAGATCATTAGATAATAAAGTGTTAGCGCATGCAAGCTGACAGGGTCCCTGCACTATAGCTTTGTGAGGGCACCACATTTTGCCACAGGGGGAAAGATTAGAGAAACTGATGCCACAATTGGCCTTAAATTCAAGTAAACACAACCTGAAACTCAAGAGAATAATAATGACAATATCAACACTCCCCAAGCCTTTAAAGATCCCTGGCATACAGGGGCGCCTGGGTGGCTTAGTCGGTTAAGCCTCCGACTTTCGCTTAGGTCATGATCTCGCGGTTGGTGGTTCGAGCCCCGCGTCAGGCTCTGTGCTGACTGCCAGCTCAGAACCTGGAGCCTGTTTCAGAGTCTGTGCCTCCCTCTCTCTCTGACCCTCCACTGCTCAAGCTGTCTTTCTCTCTCTCTCTCTCTCTCCTAGAAATAAAATTAAAAAAAATTAATAAAAAAAAAAAAGATCCCTGGCATACAGTCCCCAAGAATTTGCCCAAGTGAAGGGAAGACAGGGCAGACAGGTAAGGTTGTATATTACCATGGGGGGCAATAATTCTGCATCTTTGGCCCCAAGTCTACGCTTTTTCAAAAATTGAAACTCTGAGAGTAGTCAGCTTCTGACGCTACCTTTCTCCACAGCATATATCTTCCTTAAAGCTACTGCTTAAAGATGAAAACTCCCTAGCCTAAATTCTCCCATAAATATTCAGCCAAGGAAAATCTCAGTATTTATGAATGAAGAAAAAAATGAGGGAGAGCAATTACCATGAGCTACGGTGTGCCAGGATTCACCCTCTTTGGACCAAGCAAGATTCTGTGAAATAAATTTGCTTTTGTCAACTCTCCTACTGAAATCCAGGGGCAGTTATTTGAGCAGGGAGGTTTGGAAGTCCACGGGTCACACAGGGAAGACTGCATGAATGTAAAGCATGGTCTCTATTTCTACGTATACGCAGAAACATGAGCTACGAAAGGGAACTTTCCTCCAACTGTCTGACAAGCAGGTTATAAATAGAGATGTGCAGAGTTGCTCAAAATAATTCAGGCTACCTGTAAATGAGATGGTAAAAAGCCCACAATGAGGAAAAACGAAGGCTCCTACAGGTCACCTAAGAGGTGAAAATAGCTAGCAGTCTCACTGTGCAGCGGCTGTCTGAGGTGGGGATGGAGGAATGGAGCGGCCAAGGAGTACGGGTTTGGTTCTGGAAGTCTGAAATGGGACAGTTTCAAACGGGACTTTTCAATGGTAAGATAAAGTATTACCATACCCCCAAATCAACATGCATTTCATTTAAGTCCACTCCCACACATCCCCAGTGAAAGAGCCCAATAGTTATCCTTTGCTGAGTAGATATTTATGTATCAGCTTGAAGTGTCTAAATGAGGGGGTGGTTATGTGTGGTTGCTTGATTCATTCTGCAGAGAAGGAGATTTCCATGTTATTGTCATTACAAGGAACCTCAAGGTATCTATGCTTTTATTCTTCTGGAGAGGAATAAAGTAAGGCTTTGGTAAGAGCTAGGCCACCTAGCTGAAGATAGGACATATCCACACCCCCACTGCTGGTTAACCATTTATGAACAAGTGAAATGTCATCATTTTCTTGAGCAATATGTTAATAATAACATGGCCACTTATAGACTGGTAAATTGGAGCAGAGGAATAAAATATTGCCTTTAAAACTTAGAATAATGTGATATTCCAATTGAAATATTAATATATATACCTAGAAGCAAGAATATTTGAGCTGGGAGGAAGCTTAGAGACATTTTGGTCTAGAGATCTCAAACTCTTAGCTATATTCCTCCTAAGAGACATGTCCCCCTTATTCCCTTCTAGGTTTAAAATTTTATAATTAGTTACCAACAATTAAAACTTAGGAGTTTTTGTTCTTGCCACACTAGAACATCTGGTCCTACTGGGCCCTCAGTCCCCTTGGCCACAACTGTCTGTGGGACAACAGAGCATGTACTTGCCTTTCTTCTGCAGTCTCCACCCAGCCCACTTCCCCTATGTACATGACCTGCCCCCACTGAAGGCACACATTTTTTTTCCCCCTACAGATCATCACCTTCATTTTACCAAGAAGAAAACTAAAGATCCCCAAAAGTAAGGTGACCTGTCCAAGGTCACATAAGGTAAGAGGTAAAACTAAACATGGAATTTAGGTTTCCTGGCTCCTACATCAAGATTCTTTCTTCCACATCATAATGCAAAATAATGTTCCTGACCTCCATGTTCTAGAAGTGTCCTTTCTAGCAGGTTGTTTCTGTTGGTTTGTATGGAGTAGTTTTTTTTTTTTTTTAAGTGGAGGGATGATTTGCATGGTGTCATGTGGTCTGTCACTGACTTCCCAAGGCCAGGAATGGGGGCTGGGTGTAGTCTGCATTTGGAGCACATTTTGAAACTGTGAACCCATGACTGGTAGATTTCAAAATGACAGTCAAGTCTGTCCTTGGACAGGGCAGTAACCATTGTAACTAACCAGCCACTGTCAAAATTAAGACATCAGTTTTTAAGTCACGGCTCTCCAAATTGTGCCCAGTGAGTATTTACCTGTTTTTTCCTCTTCCTTTCCTGTAAGTACTTCTAGTAATACAATCCCTTAAGTGACTCCAAGGGTATTAAAAAGGCAACATTGCTGTAAAGTGAGGATCAGAATAATTTCAAGTACAAGAATGGAACTAAGAATGTAATCATGAGCAGGTGTTTCAAATGGTCTGCTGCAAAAAAGTAATATCCATCCATCTCAGCACTAATGAAACTATAAAGAAGCAGCTTTTGAAAGATGATAGTTTACTTTAAAAAGACTGTAAAACTGGATGTGGTGAAGAATCCCTTCTAAGAGTGTTACATTTGGCTAATTAATAAAAAGTACAGTTTGTATATTCCTTAACTGCAGGGAAAAAAAACAGGCAAAAATAATGATAGTGGTATGTTTATTAAGTTAGAATGCTGGCAGGGAAGGGAGTTTTCTGCCTTATGAATTATATCAGGGACAGCTCACAGCCCTTGGAAAAAATCAGACAATCAGGTCGTAATTTGTGCAGTAGTGTTTTTAAAAGAATCCTGCTGACCTAGCAAACTAGAAAGTGAAGTGGAGAAATGGGTTTAGAGTTTAATTTGAAGATAAGAGAAAATATAGCATGGTATTTGATACTGTGTATAGTCTCAATAATTGTTTCCTGGATGGATAGTTAGATGGATGGATGAAAGATGAATAGATAAATGGGTGGATAGAGGATGGATAGATGGATGAATAAATGGATGGACAGATGGGCAGATGGATGGATGGATGAATGGATGGATGGATGGACGGATGGATGGACAGACGGATGGATGAAAGGTGAATGAGTAGATAGATGACGGATAGATTGATAAATAGATGGAGGAGTAGATGAGTAGATGTATGGATCTGTGGATGGATGGGCAGATAGAAGAATGAATACATTACATATACATGTAGTACAGAATCATTCAGATGTATATTCAATCTAGCCCACGGTTCATTTGAGTGGTATTCACTTTCCTTGATTCAAATCTTTATCTAGCTTCCTCCAGTCCTCTCAAAGTTACCACTGATGAGCCATAAATTCAAGACAAATGTGATTTCTCCTCAACAAAGTCCACCTACAGAAAGCAGTTTTTTATATGTGCTGATGAGGGAAAGATTGGGCACAAGGCACAGGAAGGACATTTAGTTTGGACTTCAAATTCAGAGAATGCCTCTGACCTAGATTTTGGACATTATCTCCAAATGAAATTTAAAATGAAGTTACAGAGGTACACCAGTAGGATTGTAAAGATGATGGAGTTCATTAAACAACAAAGTCAGTTATAAACCCAAAATGTATTAGAATGTGTATTACCCTACTTTGGCCTTCCTTTACTTTTCAGTCAAGTGGGAGCTGTAAATAAAGCAGGAGTCCAGGTCTCCCTCTCTCTCTCAACCTGAAGGAAAGATGCATCATCCACCTCCAGGGAAGAGAGATGTGCAACAAGAAAGGCTGGGCCTCCAAGATATCTTCCTGTGTCTAAATACTTTGTATCAATAATGTTCAATAGAACATTTAAAATTCCAAACAGAGTAGAAAGTGTGGTGGAGTTGGAAGAAAGAAACCAAATAGATTCACAGTTAAAGTAGCAATGCCAACTAATGAAAATGATTTGCCTACCATGTTCCAGATAAGAGGGCGTACCTTCCGAGGGGTCAAGCCTCCGAGCCCTCCGCCCATGCTTAGAGTTATTATGGACAAACATGTTATCAGAGACTGCCAGGACATGGCCATCCACATTGACTGTCGTAGACACCACGACCTGGAGACAGAAGAGAGAAATGGATGAACATTTTAATATAAAAGCATGGAGGGTAATAAACTCAAGTTAAATAAATAACAGCTGGGAGCTGAAGAAAATTGCATAGCTATTTCACATAATAACTGGTGCTTATGCTGTACAAGTCTAACAAGAGGAGCTATTGATGAGTGGGTCTTTGGCATGGAACGCTTTTGATGCAGTTTTAAGTAAAATTGCACAGTTTATAGTTATACAGCAGAAGGTACACTGTTAACCATAATTTTAACAAGAGGATCTTTATTAGCATATTTTTTTACACAACGGTGGTTGTGTTTCACCTAAATTACCCTTCAGTTTAGACACTGAAGCAGATATCACAGTTGATCATGCAAATAAAAATCTTTTGAATCTTTAAAATATTTCCCCCCCACCGCGTCAAGGTTAAGAGGATAGAGATATGAAAAAGAGAGGGTTCAGTGAGAGCTAGGATGCAGTTTTCTCACCCGGTGTCTTTCTGGTGTTTCTTGTACTTTTTCTTCCCACATTACTTCGATTAATCAGACCAAACTTCCTTCCCCACCTACCCCCATCCTCACCCCTATCACCACCACCAGCACTATCCCTCCCCAAAAGATCCCTGCTAATGAAGGGGGTTAAACCTGTATTTCAAAGCCAAAAACAAACAAACAAAACAAAACAAGAAAAAGAAATGGTGCCATTGGCCCAAGATAGAATTCAGGTACCCTGGCCATCTCATAACTGACTCTGAACCCAGTTTGCCAGAAGGGACACAGGCAAAGGTGTTTTCTCAGAGAACTTTGACTAAAACAATGAGAAGAAATGACCTACACTTCTCCTTATATTAAATGGGGAAGAGGATTAAAACTGAAACCCACAGAGATATGTTTATTCATGCGACCTCTTACAACCAAATATAATAATTGTCTGTAATTGCAGCTTCAGCTCCCACCTCATGCTTTGACATGGGAAACAGCAATCAGCCAGCTCCTGTTTAATCCACCTATTATGTTGACTAATTAACTTTCCTCGACAGTTTATTTCTTCCTCCATTATCAGCCCCTGTCAGCCGCAAGCACCCTGCAGCATAGGGGGGACCTCAGGCTCTTTGATTGATCACCGATAGATTGACATGCAGATTAATTTAATTAGAATCACCTCACTTGAGAAATGAAAGACAAAGGCAAGAGGGCTAATAGATCTGCTCTCATAATGAGGCGAACCTCCAGAGCCGAGGCTGAGGATTTCTGATTTATTTTGCTCAATTCCCCAGTTGCTTGGAAAGACTCTCGCTTTAATTGTTCTTGGTTTTGAGAGGCATTAGCCTCTGAAGAGGTGAAACGCTTTACAAGGATTGGCACATACTGAGGCCCCAGTTTCTGAGCAGGCCTTTTCGCCGACTTCTAGAGTCTTGATGCAAGGCTGCTGTTTCACTCCGTGAGTTGAGCAGAGGGCAAGATGCTGGGTCTTGGCCTAAGCCTGCACATTGTCTGCCCTGCCTGGCCCAGTGACCCCCTCAGGAGCCACCCCCTCCCACCAAAGTCAGCCATACTTGAAAGTTCCACTGTCGGAGTCTTTGACCTAAATGCATCTGGGCAAAACATGGCAGAGTCCCCTGCTCGCGGCCTCAAACATGGCAATGAACTGCAGGCTGTGAACACACTGCTCCCAATGGTATTGGGGTGTTGGTTGGAGTTGGTCTGATTTGACTTAACCTGGTTATTAGCTTTTGCTCATTTTTTCTACCTCTCCCTCCCTTCTGTAGACTCGAGGTCCTACTCCTTAAGTCAAGCCCCTAGTGTCTTTCTGACTGGGATGCAGAAGTCAGGAAACAACACGCACGTGGTCATCCCACCCAGGGGCCTCCCAGGGATGACTGCAGGGCAGGGCTTCTGGGGGTGGTCCTCCCACGGGGCCCTCTCTCAGGGTCCTCTTCTTGATGCCTCGCCAGACCTGGATCTTCCCTTGATCTTATTTTTTAATTCCATTTTATTAAAATACAGAGTAAACAATTGAGAGTCCATTCCGGGACTCAGGGTATTGGCCTCAGTCATTGTGAAAACCCAAATTTCAACTAGGGCAAGTCATTCATGGGAGAACTCAGAGCACTTGAAGCAGCAGTTTGCAAAGTGGTTTTTCTCTTTCTTCATGATTGACCAACCAGATCTGACACAGCCTGAAGATTATGTGTATGCCTCATCAATGGTAGGGTAGTTTAAAAGGAGGAGGAGAAAGAGAAGAAAATGGTCTATTCTTTTATTTTCATAAAGTCTTATGTGCTAATGCAGAGTCCATATTATTTAAGGCAACAGAAACTCACTCTTCTTTTTAGTTAGGGAGGTGGGACACTTACAATTATATAACAGAGCTGGGTCTTTCAAAGAATTTTTGATTTACTACGAGACCACAATTGAGTGGTCACTGGAGTCGTTAGCTGAAGAAACTATAAAAGGAATCCTAAACGGTATCTGTTTCCAGTGTCAGGAAATACAGAAAGTTGTTATTCTAGACGTCTGTCTTAAGAGGAAAAAAAAAAAAAAAGCAATGACAATTCACCATGCACCTGTAAGACAAAATGCTACAGGCTTAGGCTTAAAATATTCAGTATCGTTTAAAGATGTTGTCATCTAATTCTTACATTGAACAAAAATGACAAAAACGGTTAAGTTTAAAAAAAACAACAACAACAACCACACTCAATGTGGTTTTTTTTCTTTGCAAAAGAAAGATCACCAAGACCACATGTATAACAGAATCATTTCACTGAAATTTCAATTAAAACTGAAGAAGAATAAAACAGAATCCTCATGCTTTTAATTTCTGGAAAATAAACACGTAATATGTTCCTCAGAAACTCTTGACAATACATGTTACCTCCCCAAAATAATATCTCTCATTCCAATTTGTAAATGATTAAGAAATCTTTAAATAAAACATAAACTGAAATTAATCCATAGAACAACTTGTAAATTTTTAAAAATCTAACTGTGAGATGCAAGGGGGGCACCGAAGTGTCCTTTAAAAATAGGCCTATAGTGGGAGGGAAAGGCCTTTACAGTTTAACTCAAGATTAATGAGGTGCTGACACATTCATGCAGGAAAGGGGACAGACAGGACTGCCAAATCTTCAACCTTCCCAAATTTTGTCAACAAAACACAGTTTGAATTTGGGACAGGTAAACATGGAAAATGATTTAACATTTGGACTCAACACTTCCCTCTCTAACCCCTTCCTCACTCTTCTACCTAGGGAAAGAGATGAAGAGAATGTAAGAAATAGTATACTTGAATTTTTATGGTATCTGTTACAATTAAGTCTTTCCATTTTAGAATTGTACTTTCCAATATAGTAACTACACATGTAGCTATTTAAATTTAAGCTAATTAAGTAAAAATTTAAATTCCATTGTTTCTGAGTCTCCATAGCCACCTTTCAAGTGGTTAGTAGCCACACATGGCTAGAGACTACTTTTGGGCAGGACAGATATAGATCAGGGCGCCTGGGTGGCTTAGTCGGTTGAGCGTCCGACTTTCGCTTAGGTCATGATCTCACGGTTCGTGGGTTCGAGCCCCGCGTCGGGCTCTGTGCTGACTGCCAGCTCAGAGCCTGGAGCCTGTTTCAGTCTGTGACTCCCTCTCTCTCTGACCCTCCCCTGTTCATGCTGTCTCTCTCTCTCTCTCTCTCCTAGAAATGAATAAAACATTAAAAAAAAAAAAAGGACAGATATAGATCATTTCCATCATTGCAGAATGCCCTATTGGGTAGTGCTTCTGTAGAATAGTTTTGAAATAAATTATTCCAATTTATTTGTGAGGATGTCCAAGTTATATCCCCTAAAATAGGTATTAGTCTAAGTGGGCATGTTTAAGGTTATGTGCAAGTATATTTTTATCACTAATTTTTTTAGAATTAATTTTCTATTTAGGGTATAGGCTTCTAATACAACAATCCATATATGTACTGATGAACACCCAGGGTGTTCCATGGTCCCTTCTATCTGGGTCCAGCCCTCCAGGTGAGAGCTCTCAGCATGAGGGGATTAAAGACAGAGAAAGAGACAGAAAGAGAAATCTGCAGGTACCCATGGACTTTAGAGATTTTACATTAACATTTTCAGTTTCTGGTCTCTCCTCAGTGGCTCAGAATCTCCTGTGTTTTGTACTGGAACTAGATATCCCTAAAGATTGTTATTTTTTAAAAATAAATTTACCCTCTCAATTTAGAATTGGGGAAAAATCAACACAAAATTTATGATTCTGGACTCCCAATCTTCCCTAGGTAATGTGACTCTGGCCAGGTTAACTTAGCCGTAAGCCACAATGTTCCTGCCTCACCAGCAGAAATAATCATAACAGTACCTGGTTCAGTGAGGCTTACAGTATTTAAAGTGGCCAGCATGGCTCCTGGCTCATAGTGAGCATTCCACAAATGTTAGTAGTAGTAGCAGTATAGTTGCTGCTTTGCTGGTGATTCTCCACAAAAAGTTCAAGATAATGTGTTGGGCTGATCATCTAAAGCCTAAAGAGGAGTCAATATAAACTGTTATCTTAAATAAAAGGATCCAGAAACTATATCTAATATGTTCACTGCTTTATCAGTCTAACAATGAAATCATACAATTTTAAAGATCTTTGTGCTCACAAAATATAATTATATCATTTAGGCCTAGGGTGAATTGCAAGTTTCACTGGTTTACATAATTTTACTTTCAAGAACCCATTGGCATCTTAGCTTGTTATATTCTAGGCTTGAAACTGAACAAAATCTTACTGCTTTGAAAATAATCTATAATTTAGACATTTTATCAATTCAGTCTAGTTTCACATGAATGACAGGTTCTCTGGGAGTTTTGTTATTGTTAATTCCTGCTATCATTCTTCAGGCTGCCCCTATTTTCTTCATATCAGGCAGGAGACCTTGTATGTTCCAACCAAATTATCTAAGATTCAAGAACCATCATCTCTGTCTCATGAGCAGATTTTCAAAAAGATGAAAGCAGCTAAAATCCAGTCATGGGTGGAAGTTCACATTAGCAAAGGTAGCAGTTCATGTAGAAGAAGAATTTATAACAAAAGCAACCAAAAGAGTTGAAATCTGTATTTTTAAACATATCCAAAACAAATATGGAATTGAGGAAAAGATTAGATCATAAATATTTTCAATACTTAAATTCAGAATATTTTAGTAGCAAGTACCTCCCTCCAAAAGGTAACTGCTTAAACAAATTAATTTTGAATGATTATAAAATTTAATTCTTGGTTTTCAAAGTTGATATATGGTAACCCAATGTAAGGAAATTGGTGATAAAGTTGGTTTGTTACATGGCTTTCTTGACTCTTGGTTTAACTTATTCTATGTTTGCATTTATTTGGGACCCCTAAAATAAAGCATTAAGTACATGAGCTTCAAGTACATGGAATAGAAAGGCATTAAGCAACATTCCATGGGCTAATACTCAGTAATAAAGAGAAATAAAGTATTGATATACCTGGATGAATTTCAAGAGAATTATGCTGAGTGATAAAAGCCAGTACCAAATGATTACATACTGAATACTAAGAACTTATTTCCCTCCACACCCCCTCAAAATTTACATGCTGAATTTCTAATCCCTGGTACCTCACGATGTGACTGTATTGGAGAGAGGGCCTGTAAAGAAATGATTGAGTTAAAATGAATCCCTTAGAGTGGGCCCTAATTTCATCTGACTAGCATCCTAAGAAGATGAAAATTTGGTCACACAGAGAGACACCAGGGTGCACAGGCAAAGGGGAAAGACCATGTGAGAACACAGCAAGAAGGTGGCTATCTACAAGCCAAAGACAATGGTCTCAGAGGAAACCAACCCCACTGACACCTTGATCTTGGACTTTCAAGATCCAGAACTGTGAGAAAATAAATATCCATTTTTAAACCACCAAGTCAGTGGTATTTTGTTATGGGGGTCATAGAAAATGAATACCCTGCATAATTCCATAACAACACAATTCTGAAATTAAAAAGTTTAAAAAATGGAGAAAAGGTTAGTGCTTGCTAAGGGTTAGGGACAGAGGGAAGGTTGATATAGCAAAAAAATAATACAAGAAATGATCCTTGTAGAGATGACAATGCCCAATATCTTTACTGTGGTGATAGATCCACAGAACTTACATGATAAAATTGTACAAAATGAAAAGCATATCCATATGCAAATGACTTCAAGTAAAACTAGAGAAATTTGAATAAAGTGGATTTGTCAATGTTCATATCCTATATGAATATTGTATAGTACTATATAATATTGTACCATAGTTTTGCAAAATATTACTATTGTGGTACTGGGTAAAGGGTACACATGGGATCACTCTGTATTATGTCATACATCTACATGTGAATCTACAATTATGTTAATAAAAATACAACTAAATAAAAGGCATCATCAATCAAGATATCCTTTTATAGGTGAATGGATATGCAAACTGGTAATCCATAGAAAGGAATATTATACAGCAATAAAAAGAAATGAGCTATCAAGTCATGAAAAGACATGGAATTTTAAATACATAGTGCTAAATGAAAGAAGCCAATCTGGAAAGTCTATATACTATATGATTCCAACTATATGACATTCTAGAAAAGGTAAAACTATGGAGATGGTAAAAAAATTAATGGTTGTCAGGAGTTTGGGGGGAGGGTGGGATGAATAAGTGAAGCATAGGGGATTTTTAGGGCAATGAAATCATTGTGATACTGTAATGGTGGATACATAACATCATGTATTTTTCCAAACCCATAGAATACATAACGTAAAAATTAACACTAGTTTAAACTATAAATTTTATACTATGTTATCGATAATGTATCAATATGGCACATCGATTGTAATAAAGTATTAGACTAATGAAAGACATTAATAATAGGGGAAAAGGGGGGGGCACCTGGGTGGCTCATCAGTTAAATATCCGACTTCAGCTCAGGTCATGTTCTCACAGTTCACAGGTTCAAGCCTGGCACTGGGTTCTTTGCTGTCAGCACAGCCCATTTTGGATCCTTTCTCTTTCTCTCTCTCTCTGACCCTTTCCCACTCGAATGCATGCATATGGGCATGCTCCATGTGTGCTCGCTCTCTCTCTCTCAGAAATAAATAAACATTAAAAAATAATAATGATAATAGGGGAAATGGGGGAGAAAAATTGAAGGAGTCTTTGGAAACTCACTATACTTTTCCCTCATTTTTTTCCGTAAAACTAAAACTTCTCTGCAAAATAAAGTCTATCTCATCAAACTTTTACCCTCAACTCTATACAGCCCACAATCTCTACTCTACTTGTCTGCTGAACCACTCTTTACAGATTCCTCAAATATTAGAGTCAAAAGGACCAAGAAATCAGCCAATCTAGTAGCTTCCAACTAAGAGTTTTCAAATATAGTAATAGGAACAACACTGCAGAGACGGTATCCTAAATTCACCTATAGGAAGATAGCATGCTATTAGTAGATAGCATACATTCAGTAATTTTCCTTTGTCAATATAGGATCAAAGCATGTGCATGTGGAAGCACTGGTTACCTCATGCCCGTGAGAGAACTCTGAATTGATGGAGTCACATGCCTTCAAATAATTTTAAAACGGAGTGTGATTCTTAATAAATGCCATTAGGATAAAAGAAAAAGAGTCTGTCACATAAGATTCATAGGAAAAAATGATAAAAGAAATTCTCAGTAGTTATGACTCTGCAAATTTGTCCAACACATCTTTTTTAAGGCTTGGAAAACTGAGGCCCAAGAAGTTTAAAAGCATGCTCAAGGTCATAAGACAAATTAAGAGCAGAGGCAAGCCTGAAGGGAAACTTTCAGACCCCAGGTCCAGTTCTTACCCATGACAGCCTCTGGACTCTTACAAACTCCTGGCCTAAGTCCTTTCTCTCCTGAGTCTGCTGGTATCTTACAGTGTACATCTCTGGGGTATGTGTGATTGACTACACTTTAAGTATCATATACATAAAAATGGTCTGCAGCAGTTAGGAGTTAGGTCTTCATTAACTCTGTCCTTTAAAATATCCTTGACTGATACCAAACGAGATCGTTTCTGAAACCTGCCTGATTGCTAGTTTCTATCTGGTTGAAAGATCCCAAATAACTCATTAAAAATTATGGAGGACGCATGAACCTACAGGATGTATCAGAGCAGAACTGCGGGAGAATGGGAGTGAGTAACTGAATTAAATCTACTCTTTAAAGCTCAAGGCAAAAATATCTCCTCTTTGAACAGTAGAACAGACACTTCTAAATCTTCAGAGACTTACACTAAACTAATTTGGACCTTTGGAAACTAAACTCCGCTCTGTCTCCCGAACTGTGACACTTGCTCACATAAAAGCTCATCAGTGACCTGAACCTTGCTCCCCTCTCTGTGGATCAGGATACATTTGATGACTATTGATGGTGTCATTGGCATTTAACAGGTGCTCTCCATTTATGCATTCCCACTGGTTATTTCAAGCAACAGTGAACCAAAACATACAGAATTGCCGTGTGTGTTCTCTACCAATGACTCTATGACACACGAACATGGGAACTGGGAGCAAGAAAATAGCATATTAGTCAACAGCTCAGATTCTAGGGTCAGAACTGAATCTGAACTGCAACTCCATCACTTACCAGTTTGTAATCTTAGATAAGTCAATTATAGGAACAAGTTATATGCCAACTATACTCCAGGCATTATTCTGTGTGCTAGAGAAGCAGCAATGAACGAAGTACTTAATGCTTATCAGGGACAGAAAGGGGTTTTTCCAAAACTAAGTAAACAATAAAAGCAAATTTCTGAATGTGAAAAGTTCCAAGAAGAAAATAAAATGGGGATGGAGTGATACCTAGGTGAGATCTATTTTTGATTGGGCAATTAAGGAAGTCATCTTTGAGGATGTGACATTTTAGCTTAAATCTAAGTAAAAGAAGTAGCCAGCTATCCAATGAAGTGGCAGAAGAATTTCGTAGGAAGCTAGAATAGCAAGTGTAAAGATCCTGCGGCAGGAATGAGTTTGGTGTATTCAAGAAAGAGAAATGAAGGAAAATAAGGAAAGCTAATGTGCTTGTTTGGAGCAAAGTAAACAAGGGAAGGAGCAGAGGAAAAATAAGTAAGATTATCCATGCAACACACCTTGTACAGTGTCTCACACATACTAAGAGCTCTGTAAGTTACAACTTAAAAAGTGATAGAATGTACGACTATCTTTTGTTGGTACGTCTCAATAAGTATAAGCATCCTCAGAACCAATATCCATTGGCAACATTGATCAAACCAAACACTTTTAAACATCTATCCTTTAATGTATTTTACATTTCTTCAATAGCGGCTGTACTTAATGTAGAAATTTATTTCCCCTAAGTGCAGAGCCACCACTCATCAAATGCATTCATAAGGATTCCTTCTCAGTGATGCATATTTTCTGCCAAGGCCCAGCATAAGGCTCATGCCAAGATACATATTTGCCCAATAAGCTGTAATGGTTTAATATATCAGGTTGAAAATCCACCATTTGTATTTACCATGTTATGTGAATTAATCCTGTATTCTGAAACTATCATTAGAACTGCTCTCAGTATAATTAATCAGTGTGGTGCATCTTGAAATTATTCTGTAGGAGGAGAGTGATTGCAGCTCGGGTCCCTAGGATTCTGTTGGTAAAGAATTTAATTGCAAGATGTGCTATTTGTCAAAACAATATAAAACAGGAGGTGGGGGACAGTGGGAGAAAAATAAAAAGGATATGAATATTTCGTTCTTTATTTAAGTCCCTTTAAAAGCAGACCGAAACTGCAGAGGTATGGCATGTATTTTAAGAATCCTCTAAGCATACCCTATAATATATTGATTCAGAGCCTCTGTGGGCTTTTGAATAAATAACAAGGATTCTCCAAAATTTACAGAATTCACAAAAAATAAAAACAAAAACAGAGAGTTGCCTTTTACTGTCATTCCTCATGTCACCACTTTTAAAAGAATACATTTTTTGGTGGGAATTTGGGATGAGTAACCTGGTGGTTTCTCCTGGTGGTTTCCCATCCCCCACTCCAAGTGACTAATGAGTGAAAGAAGGTTGTTTATCTCCTCCAATAAACATGAAATAAGCACGAATTTAGAGCTCGCTGTCCTCTCTGCTCAGAAAATTCTTCTGGCGTTTCTCAAGATGGTTTATCCTTATCTGTTAGCTCTGATCTTAAATGTCATCTCCTCACAAGTTTTCCCTGGTCAACCACTTTAAATTAGGTCCCTATCCCCCATTCCACATATATTCTCTCTCATATTATTAATACTCTTTATTTGAATAATGAAAATTTTTAATGATTTGTAATTATTAAATTGTATACATTGTAGCAGCCGATGGTAATGGTTACCCACACATCCATTTCCTCTCTTCCTTGGGTTGTACAAGTAGATATTTGCAGGTCTTTCTGTGGTTATATGTGGTCGTGTGACAGACTTCTAGCCCATAGAACATGGGCAGATGTGACAAGGGTCATTTCTAAGACCAGGTTTTTAAGAAGTCTATGTACTCTTTACCCTTTACCTGGATGGATGGAGACAAAGAGGTTCTAGGAAATAGCAGAGACACAAAACAAAAAAAGCTCCAGTCCCCGAATCATTTCATGCACAAGATCTGTCCACCAACCAAGAACACCTGCCTTGTACCGTTACGTGAGTAGGAAATAACCTGTTATGTATGAGCCATTATATTCTTTGTTCTATTTATTATAGCAGCTAGTATTATCCTAACTAATAGACCCCAACTAGAATATAAGCTTCATTAGGACAAATACCCCGTCTTTCTTGTTCATCATGATATACTCACCATTTACTATATCAATAAATACTACTGGGTGCATGCATGCATGAAGGAAGGAATTTATCTTAAATTTATGTTCATATATAGTCACAGATCTAACATTTATACATGAATATAAATTTGTAGCCGATGGAAAATTTTTGTTGAAAAGATAAGATGAATTTGGAAATTATACCCGTCTCCAGGTATTATGGCACCTACTGTGATGACAGCTTGTACCCAATTCTTGTTCCTCCCCTCACCACCCTCATGCTACCAGCCCCAACAAGGAAAGCTATTGATAAGGATTTAATTCTTAACCTGAAATTGTCTAGCCTCTGTCAGTTAGAAACCAGACCTGTGACATGGTTTTAACACCGTCCTTTGACATTAGCATCTTTTTAGTGTCAAGATGAAGAAACAGGCTCCTTTAGTCAGTGAATTTCTCCCTGTCATGAGCTGTTTCCATCCTTGCTTACCCCCACCTTTTCCCTTCCTCCCTACTTCCTCACACCCACCAGAACTGAATGAAGCCTGTATCCACTGTTGTATTGAAGCAAGTTTGTTACCCAAGCCACAGCCCGGGCATTTCAAAAGAAAACATTCATTGTAAATTAAGGAGAAGAAGGAAAAAATATTGTACCAGATTTTCTACAAGGTTTATTCCATAATGCCTTAAAGTATGAACACAGCCAAGCTCTGCAGAAAGTGATTAATTTCTTGAAAACGCTAAGGTCACACTAATTGACATGACCTGTGTAATTAAGTAGTCTCTGTTTACACACCAGAAGCTCAGCCGCTGTGAGGCTGAGTTTGCTTGACAGAATGTCTTTACATGTCAAGAGATCAACAACCTTTCTCATGTCCTCCTCAGTCACCTACACAGGCCCCTGATTGCTGTTCAGAGGAGACGCACTCTGGCATGGCTGTATGAAGATCAGGCTGGCCTGGTGAGCATACAAAATGAGATGAGAGGAAAGCAGCATCCATGACTGTTGGAGAGAGCCCACTTAACAGTCAGGAGAGCACATTTGCCATCAGATGTCTCTAGGCCTTAGGTTTTCGATATAACTGGGAAAAGTCACATTGAGGTGTCAAGGGCAGACCAGAGTTTTCTCATGCCCCAAAAAGACACATTCTTATTCCTCCTCAGAGGCAACAGTAACATCAAACCAACTTCCTAATGGTACACTATGAAGGAAATGAAGGAAATTATACATCTTATTCCCAGGCAACCTTCAACCAGTGTCTGTATGACACCTCTCTGTCAGCCAGGATAGCTGCACGGAAGACTAATCTTTCCCCTCTTGGTTCAAGATTTGGGAACTGCAGTATGATTTCTTCACAGAGTACTCTGAGATACCAGGGGCTACTTTACTTATGCTCCATCTAGGGGATGGGTCTTTCTGGCTCTGGAGAAGTGGCCAAAACCTCCCTAGGTTAAGTGAAGCACAAGCAGTCTTCTGAGTTATAGCTTCTTTTTCTAAAGTTCATACCAGTAAAAATTGGCCAACACTGTAGCTCTGTTCAAAAGCAATGCTCAAGTTCTTCTCCTTTGATGCAACACCGCACTCTGCCTGATGAACTTTGGTGGTATTCCAAAGTTCTTCATGCAGATGGTATCTTTAGGTCTACTATACGCCAAACATCTGGCTTTCCTAAGATTCCAGCACACATTTGTGGGTAGCCACTGTGGCTCTTAGATGTTAAGAGACTTCCTTATTTTCTCTGCAATAAGTGTCTTCCTACATATTCTGGACAAGTTCTTTACTGTTCTACAACATTAGATAACATCTGAGTCAGACTGATGGGTTGAATCACTGCCTCCTCACTACTTAGTAAATTTGTGATTTTGAGCAAGTTCCTTAACCCCTTTAAGCCTCAGTTCCCCATTTGTAAAATTACATTTTATAAATATATTTGTACATTCCCAACAGGGATATTGTGAAAATAAAATGATAACTCATGTAAAATACTTAGCACATTACCTCTTATATAATAAATTAGCTTTATCATTATCATCATCATCATCATCATGGCCAATGTCCATAGATGTACATCAAGATACACTTATGGGCATGTATATTTATACACACACAAGTAGAACACATTGAATGTAGACGGAAGTATAAATAGTCATTTCCACAGCACTTAATGTAATCAGAAGTAAACCAAGATAAGGAACATACGAAGAGAAACCACCTTGTGGTGAAAGCACAAAAAGAAGAAAAGAAAGATGATGACAATGGAGTTTGGGGCTCACTGAGTGAAAGTTCCTGGAAGTATCCAATAGGCAACTGGGCAGCTAGGTCTGGATCTAGATGTCAGGTCTGAGAGAGTCTGACTCAAGAGTTCTGAGTGCCTGACTAGTGGTTAAGATGCTGAAAATGGAGAAGATACTCAAGAGAGAAAAGATCTGGACCTCAGAAGAAAACTTAGGGAACAGCAACACTTACAGGAGAGCAAATAAAGAGTATCCCTTGGAGAGGGCTAAGAATGAATGTATGTTGTTGTGGAATCCAAGGAAAAGATGGATTCAAGAAGGATGGAAGGGCTTCAAGCAGGAAATGATGCAGAGAAACACAGGAGGAAATAGTCATGAAAGAAAGAAGGCTGGGGAAAAACAAGAAAGGTTCAGTAGGCATATTTGAGGTGTTACTTTAATTCTATTGAAGTAATTCATCCATTCTCTAATTGCATAAACACTCATGTGCCTACATGCATAGAACCACGTGCTAATTGTGGAAAAAATGATAATTAATGAGGCATGCAAACACACACAGATACAAAATAAAATGAGTCAGTGTTTGTTCTGCAGCAAGCTCCCTCTACTCTCCCAGGAAGTGACAAGTGGGTGATGGGAACAAAGCAGGTTAAATCTGATATCCAGTATGGAATTTGTCCTTGCTGATGGGAAGAGCTCTTCTTCAATGCAAAAATTGACTCTGGTGGCCAAAGTTACTGCCCATATTTAGAGGAGTCTACCTACTTTAGGACAGTTGGAGACTCACAGAGAAGAGTATACGAATTTGAAGGACAGTATGGAACTTGTGTCAGGCAGCTCTCAAGCCCTATAAAAGAGAGCACTTCTTAGGATGGTTACACTGTCACCAGGAAGAGTCTGTCAGAAGTCATTAGGTATAAAACTGAACCAATGAATCTCAACAAGGGGCAATTTTGCACACCACCCGAATCAGAGAACACTGACAAATGTCTGGAGACATTTGGGGTTGCCATGACTGGGCTAGGGGCTGGAAGAGTTTCTACGGATAGAGGTCAGTAACAAAGTGTTAAACCTCCTACAATGTGCAGGACAAATCTCCCCTCCCCCACAACAAAGGATTATCTAGTCTAAAATGTCAACTGTGCCTAGGTTGAGAAACCCTGTACTGAAATAATGACCCAGTGTTAGTTTCTCAAAGTACCTTCTCTAAAAGCTTACATGTATGTTTTACCATTTACAAGTTAGTTATGCATACAAAATGTTATCATTCATATGTTGTGAAATAAGCAGAATGATAATTTTTACTCCATTTTAGAGTTGAGGAAACTGATGCTTTTCAGAAATTCAGTTCATGCCTCCTTATCTCACTAGCCCTTTTACTAAATGAAGAACAATTTTATCTGCAAAAATAAAGCTTTCTAGACACTATGAAAAATAAAAGACTGGGTTTCTCATCCCACATAAGAGCTATATCCTATAATTTAAGGCTTTTCGACATTTTACTAGCAGACCCTGTAAGGGAAAACAAGGCCTCAGAAGTCTTATACAAATACTCTCTTAGGTTCCCAATGTCACCAAAGTGTACCTTTGAACTCTGATGCCCTCAGAAGCACAAGAAAGTTGATCGTGATATTCATAAGTCATGACACATGTCTATTAGACACGTTTATTAGACATGAGTTGGTTCATGCCTGGATATGCCTTGTTCCTAACCCAAGCTTGGTCAAGGGAGAAAGATGGCTCATCTCGGGACCAAAGCAAGCTGCAAAACAGTTTATAAGGAAACCCAACCTCATGTTTCAGGGCACTGAGCAACATACACCTAGTGGTATCACATGTTTAGTTTACCAGCAAAGCTAATTAATGTAGAGGAAACTCTACACACAAAAAATCCTATATGGGAAAGAAAGCATTCAAGTCTACCAACGTGAGGTGGCAGCTAGACAGGAGAAATGTTTTCCAGAAACTAGGAATCCAGGAATTCTCTTCTCTCAGCTCTGTCAGGACAAAAGGTGGCAAAGCCGAAATGATTTTACAAAAATACTTCAGAATCTTGAGAGACAATGTCTTCTTTCTACTGAATTTGTTCTTTCCTGAGACTAATAAGTCTCACCTCTCAAAAAAATCATCTTGGAGGCAAAGAAATCTTGATCTCTAAAAATCAATGCTTGGGGCACGTGGATGACTCAGTTGGCTAAGTGTTGGATTCTTGATTTTGGCTTAGGTCATGATCTCACCGTCTGTGGGTTTGAGCTCAGTATCATACTGTCAGTGCAAAGCCTGCTTGGGATTCTCTCTCTCTCCCTCTCTCACTGTCCCTCCCCTGCTTGTATTCATTCTCTCTCTCTCTCTCAAAATAAAAAAACATTAAAATTTTTTAAAAAATAAAATAAAATAATGAAAATCAATGCTCAGAATCATCCCATCCCTTTCTCCCATCAGCAAATGTGCTGCTAAAATTTTTCAAGGTCCTCTCAGAGACCACACATTTCAATCTACACTTCAAACTGACTAACTATACCCAAAAATTTACTTTAAACACCATACTGTTTTCACTGAAAGACCATATGGACATATATATCTCACTCTTATAGGAAAACTAACATTGGTCATGCAAAGAGCCATAGAGTGAGATGGAAAGGAACACAAGTCTAGAACCTTGCTTCTTAAAATGTGGTCCATGGCATTGCCATCACTTGGGAGCTTGTTAGAAATGTAGAGTTTCAAGCCCACCTGAGAACTCATTAGAAGTTTAACAAGATCCCCAGGGGGTTCTTGACACTTTTGAATTTGAGAAGCACCATTATCTAGAACTTAGCAACCTTTCCTAAAACCCAACTATCATTTTGTGTCTTCGAAAATAACACTTTACTTTCACATCTTCTTCCATCAGTAAATGTATAATTGTATGAGGTGAACATACCACCCACACATGGTGGCAGATCTGAATGCTGCTTGAGGACTTTCACACATGCTGTAGAAGGACATTGCTGACAGAACTGAGCATCACCAAGATTGCTCTACATGTTTCCACCTGCATCAGGGTCCATTTTTAACAGACAATTACTTCAGAGAACTTACAGGATTGCAAGAGGAGAATAAAGAGAAAGGAAGGACTAAGAGGACATAATTCTAAAATAGAATAAAGCTCTTACTTCACAGTTTTCTACTTGTAGAAAGAATGCATCATTTCTATGTACTTCACTTACCCTGAAATGGTTTAAGCCTAAGAGCCCCTTCAGGATGCCAAACTAGGCTCAAAGGACATCACTGCCTCAACCAGTGAACGCAGGTGGTTCAGTCCCAATTCTTCCTTCATAAAAACAACTCCTAGAGTGCAGAGACCTGGGGGACCAGGAGCCTCACCTGCTTTTTCCCTCTAGGGAAATAACTAGATTCTATATCTTCTTCTGCCTAAGACTTTTTTTTTTTTTTACCCTCTCCTGATATTCATGCCATTGTCGAGATTTAAGAAAGACAAGATAAACCCACCTGGAATCTCCTCATGTCACGTGGATTTCCTGCATTCTTTAGGCAATTTTGGTTACATTTGAGGAAAAATTTCAAGAAGAACCTGTGAAGAAACAAATGATCATGGTTAGCATCTCAGTCCTGACATGGAAGGGGGGGAAAGTAGTAAGTTGTATCTGGTTGTGCATTCTATTCTCTGCAGATTTTCTGAAATATTTAGAATGGTGTTAGAATCAGTATTTGTTTAAAGTTTTAGCCTTTGTTTTGCATCAGAGCTGGACTTTCTCTCTGAAGGAAACACTCAGTGCTGCCAACAGATTTCACAAAAGAATTAAGCCCCCAAGGAAGTAATTTTACTCAGACATAGGGAAAGTCTTCACCGTAAGTTAAGGTAGGTTCCAATTGGGTATAATTGCCTGAGAATTACTCATGGTCCCCAACAACATGTAATTTAAGCCCCATAAATTCACAGATGATGAACCAGCAAAATGTATACTGGATGAATATGAGGACACGGTAAACACTTTTTATTTTAGCATCTCCAAATAAAATCTCCTAATTAGTAGTACCCTTGAGAAGTAGGTAAGATTCACATACTGACTAAAGTCCTTTGACTTCTCAAGTATTTCCTGTATGTTTTTCTTACACTGTCTACTATAGACAAAAGCTCTTTGTGAATGAATCAGAACCTCACTGCCACCTTGGTCCTTGAATTGGTTTTAGGGTGAGATTTATGGGTTTTATTTGCTAGGGTGACCAGAAGTCCCAATTTGCTTGGAACAATCTCAGTTTACACCAGCTATCTTAGTGTAAATATTAATGGTACCCACGTTAACTCTCAGAAGTGTCCTGTTATGGATGATAAATTAGATGGTGACTGTATCACTTTCTGAGTTATTTCTTAAGTTGCAGTTGCTAAAGTCCATCACAGAAAGACAACAGGTATCAAAGGTGTGCTATTAGGAGATTCATGCTGGCAATCTATGTGTTCTTCATTTGCCCGTGTTTATGGAAAGAAGCATTTTATTTTATTTGTTTTTGTTTTTTTATTTATTTTTAAGACAGAGAGAGACAGAACATGAGTTGGGGAGAGGCAGAGAGAGAGGGAGACACAGAATCTGAAACAGGCTTCAGGCTCTGAGCTGTCAGCACAGAACCCGATGCAGGGCTCGAACCCATGAACTGTGAGATCATGACCTGAGCTGAAGTCAGACACTTAACCCACTGAGCTACCCAGGTGCCCGGAAAGAAGCATTTTAAAAGCCACTCTAAGTTCTTCATTTCCTTTTACTTTTAGGCTTATAGAATTCAGTCCCAAATATTTTCCCAAAACAACATAAACACTAGTCAGTTAAATTCTTATGGAGTTTTCTTTTCTTCATCTTTCTCCCACTTCAAGACACCTTTTCCCACACTAGAGTACAAAATTCCCACCTCAATACACACAATCTGTGAAGAACTATCAAGCCATGATGCCTCAGTCTGAATTTAGCTCTGAGCACAAAGTCTATCAACCAAATATCACGGGGTCCTCAGTAAGGAGAATATACCACAAAGTCACAGCAAGTTTAACTGGTTTCTGAATACTGAACTGAGAGAGGTCCCAGAAGAATCTCTCCCCTCCCTGGTCTCTTAGAGTCTGGCAACAGAAGAATATGGTATGGGAGTAACTCTTTGAAGAGGAACAATAACTTTGTCAACTAAAAGAACATTTTAAAATACACATTATCTTCCTGAAATGACTCTTTCAACATCATGCACCATTCAACCAACCCATCAATAAAAAGAAGCCTCTGAATAATCATTTGCCCCTACTTCCAGGTTCTCTCCATAGAGGCCAAAGTTTATCAACACTTCGTACAAGATAAATGACTCCCAGAACACTGCTGAAGCCCAAATGTGTAAAATGGAATCCGGCTCTGGCACCCCTTTCCCAGTACAAAGAACAGCAGTCATTCCCTCCGGCAGTCAGCTGGTCCTATTCATGTCCCCTTTCAATAGGGCAGACTTGGGAAGGGAAAGACATTTCAGCACTGTCCTTTCCTCAGAGCTCTCAGAAGGCAACTGTTGGGTGGCCCTGTGATCACACATAGCTTTCAGATGCTGAGGTGGCAAGTTCAGGGATAGAAAGGCTGCCATCTTGCTGGTGTTTAAGCCAAAGTCACCTGAAATGTAAAAACTGGCTGCCTCTCTCCAGCACAGCTAGTTGGAAGGGCATATTTAAAAGCCATGCCAAGCCCCAGGAGAGGACTGATTGCCATGAAACTGAGAGTGAGAATCAGTGCGGTGCAGAGGAAAAGCCATAGCCTTTAGAAATATTCAGAATGAGGGGCGCCTGGGTGGCTTAGTCGGTTAAGCGTCCGACTTTAGCTTAGGTCATGATCTCGCGGTTCGTGTGTTCGAGCCCCGCGTCGGGCTCTGTGCTGACTGCCAGCTCAGAGCCTGGAGCCTGTTTCAGTCTATGACTCCCTCTCTCTCTGACTCTCCCCTGCTCACGCTGTCTCTCTCTCTCTCTCTCCTAGAAATAAATAAAACATTAAAAAAAGTTTTTTAAAAAAAGAAATATTCAGAATGGGGTTCACATCTCAACTTTGACAGGTACTGCTTGTGTGATTTTGGACTTCTCTGAACCACACTTTCCTTATCTACAAATTGGTTATAATGACAGTCCCTACCTTATAAGGCAATTGTAAAAATGAACCGTGATAATGCCTGGCACATGGTAAGCATGGTGATGGTGCCAGTAATAATAATGGCTCCCATGCATTGGGTGCTTAACTCGTGTTCAGCATGGTACTAAGAACTGCAAATACATTCTTCCCATTTAATCCCCCTAAATCCCCTTCTGCTATTAATCCCATTTTAGGGATGAAGAAATTGAGGTTCAGAGAAGTTGAATAACTTACCCTGAAGTTAGTGAGTCTAGAACTCAAATTTGGACAGAGCCTATGTTCTTAAGCATTATAATTATAGTAGTTTTAGTAATAACAGAAGTAGTGCAGTACTAGTTGTACCATCAACAGTAATTGTACCAGAATGGCATTTGTGCTAATAAGTGTAAATAAGGGTAACCATACAAATAAGAATAATTATTGGTATTATTATTTCCATACAAGTAGAATCAATATTGTGGAGGGAGACATCATCCCCATTCTCCCTCCAGCACCCCCCACCCCTGGTTCCCCAGGGCTGATATTATTGCCACGGGTGTGTGTTTAAGACACTTGAGCCCAGACCCGACAGCCAGATTCAGGTTGTGTTAGAAGAAGCTGTCGGCACACCCTCTGGCATCTTCAAGTCAGACAACTGCTAGCCACCATGAGGGGAGCCATCTGGTGCCAAAATGGATTTTGAAAGGCAGGCAAACAGGACGCTAGCTCTGCCAGAGAGAAACAGAATCAAGGGAGCAGGGGATCTTCTGCCTTAACGATGAACAGGGGCGAGGTGCCTGTCATCAGCCCATCGTTAGCACAAAAGCTATGCCGGGCACACACCGGATCCCTGTTACCCTAAGCTGCCCTGTCACTTGGCATGCTGGCAGAATCTCCTGCCCGCCCTCTCAACAGTAGATTACTTGCTGAAATTGAAGGCTTGACCATCTGTCACAGGGAAGAGATGGCATCAACGGGTGCCTGGGGCCTCACACGAGCCCTTATGTGGCAAAGATGCTCTGAAGGGCCTGTTCTTTTGGGGAAAGCCAGCCTTACCCCAGGGGGAGCCTCAGGAATTCTTTCAAAGTTTCCCCTAAGTAGATGCCAAATGCCTGACCCTTTCGGATCACACTTCCTTAAAGGAACTGAGAGGCCTTAGAAGTAGGAGTTAAAAATATCCCCACTGAGAGACAGAGTTAGATGTAACACACACATTTTGGGGATGATTTATCAGGCTGTTTTTAAGGCATTTGTAAACTGGGGATGCATGCATGTCTGCTGGTCTATGGAGATCTCAGATTCTCAGGGAGCTTTTAGGAAAGCAGAGGTTATTGTAACTCAAAACCTAACTTTTGTCTCATGAATTACCACATTTGTGTGGCGGGTGCATTTGATAAAGTGTTGTCAGGAGAAAGAGTGTGGCAGCCTTATCCCAACCATGGGAAACCGACTAGAGGCAGGACAAAGCCCCTATTGACCCTGTAGACTTCCAAGGAGTTCCAGAAACTCCAGGAAATAGCCCAAGCAGAACGAAACTCCAGTCTTTTGGAGAGGTGCAGAAGGTAGGATAAGAAACCCAACACCTTTCTGTTAACTTTCAATATGAATAATACCATCATCTGTTCATACAGTGTATTATACGATTCAAAGCACTTACATCTTCAGTATCTCACTAAATCTTCATAGAAGTCCTATAAATTAGGCATGCCAGGAATCATAAACCTACTTAAAAGGAAGAAAACTAAGACAAAATTAAGATTTTGAACTTTTTAGTATACTACCTCAATTAGGAAAGTGATGGTCATAAAACCCAAAGTGACATCCTATTAAGAGTTGTGTTTAGGTTCATCAGTCAGGCTAATGTACAACATTAGCTCATCACTGAACATTAACTGAACTGAACACACACATTTGTAGAACAAAATTGTTTATTCAGTGGTTTACTTGTATCACATTTTACCAACCTGTAGAGAGTACATTCAGAATCCTTCTATGTGACTAGCACCTTACTGGATACCAAAGATAACTCAAGGCTCCCCCAAAATGAAAGTTCTTTGACTCAGCTAACAGGATCTGATCTATGTATATGAGGGTGGAAAATAACAATAATAATAAAAATCACCTCTGTATACCCAGCACATGACACAGGATTCAGAACTCAGTGGGTTTTCAGTAAATCTGTTCACTTAAACAGAATCTAGGACTCCCAAGGGGTAGAAATGAGAATATTCTACAATAAAGATAACAGTAGAAAATTATGGACAAGAACTTGGGGTGGAGATAAGATAACCCTGAGTAAATTTCTGCAGTGGCCTTATGAAAACATAGGAACAACAGTTCTTCTCTCCAGGATCACTGTATGGTTTTCCTCATAATCCTAACTTTACTGTTTAATTAATTGTGTGACTTTAGACAAATTACCTAACTTCTCTGTGCCTCAAATTTCTCATCTGTAAAATGCAGGAAATAACAGAACCTGCTTTAGAGGGTTATTGAGAATAAAATGAGTACCATATGTAAAATGTTTAAATAGAAAAAGGGATAATTATTTTCATCATCATTTATTTCTGGCAACTGCTCACTACCTAGCACTAAGAACGTTCAGATTTTCAGGTACAAAAAGTATTCTTCTCTCTTTGAATGTTAAGGTTAAGAAAAGAAGCAAAGACCTATGTAACTGACAAGAACTACAGGTTTCACTGAATGACCTACAAAAAGAAAAAAGAAGAAACCAAAGAGAGACAATAATGACTAGAGCAGTTTTACCCAAAGGCCAAGACACATAAAGGAGAGAGGTAGCAGCTTAAATCATGGAGGACTCCAGCTAGTCAGAACTAAAGGGCATGCATAGTAAAACTGACCATTAAGCGACAGCTTTTACGTCATTAAATAATATGCAAAGCATCGCAATAGATCTAGGGTGAGCAGGTTGACTTTTTATCTCCCCCACCCAAATTCCAAAAAATCACGTTTGGATGTTTTCAGCTGCTGTCATAATGTCTAGGCTGGAAACTTTACTGTTTAATTAATTGTGTGACTTTAGACAAATTACTTAACTTCTCTGTGCCTCAAATTTCTCATCAAATTTCGTTTTTGGAAACGAAAAACATCAGGGCACACCTAAACCAAGACATAAAGCCCCCACTTGCAGTCTTAGGGCTCCCCCAAAGTTCCTCTGACTTACGCCCACAGATGGTTATGTGGCAGATGATCCTTGCCAAAGAAATTCAGGACATGGAGACTCTCTCTCCCCCAGTGCAGTCAACAGCTGTGTGGAAACAACTGTGGGGTCCCTTCTGGGTGAAGTTCAAGCTGCTCCCATACACACTAATGGAGGGTAGAGAGGGAAATGCCTCACAAATCAAAGGGCCTTTTTGGAGAAGTCCTTTCCTTAGACTGTCCCATCATCTTTACTTTGCCAACAAAGCATAGAACCGCTTGCCTTCATGATCAAATCTACTACCCAGGCATAGCCAAGGAAGACTTTCCAGGAGTACAAGTATTTTCCCAAATTGAAAATGTTTAACCAGAAGGCAGCTATCCTTACCCAGGCCTCTCAAGCTGCCAGGGGCTGTTTCAGAAACACATCACTGTCCCAGGGTCATCCTCTGTGAAGAGGTAAACAAGACACCCATGGCCACAGCCATGAAAAATAGATCTCCCTTGAAAACAGGGGAGACAAAACAGCTAGAAAGAAAAAAAACCTGTATTTTCAATGCCAACACTTTTGGGTTCCTGGTACACAGAAGAAGTTTAGAGTACAGTTCATCCATGTGAAAATATGATACCCATAAGTCTGCCAAAATCCCAAGGATGCCACAAGGGTGGGTTGAGGAGGCCAAACCTGTATAAGGGCAAAGGTTTCTAACCGCCAGGCTGACCTCCTTTCCTTTTCTAATATTAAAATGCACTAGTGGGAGAGTATCTGCCTTGACTCAGACCCCCGCGGTTCTGTTTGAGAGCAAGGGAGGAAGAAATAGAAAAATAAGAACCCTGAGGGGATTCTTTGCAGACATAGCAAATTCTCTTCTCTTTCCCCATAGTGGAAGGTGGAATGGTACCAAGTTGTAGCACTATATTGGGGATCCCTGGGGGAGAGCATGTGGCTGCCCGTATTACTGGCCACTGACTTCAAGGAGTTTACTTTTTCCTTTGGCCAAGATCCCTCAGATCTTGGGCATTTCTGGAAAGTATTCTCAGCCTGAAGGGATGAACATGATCAACTTGAAAAGCATCTGTTACCTTAGAGTTTGGCCTTGATGGAAGGACATAATTAGTGGCAAGAATTTACAAATAAATAAATAAATAAATGAAAGGTTTTGGGATAGAATAGCAACAGACTAAAGAATTTAAAAATAGCTTTAAGGGGGCGCCTGGGTGGCTCAGTCGGTTGAGAGTCCCACTTCAGCTCAGGTCATGATCTCATCGTCCGTGATTTCGAGCCCCTTGTCAGGCTCTGTGCTGAAAGCTCAGAGCCTGAAGCCTGCTTTGGATTCTCTGTTTCCCTCTCTCTATGCTGCTCCCCTACTTGAGCACTCTCCCTCTCTCTCTCTCTTTCAAAAATAAATAAACATTAAAAATTTTAATAAACAAAAATAGCTTTAAGAAAAAGTATTCATTGCACATTAAGTCTCCTCATGCTAGAAGTCAAGTCTGAAAGCTAGGAAAAAGCATCAGGGTAGTGAAAAGGGAAAGAGGTGGACAAATAACCAATGGCCAATTGGAAAAGAATAAATTGAGAGTTTTTAGAAATGACACAGAGAAGGGAAGTAAGAGCAAGGATGCTGCAGCTTAACGCCGCCTGGAAATTAAGTTAGAAAGTATGACACATCCAACAAGTTGTAATCTTATATGTTACAGAGAAGGCATTCATTTTCAGGGATACTCTTTACAAAGATTACTCAAGTGCCAGGTATTTTGGGCCAAAAATGCATTATGGTACAAACACAGGCCCTTGCCTGACTTTGGGAATCATCCTAATAGACTGATATGCAGCAGGAATGAGGCAGATAACAAACTCCAGTGTATGTTTGTCCTTCTCAGGGTTAGGGACAGACTGGGGACATTTCTATCTTAAATCATTTTAATTACAAGGAACATGATCTTCAAGGAATTACCTAGCACAGAACTCCTGCAGACCAGGGAATAGGATTTGAGACATTCATCAGGTCTTGGAATCCTTCTCCAGGCCAGAAAAGAAGCAAATGCAAGTAGCTACATTGCTTCAATAATAACGTCCCACTCCAAACAGCCAACCATAAAAAGTGAGATAGGAGAAGCCTCAATGCCTCCACTTGGTAGTTACTACAGCAAATACATGAATATACCATGTGGAGGTGTGGAGACCCTGTTCTAAGTGCTTTAAATGTCTTAATTCATTTACTCTTCACAACAAGCTCTATTCTCATCCCAATGACACTGAGATAAAATACTCAGATAATTCGCCCAAGGTTCCCTATCTAGTAAGTGGTACAGCTGGGATTTAAATGTTGGCAGTTTGGGTTTGAAGCCCATATCCATTAAACTACAGTCCTTTGTATGTTATATATATTATATTACAGCAGTACACATCACAGACTGTATCTGACAATACTCTTATTACCATTTTTAGATTCATTCAAAATTAGAGATAAAGTCAACATAAAAATTTCTGGTATGTTACTAGAATATTCCCAATTATAAATTTTAATTTGTTTCAATTTTGCCCATGACCACTCTTGCCTATTTCAAATGCATTTTGAAAGACCTAGTCAGTGGGTGGGTCTGGTAATAGAGCCAAACCAAATTTGGAGAATGATGCCCAAAGAGAAACCAGTATAATCTGGGTCTCTTGGGAGGAGTCAATGAACACCATTTCAAGGGTTTATTTATATGTTATGTAGCTACCAGTCTCACGAGTCACTATCTTTGAATGTCTTTTTTGCAGACAGAAAGCCACAGGTTGAAAATCAAAGGCTTTTTATACCCTTCTGTTTAACACCCATGTGTTTAAAATTTTAAAGCAGATTCATTTAGAATCTGATGTTAGAATTTCACTTTTCCTCCTGTGTACTCAAAAGGTTTCGATATTAATTTCCCTTGTGAAGGTGACAGATGGCAGAGAGAGATCAAAAGTTCAAATCCATAGTAACTGAAGCATGTGGGTTTTTCTGGACACTCAACTCCCTTTTTCTTCAAGATGTTACGAAATATGAACATTCAGTATCATTCATTTACTCAACCAACAGCTATTCCTCAAAAGCCTAACATGTACTAATTCTTCTCCTTTAATACCAGTTGCATTAAGATCATAATTACTTTGGTTCAAGTTTTCCTCACAAAGAAAAATGAAAGAGAAGGAAAGCACTTAAAATCAAACTTCCAGGAAAACTTCTTGACTATTATTTGCCAAGAAAGGTTGTATAGCCACAGGTCAGGGAATCTTTCAAAGTTCCCAATGATACCCATACTCTACCTTTCCAGATACATTGGTCCTCCAGCATTCTTTGCTTCAGTCACATTGAGTTACACTCTGTGCCCTGAACATAAAGGTTCCTTCCTGTCTTCATCATAGGCTGCATTCCTGGGTCTGAAATGCCTTCCTTACTTCCATACCATCTCAGCTTCCCATAATTCAACTTTTCTTAACAGAAGCAGCTGAAATGCCCTGAGCCCATGAAACCTTCCCAAATACCCCAGCTAGAATTAACCACTCCCTCTTCCATTCTGTTACGGTTCTTGTCACCATTAGTCTTCACAGAGTGTACTGCAGTTACTTAAGTAATCATGTGCTTTCCCATAACACTGCAGACACTTTTAGAGTGTCATTCTATTTTCCGCAGCACCTAGTGTGGCTGCATAAAGAAAACAGAAAATGAATATCTGACTTAAGTTGACTGTAAGTATTAATGGCAGTAACTTTAAATTTTAGGACAAAGATTATTTGTTCTTTTTATTTTTCCTATATTTCTGAATTTTCTGTAAATAGGACTACTTTAAGAAAGATAAACAACCTTATTGTTGTAAAAATTCAAGTATCACTCAGCATAGAACCTAGGGAATGTTGCCTCCATGCTGTGATGGATAAATTAAGAACTAAACATGATGAGTGTCTTTGCCAAAGTCTTTATGCTCTAGATTTGCCAGCTAATTCAAATGAGAAGAGTTAAGAGCTACCCATCTTACACTTTGTAAAATGTAGATCATTTACTAGTTTCACACATGCATAATTCATAAAGATTATCAAATGGGCAGATTCCACACTGTCGATGTCCTTAATTTCCTACTTAAAACAATTCTCAACATCAAAGTTTAAAATATTATCTCTAAGTTAAACTCGCCATTGTTCTTAAAACATTTAAGCATAACCCAAAAGTACAAAAGGACGTGTAACTAATAATATGAAATGGATTTCCTCTCTCCAAATTTTACATACCCTTCTAATGACTTTGTTGAAAACCAGTGATTAAAGCTCTCGATGGTTTGCTATTTCTTGATTCCAACTATGTTCTTACTCATCCATTTATTCATTCAGCCCATCTTTCACTCAACAAGTATTTATTAAGCACCTACTATGTGCTAAGAGCAAGTACAGAGACAACTCTGTCTCTGCCTTTATGGAGGTTCACCAGAGTATACTTCCCAGGGCCACCTGCATCAGAACTATCAGAAACTCACCTTGGTGAGAATAAGTTAGTGGGTAAGATACTCAAATAATTTTCATGTACATTGAACCTTGGGAATTAATACCTAATTTATTTTTTTTTGTTTTATTTATTTCTAGGAGAGAGAGAGAGAGACAGCGTGAGCAGGGGAAGGTCAGAGAGAGAGGGAGTCACAGACTGAAACAGGCTCCAGGCTCTGAGCTGGCAGTCAGCACAGAACCCGACGTGGGGCTCGAACCCACGAACCGCGAGATCATGACCTAAGCGAAAGTCGGACGCTTAACCGACTAAGCCACCCAGGCGCCCCACCTAATTTGTTTTTTTAAATCAACAGTAATGTCAATACCATGTAATAAATGCAATGATGGAGTTATGCACCAGTAATAGTGAACTGCAGAGAAGAGCTAAACATCTAATCATGTGTCACTGAAACTCATCACAATAACTTATGTAAAGTCACCTCTGAATGAAAAGAACAATTGAATTCCCGTCACCCATCCCACCTCATCTCGGGACAAGCCACAGAGAAACAAAGGTGTTTCTGGTTGCCAGAGTAAGCAGCTATTTGACAAATTTTTGCTTCAAAGAAAGGAAACAATCTTACTTTTCTGCCAAAATTATAAAAAATAAAAATGAAAAAAGCCATCGGCTGAAAAGCTGTGTCCCAAGAGAAAAATCATAGTCTTGCTAAAGATGAAAATTCTTTTGAAACCTGTTTAAATCATCATCATCCTTTTAAAAATCCACTCCATTTGTCTGTTCACTTTTCTGGACACACTTTCCCCAGCCCCAATATCAGCATCCCATCCTTGGGGCTCATATACTATTGAGGATAATAAATTTAATTTGAGCAATGGCTCTCATGGAAAAAAATCACTGCATTCCAACACGTCACACAAGCCAAGTTCAGACAAAAACAAGTGACTCCTTAATTTGGATTTAAAGCTGAGGATCAGTCTCCAAATAAAAATGACCAGTGAGCATCATGCCCACAGAGCACTGACAATAATCTTATGAGCTCCAAATTATTCCAGTTTATATTATAATGATCCAATAAGTCTGTGTGTTCTAGTCCATAAAAATATAAAAGGAAATTTATCATCTTAAAATCATAATGCAAAATAGAGTCTGACACTTTATTAAGCACTATTTATCATGATATCATAAGGATGCTGATGGAAAATGAAACTAAAGCAATATTGTAGACGAACAATGACACAATTTAGTCTTTCTGAGAGTGCTTTGTAGCTCACAGGTCATACCCTCTTGCCCTCCCTACTACATGTCACTCTTTAACAGCTTAAACCAGAAACACTGGAAATAAAACTCCAAAGAAGCTGTTATCATGAAAATTGGTCAAAAACTTAATAAAACAAAGAACACTAGAATGGAATGAGAACTTAGAGGTTATCTAGTCCCAATATTCTTAAACTAGAGTCCAGTGGATGATCCACTGGAGTTCTTGAACACCTCAACATTGCATCCAAATTTTTGCAACACACTTTTCTGTGGAATGGGACCAGAGTTTTCACAGGTTGTGGAAGGAGTCTGGGAGTTGACTGCCCAGAATCCATTTCCCCCTATTTTGATAACTGTCCTCTATTTTCCTTTTGAAAAACTTCTTCACAACCACCCAAGAGTCCTTGTATTTCAGCATCACGAACGCATTCCAAGCTTAGACAAGAGTGGTGCTTGTGATCTAGGTCTGACTAGTCACAATATCATATCCCCCAACTGTGTGATTGCTTTAGAGATGGGCATGTGGCCCCAGTAAAGCTAATCAGGCCCAATTCAAGCTAGTCATCAGATATTTGTCTGAGTGGCTAAAAAAACACTGGGTCCTGGTCTACTAGAATTGAACTGGAAAGATAGAAAGCTGGGGTTGCCTAGAAACTGTACTTAGAGATGAATCCATAATAGAATGTAATCCATTGCATCTAATAGAGATCATAGGACAAAGAACTGGGGTAAGTGGGGAGGAGACAAGATGGGGAAAGCTAACATCAAACATCGCTCTCCATAAAAGGTCTGAAGATGGATATGCTGACACAATGATGAAGCTGAGAGGAGAGCAGAAGGGAAGGTCCCAAAAGAATGTATAAAGGTAAGAAAATATTATATTCTGTCAAGCCCTGGTAACTTCAGACTATACAACATCAATGTGCTTCTTCTTAAGTCACTAATTGCAATGGACAGCCTCAGCTATTCTCCAGCCAACTGCCTCCATGGAGAATGTAAGGACAGTGTTGCCAGAGCCTCCCCTTTCAAGAGAAGCTAGAAACACAGATTGTTAAGTGTGGAATGTGCCAATCTTCCAGGCAATGTAAGGGCCAGACAAAACAAATTTGGGAGAGGGGTCCCCGTTTACATCTCTAGTTCTAAACTATAACAACCAAAGTAGCAGCAACTCGTTTGTGTATGAGACTAGGGTAGAACTTTGTGTCCAACTTTGAGTTTTAAAAAATTATAATAAAAGAAGAACCCATGTGGCTCTGCTAAATGGGACTCCTCTCAAAAAAATTTAAAAATTAAAAAAAACAACACAAAAGTAGTTCTTGCTTTTAAAGCAATGGCTTGTTTTCTTTTGTTTTATTATTTCTGAGAATCCTTGTCACCTGAAATCCAGATGTGCTCAAGCTTGATTTTCTCCCAGACCTTTGGTAGCTGCCATGTTGGGTGCAGGGAAGGCTGGGAAAAGTGCCTGCAGCCAGAAGGAAAAGTGAAGGCAGTGCATATTTACCAGCATGTGGCTGTCCACAGACACTGAATAGAGACACAGGGAAAACCTTCCATGCCCACCTGTTCACAGCTGGATTTCCTAGGGCACTTAATTCAATCAGAAACACTGTTTTAGTAGCATTTTACAACCAATTAACCATGCAGGAAACAAAACACCTGACTCGGTACCTTCCTCCAGCTTCTAAAGAGTCTGTGGCCTCAAAAGTCTTCAATCTGCAACTTTCTCTATGAAAGAAGACACCATCAACTGAGGACAAGCAACTTTTATCCCTTATTACATTTAGTGAGAGGACACTTGAATCTGCGCAGGCCTCACTGACATAAGAATCACTCCTATTTTCACAAAAAGAGCCCCCACTTCACTCAGTGTGTGCCAGGCACATGTATTTACAGGAATCATTCCAATGAATCCTTACCACAAACCCATTAGTTAGGTCCTAATAATATCCCCATGTCACAGATGAATATACTGAAGCCAGCGAGGTTGGTAAAAGAGCCCAACCATTAGTGGCAGAACTGGGATCTGAGGTCAGGATACAGTCCACAAAAGAGAGCAAGACTGCATTATCGGGCTCACTGCTTATGCTTGGTCCCAGTTAGAAATTAAACTGATTAGAGCAGCTTTCTGATATTATAGGGATAAACCTCTTTGGATGAAAATTAGATATTCATACTTCTGCTAAGTTCTATTAGTAATAATTCTTCCCTAAATCAATAGTTCAAAAAAAATAGGCTACAGTTTTAAAACCATGCTTCACTTAAAAAAAAAAAAAAAAAACACTTATTTTCTAACTTTTATTCAATTAATCTTCAAAAAAAACTTTGAAGGATGTGGTAGGGGTGGGTAAAGTCACCCCCATTTGATAGATGAGTCTACTGAGGCTCAAAAAGTTCAAGTGGTGTGGCCAAAGTCATCCAGCTGATTAGTGGCAGCCTCTGTTCCAATTCCTAGGCACTCCAGCTGTGGGGGCTTCCTCTCACGTCCACAAACACACCAAGTTCCTCCCTATTCTGGGGCCTAAAATGATCTGGCCTTAGTTCTTTCTCACCTTGTAGGTCTCCCATAGACATCTCCTCCACAGAGATGCCTACCCTGCATCCTACCTCAATGGGCCACCTCCAGGCCCTATCACTTTTACCCAGAACCTGATAGCATTTGGCATCTGGCAGCCAAATATTTGCTAAATGAATGAACAAGTAAGTGAATGGATGCCTAAGGGATTCCCAGTTTTCTGATTTTTCAAACTTTTACTAATGACTAAGTGAAAGGACTTTCTTCTTAGCACTTCTAGCCAGATCCCCTTGTAGAGTGCCAGATGAAAATAACACCTGGTCCCAACAATATTTAAGTGCCCACATGTTAAATTAAGACTATGATTGGACTTCCTTGCCAAAAACATACACACTTGGTCTTTAACATCTTTCCCAGTAGACTCAAAGCTAGATCCTTAAGTATGGAAGGAAGACCACACAACATGGGAGAGAGAAATAAAATGGTGATAAAGGACTAGTTTCCCACTAAAGCAAAGCACAGAAGTAGGCTTAGAAGAAGATGCCGCTGGCTATGAAAGGCTGGAGGAGCGGTCCCTGAGTTTTCCTCCTGAGTTTTCATGTTACTCCAGGCTCTGCTGCTGATAGTGTAATGAAGTGGCCTCTGACAAAAACCTGACACAACTTCCCTTACCCCCAACTGGGGACAAGGGTTATGGACAGAGAGAGAGAGCTCTGCATCTGCTTGAACTCCAGTCTACTTCCAGATCCATTTCCCCGAGCCCAGAGTATTTTGAGTCTTATTTTAACCAAGATGTCTCTTTCCTTACAAAGATAATGATGATGATAAATTTTTCTCAAAGAGAACAACGGCCTGGGAAAATAGGAGATTTCATGTACTTTTCCTTGAACTATGGGATCAAATTTGCATGCAAGCTCTAATGTGATGATTCTTAACCCAGATGACTCAGGAGTCATTTTCTTCTGGGTGATATTCTTTTTAAGGGAAAGAAGGCTCAAAGTAGCCTAGTTTTTACTAACTACTTTACTAAGTGGTTAGGCTTTAGAAAAAAAGTAACGAGTAAAAACTTAGCTAATGTTTATTGAACAGTTAATATGTGCCAGGTATGTGCTTAGTGCATACTTTGTTTTAATCTCCACAGCAGCCCTGCAATTCCCTGTCCACCCATCTACCCTCCAACTCTGCCTCAATTTTCCAAGTAAGAAAACAGCTGAATCACAGAGAGATTAAGTAACTTGCCCACCAAGTTATAGACAGGTATAGACAAGATTTGAATGCAGTCTCCCTAGGCAGCCTGTGCTCTGAGAGCTGGAACAAAGCTCTCCAGGAACCCAGGTTCTCTGTGCTAGCGGAGATGCACCAACTGATTTAGTGCAACTGATACGGACTGGATTTCTTTCAGTCCTTAGACACTCACTGTGTGCTAAATCTCCTTCTACCCCTTTCCTTCATGATCTGGACCAAACGTACCTCTGTGAGACTTTCTTTCTCCCACTCTGCCAGCTTATGTTGCAGCCACATTGGACCACCTCTCCTTCCCTTCCACACTGTCTCTGCTTTGCCAACTCTGCCTCTTTGCACATGCTGCAGCTCTCTCCTTGGGTGATTCCTCTTTCCCTCTCCCATCCTTCTCACCTAAACAACTTCTCAACAATCAAGACCAAGTTCAATATCCCATGCCCTGAGGCGCCACCCTGACTCTCACAAATATCCCCAAACTCTCCATGTTTCACCACCATAATTATAATGTTGCACACAATCAAGTTTTGTTTCTCTGTTGCCCTAACACAAGTTCCCACTCACCCATGACACCATAAATTTTTGTAAGAGTAATGTCCTAAAGACTAAAGTTTTATCAACACGCCAAGTACAGTCTTTTTTTGGTGCTATTAATTGTTGTACTAGAATCCTGCACTGGGCTATTTATACTCTTTGAATTACTCACATTTCTTCCCTTAGAAACTAAATGTAAAAAGTAAACCTAAGTCCTTCTATGCCTTGAGTAAGACAGTCCATTCACCAACAGTCTCATGACAGTGTTGGGTAGTGGTTTTCCACACTAACTATGGAGAGTGTAAAAAAAAAAAAACCCATTTAACTGTGATTTCTTGCTTATTGCTAGAAAGCTTTATAAGTCGCTTCTTGATCTCACCTAGTGGAAGGGTCACTGCTTCAGCTGGGATTGTGACAAGCCTCTGCAGAATTAGAGTACTTTATTATCACATTAGTACTGGAAAAAGTCACATAATTAACAGAATTTATCCTCATTTACTCTGTAAAAGCACTAATATTCAATCTCCCTGCCTCTGTTTAATTACTTTCCTTAACACAACTTTTTTTCCCTGGTTGACCCTTCCTGGGCTCATCTACAGAAATGTGTTAAAACTTTTTCTCCTTCGACTCCATTTAAGTTGCTAGACTTTATTCATTTGAATAAGCATAAAAGGCGCACCAGGGTCTGTCATAGTTCACACAATGCTTTTGAATTAGCTGCCGCAATGGTGTCATACTTTTGTGGAGATCCTCTGTTCAGAGTAAGTGATGACAGTCACCAGAATTGCTGTTAATTGTAATATGACACTGGCACTACACTGTGTGCTATCTAGTGGTAAACTAGCATTAGTTCAGGTTCCTAAGAAATTCAGAAGCTGTGACACTGCAATTCTTTAAAAAGAACAGTAGACATGCCTGACACGGGTTGCCTTCTCAAGTAACACTTCTTCAAACCTATCTGCTCAAGAGGACAGGTGAAGCACACACACACATGCATGCACACATACACACATCAAAAATAAGGTCACCATTAGACAACAAAGTCATCATCAAATAAATCTGGAAGGTGCTACACTTGCTTTTTCTCTCTCTTGATTTTTTTCTTATACGCAGCAAAATAATAAACCATGGGTTAAATGACAAATATTTAGTAGAGGCTGAGCTTCTGCTCCCCTTTTCTGAAACACAGATAAAGAAATTGTGTCTCCATACTTCATGTTGAGACATCCACAACCTGGTCAGAAAGATGGGGGGGCCAGGAGGAGGGGAGAAGATCTTAAGTGTTGAATAGCTGGTTCAGAGATGGGGCTGGGTGAGTGATGTGAGACAATGGATCAAATATGCTGTTGTCCTAGTTCCTTAGACGATGAGCTCTAGGCACTGAGGATATAGATCACCTTCTACTATCCAGGACACGAGGGTGGCCTATGAGACATTCATAGCAATCATCTTTCCTCTTATTTGTCTATCAAGAGAAGAATCAGTCCCACTTCATTTTCCCTGTAAGAGACATCTCAGTTGGAAGATGAAAAAATAGCACATGAGAAGTCCTTCTCATTTATCCTCCAACTTACTCAAGTGACATGCAGGAAACTATATTGGTCATTATCTCAAAACAGAATAACATTATGAGCCCACACACATAATATGTATGACCCATATTCACTGGGAAAGAAGAATCCTCTCCAACCTCCAAGTTTTAGTTCAGTCATTCCTTTTGCCTCTAATGCCTTTCTTTCCAACAGAGAGAAGTCCCTCCATGCTTCCAGGTCTGGCTAAGAATTCTTCTTCCTCCAATGAAACTGTCCAGATTCTCCCATTTGGAGTTAATGTCCTCTTCTTCCATATACCTAAGACATTCAAGATCTGAAGGTGTCTTTCTTATGGTACTTACCAAGGTCATTTTATATTTAGGTTATTGATGCATGAATCCAATTGGATCAATTCATTGTGAAACTATGTGAATGGATTACTGGAGTTATGGCTTTGCCTAACTAACCTCAGTGACCACATTCCTGGTTGAAACTGACTAATTTATTTTTTACTCTGAAACTGCCCTTCACTTAACTGTTGGTCAAATGCCTCATCATTCCCTCAACACCCCCCCCCCCAAGCTTCTGAACATTCTGTCCCCACTGCTTGAAGTTGTGTCTACTCAAAGGAAATAAAATCCATTCTTCAAGGCTGACACCAAAGCTTCCTTGATTACACTGGCTCAAATGGACCCTCTAGATTCCCACAACCTTTGTTTATGCCATACTGGTCCCTTAGCACCTGGTAATTTCTATATGTATTTACATTTTTTACCTGCTCTACTAGATTGTAAGCATCTCAGTGGAGAAAACGTATTTGACACAATCCTGTCTCCTCCATGGTGTTCAATAAAACTTTGTTTATGCATCATAAACACCCTCTATATGGTGAATGAATGGACATTAATGCAATATTTTACTTTCGGATCTCCAGAGAAATAAGACAAGTATTGATGGATAAACTCTTATGGTACTGGCAATAAAACCTCTACTTCTACTACTACTATGAAAATATCATCATAATTACTATTATTCTTGTTTTATTAAAGTTACTGTTGAGTGCTTACCATGCACAATCTAATTTGCTGAGCACTTTATTAATATTATCTCATTTAATCTTCACAGCAACTCTAAGGTAGCAGATTCTAAGGTAGGTAGTATTAGTAGTCCATTTGTCTGAGGTCACAAATCTACTAAGTGAGAGGGTTTGGATTCAAGCCCAGGTGTGACTAAGGCCTATGTCAATGTTCTTGTTCACTAAATAATTTGTATCCAGTTTATCGTTATTCAGAAGGTATTCAAGATGTTTATAAAGGGGGTCTTCCCATGCCTACCTACTCACCCTGGTTCTTAGGTACAGGAATGAGGATCTAGAGTAGAAAAATGGTTCCATTCAGGCTTTGGAGACAAGCCACTATCATGTGGAAAGGAGTCACCTCTCATAATTTCCACTGGCAATGGACTAGGCCACCGTGTCAGCATGGTTCTCTTTGGTGCCACTGGAGCACTTTTAGAAGGACAAGAAAACCCTCTCAGCCTCTTGACCCCCTCACTGTCATGCTTTCTTCAGTCCATGTGGTCAGCTTGAACTTTAAAAGGGGTTTTGCTTAATAAGATAGACAAGTGACATTTCTGATTGCTCAGGGTCACCTGCTCTTGCTCTCCTTCACTCTTAGCCCATGGAATATCCTGTCTCCACTGCATGCATGCCTCAGGGCATAAACACCTTTTCCTCGGAACACTGGCATTGCCATCATTATATCCACCTCCGACGCCCTGCTCTGCACAGAGGCAAACTTGGTGCCTCTCACCCTCAGCTGTTCCACCGTGTCACTTTCACAGGCAGCAGGACACACATTCCAGAGCTGGATGGATTAACCTCCAAGATGACACACAGTTTTAGCCTTAGCCTCCCTAAATCCTCAACAAAAACTTTAACAGCCAGATCTGATTTAGGACCTTAACTGTAAATCTCCTCTCTTCTCATGCACTCACTAAAGGGATGAGTACAAACAATTCAGACCTTTTCTAATCATTTTTCTCCTATGTTTCCTGGAGAATCCAATGGATAATGGGTAAGAACTTTCATCATCATGAGCCTCATTGAAAGGCAAGCTAAAAAAGAAAGAGAAAAGAAAGAAACTGGAGGGTGGGGAGAAAGATTATTAAATGCCTTCTATGATTTGGTAAGCACAGATTATGAAACACGGATGGGAATTTATAAAAATATTTGAAGTAACATCATTCATTTATCAAAATGGAGCCAACTTGGTAGAATGTTAAAAATAGCTGTAACTGAATTTGTACTCAATTCTTAGAGCCATGTTGATCAGCAACTGAGCCCTACCATGAGAACAGATCTCCTTTTCACTCAAGTGAGGATCTGCAGGGGTATTTTCAAAAGTAAATAAATGGCCACAAAGAACAAAAAAGATCAGTAGAGAATTGAGTCTCTCAAGAACATCCCTGACAAAATAAACCCCATGTTTATGTATACTCCCTCAATTGGCCTGAGCCAGAAATCTCCCTTGCAACTTAAAACCGACTGCACAGGAGTTGAGAGAAATGTCCGGAATTAGCTTAGTCAAATACTGCCTTAAATAAATGCTCCTCTGGTGCTTAACAAGACGTTGGTGCCAAACAGCATAGTTTGACCATAGCAAATCCCACTTTTTTTTGCCATCATACATCACCCTATCTTTCCTTTGGTTATACGGCATTTTAAATGCAGACACATCTTAAAAATTCCAGTTGGTATATTTTAAAATAGTGTCTAGGTTTTTTCTGATTATAAATGTTAAGTTATCATTTTAAAAGAGTTTAAATCCTCAAAAGTAATAAATAAATAAATAAAAAACATCTGTATCTCATCTCCTTCCAGTCTTCCCACATATATACAAATTTTATAACAACAAACAGATTTTATATCCTTTTTTCATGTTAAGCCATCTTCAAAATGTGATTTTTTTACTTTATAACATTTCATCACATATAGTAAATATTTTAAAAATTTCCCATTGTTTGATTACTTTCAAGATTTTGTTATTATAAATAATACTTCATGAACATCCTTGAACGTAAAATTTTATTCACATATCTGAGTATTTACTCAAAATAATTAACTAGGATAAGAATTGTCAGGTCAGAGGGCACCTGGGTGGCTCAGTCGGTTTAGCATCCTACTTCAGCTCAGGTCACGATCTCATGGTTCATGGGTTTGAGCTCTGCATCAGACTCTGTACTAACAGCTAGCTCAGAGCCCGGAGCCTGTCTTTGGATTCTGTGTCTTCCTCTGTCTCCGACCCTCCCCTGCTCATGGTGTCTCTCTGTCTCTCGAAAATAAATTTAAAAATTTTTTTTAAATTTATTAAAAAAAGAATTGTCAGGTCAAAGTGGCATAGTATTTTAAAATGAGTATAAAACAATTTCACTTGAAAATATTGATATGCATCAAAGTAACTGGAGATGCAGCCACACTAGGTTGAGGAAACTTCAAAAACTAGCCCTTGAGTTGCCCAATGATACAACGAAGTTTCAATAACTTAGGTCCTGGGGTGTCCATGTTTATAAAAAACAACAACCACAACAACTAACTAAGCACAATGAATATATTGCATATCCACAGGTCCAACCTGTTGCTACCTGCAGTCACAGAATGTATTAATATGCATGACAACATAGTCATCATCTTGAGTTATAATTAATCACAAATGGAAGCAGCCTAAGAGAAGCCCTCTGTGTGCCACAATACTGCTTTTACTGTGCCTGCCACAGGGCTGAGAAAAAGATTCAACTCCAACAAAGCCAGTTACATGTTGGACATGATACAGGTTTCCACTAGGCCCTGCTCTCTTGTTATCACCAAGATATCATGTCCAAGAGTAGAGTGAGAGAAAGCCCGTTTTAAGAGATCTCTGCTTAAAGGCTGAATAGAATTCTAATATACCCGAGAAACCTCATCCTTTGTAAGGTAGGTGTCACATTGTGAGCTTACACTTCAGGGAAAATTTAAAGCAAGTGACCTTATGTTATCATTTTCCTAACACCATTCCTGAAAATTTTTCAACAAGACCATTCCAGCAAAAATAGCAGTCTTTCATTACACTGACATTCTACAAGTGAATTCCACAGACCCTACTTCTGATGCCTGAAGTTATTCTGTTTTCCTGAGACATTAGCCTCAAATACAGCTGACAGTGCTTCAAATTTGTACATGTTCTCTTCTCACTGTCTTGTGGCACAAAAGTCACCACTAACTCTGGCAATCCAGTCAGCTACATTTCATCCCATATCCATTATGTTCCTTTATGCCAAAGAACTTGATTTCCTAAGCCGTCTGAACTCTCTCAGTTCTCCTCAAATGCTATTTCTTTCCCTGACACAGACCCTCATCCTACCCACTCCTAGTCTAGAAGAATCCTCTGTATTTCAAAAATTATCACAAATGTCATCTCTCCTCATAACAATCCTTCCCAAGTTCTTCCAGTTAAACACAGAATTTTCTGCCTCAAGATTCCCATGGCACATTCATCCAGAACCATATCTATTGTGGTACTTTGTGACTCTCTATTTACTTGCTGACCTCCCAATTAGGGAGTAATATGCTTAAAGATCAGATCCATGTCTTTTTCATTTCTGTATCCTCAGAACCTAGAATATAGTTTATAGATATATGATTAAATCTGAAAGGACAATAAGCATGTAAGTAGCGTGATGAAATGCTACCTACAACTGAGAAAACAAAATAAATGTAAGGAGGGCACAAAGAACCCCAAGACATTCTAGCTATGAAGTGCATGGGCAGAGCATCATGACTTACTGTAAAGAACAACATGCTAGAATGTTTGCAAAACCAAACTGTAATAATAAAAAACATCCACAGTGTTATACTATGTGGCAATAATATTAATTTATTTCATGAAAGGGGGAATATCATCTAATAATAAATATAAGTTCTGTGAAGTCTCTCTGATATAATCCAAACCTTTTTTTTTTCTTTTGGTGCATTCTAAACATATTTGACATAAATGGTGTCAGAATCCCGTGCTAATACACATGAACCCAAAGTTGAATAGCAGGAATTAGAGAATTCCCAGCATTACTAAAGGAGAAATCAAGGGTTATCTTAGATATAAAGAGAGTACTGGTTCTCAACAGACCAAGAGCAGGTATTAAGGTCTTTTAAACTCTCAAACACTCTCATATCTTTCTGATGGGAAAGAAACAAGGACAACTGCTATAACACTAAGATGTTCCCAGGCTGCAAGAATAAGCAAGAAATATAGGAATTATATCATTTGGTTCCCACCCAAAGAAAGAGATGACCCCTTCCCCAATGTCCTTGGCAAGTGGTGGCTCTGGCAACTCTGCCTGTCTTGGGAGCTGGAGATAAAATGCAGAAAACAGGAAAGCTCCCGCCCATCATGAACCTGGCATCTAGTAGGATAGAAGGACAAAAAGCAAGAAAACAATATCACAAGTAAACAAAATAGTGTTGGTTATTGATCAGAGCTACTGGAAGAGAAAAGATGGCAGACAGGAAGTGGTTGCTGGCAGAATGGAGGGAACTTTAAAGAGTATAGTCAGGGAAATTCTTAGAAATAATATGTTGGCTGAGACCAGAAGGACAAGAGGGAGCCAGCCATGCCAACATCTAGGGGAAGAGCATTCCTGCTAGCACAAAGGCCAGTGTGACTAGATTGTAAGTAAGGAGGAAAGTGGTGTGAACAGTCCCAGAAGGAGACAGAATTCCCCAAATTGTGACCAAAAAAAAAGGTCCAAAAATGGGAGGCAGTGTTTCCCATCCAAACTGGTCAGCACTATGAGGATGTTCTCTCTTCCTGAGAGTTTAATGCTGCCTTCTTGTCCTTTACCTTTAGAAATTCTCACTTTTTTAAATATATTTTTTATTTATTTTTAGGAGAGAGAGAGAGACAGCATGAGCAGGGGAGGGTCAGAGAGAGAGGGAGATACAGACTCTGAAACAGGCTCCAGGCTCCGAGTCGGCAGTCAACACAGAGCCCAACGCGGGGCCCGAACCCACGAACCGTGAGATCATGACCTAAGTGAAAGTCGGATGCTTAACCGACTAAGCCACCCAGGCGCCCCTAGAAATTCTCACTTTAACATGAGCCCAGAAAGCAACACCCCCTTCTTCTCCAAGATAACCCTTCAAAAGTTTAAAGTGGCCACTTGATCTTTCCAGAGCAAGCAAACCTTATTCTTCTCCCACCTCGGGACATGATTCCCAGATGCTTCACCTTCCTATTCATCCTTTTCTAAATACTGTCTCATTAGGTAACATCCCTCCGGAACCATACCTTCAGAAATGAGCAGGCTCCCCAAATGCTAAGGGCTGTCGCAGCTTGGTTAAGATATGAAATTGGACAAACTAGGTTCCAAATTGGGTTCTATCACTTATCAGTTTGGTGACCTTAAGAAAATCAATCAACCTCTCTAAGCCTCTATCTCCTCATGTGTGAAATGGGAACTATAATATCTATATGGGAGAATTATTGTGAGGATGAAATAAGAGAATGTATGTAAAGCCCAAAGGGCCATGAATAGTATGTAGTAAATGTTCAGTGAAGTTTAGTTATTATAATTTTTATTAGTTGTTGTTATTATTGTAGTTGTTGCTGTTGTTGTTGTTGTTGTTGCTGTTGTTATATGACCTCCATCAGTCTCCATGTTGGTCTAAAATCCCTGTCTGTTCAAATGAAAGTTAAACACACATTTGTTTATGCTTTGCCTTGCTTTGTTCTGTTTGTGGTAGTGGGGTCCAGGGGAACAGATTGGTGGCTAGAAGCCATGTAAAGGTATACTAAATCTCTTTCTCTCAGTGTCTTTTGCATACAATACAATAGCCCTAATCTGACCATAGGAACAGAGAAAAGCCAATAAAAAGCTAAACCATAACACTGGAATGCATCTAGACTCCAGTTACCATAGAAATAAAACTATGTCCATATGACTCAGATAACCCTGCATATACTGAACAATGTTTGGTCACTTTTCCGGGAGCAAGACAATGTTCTCATGCATTCTTTCATTCCTCATCAGAGCTATCTCATAAGTCCTTAGCAAATACTTAGGAGTGGAGGAAAAGGGAAGTCAGTTAGGAGTCAACCTAGACTTACAGGATCACATTAGATGATGAAACTCACATAATCTTGGCTTTCAAAGGGATCCAAATAGTTCACATCAGAGGCACAGAAACAGAGGTCCAGAAAGGTAAAAGGACTTGCCCAAGGCCACCCCCCACTAATTTGGGTCAACCCCTGGACCCTTAATCTCTTCCCACAAAATGATCTTGAGTGAAGCAGTCAGAGGCCTGAGTCCCAGACAGGTCTCCTCTGCCCTCCTTCAAGGTATTCTTGCAGAACTGTCCTATAAGGCAGAGAAAGTCAGGTTCCCCCATTTCCATGGTTTGTATCCCCAGCTCATCTGATCTCAGAGTTCCTTAGGGAGTAGAAAGTCAAGGCTGGCATCTCCAAAGCTGCATAAATCTCTCACCTAAGGAACATCATCATTTTTCTTTTGTCACAACTCTTCCAGCCTAATATTTGACAGCTCCGATCAGGGACTGTCCAAACATTTATTAAAACATTTTAAATGATGAATATATCCAATTATTACTATTAATGCAGCTAATACTGACTAATGAGGGGGAAACGCAGGAGCTGGTGTCCCGCAATTCATTACCCCTGCCTTGTCAACAATTCAAAGCCCGAAACCTAATCATCCATACCGAGTCTTGTTATATTTCACACGTCACTTTTAATAAGTCACTCAGTGCCTATAAATTAATGTAACATGTCGGCGTTTATGAGTGCGGCTTTGTCGCTGTTAACAAATGATGTTCTGGCCCAGTCTACAACAGCTAGGCAGTGACGAATGATGGAAGATGATTTCTTTCCAAACTATAAACTATACACTGGGGACTCCAGTATATATATATATATATATATATATATATATATATATATATATATACACACAACACACATATATGTATATATCTCCACATATTACATATATCTAAGCACACACAGAGATATCCACACAAATTAACAAAGCATGCCAACACACACACAGACACAAATGTGGAATAAACATGATGCATAATTTGTGGTAAAGAGCTGTGTAATAACCCCTATACTTTCTTCTCCAAATGATTAAATATGCAGCACTGGGAACCATAACGGTCCCATAAATGTGGTCAATGCTGATTTCAAATTTGTTATAAGTTCTGGTCTGTTGCTCCTGGCCAGGTTTCAGGACAACCTGACATCCCAACTAATAATGAAGGCCAAGCAGTGTCGGTAAAAAGGGGTGGGTCAATGTTATAATGAAAATACCAATAGTTAGAGAAAGGGTCCACATTTTTATGGTAAAATTAATGATCACTGGATGTTGAGACGGAAGAGAGTACTCATTCGCTTCTAAACAGACCTGAATAATTTATATTGCCTTCTAAGCCATGACTTCGTATTTTATAAAACCATTGGCATGTAATTTGGGTGTAACCCAACCTCTGTATTTTCATAGAATTCAAGAGTCAAGAAGAGAGGATGCTTCCCTAACAGGTGTCCTTTTTTCTTACTTTGCCATGCCCAAGGAAGCTCTGGCACCTACAGAAGAGTCTGGTTCTTCACACATGTAGGTTAAGTACGACGCAGTGACAAAACTCCAGGGACAAAGAAGACCAGGAATTTCCTGGCAAGTTCATCTACATTTAAGGCCATAGTGGGGCACCTGGGTGGCTCACTCAGTTGAGCGACCGACTTAAGCTCAGATCATGATCTCACAGTATACGGGTTTGGGCCCCGCATCAGGCTCTGTGCTGACAGCTTGCTCATACTCTGGAGCCTGCTTCAGATTCTATGTCTCCTTCTCTCTCTGTCCCTACCCCGTTCATGCTCTGTCTCTCAATAATAAATAAATGTAAAACAAAAATTAAAAAAAAAAAGGCCATAGCTTCGTGGGCTGAGTTCTCAGTGTAGACAACAACTCTCTCCACTTGCCTTGATTTTGGAAAAACACAAGGCTGCATTTTTTGGAGTGTACCAAAACTTCCAAATAGTTATTTTCACCATATTAATATTATTATTATTTTCTTTCTCTCTGCCATCCCATCTTAACTCCAGAAATTAATTTGTTCTAATAAACAGTAAAAATAACAAAATTGGAAAACTATGTATTTGAAAATCTGAAATGGGTCCTACAGGATCCTTATTATACCTCCTCTTTGACAGGCTTTCAACCATTAGCTCTCAGAACTCATTTCCCCTTATCTTTTCAACTTGCCCACAAAATCCAGAAGATACCATCACCATCTGATGGTACAAACTCTACGAAAACTTTTCAAAAAACCTCCCCTGAAGGTTGTACATCTGTATCTGAGAATTCTATATGTAGTTTTGTCCCAAGGGTTTAGCTCAAACCCAGTGACCAAGATTCAAATTAAAGTTATCCAAGAAACAAATAACAACAAAAATAGGTTCTACAAATCTTTTGCCGCACTTCCCATTCTGCCATTAAATTAACATTCATAAATAAGAGCTTTAATTTAACTGCCAACACCAAGATTCATGTTTTATAAACCCAGAGTTTACAGACTTTAATTTTATATGTGGCTTAGAGTTTAGGTCTTTCAATCTATATCCCCGAACACTGACATACTAAACATGCTTGTTTTTTTTTTTCTTAAAAAGATCACTCAAAAATGTAAAGAAAACTAAAGTAAGCAGTGCCAACATGTTTTCATTACATGTTTATTACAAAAGTATTTGAGTCGGGCTTAGTCCGGCAGGAACTGCATTGCCCAATTTGTTTTCCTAGGGTCTGTGAAGGTCTAAGTGAAGTCTAACACCCTTCACACACCCTCAGAGAATGGAGAGAAACTGACAGTGATGCAATGGCATTCTTTTTCTTGTTATTTGAAAATTGAGCAATGTCTGATGCGCAGGAAAATGGTTTGAAAGTACAATCTGAGGTCACATACCACACAGCCAATTGGAAAGGCTAGTGGACCAGTGAGTTGAATAATGACTTGGTGCCCCAGTCTACTGGGGTTTGCACAATTTTTGGGCAATAAAGATGCGGAAAATACTGCATGGTAGGCAAAAGCCATGGCAATACCTTGCCAGGGGTGGGGGTGAAAATGGCATAAGCAAAACTTGAGGTGATTTCAACATGTGTTGATGTTGAAAGCATTCACTTGTAACCTACTCTTGAAACGACTCGAAATGACTTCATAAAGCCAACTCACAGCAACTGAAGGAAGTCTCATGTTCCCTTGACCAAAAGGGAAAGGGAAAGAAAAGAAGGATGACCGGTAATATTCCCTCAGAAGGCTGAAGGGAGGGCTGGTGTCTTCTGGAGTGTGTCAGAAGGAAAAGACACTTGCAAGGGGTGTGTGTGTGTGTGTGTGTGTGTGTGTGTGTGTGTGTGTAAAAGTGAGGCAGAAATGGAAGACACTAGAACTCTGGGCACAGTGTGGAACAAAATGCAGAACACTGTCTGCTCTGGTCTCTCTATAAAGATATCAACCCAGGAGGAGACAGCTGAAAAGCGCTTTCCCAGCAGAGGCCTTCACAAGGCGCAGCAAAATCCCGCTGGGAATAGGGACAATTTGCATAACAATGTGCTGGTGCTTATCAGGGGACCCAAAGGGTTGGATACCCTTAGAGAAAACACCACACTTTTCAGTCCAGCCCATTGCAAGGAAGGGCATTGCGATTTAGTTTGTGGGGGCAGAGAGGACCTCACCCCTCTCTTAGTATTACTTTACCACACAGAATCAGTGAAACTCTCATACTTCCTCTTCCAAAGCATTTGTTTTGCCATATTGGCAGTATTCTTTTCTTTCTGCCCCAGCTCTGGCACAGGTACTCATACGTACTCCTCCCAAATTTATTTTGTTTTTATCTTGGGATATCTTTTTCTTTTATCTTTTATCAACTCCAAACTTTCCTATTCCTTTTTCACTTCCCTATCCTGCCTTTTCATTCAGACAGGGATTTAGAATCATGCATGACAATTCAGTTCTCCATCTTGTGAACACTGGAAAGATTGTCTTTATTCTTTCATGAAGATGATTGGAGAGTCTATTCTCTGCTGCTCTAGAGGGCACCTATTTTGTTTGCCTTTCTTTTGAATTTGAAAGAGGCATGTCTGAGGGTGATATTTATTCCTGCTGTTTTGTTTTGAGGACCAGGTAGAGACTGTTGAAGAAAGCCAAGAAAACCCAGAGAAGGCATAATTCTAATTTCACAAAATGCCAGACATTCATAAAGAATGGAATTTCATGACCCAAAGCTGCTACTATTTATCAACAAGCATTCCACCTGATGCCAATAAAGATTTTCTTGCCAAAGCACATTGGCTAGGGCTAGATACAGAGGGCTGAAAACAGGTGTGCATGCCCTCCGCTTCAACCACAGGTGACATAACACTTGGCCATGTTACTAAATATACAATGTATTACTAGAACTGAGGTGATATGAAGATCCTGACCTACTCTTTAATGCACTCAGCCTTTCTGGAGACCCACATCATTTCTGGATGTCATAATTTAGGATAGACAAGAGGAAGAGTCAGAAATGGGAAACAATAAAATTTCATGTAGCACCTACTATAGGCCCTGGATGACATTAGATACTTTCAACTATTACCACCATTTTAACTACAAGAAACCTAAGGCTTAACCACACAGCCCATGGCCACAAAACAAGGTAAGAGCATATCTGAAATCTGAACTGATATCTGATTGACTCAATTGCCCTTGCTCTTTGCATTTGTGTATATTTAGCATACAATGTCAGAGGACTCAATGCAATGTCATAGGGAGAATATCTGAAGGAACATGTACTCTGAAGGAGAGAAGCCTTGATGAAATGAGGCAATTGTTTCCAATATTTAAACTATTTGCTCTGTGGCTTAAGCAGCAGCTCTAGTCTTAAAAAGTCCATTAGAAAGAACAAGGACTAAAGACTAAACATTTCATCAAGCAGATTTCTGTTCAACAGAAGGAAAGAACACTGTCATGGTAAGAGAACACAACCTTATGAGATGATGGGATCCCCATCATTGCACAAGTTCAAGAATAGACCAGACACCACTTGGCAGAAATATCAAAGCAGTGAGGTGCTTATATAGGTGGACATTATTTTCCCTTCAAGTCATGAATCCATGACCAGCAGAAGCTTAGAAAATTTCAACTTCTGACATGCCGATGCTGCTGAAAACAGATTAAGAAATCAATCAAATATCAAGTGCTTAAAAAAAACAAAGTTCTAAAATTCTTTATTACCCTCCACTCCTTTCTTATTTAATTATACTCTAGACACAGTTGACCCTCTTGGGAAAATGCCATACAAATGAATTAACACAACTGTCGCTATTAGGAATAGAATAATAACAATAACAATAATATTATTCCCATCAGAACAGGGAGAAAATAGTCAGCAAGTCATTCTTATATACGATCACGTGTCTACAAAGGCAGAAATAAAAGGTGTTCAAAAAGCAGTCTTGTTTAGGTTATGGCAAATGGTGTTCTGACTTTATACAGGGGTCAGGGATCTGAAGCCAATCACAGGCGCTGTATGAACAGGGAATGAAGGAACCATAAAACATAAGAATAGAGAACATGGAATTTAATCATGTCTTTCTACAGATGTGGAGATAGAAGCTCAGATAACTTGATGGACTTCCTCAACGACACACATTTCATTAACAGAGAGTTGGGGCCACTACCTTCCCCAGATTTGGCCTTATGGTCCAGGACTTCTTTTCACAACAATGCACCAAATTCACCCTTTTAAACTGCACTTTCACAAAGCATTAGGCACCAGTTTGGAAGAGTCAGAACCAATGGGATGAAAGCCTAAAATAAGACCAACAGTTACCAGAGCAGGTGCAGAGGTACTTGGTAAAACTACAGCTGTGGCTTTTCCAAAATGCAGCATGTTGATGGAAAAAAATTTTTAAATGCTTCACAACTCAATTCTGTTGCCAAAACAGACACAAACAGGTAGCCAGGAGGACAGTTTTCCCAGCCCCAAGGTGGCCTTAAGCTTCCTTCTGTCTTTAGACAAGACTTCCCTATCTACCCAGGTAGAAAGGTTTCAGTCTGTTCTCTTTGGACGATAGGATGAAGGTAAATAAGAATGTAAGACATCCACATCTGAATTTTAATTTTAAAGACTGCTTAGCACACAACTCACTCTTGTCAACTGAGTTGTCACAAGCTCCTAAGAACTATATAATTTATTCCTGGGCTACCCCCCAGTGTACAGACACAGGCATTTACTCTGCAGGATACACTGAGTAAATGAAACAGTGATCTAATTTCATTTTCAATCATACTTCACTTTTCTGTGTGTATATTTTTAAGGAAATATTAGTTAATCAGAGCCCTGCTATCTAGCATTAATTCAAATACAATGGATATGTGCTAAGCTATTAGGACATGCCAGGAGTTGTTGCTGGACATAGGCCAGAAGTCCCCCACAGCAGACTCTTTAGATAACAAAACCAACTAATATTCTGGCTTTACTGAGAAATGTAGCTTGTCCAAGTGTTCTTCTGCAGAGAGTTACACTAATTTCCTATACTCCTCTCAACATTAATCCACAAGATCCTCTGCAGTTAGCATTCTCCCAGAGCCCTAAAAACCCTTATTCATTAATGATAGTCAATTTCACCCCCTACACCATCTTACTATGGCAGAGATGGGACTCTTATATCTTTAGGAAAAAAAATTCATCAATACAGGTGGCTCTTCAGTCAGTAAGAAAGGAAAACTGAACAGAACCTCATTTAGTTAGTGGAACCTATACCATGTGAAGACAAAGACAGTTGAGTTGCATAAAACTGACTGCCTTCACTCACTCCATCATTTTTGTTTCTGTACCCTCTTTGTGCTCATCACCCAACCCTACCTCTCTGGAATGATTCTCCGCTGCTCTGGCACTATCATAGAATTCTCTGAACTTTAGTCATTCATTCAAGCATTTCATAATTTTTGCCATGTTTACATAATACCTATATATTTAATAATTTATGGATATCGACTCACTTCTTTTTTCCAATAAGTTTTTTTGATGACACTTTCCATTGTTCTTATGAATGCAGACCAATGCCATTTTCCTTAGACAGAGGGAAGCAATACAAATAAAAGCAAGTGAAAACAAAACAAAACAAAATTTACTAAATTTTGGCTAAACACTGTTTCTTGCCAAAGGGCATTTATTGAAAATGGAGATGAAGCAAGTGTGAGAGAGGTGTTAAAGACAGATTAGCACCAAACTGGGACCCAGTCCTAATCAGAAGGACTAAAAGAAATTTTACATGGAATTACTTCCTCATTACCTGATCCAGTGTTATGCAAAGCCACATATGGGTACCGCTTAAAAATCACCTGCCTGCCAACTTAAAATCATCCCCTGCACCACCAGCAGTATGCAGGTGTATTTTGAGAAGCAGCGAATTGGCTGATAGAGGTGTAGAAAAGTGCACATCGTACGTAGAAGGGAAGGCAACCTGTGTGACAGAAAGAAGGCTAAAGGGAAAAGATCGATCAGTCTTGGGAGAGGAGATAGAGGAAGGTTTGTTAAATGATTTGTATAGAGTTGGAAGTCCCTAAACCAGCAGAAAATTCATGACTTTCCACTGGTGCAGGAAGAGAACTAAAATATATCAGCAGTAGGTTATGAGCTGCCATGAATTTTTCTACCTGTTTTTCCTCTTGAAACATGGAAAATGGCAGTGAAAAACCAGAAAAGTACACTCTGTGATGAACCAGGCTTTTGATATTGATTGACATTAGAATGTACTTTTGAAACTAAATAATAAGAAAGAAAGAAAGAAGGAAAGAAAGAAAGAAAGAAAGAAAGAAAGAAAGAAAGAAAGAAAGAAAGAAAAAGAAGGAAAGAAAGAAAGAAAGAAGAAGGAAAAGGAAGGAAGGAAGGAAGGAAGGAAGGAAGGAAGGAAGGAAAGAAAGAAAGAAAGAAAGAGAAAGAAAGAAAGAAAGAAAGAAAGAAAGAAAGAAAGAGGAGATAACTACAGGATATTCCCACCCTTGAATAAATTCCAAAACAGTATGATGTATGTGGAATAGAGATCAAGTTGGCAGAAAAGAGAAAAGAGCATTAGGAAGGCAAAATAAATAGGTGCAGAGAAACTGTCACATAACTGAATTGAGACTCAGTATTTAATTAGGGACAGCAAGCTTGAAAGCCTCCTTGGTAAATGTCTACCTAAACCAACCACGTGTTGGTTAACACGGAGACATACAAACTGATCAATAGTACAAAACAAAAGGGCTCAGGTATTCATGTAGAGTCATACATCATTTCAATAAATTATGCTGTGTGTAACGATAGGGTTTTTTTTTTTTTAGAACAATCATTCTGGGATCAAGAGCTAAATCATTTCAGCCGCATCTTGATTTCTGCAAAACTCGGCAGGAATTATGAGGCTTAACAGCATCCTGACAATTAGCATATTATAAATACAAAAATGATATATTAAAGGGAGAGGAGGGAAAAAAAGGCCAGCGTTTTACACCTACAGTAATATAATTCCACTACTTAATGCAAAGTAACAGGCCTCAGAGTGTTTGGGATCCTCTCGTATGGTGTTATCTTCTCTATCAGTAAATGAGACTATGTGAACAGTACAACCTATAAATAATTCAAGGCCTGAGATGGCAATTATAGAACCATGCACAACTAGCATGAATATTTTATGAAGGCTAAAACAGCCCTCAGAATGAATCATGGAGAGATGAACACACACACACACACACACACACACACACACACACACACACACACCAGGCAGTTTTGGCCAAATTGTATTCCAAGACAAGGCTTCTCTTTGATCCTGGGCACACCTTTATTTTACAAGAACAGTGCCCACAGTTACATATTTTTCCTTTCTTGAATTTATTTCTTAAAATCCAAATACAGAGAAATGGGGGAGAAGATTTGCCGGGAAGGTAGAAGAGCTTGAAATAGAGGAAGAAAGACAAGCCATTTTTAACCTGAACTTGGGCAGAGAATTCTGAGCAATTTTTTTAAACCTCTCCAAATGGACTCTACAGAAAGTATAGAGTTCCAACACATCAAAATTGAAACTAAAACCAGTATCACTTCTTTATGACTCAAGCAAAAACACATCCTACTCGAAAACTTCCCTCGTATAAATAAGCTTTTATTTCTAATTATTCCTTGAGGAATACCTGTAATCCCTGCTTTCACTGCATTTATAAGACAAAACAAATATTACTGAGCCATAAGCCTGAGCAAACAAGGTACTATATTTAAAGGAACAGCCCAGATGTCATACTTCACTGGGAAATGAGCAGTTCTATAAGTCCCGGGCTGCTTCTGTAACCAAAGGATGTGCATAGCTGGAAAAAAAAATGAAATCATATGAATTTATGTTTTGATTTCACTGTGCAATGTACTTGTGCTATTTGAATAAGAGTTAATATTCATTTGAATCTTGCAGAGATTAGTATTCATCTTTTTCACCCGTCTCTTATTTACACATACTCAATAATATCCATGTGGTTAGAGAAAACACTATTGCCTTCACACAGTCAATTTTAGCATAACCCACTTGCTTAATTACAACCTAAAACTTTTCAGACTTCTCGCAGTGTCTCACACGAGACCTCCAGATTTATGATACTTTTGGTATGACTATATGCATTTTCCTCCTGGTTACAACGAAAAGAACCTTTAGAAGTCTAGGGTCTTAATACAAGAAAGAATCGTAGATGTCATCTGGTTTGACTCCTTTATTTTGCAAATGAGAAAAGTTTACAAATTAGTTGAAACAATAGGACCAAAAATAATATAAGATATAATAATATTGGAAATGATACAAATCAGTAACAACTTCAAATATTTATAGAGAGCTTACAACAAAGGCAGGCAGCATGCTTACAGACTTCTGTCTCCCCTGGCTCTCCCTAACTCCTCTACTAGGTAAGTCCCATTGTTGCCCCCATTTAAAGATGAGGAAATGCAGGGAACAGAGGCTTGGAGAGGTTAAGATTATCTTCTACCCTGAGTCCCATGACCCTTCCTGTTTGCTGCACACTTTGGGGAGGCACATCAGAATTCTCTCCTTAAGCCTTTTATGATATGGAATCATTGATTTTTACTGGAGACTTCCTAAACATGAGACACAGTGATGTTTTCCATTTTACTGTGCCTGCTGCTTTGTAGGACTTCCGAGGGCAAAGAAAAAAAACAAAACCCAAAACAAAACGGAAGCTCCTACAAATTATGCAAGAACGTCAAGAAAAACAATACATTTTCATAAAATGTTTGGCATTCCCCTATCATTCAGTTTTAAAAGTTCTGAGCTACTGCCCAATTAGGTGTACCTCTCACGCCAGATTCAGGCCTGAAAGCACCTTGAGACTCCGTATAGCCCGAGGCAAGAAATTGAGACACCACCTACAGCAGCCAATGGGCAGCCTGGTCTTGTGTTTTGATAGCCTTCTTTTGGTTTTATTAATATAAAGGAAATAAAAGATAGCATGATTCCCCCAATCACCACCTCTCTGCTCATGCCCAGGTCTGGACTTAAATATCAGAAGGATAACACAAGCAGGGCTTTTGATACTAGTGTACTAATCTGGTATAACCGATTATTATCCTGTTTGCTCTTTCCTTTTAAGTGTTCACTCCAAAATATGCATGACTTCAGACCACAAGGTCAGAGAAATACGCTGTTAGGTTGTAAGAGTTTAAGGACCTGAGGAAACAAAGTGGCTTTCAGAATGCATTTCCCTCAGACCTCTCCCTCTGCACCTCCTTTTCCCACTGCGCCCAGATTTCAGAGCTGCGACCCTGCAGTTCCAAACCCAAGCATGAGAAGGTGTTCAGAAAAGAAAACCCAAGTAACAATAAAAACCACTCTCTGGACCCTTGCCTCCTTTCTTCGTGTAGACTCTAGGGAGCTGGAGTGTCATTTATTATTTACACGCAACTGAATGGGTTAATCTTTTCTTTTCCTTATTTTGACAACCATGTTTATCTTGTGAAAAGGCTAGCAGAGGCGCAGTGTGGCATTGGAGTGCTAACTGCTAACACATGGGCTGTGCTACATCTCGGCAAAAATTTCTTTCATACTTGTACAGGCACCCCGGCCAAGATCAACACCATGAGTTTGATTTTCTTCATCATGAATTGACAGCTTATTTATCTCCATGGAAGAACTTTTTAAGCCCTTTAGTCATCCAGACAACTTAGGAGGCATTCAGCTGACTGTTCAAAAATATTATTGTAGCTTCATAAGAAATAGAGACTAAATTATTTCATTCCTGTTAAGCCATTCTCCCTTTAAAGAGACATTTTGGTGACCCTGAGTTATGAGAATAGCCAAATACCATAAACACACATGCATACAGACCCCTTTCAGTTATTATTCTATTTTGGAGGCCATTTTAGAGCTAATATCATGCTGATAGTAAAAAGTTTTGTGACGATGTACACTTTCCATGGATTCTCTTTCCAATAACACTCAGGAAGCCTCATTGGAATAATTAGGGAAGAAGTCATTTCCTTTTGCCATATCTTGGTCTAGAAAGAATAGCTTCTGATGCCTGTGAAACCAGCAAGAAATAGAAGGCAAATGCCAACTCCTGAGTCACAATGGAAAAGAACATAACCCCATGTGACTGCCGCATGGAACCAAAACCAAGTGCAGCTCCGTCAGGCTCTCTCTTCCAGAGGGAGACGGCTGCTGGTCCCAGGAGAAGTTTAAATAAATTTGCAAGCAGAAAACGACCCAGAAATACTAACAAATTGGGTACGCAAATGCAGAATCCAAAATATATTTTCACTGGTACCAAAATATCTGCAGTTTTACAACTAACAATAGTGAAAATACTGACCTGCTATGGCATGAGGCAGATCTGTATTTGTAACTGTCAGGAAAGGGGGAAAAAAAAAAACACCTGTAAATAAGAATGAGACACGGGGAGAGGGAGAGGAGAAAGAGCAACGTTTATTGGATAAATTACAGTGACTTCTGACTACAGGGCCTCCCAAGTCAAAGCTGGTCCCACCTCTTTGGGAGAATAGCATCAATTAAGACACCAGTTTTGGGTGTTATGATTTCTGCCTAACAATCGCAACAACAGAAAATATTTACTGATTCCTTGCTGTGGGCCAGGTGACCTGCTAGATGGTTTATCTCATTTAATCTCATTATCTCATTTCATCCCTGCAGCAACCGTCTGATATAGCTATTTTCTATTATGTTTCTTCATTTTTCAAGAAGCTAAAGCTGAGACAAGTTAAGTAATTTGCCCGAGATCACATGTTTCTACTATTAGCTAGCCTAAATTTCTTCACATATTCCTGAAGTCCAATAAATGGAAGAAATTAGATTCCCATGATTCCAAATTTTAAATTGAAACTCCCAGTTTTTTCTGTCAAGCCCTTCTCTCTTTATTCACTCTTCCCTGATTCTTACCATTCACCCTGCCATATTATTATCAAATGTGTCCCTTTTGTTGCCTCCTGTTTATTGCATAAATGCTTGGAGTAGGATGGTTGCTCTGTGCAGAATGAAACTGGGGACTTCAGTACTATCAATAATCACAATGGTGAACATATAAACTGGAGGCACCCTTTTTGTTTCTGATGTGGCCAAATACGATTCACTCAAACCTAGCATTTGCAAGCTCAAGGGAGTTTATGATCCCTTGCATATGCTCCCTTGCATATGCTCAAGGGAGAGAATGCACGTATCAAGGTGAGCTTGGCAAAGAAGCTGTCCCGAGAGAGAGGAAAGTTCAAGTGGAAATGCTCTTGTGTATTTCAACCTGAATGTCAATGAATGTGAGAAAAGAAAGGTCCAGAGCAAATATTACAAAGTTGCAAAGGAAGAAGCTTTGCAAAAAAGAACATCGTAAAAAAGAACATCGTATGGAAGGGCAAGATTGAGAAAAACAAAATCATTTTCAAAAGTTGGAAGTTTGAATTTATTAGCAAAGAGAAAAAAAGCGGAGGACGATCTAGTGCTTGATTAGCCTCATGTCTCTAATGTGGTGTGAATACAAATAATTCGTATAATCTCAGTGAGACTGTGAAAAACGAGGGTACAGACCAGGCTACATGCCTTTTTCTCTCTCCCTTCTGAACCAGACTGTGCTCGAACGTTAGCACAGGGAGGGCAGTTAGAGAATACCCGGTAGGATCACCTCATTTTACACACAAGTTGCTGAAAACGCAGAGGAATTACAGGATGGGTCCAGGCCACACCAGGCCTATGGATTCCTTTGCCCTGCACACTTTTCAAACTGCCCTGGTGCCTCTTTTAGGAGGTTCTCAATAACTCTTCAAGAAGCACTGTCAAACTCCAGGCACTCTGAGAAAGGAATGAGTGCTGAATGTGCTGTCCACATTCAGACCTCAGGCAAACACAGGTACTCCGCCACCCTGCCCCCGCCATCCAAACCTTGCTCCACTGGCCTATAAACAAGAGAAACTGCAGTTTTAGACAAATGGGTAAGGATACTATGAAAGCTCAGAGTTAATGATCTTTAAATGAGGAGGGTGAGTCAGAAGTGTGGAGGAAAACAAGTTTGAAGGATTTATTATCAGTCTGGCCATAAAGATTATTAGGGAAGACATGCTGAATACACACACACACACACACGCACACACGTATATGTTCCCACACTTGTATGCCCAGCGCTGTATTAACATATGTACATATTTGTTCAACAGAATCCTTCAAAGTCCTCTCCCTTAGAGTCATTTTCAGACATTTCTCAAACATGATGCAGATCAAAATGCAATATACAAAGTCAGGTAATGTCCCCGGCATCAAATTAAAATAGCTAACCGGCCAACAGATGGCAGCTGAAGCAAATCACTTGCCGATTTAAATAAGAACGGCATTCAGTTCAGTCGCACTCATTTTTCCAGACAGAAGTTGACTGCTAAAATGAAATCAACTTCAGAGCCCAGTTGTTTGTAGTATGAAGGGGAAATTACAAAAAACAAAAATGCCTCCTTTGTTCCTGGAACCTGGGGTGATTCACAAGCATGGACATCCCCAGGTTTTTTATTTTAAATCACTAAGGTGGAAATGTCATTCACCCAGGAGGTTATTGATTAAAATAAAGAACAGGAATGTTTTCTGCATGAACCTCCCTTCAGCTGGCAATGTTACATCACTTAGATACTGAAAGAAAAGAAGGGGGGTTGGGAACGTCAGAGAGGAAGGTTCAGAACAGTCACAGACCAGGAATAAATAACACAAAGAAGCTTTCTGGCCTGAGGATAGAGGCAGAGGTTGGCATTATTTTACATTAGAAACACTTCGTATTCAAAACGGTAATTGATAGCAGTGAAGTGTTGGGGAAAAGAGCCACTTGCGTTCAGGCAGGCTGCCCTGCCAATCAAACTCAACCTTTCTTTGAATGAATAAAAGCTTCATTGCCCTATTATGCTGATACAGTCAGACAGTACTAAAGTAGCCTGTTTGTCAAGTTTATGTGCACTGCCCCAAGCTACTTAGATTCTGGTGTTTAAATAATTCCTTCAAAATCAGCCATGATTTTGGATACAGTTCTCTTTTTTACCAACATAGTGTAAATTTTACCCTGGAGTTGCCCATGACTGGCCACAGATGGGGGGAGGGGTATATTTCTCTCCTTATTTTAATACAAGGAGGGCATTTGGCTGTCTTTTGTTTAGAATCTGTGGCGCTGAAGTGTTCTGCACACAGTCTGTGAGTGCTGCGGGCTGTCTGAAGCCTGCAGACATTTGCCAGATTCTGTATTCCCAGCTCTACAGGAAGTCAGTGTAGAAACATCTCCCCATCGCCTCTTCTGTCATCAGGGATTTGGGGTAAATAGCACCAAACCTTGCCTGCTACTAAGTGATCAATGAAAACTAAAGGACCTGGGGGGATTTTTGCTTCCTAAATCCCAATCCTTCTCTGCCTCCAGCAGCACTTCAGTGCTTTGGGCACAGAAAGGACTAGAAGGTTACACAGTGCCCCCCTACCAGCAATGCAGGGATCCTGAGGAGAGTCTGTTGACACTGAGAGTTTCAGGACCTCAAGAGGATTGACAATGAACCTGTCCTCCATCCCTGCCTTCACAGCCCTATGTGCCTTTGACTTCCCAGTTGCTTCTGCTTAAAAATGCATGTGACAAAATTGCTTTGTATTTGCAAAGAAGGAGTTGTGGGTAACAATGAACATGCAATTGGGCTGGAAATAGATTTATCAGGCTTCAAGGATTATTGTTTGCTGAGAGATGGTACACACATTACTATTTCACAGTTCAGCTATGACATTATTAACCTACTGTGCAAGGATTTTATTGCCAGATTGGTCCATTTATCAAAAATAAGAGAAACTCAAAACCCCATAAGGAAGTTAACATTTCAGGCAGGCTTGGCTTTCACTTAATGCCATTAATCTATCTATTTACACAAGAGCAAGAAATGTTCATTTAGTAACGTCTCTTCTTTTGGTATAAAAGCTGCGCGATGGCACTGGATGCAAGCATGTGAATGTCATGCTCATTGTCACAGGAAAAATGAGTGTTTTCTCCTTAAAATGAGTTTGAGTCCCCAGGGCCTGCCACATATACTGGGTTGCCATGTGCTAGAAGCTTGGTGTTCAACCAGCAAAGGAAGGACTAAACCCAAGTACTAGAATATTTAAATGCCCAAGCTGGAAAGAGAGGTGTGGAGGAAAGTGGACACTCCTAATTATTTTATGACAACACACAAGATAAAAATTCACAAAGTTTCTCAAAGGAAAAAAAAAAACCTTATCCAACCTTTTCACAACAATGAGCCCTTATAATAAAATAGAACAGAAAGTGATGGCAAGCAACTCAATAATTCATACAGATGCAATTGATTTTGTACTACAAAGATAGTGGTCTTTTGACATAGCTTCTCCAATAGGAGGTTTCAGTAACACAAGGATATTCATGGAGCAATACACATGATCATGTTACACATCACCGAGTACCCGGCAGTGTATGTTCACCCCGAGATGTCACACGGCCCTGCTGTTCATGCACGAAATCTGCATGACACTTAGAAATTTACTCTCTGTGGATAAAAACACAGCCCTTAAAAAAAAAAAAGAGGGAGCAAAACGACTTGGTTTCCACGCCTCAATCTTTCTTTGGTTTCCTCCTTCACTCTTTGCTTTATTATTTCTTTATGGGAGAGAAGTCACTCTCTAAGCCCATAAAATGTCTGCAACCACTAATGTTGATCCTATCAATCTATTTGTCTTTAAAAAAATGTATATATATGAAAAAGTGGAGGGAGGCCATTGAGAGAAATAGGAACACTCATTTTTGGTGCTTTTTTTTATGTATGTGTGTGTATACATATATATGTGTACATGTATATATGCATGTACATTTTAAGAATGTCACTTTCAAAAAAGAATGCCTCTTGTGACTGCCTGCCTTCACTTTTTTATGTACATATATGTATATATACACACACATATCAGTATAAATAAACACATATCCAGGCTACATGGATAGTTCATAAAACATCCAGAAAATGCTACTGAGCCCCTCTATAGAAAAGGCAGTGTACTCATTGGAATAATAAGTACTCCATAAATGGTAGCCTTGAATCAGTACCAGGAACTGTGCCGCATGCCTTACAAACATGACTGTATTCAGTCCTCCTAACAATTCAGTAAGAGTAGTTAGCCCTATTTTAGGACTGAGGAGGCTGAAGTTTGGGCAAGTTGTGCAGCTTCCCCAAGTCACCCAGCTGAGAAGCTCAAGAGCTGGGTTCTGCCTGCACTCTCCCTCTTCTGCTGCTAATTACCTCACTCTGGCACACCCAAGGAGTCAGGAGGAATGCAAGTATCAAGAAGTGGCCCCTGCCCTTGAGGAGCTCACAGTCTAGTATAAAAGCCACATACACACTGAACTAATATGGCAGAAACAACTGCCATCTCATCAGGACAAAAAGTTAGGGGGCACATGGCAAGCTCAGCATGGATGTGGGGCAGAGCTGGGAGGTCTTCTTAGAGGCTGAGTTTGCAAATGGGCACATACACACATGCACCACAACAGGTACACAAATGCCCTGCACCTTTGAAAGTCTCTGGCATGACGCCGTCATTTGTTAAAGTTTTCTCCTCTGAATGCTAAAGTTAGTGTTTTCAGAAGCTTCTTTTGGGTTATGGAACAGAACAGCTGTAGTGATACTAACCAAATCTCATCCATTTCAATTATTATGAGTCCTCTTAATACGGTAAGTGAGGTGACACCCACTTTTTGGGGTGATCAAGCTGGCTAGATGGTAGTACTGTTGGTTCTGTGATAGGGAGAAGATCAGTTAATAATGAGCATGCTCCAGGGGTGTTGCGAGGGGCAGAAATGGCACCATAACACCATATTATCACCATATTATCTGAGGTCTATTGAACACCTGCTATAGGCCAGGCACTCAGCTAGCACTTTGTCCATGCCTGCCCATCAGATCTTCATAACTACTGTGTGGGGAACATACTAGCTCCTTTACAGACAAGGAAACAAGGTCCAGAAAGTCTAGACAAGTCATTTATATGTCCCACTACTGAGTGGCAGAACTGGGATTCAGTCCCAGCTCTGTCAAGTTCCAGAGTCTATGTTCTTAATCATTATTCTCTGCCATGATGTTCTGTATCTTTTTTATCTTTCTCTTCCTAGCACAGCACAAAAAATGTGATTGAATTTAGTGAGTCTACTATGCAAAGTACCTAGTGAAATACTTTGTGCCCTCCCCATGACTTCCCAGCCCCCACTCCAAGTGCAGTTTGAAGGAGGTTGCTCTAATGCAAAAGGAAGAAAGGAAACAGGCCTAAGAACCTGGCCTGGCTGGCAACACTCAGTGTGAATGGGAAGGTGTGCTGCTGCCGGTGCCCAATCCTCCTGTCCTAATCCTTAAAAACGACCTACCAGTGCCTGCCTTCCAGATTACCTACAAGGAAATAGCTGTTATCTATGCAGCCTGTTAGAAAAAGAGTCACAATTTGAGGTATTTCTGTCATCAGTGTGTTGCACTGGAAAAGCAGTATGGACCAGCAGAAAAAAACCACAAATTTTAGAAGCCCAACAGACATGCATTGCATTGGCATATCAAGGGCTGGTCTGAAGCCAGACACTCTGTGTCTTCCAGCAATACTCATCAATAACTGACAAATTCCATGCTATTTCTGAAGTATAACATTCCAAGTTAGATGGATGGGCATGTGCTTTGCCTTGGTGCATCTGAGTCCAAAGGATTATAAACATGTTACTATACAAAAGCATTTTTGCATGGATTTAGGGATAAAGGACAATGTTCACCATGGGAAACTCCAATCCCAGAGCCTGTGACTCTCTTAGACTAATTTAAAGTAAATAATGTTTCTGTTTCTTTTCCAAAATAGAAAAGATTTAATCCTGGCCCAATACTGATATGCTGCTTAACTACTAAGAGATCAATAGTCAAGCAAAGGTATAGCCACTTTGGGAAAATGAAAATTTGTTTCAATTACAAAACATAGATAGGATGGTATATTCTCTTTACAACAGGAGACCACATTTCAGAAGGGGATGCCATAGATGTAGAAAGCTAGATTTTTCCAAGATCCCAATTTCAAATATTTAGCCTCTTTCTTCACACAGGCTGGCAAAAATAAACATGTTGGTACTTAATAAACTTTTTTTAATGACTGAGCAAATTAACGGCTTCTGTTCTGTTCACCTCATAACTTTATTTTAGACTTATAAGGCCACAAAGTCCTCACTTTTATTTGAAAGCATGGTCAAGAAAACTAACAGGTACATAGGAGTCTCCTGAGTGGTAACAATCAAGCCAAAGATACATCTTTTTCCTTTATTATCAATAACATACAAAATCTTTGCTAAAAATACGCCACAAAATCTACCATAGGTTAAAATCCCTAATTTTAAACATAGGTTTCATTTTCTGTATAGTTTCTTCAGAAACACTCATTATTCTGATTGAAATGTATGTGCACAGTTGTTGCAAAGTCCCTGGGTCTAGAATGAGGGAGTTTTATGCCAACGCTCATCTCTGGAATGGCAGGTTGATCAGAAGCAGTCTTAACCTAATTTTCATATGCCATACATTAGATCATCGTCTTCACAAATGTTTGCAGACAACTTTTAAGAAAAACCTACTGGGGAGTTACCATTTTGAATGACCACTCTCAAGGGCAGATTCCACCTTCATCCTCAACAAGCTCCTGTGTCACTGGAAGCCCCCTTCATGCTCTCCTATTTATTTTCACTCTACCTGGTGTTCTAGAAGTGGTTTCCACTCCATTTTCTATCCCCTAGCAGGCTTCACTTCATTGGGAGATTGGGTTCTGAAACAATACACTTAAAGCACCTCATATTTGTGATTCAAAAGGAAAGAAAAGTTTTAATCTTGAGCTCTAAAACATTTGCCAACAAATTCCAAGGGTCTGAGGTGAAGAATTATTTCTGTTTTGCCTCAATATTAATTGCAAAATCCAAATGATTAACCTCACTGTTGGGATCTCTATTTCCAGGGGAAATGGAAAAAAAGGATGATTTCTCTGGTTAAATCTCAAAATCTGACTGCATGGTCTTGTGCTGGCAGGTGAGGACTCGGCAGGAGTCACACCTTTTTGTCATCAAAACCTTACAAATGATTTATTTAATCGGGAAAGAGAACCACAGAAAGCAACATATATTGACAGCTACTGCTTCTGAATTCTTTTTCCATTTTTCCCTGTTGGTGAAGAAATAAGAGGCTCTTAAAAATTCACTTCTTTTTCTTCTTCTTATGTATGTGTGTGCCTGTTGGGTATGCAGAATGTGGAATCAAGGCCTGAGTTAAAACCAAAATATCAGAGTATTGACGATGAGTAGTATGTATTATGGCTAATAATAAAATGTAACTGGGCCAAATTGTTCTCAGAAAAAGATTGTATACATTTCTAATGGGCAAGAATCTGAATGAAGTCTTTAGTCAAAAGGCTAATAACTCTACACAACTATAGACAGTTTTCACACCCAACATGCTAAATGTGTTTGGTGGGTTAGCAGAAAACATTGTCCATGATTCTATCTTTTCATTTTATAATTTATACCTCTATCAGATCCCAATAAAAATTGGCAAATTATATTAAATACCATGGAATGGGTACTGATATAGTTTGAATAGAAGGGAGAGTCTGCATTTGGAAAACGAATTAACCAAAAGGGTTTAATTTCCATTTCCAGGTGGATTTGCATCTGTGGATTCGTGCTAGCCCCTCAACATCTCTCCCAAAATAAAATTCTCCTGAGGCCTTTACTATCCTGGGGATAATCCCACCACCTATGGACCCAATTCTCTCCCTCCTTCTTTATTTCCACCTCCCCACCAGATTTTCCTCCTGGTACTTCCTCTACAATAGATGTGCCCTTCTAACCAATACAAGTAGAACTTTCTTTTATTTCTCCCGCCAATTCATTGAATAATTATCTTCCTTTCCTCCCCTCATCTCACCAACCTCTTAGTCATCAAATTCCCACTGATTATATTAGTGTTTTTCTCCAAGTGTGCACCTCAGTGAGAAAGGTCTGTTTGCATCATTACCAAAACTACCCTGATTTCCCATAACTTCAAACCTCGCCTTTCAGAAAGTGGCCAGCATCCCATAATGTTAATTAAGTTAATGCAGTACATCTGGCCCATAGAAGGCATTCACTAAATGCTTGCTGATGAACCACTAGTATCTAAATCAAAATATAGGAAAAAATATTTGCAAGCAGAATATGACTAGGAAGGAAAGACCCTCGAAAACTGCCAAAGACAGTATTTAAGCATAGCTTTTCAGCTGGAGCTGAAAAGATTCATATTGTCACTCTACTTTGATTTCTTGAGATTAACATTTTAAGGTGAATTTGTCCAACTTCCAGCAATTTCTATACTGCCTAATGTTGTATATGGGACTGGCAGGTGGGAGTATCCCTCAAAGATTTTGGCAAAGATGAGTAAAAAGCTTGAGACTAAATGCATCCAAGGCAATTATGATCCTGAGCCAAGAGAATGCAATTTTTAACTCTGATATGCCCAACTCATCAGTAAAACTTGACAACCAAAGACTTCTAGAATTTAGAGCTTGAAAGCCCTCATCAACTATTTGCTCAAACAATTCCCATTTTGCAGATTCAAGACCCAGATGGATTAAGGGAATTTGTGAAAAGACAGAATGAGCTACTGGCAGAGCCAAACAAAAATCGAGATCTCTATTCACTTTTTCTACTCTACATCTTCTGTTAATTGGATATAATATTACCCTTCTAAACTCCCAGGTTGCTGTGATAAGGATATAATGAAAATTTATATGCTAGATGCAAAAGAACTTTGCAAAGCAAAAACTCTCATACAAGGAATATTATAAGGGATGGAACAATACTGGACTTTTTTCCTAAATGTTATACTTATATGATTCTTAAATTGTTTAATCCCTGCTGTTCTGGCCACAAGGCCTTTATTCAATGTAGTAATTATGCTTTTCTACAAGGTTAGAGATCATCCCTATTTGCTCATTCATTTAAAAGCCCTTCTCCTCATATTTGACATGTAAGCAAACAGCCATCAGCCACTTAAACCATGCAAATTTCTACAGGCCTCTCAAAACCATGCAAATTTCTCAATGGGCCCTTATTATTCTTTATTTTTCTTTTCTAAAGACACAGACCTTAGTCCCATTTCTAAATCATGGGAACTCCTATAGCATATCTTGCATACTTCAGTCACTTTTTCTTTTTCATTGTTACAAGTGGAGACGGGAACAGCAAGCAGCATTATAGTAATTTCCTCCAGGTTACTGTATATTCTATACTTCTATTTATACTTTTCATTTTGTCTGCTGCCACTGTTTTTAGTCCCTCTTCTTGCCCCCATCACCCTGCTGCTAAGCCTGGTATCAAATAGACACGTTTTATGTTCTGCAGCTGAGATCATGCCATTTTCTCTTGACTTGGGGATGGATCACTCTTGAAGGACTTCTATTTAACATTTTTAAATAAAACTTAATAAGCTTTGATGACATTAGTTCTGCCCTCCTTCTAGGCTAGTCTTCATGACATGATTTACTGCCACTTAGTCCTTGCGTTCTTTCTTTGCATCCTGGGCTAGTGTCTATCTTATTTTAGGCATCCAAGGGCCTCTATTAGGTTTCCTCCCCCTGCCTGAACCATTAAGGACAAGTAAAACACCTTGAATCTTGAGAGCAAAACAGAATTTAGTTTGTTCGGCTAATCCTCCAAACAGACTAATATATTAGTCTCTTTTTCAAGCTACTCTAAAGTCAGGGGACATTAGAGCCCGTAATTTCCCACTGCACACACAGGGTTGGGTTTGGGTTTGTTTTAGTTTGAGTACAACAATGGCTTCTGATTTGAGGGACCGGAGTGGCATTTTTTTAAACCCCCTCTTTCTATACTGCTTTATTTTGGCTTTAAGAACCCATTCTTATATTGTGCCAGCTTCTGAAGTTAGAAAACTCAGTACAATGAAAATTGATTTCAATAGGAATTGCATCTCTGTAACTGTAGGAAGCAGCTCATCCTTCTCTTGAGGTAGTAAATTCCGTTTCCCTTCTTATTGATATGTATGTGTATTTTTCCCCTAATGTTCACTTCTCTGCAAGCAAAAAATAAATCTCTCAGGCAGCATTCCCCTGTTATTTCCTTGGGAATCAAAGCAAACCCAATGCTAAAGCTTTGCCATTGTCAGAACCACCACTCTCCTAGGTCTGAACTTTGGGCTAATCCTTATTTATGATATTTTTCCTTCTTAGAACCAGCTAAACAGTGGGTGTGTGTGCCCATGCATGTGTATGTATTTGTATACACGTAAATGTGTGTTTGTATGTGTGTACATGTGTATAAATGCATGGGTATTTTATATGTGTTTGTATATGTGTATGTGTTCATGTGTATGTATGTATACACTGTACACACACACATACACACACACACACACACACACACACACACACTAATTACCTACTCTTGGCTTAGTAAATTCTCCTTGGCAAAAACCTCGAATATTCAACTCTCTATAACTCCACAGCTTTGCAAATTCCTATGAACTAGGAATCTTTTGGGGACTTCATTTTTCATTTCTTTCATATCATTGAAAAACAAATGAAGTAAACATCAATCAATACTGACTATATATATAGCTATTTATATATATAAATTTATATTTATTTCCAGGTATTGTTATTCTAGTTATTGTTCAATCAAAAGCTACCTTGTTCTGTATATATAGTCAACATAGCATATATTGATTTCATACAATTACTCTGATTGTGTAACATACCTGGGAATATTATCTTTCTTTTTTTTTTAATATTTTTATTTATTTCTAGGAGAGAGAGAGACAGCATGAGCAGGGGAGGGTCAGAGAGAGAGGGAGACACAGACTCAGAAACAGGCTCCAGGCTCTGAGCTGGCAGTCAGCACAGAGCCCGACGCGGGGCTCGAACCCACGAACCGCGAGATCATGACCTAAGCGAAAGTCGGACGCTTAACCGACTAAGCCACCCAGGCGCCCCAAGGAATATTATCTTTCAAAGAGCTTTCCTCTCATTTTATTCCTACACACACACATACATTTATAGTTCTTCTGTTAAGTTTCACATTCTGCTCCACAATATTTCCTTCTTCCATCTATATACTATCTAATGCAGCATGCGTTATAATATTGTTCTCCCATTTCACAGGTAAGAAGGAGAAAAGTTGCAGTGAAAGGACCAATAGACCACTTGGAACTTGGCCAGGGTCTGCAGCTGTTTTTTTGGTGCATAAGTAAGCTTTAAAATTCCTTATTCCAGAGGCACCTGGGTGGCTAGGCCAGTTAAGTGTCCAACTTTGGCTCAGGTCATGATCTCATGGTTCACGGGTTTGAGCCCCACATCAGGCTCTGTGCTGACAGCTCGGAGCTTGGAGTCTGCTTTGGATTCTTTGAATCCCTCTCTCTCTGGCCCCCATCTGTTTACACTCTGTCTGTCTCTGTCTCTCAAAAATGAATTAAAATATTAAAAAAAATTAAAATTCCCTATTCTAATCAGACATTAGGATGTGACTTTTACTCATAAGATGCTTTTCAACAACAACAAAAACTTGGTGCACTCAATTTCTATTCTTTATTATCCTTGATTTCAAGCCATAATGATTTTGTACCCTCAGCATTTAGTCCAAGGTCCCCTTTTACCTAAATTTTTTTCTAATCCCTACTTTGTATATAAGGTTATTCCTTTGGTTTTATTTACACCAGCCTGACACTTTTCTTCTTTGCTGATCTTTTCTAAACAGTTTATATCCCACAATATCTATTCTTCTCCCCCACCACACCATTCATTTTCATTACCCTTCCATGATTTGGCTATACCCATCATTTCTGAAACAGAGAATGCCTGAACTTCTTTGAAAATCCACATGTCAAGAGGTAATAAAAATGTTTTCATTGCTACATTGTTTTAAGGGAAATGAATGGCCTGTTCAACCACCAATGCCAAATTTATATTCAATTTTAGGAATATATAATATTAAGCCTTTTTCTCTTTCCCTGGTTATAAAAGACTCACGTTGACTCTGTGGTCTTGCATGGCTGGGATTAGGAGTTAAGGCATTCCTTATAAATCAGTGTAATCTTTACAACAAGACATTGCTGTATTGAGAACCCCTCTCTGTATTGTGCATTTTCAATTATGTTACATGTTTCTACTTAGTAAGCCAGCTTAATTCTACGCCGTGTCACAATATTAGAACATGTCCAGGTTGGAAAAGGGAGCAATCTTACTTCTCTTGTAAGTTGTTTAGCCTTTGGCACTTATAAATCCCCCCAAAACACTGGGGAAATCCCTTTTCCTTGCTTTTAATATGTCTTTAGATTTATGACTTGAAGAATCTGCTCACTTAATCCTTTGCAGAGGCCAAGGTTCGTCAGTGTTCTAATAAAGGTTCGACAAAGGGAAGAAAGAAAACAAAAATCACAAAATCAGGTGTTCAAAGAACGCTTCAGACTTAAAATGAATTTCCAAGTATATTCTCCATAAGAAAGACAAGAATAGGCAGGAGGCTTTCAATTACTCTGCATAAATCTAGCCCCATTTATCTTGGGCTTTATTCCTAGACAGTTCAGCCAGGGCAGGCAGCAGGACTGAGACCGAAGGGCCCTTCAGGGACCAAATTACTGTTTCAGAATGGGGCTTGTGTTCCAGTGTAGGACAGTATTACCCATGAAATGTTGCAGAGATATGGTGTTCTTCAAAGAGCTCTATTAAAAGAATTAAAATGACTGAAGCACATGTCATTAATGAAAAGGGAGGAACTGAGATGCTTGATTTAAAATATGTTTTAAGCCAAAATACTAAAAGTCTTACAAATGACCAAATGGAAAAAAAAAGTTGCTAATTAAAAATAACTTGCTATCTAAACTGCAACTTTCAAGATCCCAGCAGAAGTGTCAGGATCCTCAGAGTATTTATTGCATAAAGAAGTAATTTAAACTTCCCCATACAATTCTGAAGCAAAATATATATATATATATATAATCCTGGGAGGGTGTGTATCTGATTTCTGTTCTTTTCTCTAAGCTTATGTTAAAGAGAAGGGTGTTTAATTTTTTCTTCAGTTATTGAAAACCATCAATATTCACAAACAGAACAAAATATAGGATAGAGGCCAGAGAAATGAAGAGCAAAATTCTCCTAATATCTAACTGTGTCTGTGTCCTTCTCAGGTTTACTTCTTTATCTTCTTTTTTGTTCATACTTCTTGAAACTATCCTGAGTTCAGTCAAGAGGCAGATTATTTCTCCACGATACTAAGAAGGTCCCTAGGTAAAAGGATCTGTACCTCCCTGTCTATAGTTATTTGTGGCATCTAGAGAGTGACCCATCCTTCAAAGCCCAAACTTGATATCACCTCCTCCATGGTCTTACTGCAGGATTAGTTGTTCTTTCAACATCTCATAGGAGAGCAGAGAGTGTGGTAGGAAGAACATGGGCACCCAGCCATTTATGGTGTCAGAGGGCAGGTCGTCTAACTTGTGTGTAAAACAGAGCTCCCATCTGTTCCCTACCAATGTCAATAGACTTGTGCTCAATAATGTGGGCTCCTATATCCAAAAGCATTATAAAGTACAAATTCCTCTGCATGTCTGAGTACGCAATCCTTTATCTGTACCCTTTATGGAACCAGATGTGTTTCACAATTCAGACTTCTTTAGATTTTAGAAAGGTAATAGACACATAAACCCCACATAGTGCATATTATGTAGTACGCCATCAGTGAAATGTATGCATATGAACATTAAATGGAATAAGCAGGGGTGCCTGGGTGGTTCAGTTGGTTAAGCGTCCAACTTGGGCTCAGGTCATGATCTGATGGTTTGTGGGTTTGAGCCCCGCGTTGGGCTCTGTGCTGACAGCTCAGAGCCTGGACCCTGTCTTCAGATTCTGTATCTCCCTATCTCTGACCCACCCTTGCTCATGCTATCTCTCTCTCTCCAAAAAAAAAAATATATATTTTTTTAAATATTTAAAAAAAATTTTAAATAAATAAATAATAAATGGAATAAGCAAATTATAATGAATACCAAAATCTATTTCAATCTATGAGGTCCAAATTCCCTCATTTGCCAATTGAAGAGAACAGATTATTAATTTTCTTTATAGGACTCTAACCATCAACAGTAAGTCAGATGTCAGTAGAAAACGTTGGTCACCAGCATTATTCAACCACTCACTAGGAGCAAAATACTCTGCATGGCAGTTTGAATGTATCCAAAAGCAGTAAAAATAATATTTGGGAGTGTTTATAATAATAATAATAAATGAAACACCTGGGTGGCTCAGTCAGTTAAGCATCTGACTTCAGCTCAGGTCATGATCTCATAGTTCGTGGGTTCGAGCCCTGCGTCGGCCTCTATGCTGACAGCTAGCTCAGAATCTAGAGCCTGCTTCAGATTCTGTGTCTCCCTCTCTCTCTGACCCTCCCCTTATCATGTTGTATGTCTCTCTCTCTCTCTCTCTCTCAGAAATAAAAAACATTTAAAACTTTTTTTAAAATAATAATAAATTAACATCACTTCCGTTAACATTTACTGAACGTTTCCCATGTACCCTAAGCATTTGACATGCATTATCTCATTTAACACTCATGATAATCCCTAGTATTAAGCTTAATCTGCAGATAAGAAGAACTGAGGCTTGAAAAAGGAAAGTCACCTGCCCAGGTCAGGAACTGAAGACAATGCTGTCATTCTAGTGGGAGACCATCAATAAATATTTCCTGAGAGGGTACAAGTAAGCAATCTGAATAGAGAGGAATGGCCTAGCCAAGGGAGATTTTGAAGTCTACCAGTTTGATCTACCCAACCTATAACCTGGATCCCTTGAGACAGGTGGGAACTTTTCCCAGTCTGTAAACATATCTGAAGTTTGAGTTCCTCAACCAGCTGTTGACATGCAACATCCAAGTTCTAAAAATAATCCTCCTGAGATCAGCCACATTATACATTTGGAACTACTGACACATACAAACATTTCTTCTTCTTAAATTTGTTCATCATACAGAAAAAAGAGAGAGAGAAAGGCAAAGAAGAAGAAGAATTTCAAAGAAGACGGGAAAGAAGAGAGAAACTCCAAATTATTCTATACAACAGTCAAGTAAAAGAAGAATTAAGGGCAAAGTCAGGTTGAATAAGGAAAGATCTGTTAAACACAAAGAAAATAATAATATGAATTGTTTACCCTTCACAGAAGGCAATTTCCAAATCACTTGCAATCAAAATAAAATATTCCCGAATCACTTGATAAAGAACTTTCGAGGGCCATGATACTTTCCTCTGTGGAGACCAGAGCACAGAATATTCCTTTATCTACTGTTCAGTAGTATTTGCTATATTGATATTAAGTAGGTTACGTATTAGACAGTAAAAGCCAGAGGACAAGAGCTCTGCCCCATATTTTATTGTATCGCTTAGTCTTCATACACATCACCATCAATAATAATAGTTACAGCTGTAATTTCCAAAGACTCATAATGTCCGATATGCTGGTTGTTTTTCATAATTCTCTCATTTAATCTTGTTTTCAGGGAGTGTTATTATCCATAATTTCCTAATCAAGAAACCAAAGCTTAACAAGCTTGAATAGTTTGCTCAAGATCACACAGCTACCTGGCAGAAGCTGGGACTTACACTGTACAATTTCAAAGTTCTTGTTTCTCTGATGTTGTGCATATGTATTCTACATATTGACACATCTAGGGTACGTTCACGTGGCTGGTTGCTTTGTTTTCCATAATCTCACCATCTTTTTTCACTGTTCCATCAAAATTATCACCGTTAGTCAATATGACTCTAATGAGCTTTTGAAAACATTTGTAGAAAGAAAAAGCACAAAGGTTTTAACTTTTGATGTCTAATTTCTCTCCTTTTGAAATCAGAAGAAACCTGGATGTCTCCCCTCTACCCAACCTATCTAGGAGGCTGAACCAGAGTTTCAAAGATGTGCCAAGGTCAACCAGGCAGCAATGGAGGAGAATGAGGGTCTCTTGACTTCAAGAGGCACATTTAACTCAAGAGTCATTTTGAGAAGTCAGTTTGTATTTATCAACCATCTATTAGCCACTCAGCAACACTGTGGGCCAACTAAAATTGTTCTTGTTCTCATCTAGTTCAAGAGAATAGCTAATATACACATGAAATTAATAAATGAACTTCTTGAATTGATGATGCTAATCACGTACAAAATTTCAGAAGAGCCACCATCCAATGTTGGAAAAGAGCACTAGCTACAGCCACAAGACGTAGCTTCAAATTCAAGTTCTGCCACAGTCTCCATGACTGGTTTGGCCAAGTCACTTTCACTTTCCTCTTACAGGATGATTAGCTTGGGAAAGAAAAATGATGTCTTGTCTCAAGCAGTGAAGAGTGGTATGAGCTTCAGCAGTGGAACATGGGGATATTAATAGTACCCCCACTGGAGTGCAGAGGGGAAAAAATGAGACGACTCACAGAAGGCGACAAAGTGTCCAGAGTGACTGACAAACACTACCTATTACTATTCGTGATTTTCAGGTCATTGTCAATTCTAAAGCTGTGTGAAAGGGAATATTTTGTCAGAGTTCAGTTCCTCAGAACACTCTAATTTCTTGCTATTTAAGGCTCATGAATTTTAAGTTTACCCTTGGTCTTTGAAATTTTTAAAAAAGTATCAAAAATAGTGTTATCATATATAAAATATATAGTCAGCTACTGAACATCAAAGACACTCATCATAAACCTGAATACCCTCTGTTATATATATATATATATATATATATATATATATATATATATATGTATATATATATATGTATATATATGTATATATATGTATATATATACATATATATATGTGTGTGTGTGTGTATATATATATAGGTGCTCTCCTTTTATCAATATTTGCATCGGGAACTGTTCCACATCATTACTAAACGTTTGACATCAGACTCAAAAATTTCTGACGCTGGCAGAAAAGTTCCTGCCTCTCACTATACTTTCTCAGAAATTACTCATTGTAGGCAAATGTACCCAAGTCCTTGAAGCATATGAGATGAATCACCAACCAGAATCAGAAGTTCTTTCCACCACTGAGCCTTAAGGTACTTGCACTCATCTTACAATAGGATATTTCTTTCAATTTTCACACTGTAGCTGTTATTTTTTCAAACTACCCGCTATCAGAGGTTTTTCTAACTGGATTGTTTTCCAGCCTTAAAAGTATAGGAGGCAATGTTGCGTGTAAATGTTCGTCACATGTTTGTCTTTCCTACTTCTGCTATTTTTAAAACTTCAGACTTTCCATTGGTCATACTGCATTCAGTGGGGCTGCATCCCCACATTAAGCAGTGGATTATCTTTTTTTTTTTTCTTCTCAAAAACCAGAGTTGCAGAAGCAACTCTAAAGGGCAGAAGTTACTACACACTATAACAATGAAGTTTTAGAAGGACCCACATCTCAGGGCAGTGAGAGGCTATCTGAGGTGGTGATCCTACCAGCTTTGAGAATATAAAACTCTTGAGATGAAGCTTCAAATGACCCTCTCCACAGTGGCACCTCAACCTGCTGACACTCCACAGTGACAAGGTTTAGGCACACAGTGCTCCAGCCATTCTCCTAAAGAATGCAGAACTAGCAGCAGCCTAAGATTTTAGACTTACAGCATTCTCTGGATACTGTTAAGTACAGATAATCTCTCAGTTCTTGAGTTAAATAATCATGTATCTTGATAATTATGTGAGATTAAAAAATTATATGGTGAACTATTACAACAGGTGCCTCTTTATAATTAAAACAATTTATGTCTTGCATACACCCAAAATATTCTGCAATTCTTTGGAAGGTAAACCACATATACCAAAATAAAAATATAATACACAGCCATTTCCTAGCACTGAAAACATGCCATGGCCAAAACTGTCATAGGTACCTATGGATTTAACATAAAATATGTATGACAGGGTAAGAGATTAATGCAACTATGTTTTCCATGCTGATTGTGTAAGTCTGTCTGTCAGTGAGCAATTTTGAGGCAGAGAGACATTCCTGAATGGTGGGAATCCCATGAAGCAGTAATCTTATCTGGAATTTAATAGTCCTTTTTGTGTGTGTGATTTTGATCATTTTCCTTTTATGAGAGCTGTATGCACAGACTCTTGATTGTTTCTGCAATGGAAAAAGACAAGATTGTCCCTCTGAATCCCAATGATCTACTTTGGCCAAAACCAGACATCAAAGCTATTAATAGGAAGACCACTTGCAATGCGGAAAAGCCGATAATGTAACAACCAATGCAATTGGTTAGAAACTCAGTACACTCTCAAGTTGACAGAATAGGGCAGTTCCCACTGACAACAACACAGCTAAACCTCTTGGTCCATTCTATTTAAACCAAAGAATGAGAAAGAGATATTTAATGGAATAATTTTCTATACATTCTGGGTGGTCAGAACCATGTGTTTTAGGACAGATTTTTTCCGTGAAGAAGGTGTGGTTTTGTGGGCAAACTTTTTAATCCTCTTCCCCACACCCCCTGGGCCATGTCACACAATTAAAAAACTGTGGGTGGGAGAAGATGGATTGCTCACTGCCCTCCCACTCTGTGCTCCTTCTTTTGGATGGCATCATCGGACCCAGATGACAAGCCGGGAGGCGAGAGGTTTCCAGCAGCAGCATCTGGCCCTCTGGCAAATGGTCAGGCCCTCAGGTTCCCGGCCTGGGCTCTCTCCAGATGTGTCTCATGCTTCTTCTGTTTGTGAGCTTCCCCTTTCCTCTGCAGGGCATTTTCCACACAAAGTCATTTTGGAACTTGCAGGTTCTTATCTAAGAAGAGGGTCTTATGTTTTTCCCTCCGGGGTTATATTTTACACAAAGATGTCTGGATCCAAAGGCTTATATGAATGGAGTACCAGGGCTATCTCCCTGGAGATCTGGGGTGCTGAGCAGAGGGGTGGGGGGTGCAGAAACAAATCATATTGTGTCTTTACTTTCTACTCCTACTTGTTCTTTCCTAATGAAATCAGAATTTAGTTACCACTAAGGGCAGTTCAGAAGAGGAAAAACCAATGAGAAGAGGATTGTCTGTCACCTGGGATCAGGGATTGTTCTCTGGGTGGTTCTGACTTGGTGGCAACATGAGCACTGGGCCTGGAGACTGGAAGCATGTATACAGCTTTTGGTTTTTTCCAACAAGGTAGCTATAATCTGGCCCCCACCTACCCTTAGCTACTCCCTTGATTGACTCTTTAGTCATGTCTTAGCAAGGAGGGCCCCCTGAAGCAGAGCTCTAAGGTGACTGCCCCAAAGCTTTGGTGGTTGTAACAATACCACAACAATACCCACTACAACAGCAACTGTTATTTATTTGACATCAGGTACTATGCCAGGTACTTAACATGTCTCAGTTAACCTAATCCTCACACCATTGTTAGGAATCTACTCATTCTACAGAGGAAGAAAGTCAAGTTGAGAGAAGTTAAAAAGGACCCCACACATCCTAAGTAGTAAACCTGGGATTTGAACTGCAGTCTTTCTGATCCCAAAGGCTGTCTTCTCTCCATTCTACCACAACGCCTCCTCAGTTGCTACTTACAGTATATGAAAAAGGCAATAAGAGATACCCTCGTCTGTCAATGCGATAATAGAAAATTCGAAAATCTTTGCACTGGAAAGAATCTTAAAGACTCCAAGGCAAGCTCACAAACGATGCTGGGAGTATCCCTCAGATTCTGCTTATAGTCCTCTTCTAATGATACACTCGGTGCCCTCAAGGCAATCTGTGCTACTCTTAACACTACTGGACCAGACGTGTCTTAATTAATCAGAGCTGAATTGAAACTACTTGTTAACAACCACCACTTGGATATGGTTCCTACTCTTATGAATGACACAGAACAAGCCTTTCTCTTGTACATCTCACTGGACATTTGGACTCTGCACCCATCCTTTCCTCCATTGGGTTGACTATGGGTAAATACTGCTATTTCTATTAACCCCCATATTCACCTAACACTACTAAAAGTTACCATCAGAAAACTTAGCTTGATTATTTCTTTACCTCGCTTATTATCTGTCTGCCTCCACTAGGATTTAAGCCCATGAGAGCAGGGATATTGTTTGTCTTGTTCAGAGCTACACCCCCAGCTACTACTTGGTAGGCAGTCAACAACAAATGGGTGCTGTATCTATGTCTTCTAGCCCAAGTGAACTCATGCATCCATTTAATCATTTGTTCACCCATTCATTCATTCAACATCCAGCACTTACTAATTAAGGACATCTACCAATTATATGCCAGGGAAAGTGTTAAGTGATAAATTCAGTCAGTAAATAAGCATTTACCATAATAATAATTATTATAGCTAACATTTGTTAGAAGTTTACCAACGCATATGTTGCGTACTTTACATAGGTATATAATTTACGTATCCTTTTTTTTTTAACAGAAATTTATTTTTTAAATTTCTTTAGTGTTTTTATTTATTTTTGAGAGAGAGATAGAGACAGCATGAGCAGGGAAGAATCAGAGAGAGGGAGACACAGAATCCGAAGCAGGCTCCAGGCTCTGAGCTGTCAGCACAGAGCCTGAAGAGGAGCTCGAACCCACCAACCGTAAGATCATGACATGAGCCAAAGTTGGATGCTTAACTGACTGAGCCACCCAGGCACCCCTGATTTACGTATCCTTTTGGCCCACTTTTAGAGACATGAAAACAGAGGTTTAGAGAAACAGTAACTTCCCCAGTTTTATATCAACATTAGGTAGTAAAACAGACTTGAAACCCAAATTTTTTGATTCTAAAATTGACAGTCTTAACTTTGATAGTGCATTGTCCTCCACTTGCTGAGAATAAAAAAGTGCCTGCCAATGTATTATTTTAATGCTATGGGGAAGGAGATAAAATTCTTCAGAAGTTAACAAGAAGGACTCAAATTAAAGAGACAACCACAGGATGCGATCAAAACTCCACCCCTAAAATAATTAGTCAGGCAAGGGCACTGATGGAACCCTACATCCAAATCCTAAGCCGACTTGACTAAGGGAGCGATCAGAGTAGCAAAAGGCCAAAAAGGCTTCTTGTCAGAGCAGGGCAGATTTTAGCATGGTCCCCAATGACACATGACGGTTTGCAGAGAAGGGTAGACAACTGTTCCCAGTGGGGAGTGGTCTGACCCAAAGCCCAGAGAGGGGAAAGGTTCTAGGCAAGGGGTAGTGAGGGACTTTGTTGGGCATGAGTAAAAGGGGGAAGAGAGGAGGGAAAAACAAAGGCATTCAGAATGTACAGAAGACATTTTCCTGAGACAAAGAAGGTTCAAAGAGCTGGGACCTTCAGGTAATTAAGTTCGGAGGACAAATTAGCACCGCCATTAGGTTGAGACACAGGTATGAGGAGCCTTGGCTGGCAGTGAAAGAAGAGTCCCTTCGGTGAGGAAGCCTGTCACTGTCACGTGGGATTGTGATTTTAATCCACAAAGCTCCCCTTCGCCAGGTCAGCTCATTCATTTATAAATAAGAAGATTACTCACTGTCTACATGCGTAAACAGCTTTCTGCATCATCCTTGGGGTATTTTCCCTGCACCTTTGCTGCATGTCTCTTTTATCTCTTGCTCTTCAAATGCTCATTGTGTCTGGGTCAGGAGGAGTTTCTCCTACAAGCCAGCATCAATTAACAGTTCCAAGTCAGGCCAGCCATGGCCTCCCTCTCTGGCTCTTTTGAAGGGCAGTCCCTTCATTAGGGGGCATGGAAGGCCCTGGCAGTAGGGGGCCTGCATGCTGTGTTCTCCCTGTCACAAGCCTGGCAGACAACAGGCAGGGTTTGGACTATTAACTCCTGTTCAGGAGGTGGATCTCTCTTTCTCTCTCTCTCTCTTTCTCACTCCTTTTCGCTTAAAATAAATGCAGTCTGCTAACTTTCCAGCCATTAGTGGTGGCTGATTAATTTTCAAAGTGAGTTCAGTTTTAAGCCACTTCTACAAATAGACACTTTATTGAGTCGACGAGTCAGGAAGGGATTGTTTTTTAATTGTATTTGATCCAAAGACAATCAGCAGCTTCACAATCTCACCTCTCTGTATCCTCTGATTAATTATGAGCACTCTTCCCCCACTTGTGTTGACAGAGTGCTTCATAATTTTCTATGCTCTTCTGTACTTACTCCTGGTGTCATCCTTCCCCCATACCCTGGGAGACAAATGGGGCAGGTAGTATAATCTCCATTCGATACAGTGAGACATGGAGGCTCAGAATGTCAGACGAAGGACCCAGTCTCACACGAAGAGGGTAAAGCACAAACCAAATCCCAGCTTGCTGACCCCCATTACATTTTAATTCCTGTTGGGCCCCACCAGCAAATCTAGCAAGGGAATTTAGTATGGGGTGAAATTGCTCACAGAGCCAATTTAAGTTCAAATCTCACCTCTGCCTTTTGGAGTCTCAGTTTCCACATCTATAAAACAGGAAACATGAATAGTACCTACCCATTGTGCCTACTCAAAACAGGGTAGGAGGACCTAATGAGATAAACCATGTACAGTTTGGGACAGAGGCTGGCACATAGCAAGCCTCAACAAATGTGAGCTGCCGTCTTCATCCCTGCCGCAGCCTAAATGCTGCCTGTCGTGGCATGTTTGTTTTCTCCTCCTTCAGGCCCTAAACGACAAAGCAGAAGTCACAAACTCTGCGCTTGTGGCCTTTGCCTCATTTGGGATACAAAACGTTTTTGGTTTTATTTTTTTTATTGGCCAAAATTTAAAAATTGACAGCTTTCATAGAAAAATCAAGATGTTTCAAATTTCTTGAAAAATGAGACATTCCCACAATATGAGGTCCACATTCCTTTGTGGCAATAATTAGCTGAGACTCAGCACAGACTGCCCCCTTAAACAGGGCACATGCTCACCAGTTCACTCCAGTCTCCACCACTCCTTAATGCCTTTCACACGCCTTAACATTCAATACATTTATGTAAATGCCTGGCTCGGGTAGCATTTAAATTTGCCTGTTCTCCAGCACTGAGATAATAGCGGACCCTGCTGCAGAAACCGCTATAGCATGCCCTAGAGCCAGACAGATGGCTTGCACTGGCCAGGTCTGTGAATTTTCATGTTAACCATAGTATTTCAATGCACTCTCTTTACCACCCCAGCTTCTCACAAACAAATCTGCACAGAGGGAAGAAACACATTGAGCCCATTTTGCTGCAGAAAATTTTAACTGAAAGCAAACTGGAATAAGCTGAAACTAAATGAGAATTACAGAGTTAGACCTAGAGTGATAGCTTTTCCTTTCTGTAAAAATCTCCCAATTTGCACCTATTCACATAAACATGTCTGCCGTGTGACTCCCAACTGCCCTTAAAATATATTTTGTGACTTGGTAATCAAATTTGCTTATGCCATAAAGCACCCTAGCTCTTATGTGAATAGTTTTCTTAAAGCCAGAATTGAAGAATATTGACTGTTATTGGAAAATTAAAGGGCCTTGCACTCTCTTAATCGTGAGAGGAGTTGATTAAACGGCCAGTTTGTTCAAGAGTTTGGACAGTGGCATTTTGGCATCATGGTATAACTGGGTGAAGATTAAGTCATTTCTTAGCTTTTCTCGGCAGAGTCTTTTATTATTTACAATATTTACTTCAAGGAAATCTTGGCGTGTGTCATATTTATCTTGCTGAAAAATGGGCCTGTAAATGCATATCACCTTTCGAACAAAGCCAAATGTTGTGCTACTAATTTAGTTCATGAAGTGTGTAATTCAGTTCCTTTGCACAGGGGCAACATTTGTCTTCTGCTCTTATGAAACTACCATAAAACAATTTTTCTTGCTCATTATTGAAATATGCATTGCTGGGGCTGGGGCAAAGAGGATCTAATGACTAAAGTTGTAAAGGCATTCCAGTGACACTTCCTCTCTGTTCTGCTGCTTGCCACAAGAAAAATTAAGAAAACAAGGAAGCTGTAAGGAAACCTTTGCTCTTTTCCCACTTAGTGGGTAGCAGGAAGGATACAGGGATACAGAGGTGGGGATCAAAATAAAGCTGTCATTTTTATGAGATTATTTCCATGAAACACATGGTTTCATCAAGAGGAGCTGTTTGTTAATCACTCCTGATTGATTTTTTCATTTCACTCAAGTATACTTGCAGTCTTGTTGAGGTTAGCAGTATAGAAATTTACCCTGGACATAGCCAGGTCCCAGCTTTGCCACCATGCGAAGGGTAATGTAGTGGGGGGGGGTGATAAGTAAAAGCAGAATCAATATATAATATGGCTCCACCCAAAGTTCCCCTCTTCGGCAGTCTGGGTATTGTTTCATGTCCATTCCATACCAGAATATTGTAAATGACATTTTCACTATCCCACCTGTAACAGATCGCTTGCTTAGAAGCAGGCTGCCTGTCTTTCCAACCCCAGCAAAGTGGAAAGAAGTCAATAGACTGGGCAGAAGCGGTGCGGCATTTTAGAGACCAATCATACACACAGAAAAGTATTCTTTTTCCAGCTAAACTATTCCACACAAAAACAACTTCAAGCTCAGTTTAACAGGACGTGCCACCAAAAAGACGCTGTAACCCACCTGAATATGTTCAGTATTTGTCTGGGGTTGGAGAAGGATGATGGGGGTGCAGGGAAGGAGGAGAAGCAGTTTACATGCCAAGTACCTGTCACAGAGCTGACACTGTGCTCTGTCTTTTGTCTCAGTGAATCCTGGCACCAGCCCTGTGAGGAAGGTACTGTTATCATCCCCATTTTACAAATGAGGAGAATGGAGAAAGACGATAGAGTAAGCAAGTTCTGGCTTCTCGTGGAGCCAGGAGGAGCAGGGTCTGAGGTGACACTACAGAACAATTTACTATTTGGTTATTTTCCATTTAGCACTTGACAGAGTTCTATCTTAAAAAGGTTTCTAGGGCATTGTGGGAAATTCAAAGAAATAGAGGAAACGCTGCCCCTGCCCTTCCATCCTGTACCATCAGCAGGGAGATAGTGTATAGACATATGATGCTGGCTAATTTTAAACAGGAGCTGAGTACACTTCTCCCTCACATAACTGCAACCTCTGTAGGATAAGGAGCTCATTTATTTAGATAATATTGACAAACACTTATGGGCCAAGATTGCCTAAGTTTGTGGGACTCCCTAAGGTTGGAACTCTTGGTGTTAAAACCAAGAAAGCCTCAGGCAAACAGGGCAGTTGGTTACACTAACGGGGCCTAGAAACTGAGGGTACAATAGTGAAATAGACAAACATCATCCCTGCTTTCAGCCAGCAGTCAGTCTAATGGGGATCAAGAGATAAAGAGTGGGCAGGGGAGGGGGAGGGAGGAGGCACAGAAGGACTAGCCTTCTGTATAGATACACAGGACGCCATCTGTATGCTACTCTTAGGTCTAAAAAGCCATCCAAATATGTAAAATGTAAAATCAGAAGCAAATATAAACATACACACACACACACACACACACACACACACACACACACACACATATATCGCTTTTACAAACAGTTACAAATATACATTTATTAGTAAATAAAAAGATAAAGCCAAAATTATACACAAAGCTTAAAAATATGAGAAAGTGCTCATGTACTTTGAAATATTATTAAATGTTCAATTAACATTTAGAGTAATTTTGTAACACATGTACTCATCTTCAGAGATGTCCTATGTAAAATCTCATAGGTTGAAAAAGCAAAATTTTCTGAACATAAGCAGGAGGTAGGGATGTAAATATGTTAGTAAGGCATATTTCTGTTTCTATTCTCATGGGTCTCCTGGTTGCATAATGAATTACTGAGTAATCAACATCATTGGTTATTTTAAATGAAAAAGAACAGAATCAGTTCACCATCATCACCCAAAAGTGTATCTTTTTAGCAATTATTGCATTACAATAGCAATTAATGTCAACAATATAAAAAAACTCAAATGATCAGAGGTGTAACCAACCAAAACCAGCATAATCATTCCCTGAACTAATGTATTCTCTTTCGTCCTCAAACCATTTATCAGGTAGGCAATAGATTCTAGAAATCACCTCAGTGGAAACCCCTCCCCATATCACTATGCTGAGTAAGGTAACTGAAAAATTAGAAGCCACATTGACTTTTATCAAAAGTGTAACTAAGTAATTGCAAAAGAACATGTCCAGGAAAACACTAAGAAACTGAGGCGCTAATCATCCCCCCAACACCCCACCACCAAGTTTAGGCAGACGAAAATAACTGAGCTGGAATATGGCAACAGATAAGCAATGCATAAATCCTGAAAAATCATGTCAGTGGAAATTCTGTGCATCCTCTCACTAGCCCCATCTTTACTTACAACACACATTACCTTGTACATGTGCCAGTTATTTACCAAACTATTGGAGTGTGACACATGTACATACATGCACCATATTATCTTTATGCACAAGCTAATTAGCTTTGTAGATGCTGCCCATATTCTGTCTATGTGCAGCTATACATATCTGCACATATATTCTCTGCTCACAAAGCTGTAGTCACAGGTGTATTATCTTAACATGATACCTTGGTCAGGAGTGTCAATATGTTACTATAATTTTTGTCTACAAAAACAAAGTCCTGGCTAAACCCCTCCTCTCTTTCTGTTCCCATATTATCAAGCTCCTTTGCAAGTTGAGGCTTCCACTAACTCAACTCCAGCTTCAAGGCTTAAGTTTAACTGAATCTTTTCTGGGCTCCTTAAATTAACCATTCTGGGTCCTAGAATATGAAAAGAGCTTTATCACAAGGACATGGTGCATTCCAGTCAGGTGTGTGTTACTTTCACCCTGGCACTTCCCAACTTCGTTTTAAATATGGCTAAGAGGCTTTGAGAAATGCAGATTTATATCCAAAGAGATGCGTTTGTGCCTCTGAACACAAATTCTGTTAATCAGGTGTTCCAGCCAGGAGCTAGGGAAGAAGTGGTGTGATTATTCTCAGGAAACCTTGGTGACTGGCAGCCAACTCCTACTGAGAACCAGAACTGGTTGGCTCTTTGGAACCATGCAGAGTGCATGCCTCCCTCCCCTTAACTAAAGGCTGCTCCACACTCTACCTGTCCAACGGAGCCAGCCGTGGTCAAGCTGTTCCGCTTGCCATGCATCAATGCCACTTTGTTCAGACCGACTGGCTCTCCCGACAGTGACCCTCCTGCCGTCTGTATTATTTAAAGGAGATTTATGGTTGGGTGTCTCGTGTTGTGAAACACGAGCTGTGACCCCCGGGCTGGGAAGCCAGCAGGGAAAAACATTAATATTATGGCACATGGGAAATGAAACTCATAGGCAGTAGCAGAAAAAGGACAACAGAAATGTGAGAAGGGAAATGTATGGACGCACCATAAACCGTACCGCATTGGATTTTCATTCTGATGGAACCCAAAAATATGCCCCAGTGAGGGTGGTGGTTTTTATTTTTATTTTTTTCAAAAATTTTTAATGTTTTATTTATTTCTGAGAGAGAGAGAGGCAGCATGAGCAGGAGAGGGTCAGAGAGAGAGGGAGATACAGAATCCAAAGCAGGCTCCAGCTCTGAGCTAGCTGTCAGCACAGAGCCCAACATGGGGTTCAAACCCACGAACTGTGAGATCATAAACTGAGCTGAAGTTGGATGCTTAACTGACTGAACCACCCAGGCGCCCTGAGTGTGGTGGTTTTTAAACCTGGTTTATTTTCACTTGTTTTCTGGTGTTTTGTTTCGGAAGACAGAAACAAATGCCACACAAGGACTTATGTGAAAAAACATTCCAGTTTACTAGAGAACCAAGAACCCTGGTTGCATATTAAAGAGCATCAGATAATTTTATGACCATTAGGACCATTTGAAGTTATGCATACTAAATTGAGGGTAATCAAAACTCATGCTTCAGGGCACACTCTGATCTTCAGTAGGGTCAGGAAGGATTCACCCCTCTTCTGACACTTTGCTCTTTAGGACAAATGGCACTGGGCATTATGAGGGTTTTTGCAGTTACAGATTAAGTAAGAAACAGGAGAAAGACCAGAGCCAGAACTAGAAGAGGAAATTTTAGGGTTTCTCTTATAATCAGATGTATATTTCCTGATTTTCCAATTGCATACATTTTTAAATGAGGAGGCATTACCATCCTAATTGAGCTGTGAAATAAGTTGGACATTTTATTACCATCCTAATTGAGCTGTGAAATAAGTTGGCTATGTCACAATAGCCAACAACAATTTATTTGTCCTTTGGTCTCAGTGTCCTAATCTGCAAAATGGAAACATATAATTCTCCACTCCAAGCAGAAACAGGAGGGCGATCTACCGAGCAATAGTCTTTTCAAAGATGAAAGGGACTATTCCAGCATCAAGTGTAATGAAAATTTTAAAATGTCTTTTACACATTGATCCAACTTTCATAAAAGCATAACCTCTGTCAATATTTCTCTTTGAAAAAGATACATTTAGCTTTCATTAATAGCACTTAGAGATTTCTGGAACTAGACAAGCATAAAGATATGTTGAGGGGAGTGGGACACCATTCAATCCTAAACATACCTCTTGCTTGGAAAATGTTTGAAGGGGACCCGTGAGCTTCAATTACTTTGGTGAGATTAGATCCTACACTAAAGAAACAGTTATGCTTAATCTCTGCAGCAAAGATGATTTTTTAAACCATATATTTTGTTTAGATAAAGTGGATTTTCTTTGCTCAAAGAAAAATTGATTGATGCATGCCCTCAGACTAATTTCAGAAATACTTGGCAATCTACCTTCCAATCTTTAAATATTTCTCAAAACATGGTTTGGGATTGTCATGAAAACAGACACATTTATCAATGGAAGACTATAGAGTGCAGAAAGAAACTTATGCATATATGGCCAACTAATTTACAACAAAAGAGCCAAGCATGCACAGTAGGGAAAAGAGAATCTCTTCAATAAATAGTGTTAGAAAAACTGGACAGTCACGTATGAAATAATGAAACTGGACTACTATCTTACATCATACACAAAAATTAACTCAAATGGATTAAAGATTTTAACATACCACATGAGACCACAAAATTCCTACAGAGGCAACAACCTCCTTGACATAATTCTTGGAGACACTTTTTTTTTTTAATTCCAACACCAAAGTAAAAGTAAAATAAGCAAGTGGGACCACATCAAACAAAAATGCTTCTACATAGTAAAGGAAATCATCAATAAAATGGGCAAAAATAGTTCCAAATCATGTATCTCATGAAGGGTTAACATTCAAAAAAAGAAAAAAACTCATAGAACTCAACAGCAAAAAAAAAAAAAAAAAAAAATACAGATAACCTACAGGTATGTGAAAAGATGCTTAACATCATTAATCACCAGGGAAATGTCAATCAAAGCCAAAATAAAATATCACCTCACACCTGTTAAAACAGCAATTACCAAAAAGACCAGAAGTAAGTATTGGTGAGGATATGGAGGAAAACAAAACAAAACAAAACCCTTGTGTACTGTTGGTGGGAACGTGAATTGGTCTAATCACTATGAAAACAGTGTGGAGATTCCTCAAAAAATTAAAAATAAAACTACCATATAGTCAAGCAATTCCATTTCTGGGTATTTATCTTTAGAAAATGAAAACACTAATTTGAAAGCATATATGTATCCCACATTCACTGTAGCATTATTTCCAATACTTAAGTATGGAAACACTGTACATGTCCACCCATGGGTGGATAGATTTAAAAAAAAAAACTGTGGGATATATATTCAATACAATATCATTTGGTCTTAGAATAAAATGATATCTTACCACTGGCAGCAACATGGATGGACCTCAAGGGCATTGTGCTAAATGAAGTAAGTCAGACATAGAAAAACAAATATGGTATTATCTCTCTTATATGTGGAATCTAGGGGGAAAAAAAACCCAACAACAACATAAAACATAAAACCAAGCTCATAGATGGAGAACAGATTAGCGGTTCCAAGAGATTTGTGGGGGGAAAGTGATGTGAACTAGGGTGGTTTTGTTTTGTTTTGTTTTGTTTTTGGTGTAAATAAACTGAAAATATTTTAAATAAATAAATGTTTCTCTGAATAAAAGGCATTTGTGATTTATGTAAAGACCTGGGTAACGTGAGTTCCTTTTCTCTAGATGCACACCACAGTAATTCATGCAGGATTTGGTAAAGTACTGGAATGCCCCTCAAATGAAGGCTGGCTGAAGCTTGTTGCAGTGATTTAATAGGATATTATAAGGTCCAATTTGTGGCCCCAAAAGGAAACACTGCTCTCCTCACGTAATCTACAAAATTCCAATTAGCTCCTGTTGATCCAGAGTTTTACATTCAAAAGAAAAATAAATCCCCTATATTTGGATATAATGCCTATATACCTGGGGGAGGAGCTGGAGCTCATGCTTGTAGCCCAGCAAAGAGAATTTCCTTCTACTAAAAACTGTAAGGCCCTCTTCTATCTTCAGTCATCAAAAGCACATCCTGAAATCCCAGAAACTCCCAGAAAACTTTCCTCAATGAGTCACTCATCTGAACAGGGAACCTCTGCAAATCTCCTCCCTTTCATTAAATCACTGAATGCCAAAACTAAATGCAAGACCCATTTACACAAAATGCTTGGAGCTTCTTTAATTTACTCTTTTAATGTTCAGTCTTGCTCATTCATCTTTGTGTGTTTCATTCCTAACTCAGTATTACTAACTAAAGTTGTCAGCCCACAGAGGTCAGAGACACAACCATCTTATTCTAGCTCTAACCAGCCTGGTGGTTCGCTAGTTACAATATGATTGTGTTTCATGAAGACAGAGATTTTATTAAATTGACTATAATCCTCAGGGTGAAAAGGGAAAGAAGAAAAGAAAACCCATCTTTACCTCTACCTCTCCTAAACCCAACCTACAATCCCTAACTACTATAAGCTCAAGAAACAAGGCATTTTTACCTATGATAGCATAGAGTGTAGCAAATCACTTCACTCACCCCACTGCACCTTGTCCAGACCTGGAGTGCCTCAAGTGGAATGGTATACCTACTACTCCTGCTCAAATCCTTAGCTAGAACCATGGGGGTTTGAGAGTGTCAGAACCCATTCCAGGTGCCCAAGTTGGCAGCTAAAATGCAACCACTAAGCAACACTGATATTAGATTAGATGATGCTGCCATCCCATTGTTATCCAATTTATTCTACTCTGACATGGTATAAAGTGGTTCTGCATCAATAATGTTTAATAAATATAGCCGAACCTGAACCCTATCACCATTTCCATATGCTTTCACAGACAGGAAACTGCTCTCCCTTCCATTTTTCTAAGTTGATGTCTCTAGTGGGTGAGTAATGACAGTTTCACCTCCAGGGTCTGTTTAACTATAAAGAACATTCACAGAATGACCTAGATATTTGCTTGGAAAGCACCTGCTACTGGCTCAGTGTTCATTTAACTAGTCTGGGGTGTACTTGTCTCAATGGGGGAGTAAGTGTCCTTCCTCATGGGCCTTGCTGGGTGGACCCATAGAGATCCCATTTCTTCAGACACTGGAAATACCATCAACAAATCCCAGTGACTTACCCGGCCAGAGTTCAAATTCCAGAAGGCAATTAATGCTTGGAATTCCTATAACTCGGAGCTTTACCCAATTTAAAATGCAATGCAGTGTGTAGGTATAATCTTGAACTACTTTTTAACTACTTTGTGAGTCTTGTCTCCCATGAGTACTGTACTTTGTAGGGTTACTTAACATACAGTATATGCTTTCCAAACTTGCTAGATCCTAATAATCACCCAACCACCACACCAGACCTCCTGAATTGGAATCTCTTGGTAGAAATATGTGTATTTGACTACTTTCAGGCGATTCTGATGAACAGGAGAGCCTGGGAAACAAAGAGATCTCAAAGGGTTTTTACAGCAGCCCCACAAAGAAAGCAGGGCAAATGTACAGAGAGGGCTGCACCTCAACAAGGGGGTATGGGGTACCGTGTGCTCCCACTGACATTCAGGAGAGACTATGTGAAAAACTGAAGCATTACAGATATAAAAAATGGAGCTCAGAGACGTTTGTTCCCTCCACCCTTAATTCTATTTCATTAGTTCTATCTCATGTTTTATCTATCACTCGTATTTCTATCCCTTCCTCTCTTGGTCAGCCCCCATTGAACAATACGTAACACTTTGTAGGTGACCTAGTAGTTGTTCTTGCAGATAATAGGGATGCTGACTGCAAAAGCTGTGCCTGAGAGATTTTCCCCAATACTTCCAGATGATGCCTGGCATACTTGTGCCTACTCTCCCTTCCTGGCATCGCTTTTGGTTCACATTCTGATATAATCAACATCCGTTCGAGAGAGCCTCTCACTGCTGAGGAATTAATCATCAAAAATACTGTCCGTGAGGATATAATATACAAAATATCTGTATAATGCAGCTTCTTAAGCAATTATCCTATACCGCTGGGTCACATTACACAATGTAATATTTCCCATAACAAAAGTAGAGTTAAGGGATTGTTTTTAATGTGCACGCGGTTAAGTTTTACTTTAATCTTTTGAGGCATCCTTTTATATTATTTTACTATTGCATGTCAGCAATCAGTGACAATTAAATGCTTAAAAACTTGCATCGAAAATTAACTCTCATCAGAAATAGGATTAAGACTGGGGCTTTCATGGTTCTAAAGCTGAACCAAGTGGAGGAAAAGATGTTACATGGGGGGGGAAATTTCCCTTGACTCAACACACGCCAGTGGGCTTGAATGATTTCCGAGAATTTTCCATCAGTGTCTCTAAAGCAGCCTTTGGTGGTCTGTTCTCTCTGAGTGGTTCCTAGTACTTCCAGCCAGGAAGGGCTGCACCCCAACAAGAGGACACAGGGCACTGTGTGCTCCCACTGAAATTCAGGGAGAGATTGTGTGGAAAACTGAAGCATGTGGAAGAGTGAAGCATGAGTCGCACTCTGGACCAGTTCTGATTTTCATAAGGCCTAGGGCACAGGCAGGGCTGGGGGGAGGAGGGTGGCAACAGGAAAGGCCCTCTGGATGGGTTTGGCTAGGCGGCCACGGACCCTCAGTCTCTGCCTGTCAGATACATCTCAAGGACACAGCGCCCATTCAGGATTGGAGTTTGTGGAGGCTTTTCAATCAATAACATATGGCCACGAAAGCACTAGTGCTATACAAACAGACTGAAATAAATATGCTCAGCAAATAAAATATCTGTATGTGAAACAACAAAGCTTTTAGTTTAACTGCAGAAAATGAAAAACAAGTCTACTTGAAACCAGGCTAAATGAGCAACCAGTTATTCAATGTGAATTTTTGGAGATGAATGAGCTGGCAGATGCTTTCTTCAAATCATTAAGAACAGATATCAATAATTCCTAAGAATTGGAGGCAAAATTCACCAGAAGCAACTCGATGGGTTTGGGGGCCCACCCTTTCTTTCCCTACTAGGATGGCTGCAAGGAAAGCCAGGCCATATCAGCTGTTTAAAAAGCCAAGTGGCTCCTTCCACACCAATTTGTTAGCCTTTATCCTACATGCATTTTTTTTTTCCTTCCAGATTCGTGATCTCCGATTAGGTAGGTGGTGGGGGCAGCTCTAAATATACCTTCCTGTTACCCAAGACCTGGATCAGAGAAGGTGCTTATTAATATCATGGAGATATGATTTTTAATGATCTCTGGAAACAGCCTATATGGGTGTGAATAATGGCACTGTCTCATTGCATGCGTGGTTTGTGCTTTTGTCTCAGACAGGTTCATTTTTCACTGGAGGGGAAAGGTTCATGCCGCACGAGGGGGGTAACCAGTTGATGTTACAAGGCTGACTATTAGGCCCCTTGCTGTTCCACATGTCACAGGGAAGGACTCCAGCCGGCAACCTTAATGCCTACTTCAGCATCTTGAAGAAATTAATGAACACAGCTTCTATGGCAAAACATTTCAATCAACCCTTACCAGCTGTGCCTACATTTAAGAAAAAGAAAAGGGGGGGTGGGGAGATGCCCAGGTTTATCAAAAAAAGTTTCTTCGAAAGATCAACCGTGGTTTTGGCTGTGTGCGGGGCTGTGGGAGGTGGGGAAAGGAAGAGCAGAAGGAATAAAGGTAGAAGGGTGCCAGCACTGAGTGCCAAAAGATGTGCTCTGGCCCCTGTGTTTGTTGAACAAATTAAGCACGTTCTGGTTTTTCACCTGCTGAAGTAGCGGCAGTGCATATGGCCTAGAAGTTAAAAATAAGGAAATATGCATACATTACCATACTTAATGGACGACCCTCTCCATTTAATATGCAAATTTCCTGAAATATTACTGAATGCCGTCTGTTCTAAATGAATAAATTTGAATTGCAATTAGAATAATCCTTTATAATTAATGAAAACTGTCAATTTTAGTTCATAAGTAATTTGATTAACAGGATGATGGGACACTTATCAAGTTCACTGGACTGCTAGGGTATGAGAAAACTGACAGTGAAAGTGGGGCGGGCCAGGCACTCAGGCTCTACCGGAGTATTATCCTAAATTATTGATAACACAAGCTAATGAACTTCAGAAAGTGAACTCTGGGGGCCTCATTTAAAGGGACAGCATTGGAGGGCGACGGGCAATGCGAGATGGAGATCTTTCAGAATGCGCCTTTGCTGGTATTTTGGGCTCATAGGAAAATAAATGTTTAGAAATGCCAGGGCAAAGGAAAACATTGGCTCAAAACACAAATTTACCATTTCCAGCTGTTGCTGGAACAAAAGGAAACAATAGTCAGAGGATAAATGTAAGAAGAGACAATACAAAAACATGTGGAATGAAGTTTATGGTAATGCATCACAGACGGAGGATGTAGCCACAGCAGTGGAGCCGGCTGTGTTTTCCTTCCCTATGTCTTCCTTCAGCTAGATGAGGAGCAAGAACTTTCTAATTGGTATTAACTGGACATTTATAAAAAGTAACTGAGAGGGAGGGAAGCCTCAGAGACACACACACAACTCTTAAGTTATGGCACAAATAGTAAGGTCTCATGTGGCCCTTAAAGCGATAGATGCTCAACAGACTGTGGGAGGCCAGGGGGACGAGAAGAGGATTAATGTTACAAGAAAATGCTGGCATTCTTTCTTGTTGTTGTTAATTAACATGAAGACAGAGTAAGTTAAAAACAAGAAAAGAAGCCATAAAATAAACATATATTTTATCTTTTCTTAGAAGATGATTCCAAAACTCAGTGCAAAAGTGCCAGGTGCATCAAGATTGGGTCCACATTTGAGAACTTTCACACTCACTGGCAGGTGTGAAAGTTGATTAAGAATCTTCATGTGGGAGTCTCTGCAGAGCAAGGGTCTGGCTTTCCTGATTCACAGTATCCCAGCAGACCTTGCTCTTCCATGCCTTCCCCACCTGTAGCTCCTGACAAGTACAGGTGACTTCCTTTCCAACAAAGGGGGCTCTGGATTTGGTTGATGTTTGCAGAATGGAATCAAATCACAATTCTTTACTTCTATCTAGTTCTCCTATACCTACTGAGAAGTGCCTTAATTCCAAGAATGGGAAGTTATCTATCCAAAAGACCTCTTAGCCCTGAATCCTTAGATTCTATGTGGTGTTATCCAGACATGGTAATCTCAAGACCATCAAGAAAAAATTTTCAAGAATAATACTAGCCATAAGAATGTGTCATTATAGAGGTATACCATGAGACCTCCTAGGAAAATACCAAAGACTTAGCAATCTCTGTTCCATCCCTGGGGGTCACCTACACCACTCATCTCAATAGATTTGATGGAAAATTAAATCAAATAAAGTATTACATTATAATGATAAGAACAGTAATAAAAAACAGCACCCATAATTTATCAAAAAATTATTCTAAGGGAACCTGGGTGGCTCAGTCAGTTAAGCATCCAACTTCGGCTCAGGTCATGATCTGGTGGTCCATGGGATCGAGCCCTGCATCGGGCTCTGTGCTGACAGCTCAGAATCTGGAGCCTGTTTTGGATTCCATGTCTCTCTCTCTCTCTGCCCCTCCCCAGCTAGTGCTCTGTCTCTGTCTCAAAAATAAATAAATGTTAAAAAAAAAAAAGAAAAAGAAAATTTTTCTAAATACCCAACATTGTGCAAAGTTATTCAACTCATCAAATACTTCAGGTTGCCCTGGGAGTACATATTATATCCATTTGACAGGTAAATAAATCAAGGCTCAGAAAGATTAGGTACCTTGTCTAAGGAAGAAATCTCAACCAGGAAGTGGCAGAGTCAGGATCTATATCCCGAGTCTGTCTGTCTCTGGAACCCAAGCTATTAACCTAATATGTATTCTAGACTGATTTCCATTTTATAACGTGTGCTTACGTGTGAGGCATATTTAATTCACCCACTTTTCAATTACATTTTCATTTCCTTGCTCTGGACCATCATGACTGTGAAGTCACCCATGCCATTTGCAAGCCAGCTCAGTGGGTATACATTTGGAGTCATTATCTCCCCCTTGCATGGAACAAGCAGGTTACAAATGCTGTCTTTCATTCTGCACTGTGTGCTGGAAAAAAAAAAAAAAACCAAACTCAAAAATGCTTTAGCATCCTCTACCTCCCACAAAGTGTCTCCTGAAATCCAGATATTTAGAGCTCAGTTTTCAGAACATGACAGGCCCCAGGTAAGGTTCCCTCCTTGGACTCTGCCCTAGAGCCCCATGTGGCCATGTCCTAACCAACCAACTTCGGCTCTGGAAGATCTGTAATAAAAGCTGCTAGCTCTTTGACACTCAATAAAAGAAACAAACAAGAAACCAATGATGTTCTTGGTTATTAAGCTTTCTATTAGACCTAAATAAAATTAAGCGGCTGGTGGCCCTATGTCTCCACAAAATTAATATTAAAATCTCTCTTTGAGCCATTTAGATCCTTTGTACATACACTCCAAGCCTCAAGCGCTCTCCTTCTTCCAAGCAATACAGGCAGGGTTTTTTTTTTTTTTCCCCTCCTGGCTCCCACTTGTCCTTTACATGCTTCCAGCACCCAGAGGATTTCTTTGTTTTTCCCTATAACCTGCCCCACCTGCAAATCCCCAAGGTGGTAACGAGAGAGATGTACCTGGAAATTAGATGTACCTGGAAATTAACCCCACTGAATACTGGCACAGGGAAGTTTTTTAGAGATCGTCTAGCTCACTGTTTCTCAAAGGTTGCACAAGTACTGCTGATGTTAGGTGATGTACTTTTCGTATTTAGTGCTTTTATATTTATTTTCATGTGCATTAGAAAAGAAAAACCATAAGAAGCATATCAAACTTTTGATTTCACATATAGCATTGCTTAGTTCCAAACCTATGTGAACATTTAAGTACAAAATAGTGAATAAAGACAGACATAGAGTAAATAATACTCATCTACAGGAAATGTCACAAGGGTATTCTGTGAATGATGGAACTTCCAGAAAAAAAAACTGTTCTAGCTCAAACAGAAGGTTTAAGGTCTTTTTCCTTGAAGGTTGAACTGGAGCTTAGAGAGGTGCAGGCAATGCAGCAAAGTAGAAACAAGGCTGGAGCTGGAACCTGGAAGTCCTAGTGAGGTGCTCTTTCCTCTACCCAGGGACCTAGGTCTTCATCTGGTTCATTTTGGGAAGAAAGGGGAAAGTGAACTCCTAGAAAGCTACATCACTGCCCCTGGGGCCATTGAAAGGAAAGGGAGACAGAGAGCACATGGCAGCACTATGTTCTTTAGCCAGAGCAGCTCCACTCAGCTGAGGTTTAATTTGGAGGATTGGTATCCGATTTTATTTGAAGGTAGTGTTTTACATAAGATTTTTAAAAGGATTCCACTGAGGCAATGATTAAAGTCTTCAAACTGCTGGAAGCTCCTGGATTTGGTCTTCTGGTCTTCTTATACCATTCAATTTTGCTCACCAGGAGGCATATTGATCCAAAAGCATGGTCCAGCTGCTCCCAGAATCTGGCTCAAGGACCATTTTTAATAGAATTTCTTGAGGTGGGATGGGGTGGGGTTGGGTGATCTGTTAAAATGGGAATACCTGGGTCCCACCCAGGACTTTATAGAAACAGACTCTCTGTGAATGAAGTCTGATAATTTGCATTTTTAACTACCTTCCTAGGTGACTATATTGTGAGCTAAGACATAACAGCCAATATGGTGGAATGATGAATTACCATCAGAGCAAAGAGAGAAAGAGCACTAGTAAGAGATGAAAAGATCGTGGCTGACACAGAAAGACCGAGAAACTGAGATTTAATAATTTACTGATCTTTCAGTGGAACACTGCCTTTATGACTAAGCCATATTATGATAAAATTATCTTAGTGCTTAGTAACTAAACCTATCTTTAACCCATGCATCCCCACCCCCACACTTAATCCTTCCTTTACAACAGTTTCCTTCTGAAGAGAATGGTGTAACCATGAAGTTATGACTTACTAACCAAATACCCAGAGGAGCATACTGGTGCTGGGTGAGGCATTTACACAGAAAGAAGACAAGTCATTGCTCAATAGGCAGTCCCACTCTGGTACAAAGTCAACACACTCATTTGAAAATGTACACTTTCTCCAAATTGTAGCTAAGGGTGGCCTTGTATATAGAAATTAGCTGCTGATAGAGTTTGTGTGGCCTTTTAGCATATGCATTCATTATCAATGGAGCCAACTCTCCCAAATACCATGGCCTAGAGTTCTTTGTAAATGGATGTTAAAGATTTCATTTGGTGAACGAACAGAATTTTTTTCTTGGCAATTCAGCTCTGGATTCAGACTCCATCTGTTTACCACTTGTTAGACCTTTCAAGGATGTGCAGACACCCTCCAATGCTAACATGGGTGGTCACCTCCCAAAGAGCAAGAAATAAACCAGCTTTCATTAACTGCTGGTATTTATGAGGATCTTACAATGAAATTAGAAATTTTTTTAATGGCAGTCTAGAATAATAGCAACCTTGTAAGGGAAAATGGTAACCATGTTAGCTGGGTAACATGTGGTCTAAGTAGCCAACAGGAAACCTCTGAGTGAGTTCTTATCTCATAGATAAGCTCTGACACATCTGAGGGGCCAATGAAAATCATCTCAATGTCTGTCATGCTGATCTGAAACATGGGACATCAAATGATATGCTTACCAAATAATGAAGAAACATAATGACACCAAATGGGTAAGACCTTCCTTCAACCTTGAGAATGTGAAATTACAAACTGTCATTGTTTCGAAAAGATGTATACCAACAAGGGTGTTCATTTTTCAGAATAAGATGCAAGGAACTGGCCTAGGAAGAAGACTTGAAATAGAACTACACCTTCTCTTGTACACCCAAAACCAATATAACACTATATGTTAACTATATTGGAATTAAATTTTTTATATAAAAAAACTGTACCTTCTCTCAACCCAAGGCTCACTAGTTGCATACAAGAGTAAGAATGTTCTGGAAGCAAGGACAACAGGGCTTCATTCACCTATCAAACACCTATCAAATGCTAAGTACCATATGCATCTATTATCTCATTTAATCTTCACAAAAACAAATTATGGTAGATTTATCCCCATTTGCAAATAGAAATGTGAATTTCTTATTAAGATTAAGCAACTTCCCAACTGAAGAGGGATTTAATTATAGGACTCTGATTTCTAAATTGTGTTACCTGCTATATATATTGCACAGAGCCCCACAAAAGTGTGTAAAGAAAAATTTAGAGAAAAAATTCCATCTTTGAAAACATTCTCTGAATCTCTCATAATGGAAATGACAGCGACAATTTCCAAAAACTTCTTACTGTGTGTGTGTGTTTGCGTGTGTATGTGTGTGTGTGTGTGTGTGTGTGTGTGTGTGTGTGTATACTTTCATTAGATCTTCTTATCCATCCTGTCAGGCATTATTATAATTCTTAAGTCACAGACAAGGCCACTGGGAATTCAGTTACATGCTCAGGTTTACACAATGACTAACCAAACTGGGATCTAAACCCAGATCTATCTGATTCCCTGTGCCCTGTGCTTTCTACCACTCTAGAAGTAAAATCTTCTCCTAGGAGTAAAATCTTCCTTTTTCATTCCTTTCAACTGGAGATGAAGACAAACACAAAAACAGAATCTTAAACTTAAAGAAGCTAAAAAGAATGTATCACTCCTGTTTTCACCACTTCCATTTTGCACCCCATGGACACAGGTGGGCCTTGACAGTCCGTGTCCACCACGTGGGGGACATAAAAGCCATGAGCAACAAACAAACCCTTTCCCAAAGCCACTGGAATGCTTGTGAGCCAATTCCATCTAATGGACTTGCCTGTTCCTTCCCCTTTTAATGCTAGCTATTCCGTTAATACGGCTCACTAACACCCACCCGGAGAAAGGAAGGACAGAACTGGAGAGAACGCCATGAATACTGAGGTCCTTGAGTTTTAATTTGCCTAAAAATCTGTGTATTGTTCAAACAATGTAGAAATTAGCCATATGGGAACCTTGCTTGGGTACATATCTTCATCTGTCACCACATTTGGGGGGTGATTCTATAGTGTTTAGGCTTGTAGAGGGGAAGAAATGTCCACTCGGAAGCAAACTGGTACTGAACACATGTTTATGCTTCTGACCTCACAATATGGTAACTAATGATGGTTCTGCAAATAGAGACTTGGGAAAATAAATGGATTATTGCAGAGGGGAGAACCCCAGTGAGGGTGATGAGCTTCATTTCACCTACGTTAGTCTTTATTTCTTAACAGGACACCCAGCACAGATTCTGTATGGCTTGCCTAAATAGATGAAATCTACTCTTTATTCTGAATTCAAATCTTAAACCCAGTGAATGTAATACAGTGCCTTAATAGCTTCCCAAACTCTCATTTGGCCTCAGTTATACAACCAGCTGACACTGAAAATAATTAATGCCCTTTAGGACTCGCATCTGCTCCTATGGTTCCAAGTCAAGGTTTTTAATTGGGCTATTTTGGCATTTGGAGACAATGGCAAGGTGAAATAACCTTTCTTTAATATTTTTGAGGTCAGCAGATAGTCCTGCCAAAGGTCATCCTTCAGGTTCACAAATGAGTCATTTGTATCACCTAATGCAATCTGTGACTTGCAAATTGCACTGGGATGTGTTAGCGTGCATTAATTAGTCCATGTGATGAATACTGAATTCATCATTACTAGCCGGAGCTTGTAGAGATGTGCCAATACTTGTTTTGGTGGTTTGTGGTTGCTTATTTTTATTTTACACTCCACTTCCATCCCTAGTCTGAGATCTTCAACATCCCGAGCTCAGTAATTGGCACACTGGAGTTAACCCTCTCCCTAGGGCTTGGCTGGGACCCGGGAAAAGATACCCTGACATAGAAATATTATGAAGCAGGAAGCAACCATAGTCTATCTGTCTTTGGCTTCACTAATCTGTAAAACTCAGCATCAAAAGATGATTCCTTTTCCCCTTTATGATCCACAGCATCCCTAATCTCCTGAGAGGGAGGAAAGAAGAGAGAGACTCCTGGTTCAAACCTCTTGCTCTGAGCAGTGCCCTGAGTTGCTCTGGGTCCTTTCAGCTGCTTGGCACCTTCTGCCTATAATGAAGGCATTATTAATTTGAGTTTCAGGGGATAGAAAATCAGGATGTGGACACTGTATGGCTATACCATCTGTGCGGTTGACATATATTGATTCATACCTTCTTCCCATCTGTCCTTGACACTGTGCAGCAACAGAGGTCACAATCTTCTCTTTCCTGGAATTTCCCCCAAATGCAACTTTCCGCCCAGTATTCTCTCAATGATTTTCTTTGGTTGCTATTGTGCACCTCTAAGGAAAACTAGTGGCAGAGCATCTGCGTCTGTCATCTCTCAGTTAGGTCCCTTTGACCCAACATAACAATAACCAACCACATCAAAAGGCATGTATGAAAACAATAGCTCCGTCACTTTGTCATAAAATGGATCTTTCAGTTGTCTAGAATTTTGTGGACAACAAAATTAAGGCATCACTCTAGAAATTAACACATTCATTTTGTACAGCCAATGAAATTATACCCAGCAGATCGATGGATTGGAAGTTTAGATTTACAGAAAGTTATGAAGCCAGTATAACCTGCTCTACATGAAGGACACTAGGAGAAACAGAATCTCCAGCTAATGAGATATTTGTGTATTTATGTTTAATAAGCATTTCTTTTAGAAAAAGAAAACTATTCCTGTGATGGTCACTTCCAAAGTGAGAAAACCTGAGCCAGATTTCAGAGTGAATTTGTTTCAAGGACTATCATGTATTTTATTCCTTACTTTTCTTTTCTTTTTTCTTTTTTTTTTTTTTTTGGTCTACTCTATCCAGATGAAATTGGATACACAAATAACTGAATTCACAATGGACTTTTTTGCAGATCCAAGTGATCACTTCTATCTGCAAAGTTAAGAAGTGGCTAATTGTAGCCCAAGTGAATGGCTAAGCCTGCATTAGCCATTAGGTTGCCTGTTGGGAAGAGGGGCAATGGCAATGCAGAAAGCCTGTCCATAGAGCCCCAAGGCCCTTCCAACAGACTCCAGAAACCCCAGAATCAGTGTGAGGGGACTCTACCAAAGCAGAGCTAAGTGGCTCAGAATCAGAAAATTCATTTTTTCTGAATTGAATTGAGTTCTTCCTATAGCTCTAAAGGCCTCCAGTCTAGGTAATAAATACTACACCACCCTTCCAATGAGGGCATCTTTTTTTTTTTTTAAGATTTTAGCAGGTGCCAGTAAATACCCACATTCTAAACAAAGTAAATGTCCAGTCCTGTATATCCATAAAAATCTCCTCTCTCTGACTTTCTCAGAACATTATAGATTACAAAGTCTCTGACATTTTCAGCCTGCATTAAATGTTGAAAACAAATCCATCTTTCAGTTATTCCTGAGAGAAAACATTGCAGCTTTCAAAATATTTTAAGGAAATTTCCCTTGCTTTGGAGGGTGGATCTCAGATCATGCAGCCAATTTGATTTCAAAACAGGAAATTTTGTTTTGATTAAACTGTGGGGGCTCTGCTGGCTTCTGCAATATTGGGCAAGAAAGAAAAGGGCTTTGTGGGGGGGCAGGATTTGAAAATAGCCATATTATACCAAAGGAATATACTATTAGCTCCCTTAAATCAGCTCTAGAGGAAATAGCATTCGATCAAGAAACAGTGGACAAATCACAACCTTTCTGGACCTCAGATTTTCCCAATGTGTAAAACCAAAGACTGGTCTAGTTCGTTTTGCAGTCCCTTTCAGATCCAAAACTCCATGATTCTAAATCTACAGCCCTCACAATTTATGAAGCAGTGATAGATCAGCCAAGACCTGGACCCTGGCAAGCTAAGGAACACTCACAAGCAATTGCTCTGAGCTCTAATCCAACCTTGTGCAGGGCTTATCAGCACCGCCTGTTTCTCTTAGCCTTTTGGGTTTCCACATCATTTTAATGTGTAGAAACTGAGTTCATACAGCCTTGTGCTGTTTTAATCACTTGTTCTTTTAATCTCTTCAGACCTCCCATAGCCCAGATGTATCATTCACAAAACTGTCCCTTGTGAGAGTTACAAGAGAAAATCATATGTTCTTAGTTACCTAACTTTTTATCCCCTAACTTTCTGCTACTGGGTTTGCCCCTGGGGCCCTGGGAGCCCATTAACATCTGCTGTGCCCCATGATGGGTGAATAAACAATGGACCAAGAAGACAGATTTTTTGGTAAATGGTAGCTTCATTTTACTGGTAGTTTTCCTACCTTTTCCCTAGGAATGCTCACTGCCTTCCTTATGCATGATCACTGCAGAAAGAAAAGTGGTTTCAAATGTAGTTTAAAGAGCCTTGTGTCTCTAAACATGCAAGCTTTTCAGTGTTGCTAAAGTCACACCATAAGGCCCAGGCAGAAGACAAACCTCTGAATGCCACTGGGCAAAAATTCTCCTTCGTCTCTTCAATAAAGACACGAGAAGTAGAGGATAAATCCCTCTCCCTTATACTGGCTATGGTAGAACAGTCCAGTGTCACTGGTTTGTTTCATTTACCATTCTCCTTAGAGCATCCAGAATGATCTTTTTAAAACGATTAACTGAATCACAAACCATTTCTTCTCCCCCACCCCCAACCCCGCTCCAAATGGTTTCCACTGCTTTTAGGAGGAAATCCAGACTCCTTACAATGGCCTAGTTCCTGCCTACGTCTTTAAGACCATCCATGATATTTTCGCCCAGCTTTCTTTTTGTTTCTAAAATATACTATAGTCATTCCCATATTAGGAACTTTGCAAATGCTGTTCTCACTACCTGAAATGTTCCTCCCCATCTACTCACACACACACACACACACACACACACACACACACACACACGACCAGCTCTGCTTCACTAAGTCAGACTTCCAGAAAGGAATTCCCTTGGCTGCCCAATCCAAAGTAATTTCCACCCTTGGCCATCTATCAACTCTCTATTATATCAATTTGCTTTATTTTCCTCAAAGCATGTATCACTTTTGTCTTATTCATTGTCTAGTTCCCTGCTGGAATGCAAGAACTATCAGAACAGAAACTTGTCTGTCTTGTTCACGTCTCTATAGCCAGGAATAAAGCAAACATATAGTGAGTGCACAATATTTGTTGAATGAATAAACAATGAATAATTGGATAAGTGAATGAAAAAATGAATTTTTTAAACAAGCAGTTCATGAGCACCTGAACTTCAAGAAGTCCTTTCACTCTCTCAAATTACATGTAAAATTCTACCGACATGTGTTTTTCAGATAAGAGGTTCCACAGCTTTCATCAGATTCCCCAAGGGTCTATGATTCCCAAAAGGTTAGACAGACTATGGCAGAGCCTTCTAGTAACAGGACCCCTGATTTTTAGTTAATCACAGAGCTGCCCTACATTTCCTGGTCTCTCATGTAGCCAATGTGACTACTCTGTCAAAGAAGATGTGCAGTGGTATGTGCCTCAAGTGCCTTAAAAGGAAAGAGGTATGCCCTTCTTCTTTCCTCCCTCCTTCCACAGGCTATACCGGGGAGGTAACAGCTGGAGCTCCAGCAGCCATCTCTGACCATGAGGTAACCTTGGGAATTGAAGCTCTACACAGCAGAGCAACAAAATAAAAGCCAGGGACCTAATACCATGGAGTATCACCTAGCCCCGGACTATCTCTACAGTTACTAAACAGAAGGAAAAAATAAATTTCTTTATTTTTTTAGTTATTATAAATAATAGTCTAGACTATACTAAATAGTCTAGACTATTATTAGTCTTATTTAATCTACTGCTATTCTGTGGGGGTAAGGTGGGTAGAGATGAGAGAGTATTATTTGCCACTTAATTAATTATCCCAGTCTTTACAAAGTAGGAGAAGATGCTCCCAGAAGAGAATTAGTATGTTAATACAATAAGAGCAGACATAGGCCAAGGTCCTACTGCCAGTACTCACCTGTACAGAAACAAAATTTGATAAGTTAGAAGTGGGAAGAAATTAGACAATGAGTCCAAATGTTACAAGAGGTATGTCTTCCAATGAGCCTCAAACTTGGAGGCTTACTAGAAACCAAAATCATGAATGCAAATAAGTCTTCTTCGATACATTTTATTTACACTTCTGAGATTAAAATGTGCCCCTAACATATGAGGTACATCTCTAACAACAAAAAAATCCTTTCCATAACTATTTTTTTACAAAAATAATGAAGTCTACCTATTCATTTTTGTGTGCATTTCAACAATAAGTGCATACTCTAGCTTATTTTTATTCAGGTCAACCTATAAACAAATGATGATATATTTGCTTTATAAATGCACCCACCTGGTGTCAAATTTTTAAATGATATTTTTACATATTGGCTCTGAAGGTAACAATAAGAAGTAATGACATCACTGTACAAATTAGTATTATTAATGTGTTCCAATCCTGCATATTATTAGAAATAACTACCACAGTTAAATTAAAGTATTGACCCATAACAATGAAAATGCCCAGGATTTATTGTACATTATTTGTGTATGATAGATTGTTTAATAAATTTGTCCATAGAGACTTTAGTAATTTATTAATTACAACCCAATCGATACAACCACAAACAGAAGACATTATTATTATTTACAAAGTAATAAGCCAATGGAAAAACAAGACTTCCTTGTTGATGTAAGGAAAGATGAGAAGTAAAAGCAATCCAAATCTCTTGACTGCCCGTACCTTGGAGTTAATTTTAGGAGGCTACCCTCCATCTATATGGCATATGTCACGGCTAAGATGAGAGTATGGAGAAAGAATCACAGCTATATTACCTTGGGCAGTGACCTAACTTCTTTGATCTTTCCTCCTCCTTAGCCATAAGTAAGAATAATACTAGTCCTTATCTGTAGCAATATTGTGAGTATTGAATGGGATAATTTCATAGCATCTGCCAAATAGTAAGCACTCATTAAATGTCAGTTCCCATCATCCTTATTGTCATCATCACCATGTTTCTCTGTGCTCCTTTCCTAACTGGATCTCCTATAATGAACTCAGGAGATTTCCTGAACTTTGTTTTAGTTCATAAATCCATGAGGGCACCTCCACCATTCTGTTCTCCCTCCTATCTCCTGGACCCCCCAGTGGTACCTTGAATGCAGTGCTGTCTTCATGCCAGTGGACTGAGCTTGAGTGGAAAGGTAAGGCCATATACTCTGATGGACACACAGCTTACCATTTTCTGAGCCTGTATCACCAACCCCATTCTAATAACATGGGAATTTAAATGGCTCAAAAACAAGAAATGCCTCTTACCTCAATAGCAGTAGACACATCCCATATTATGCTAAATGCCACTCTAGGTCTTTCCCAGAAAACACTGGCAGCAGCCAAGTTCCCAGAGGCAGTCTGCACCCAGTAGATAAGATGAGGCAAAGAAAATTGCACCAGACGAGACAGATGACCTTGCTGGCTTGCGTTTAGCTAACAGTAAGCATGGCTATCACTTACTGATCACTTACTATGTTCCAGGCACTGTTCTGAGCACTTTGTACAGATTCTCTCATTTAATTCTTGTGACAAATTATACAAGAGAGTCACCATTATTATTCTCTCTTTACAGTTGTGGACATTCAGGCTCAGAGGATTTAAATAGCTTGCCCAAAGTCAAGCACAGCTAGAAAATTGCAGACCTTGGCTTCATACCCAGACGACCTGGCTAAAACCTATTTCTCTGAACACTGTACTGTGATATTCTAGGAAGTTGTTCAAAGTATTTAAACATGCATGCATCCCACCATCTTCTTCCAGAGGCCTCTGATGGCAGTTTACAGAGGCAACCCACACAACGGTTCATTAAGATCTCAGAATGTCAGACACACAGGGGTTCAAATCCAGGTCTGACCCTATCAGCTTGATCCCTCTGTCTCATTTTTCTCATCTGTAAAATGGGGATGACAGTGGGGCTTGTTTCAGAGGCTTGTGAGGATTAAATGGTATGTTTGAATAAAGTGTTCAGCACACTGCAGGGCACATAGTAAGTGCTCAGTGTGTAGTAACTATGTGGATTCATTATTCTCTCCCTCGGTTAGAGATACATTAACTAAAAATATAAATAGAGCCTTGTAACTTATCATATTCAGCCTTGAAACCCTCCTCCTCACATCTGGATGATAAAATACAATTCTTATGAAAAAAGATAATTTTTCAGTATGATGTTCCCTATCTGCAATTACATCAAAATCACATTAATTGAGCTATAACACTGTCAGGCTCAGCAGCTGGAAAGCGCATCCATACATTCTAAAGAGAAGGCCATTAATTCAGCTCTCTACAGCGCGGCAATGAAATTGGGATGTCCGTTCTCGAGCATGATTTACTGTCTTTCAAGCTGCTTAAGTGGGAACCTCTACAAAAAGATTTAAGTTAAGTGACTCTTGTGCTGCTCTGAAGCTCATTTATTATTGAATTAAGTTTTCATTTCGTTTAAAGGGAATAAAGAAATATAGTTTTATTCGAAACAAGGTAAAACATTTAAAAGAAATCGGCTATTATGATCCTGGAAGCCAGTTTATATATCTGCAAATGATCTCACTCTGCTTATGCTCTGCTGAAAAGCCAAATTTAAACTCATAAATATTACTAATATGCATATAATTTGAGACTTTTGCATGAGAGCTCATCCTTACTTTTCATACTTTATCATTCCTCTCTTTAAAAAAATTTTTTTTTAAATCCAAGGCAGTTAGGGAATGGGCTACAGAAAGCCCAGGCAGAAATAAACACCCATTTTTGAAAAGTCTAGATCTTCTTTATGACATGGAGGGAAACATTGGAGGGAGAAGAGACAAGCAGGGAGATCCATGTTATAGTTTATCAGCATGTGGCAGCAAAATCAAGGTATGGTAGGCACATAGCATTAAAAGATTTACAGCATCTTGGTCCACAGATGAATTGAATGTGGTGGACAAATAGAGAACAATTCTCTACTCATGGAGGAAGCCCAACATCAGTGCCTAAATTATCAGCCTTTACATTAGACGCCAGACAACAAAGCCCTTCAGAATGAGTAATCCTCTCTGTCCACCGTCTTGATAAAAGAGGTGGTATATGTTTCTTCTTCTAAATCTCATGCAGAACAGCCATGAGTAATATTCCCTATATCAAGAAGTCCCTAAAGTACTAAGCACTTCTGAACAAACTATATTTTTTAAAAATCCACTAGGACCCCTATAATGGTGTCATTTACACTCCAGTCACATGTGTCTACAGCACAAGACCCTTCATAATTAGGTATATACACTATACCAGCTCACTGCCTAATTAGCAAATTATGTTGAAAATAGCATCCTGCTAATTAACGGTTATTATGGCATTTCTGAAGCTGAGGCTTTAATTATCACCAACCTAATGCTTGTGTACAGAGAAAAAAAGAGCCCCCCCCTTTTTTAAATGATCAATAAGTGCAAGAGATTATTATAAGGCAAATCTGCTGACAGCTGATTAATTTGTTTGATGCAAAGTTGCTGCGTGTTTCATATTATTTTATCGGAGTTGCAGGAAAAAGGTACATAATTTGGTTTCATTAGCAACCTCTGCGATTTATCACTAGAAAATGCACCCCCCCTTTTTTTGTTGTTTGTTCAATTCCCTCTGTGTTTTTGCCTGTACCAGCATCAAAGTCAAGAGCAGGAAGTTTTAATTAAGTGACACTAATGAGGTCGTTGAAAATGATACTTCAGCAATTCAGCATGCTGTTAAATGTGTTTATTCTATAATGTCATCAAAGGTGATTGTTTTCCCTCGTAATAGATAAAATTCATTACCATAAGCATTGTACTTCTGAGTGCTGGAAATCCAAAATGCAAGTTAGTCAGGTGGATCTGTTACATTTCTTTTCTTTCGCTGCCAATTCAAATTACTGGACCTAAAACAAAACTTTAGCAAACAAGGCTCACTCTACTTTATTTTCTTTAAGTCTTCCCTGTTTAGTAATTAGCAGACCTTGCCAGTGAGAAATGGAACAAAAATGAGCATGCAAATGACTAATCAGGGAATGCTGGAATCAAAGGGGGTGATGAGGGAGAGAAGGATGTTGCTTGAGCCTGGCCATTGTGTCTCTGGGTCGTGCTGCTCTGCGGGCCCATGTTGCATGCCTAAGCAGCCCCACCGCCAGCAGCAAAGGCACTGCTCTATGATTCAGCATTTGATTCAAAATGAGGACATTTTGGATATATTTTCCTTTAACATGGTTCTAGCCTTCCAAATACAATTATGGTTGTATGACCCATTTTGGGAAATTAATTATCACATTGTGAATTTCCATGCTTCCTAAGAAACTGAAAATGATTTTTTTTCACCTTTCTGAGAGTTTTCGGGGAGGGAGGAGAGCAATGAAAGTACTCCATTTCACAGAGAGGGCAAACTGAGCAAGGTAATTTATCCCAGGTCAGAGGGAGAACAGGCAGAATTATCCCTGTTCTTTTGCCTGCTCTCATCAAGTCATGCCACTTCTGCAATTCAAAACATTTACTCTTGACTTTCTTAGGTCCCTCAATAGCCCATTTTCATATTTTGGACAAATTTAAAAGTTCTAACATGTTTCTACAACAGCCTGTTTTTCTTTGAGTGAGACCCTCACTAATGACAAAGTCATCAAACTAACAGGTCTTGTATCTTACCTGGATTTGGACAACAGTGATTCTGTCCCACACAAAGCTTACCATTTCCAAAATTTATTTGTTTTTAATGCCAAGGGAAACCCATTCTGACCCACCATCTTTCATCACTTGCAGCAGGAACTATTCTTCCAACAACAGTGCTAATTTATAGCAAACTAAACAGACTCTGCACTTCTTTACTGACTGCCCAGCCACCAATCATGACAAACAGGTGTTTGGGGGGTCTTTTAACTATCGTGACTGAGAAATAAAAGTTGCTTTGCTTCCTCACTGTATCCCCAGTTTGTGCTGGTTTGATCGTTGGGCAGGGGAGTGAGGTAGGTGACCTTGTGGAATTTTTCAGGAGGCTCTCAAAGACTGAACTATTAGCCAATTCCCTAAAACATCTCAGGAAAATTAAATATTCATATTTTTGTGGAGCAAATCAAACTTTGACTTAACTTGTCATTTTCTAACCAGTTAGCTGCAGACGAAGCCCAGAATGCTCTGGTATTACAGAAAAGTACAAGAGGTCATCAGCTTTTTATTGAAGGACTAAACACAGGAAAAATATTAGAATGACTCAGAAGTCATTTCACCACCAAGAAGGTGGTAAGGAAGGTTTTTATTCCCTATCTAATGTGAATTAATGAAATGCAAGAACATACATCGAGAGGCTTAAGGGCAGTTAATAATCTATGTGGGTGCAAAGTGTGAGGCCCTTCATAGGATCAAGAGACCCTCATCTGTGAATTCAGGAAAGATTTTTCTGGAAAAACCAGAATGCCTTTACCAATTTTGATTTATTGTCTGGAATTTAAACTTCTGCTTCTCTTTGTGGTTTCCCCCCTTAACTTTAGCAATCGTCCAGATGCTCCTTCATAAAATGGCAAAGATAAATGATAGCATTCAGTGCCAGAGAGGATAGAGTGAGGTGAGCACCCTCGCCCGTGGAGGGGTGAGGGCAGCAGAAACTGGCATAGCCTCTCTGGAAAGCACTTTGGTATTGCACTAAGAGTTTAAAAACATTCATATCCTTTGATCTCATAATTGCACCTCTAGGAATCTATCATAAGGAAATCAGAGATACTCATCAAGGCATTGTTTATAATAATGAAAAATTAAAAACTTAAATGTGTAACATTGGAAGATAGGTTAAATAAATGATGATCTACTCAACTGATGTAATATTATGCAGTCATCAAAAAAAATTCAAGGAATACATGTCTAATAAAAATAACAGTAACAAAGAAGGTTGATGATATAACTTAGGCATTATATGCATATATGTATAATATAGAAATATGTGCAATCTATGTATATATCCCCACATATATAGATCTCAATACATCTATTGAAGCATTAAAAACGAGCAGAAAAGAGATATCAAAATGCAGACACTGGTTATCTTTGGAAGATGGAATAAAAGGGGTGCCTGCGTGGCTCAGTCAGTTAAGTGTCCAACTTCGGCTCAGGAAAAAAATTTCATAGTTTGTGGGTTCAAGCTCTGCATCGGGCTCTGTGCTGACAGTTCAGAGCCTGGAGCCTGCTTCAGATTCTTTATCTCTCTCTCTCTCTCTGACCCTCCCCTGCTCATGCTGTCTCTCTCTCTCAGAAATAAATAAAAAATGTTAAAAAAAAAAAAACAAACTTTTTTTAAAGGAAGATGGAATAAAAGGTATTCTAAATGTTTGTCTTTATATTATGTAAAAATTATTCATTTAAAAATATCTGGGGCACCCGAGGGCTCAGTTGGTTAAGCAACTGACTTTTGGTCTCGGCTCAGGTCATAATCTCACGGTTTGTGAGTTCGGGCTCTACATTGACCGCCTAAAGCCTGCTTGGGATTCTCTGTCTCCCCACCCTCTCTGCCCCTCCCCTGTTCACTCTCTCTCTAAATTAATTAATTAATTAAAAGTATAGAGTCATTCAATAATACATCATCTTTGGAATGCACCCTGTTAGCATTAGGAATTTATTTCATGGTATAATTTATAATTCCATATAATTTATAACATAAGCAGTCCAAACATTTTTTTCTCTATTAACTCCATAATTTTCAGCTCTGTGAAGCTCAGAGAATACGGAAATGCTGGCAATTACTATTCCAAGGCTCTCAGTACAGCAGTTCCAGAACAGGCCTTTAAAAGACACCCTCACATTTCAAAATCATAGTGGTGATCTCAGTTCATATCAAGTTTCCTACAGATTCGTATGAGGCAAGAGTTCCATGTATGAAGTCTCAAGTGTTTTTATAGCACTATCTGGGCTCTTCATGGATGGATCTTTGCCTTAAAGATTTCGTTACTAATCTCACAGAGTTACAGACACTCTTGTCTGGGGTTCCTTGGAACTTCTGAAGCCACTTTTCAGTTCGGTAAAATGAGTTTGCAGTGGACTTAGGACTTACAGAGCCATGGCTTTGTTTCTAGGGGTCTTTTGTTGCTGATGTTGCTCTACTGCTGGGTTTTTTTTTTTCCCCTGAATCAGTGAGAAACTAACAATATATACCTACTGGGTATTATTTAAATTTTGAAAAGTAAAAATTCAAGGCACAAAAGGGAAATTTACTGGTGTCTAAATAATCTTCTTCACCAACACAGTTTTCTAAAGGAATGTTTGGAAATGTATTCCACCAGGAAGAAAGAGGGGTGAGTCTGGCTGCTAGTGGAAAACTTATGACAATAGGCAGCCATCATCTTTCTAAAGAATAACATAATTACAACAGAAATGAAGACACCGAACAAGGTGCCCAACAAGCTACCTTGTCAGCTTGAAATGAGGGAATCAATAAATTGTTTTCCTAACATTTCCCAGTCACATTCTTAATACAACTGGATTTACTTGGGCTTTTGAGATACTCAGAAAAGTAATATAGATTTCTCTCTACTGAAGAGTAAATAAAATGAATTTACACTATTCATCAAAGAATTCATAGATTGTTTGTTTGTTTGTTCATCTTCACCTTTTTAAAGGCATGAGCTAGAGAAAGAGAGCAGAGAACAGAAAGTCCTAGGCCTCCACCTTTGTCCTGTTGCTTACCTAAGCAAGTGACTTAAACGTCCCTGAACCTTACGTGGGCATGATTTTTCTCAAATGTGTGTGGAGAGGCTAAATAACCTGACACATAGGTGGAGAAATAGGAAGTGCTCAATATCTTTGGACTACTTTTTTTTTTTTTTTAACTTTAAGGTAAACACACAAAAACAAATAAATTGGATGTGTGCATGCCCTAAAAGTAAGGAACCTGAATGGGAACATTTGGAGCATAGCTCTTTTAAGAAATATAGTACCTCCTTTGCTTTGCACCTACGTAGAGGGACAACCTATAGCACAGTTTTAAACTCTTTTTGTGTTTTGCTTGTTTACTGAATCATAAAAGAAAAAAAATACTTTCCCTTCTTCAGTGTCTATCATACTGATGAAAACAGGATATTCAGTCCATAATATGAGACCACAGAAAGATTTCACCATGTCCAGTACAGACTGAGTGTATATATCATATAATTACCAAGCGATGAGGCTGACACAGAGCCTCCCAAATGGCTTATGGAAGCTGAATCACACTTTAGAACTATGTGTCATTTATGTGCATACCAGCATCTTCCTTCCTTCCATCCCCACAATGCCACTGGTGGTGTAGCATACGTCATACACACAGGAACAGCCCTACCATTGCCAGACTAGATTGGCTCCTTAAAGGTACCTGTCAGATGAGATACCACCTTACTTTGTAGAGATATGAGGGGAGGTCCTTTAGAAGACAGAGGAAACTAGTAGTTTCCAGAGTAAAAGGTCCTGCGACTCTCCTTTTCCTTCCTCTTTACTCAACTTTCAAGTTCAAAGGTCTTCAAATAAGTCATTCAAATTTCAAGTCTCAGCAAGCCTTGAAACGAGCAATTTTAAACAGCTGGACAGAATGCAGATTCTGGCATGGTACCTGAATTCAAATCCCTGCAAGATACTTAATCTCTCAGAGCCCCAGTGTCCTCAGTGGCTGTTGTCAAGATGAAAGGAGATAATGCATGAAGAGTGTTTAGCACAGTGCCTGACACATAGTGTCTACTAAATATCATTGCTAGAGGAGGCAAAAGCAGAAATTAGCCTGGACCTGAGCTAAATGTTTTATTTATGTAACCGTACACCTAACAAGTCTAAAAGGTAGACACTATCATTATGCCCATTGTACAGAAGTGGAAACAGACCCATGGAGGTTAATTTGCCCAAGACTTAGTAAGAAAAGGGTAGAGCTGGGATGAAACCCAGGAAGGCTAACTCCACAGCCTGAGATGTTAATGGCTACACTATACTGTGTGATCTATTACACTAAAAATTTGCCTACTCTATTAAAAAGAAAAACTGACATTAGTGTTTACCTTGAGAAATTATGGGCCCAGCTTTTGCCTGGCCTGGGCAGGCACATGCCCTTCATCCAGTTACCTGACCCTCATCCTACTCCTCTGCCCAAAAGGGGATGAGAACAAGGGACTTGCCAGTGAGGACTTGGAGTCAGCAGCTGGTAGGAGGCCATGTTCTGAGGGCACAGTTAAGGTGAACAGAGAGCACCACCCATGGCACTAAGGAGCTGAGGACACATTCCGGAGACATGATACAAGTGTGCTTGCTGCATCAAAGCCACCCCACTTGACCACGGAGCCTCCCGGGAGCCAAGGACACAGGTGTTGCTGTCCTACTCCCAGATTGACATTAGCAAACCCAGGGCAGGCCAGCTGATAGAGCATCCAATAGCCACTGCTGCAGGCTCGTGCTACACACACACACACACACACACACACACACACAGAAAGAGTAATGAGGAGAAAACTAGATCCATCCCCCCAAAAGAGTAGGGGGCAGCACATACAAAAAGGCAAAATTTTACTATTATTTTGTAATAACGCCCCTTTAACGCCTCTGTTGAAAATGATCACACATTTCATCACTATAATTAGCCATTTCTTGGTTGAAGTACATTTATGCAACAGAATTACTCTCCCTCCCAAAAGTATAAAATGTCCCACGAGTGGTAGCCATCTATTCATTTAAACAAATATGTAATGAACACCTACTATGTGCTGATATATGAGACAATATCAACATGACACCAAAAATCTGCCAAATACCCAGAGGTTTTGCAAATATGCAGATGTTTTGTGTTTCATCTTTATTCAGCTCTCTTTGCCTGGATGGCCATGTTCTTCTGTCCCCAGTAGGATGTGGTCAGGTAGATGGAGTGATTGAATGTACATGATACTACTGGATTCTTAAAAAAGACATAGATAGAAGCCTGATTTTCCACCCTCTGCCCAGCACCAACAATAATAAATACATATCTATGTGTGCTCCTAGGTTGTCTGACAGTACAAAATGCTTTGCTGATCCTTTTCTTGCCTTTTGTCCATACCAGGAAAGGGAAGGTGACATGAGTATAGCATGAAAATGGTCTTTCACTGGCTACCTTGTGAGCTGTCTTTCCAGCCTCCGTTTCCCATCTCAGCTGATCATCAATGGATGGTCGATATATACAGCACAGCAGATGAGAGAATAGACATGAGGTGAAGCATCTCAATTCAACTTCAGCTCTACCACCTACCACCTGTGTGACTTTAGGTCTCAGGTTGCTTTAGAGCCTTCAGACTTGGTTTCCCCCTCAGTAAATGGAGATAATAACAGTACCCAAAGTTACCACAAAGAGTTCATGAGACACACATATAAAACACTTAGCACACTGGCTGGCACATACATGTGTTCCACACCAATATTCCTGGGCACCTACTGTATTGAAGGCATGTGCTAAGCATTGTGGGGGACACCCAGATACCCAGATGAATCAGACAGTGATCCCTTCTGCAGGCATGAATTCCCAATCCACAAGGGGAATGGTGATCTATTCCAAGTCACTCCTGCGCCACAGTCTTCCAAGCACATTTCCACTCCAGCATCTGTCTATGGCTTTGCATGGCTTCCTCTTCTGGATTAGAAACTCCTTGAGGGCAAGAATTTTGTCTTGGTGGTATAATCTTGTTGGTCTTCCATTTACCCCAACGTGCATCATAATATCATGAACAGAATGGGCACTAGATAAATGTTTGCCGAATGGGGGAGTGAACAAAATAGAGAACAGGAAAGCCCACAAATGCAGGCACTACACAAAAGTGTTCTGAAAATTCATAGGAAGGAGAGAATATTTTTGTCTGGCTATAGCAAAGTTGGGGGGGGGGGCGGAATGATCAAAGAAAGTGTCATAGGGGAGTGAACCCGAAAGTGTGGCCTCGGAGAAAGGCTGGATTAGTGAGGCCAATTGAGGAGGGTCATTCCGTTCCCTCCATGGCCTAAATTTAGGCCCCCTCTGCCCCCAGTAGTACAGTGAAGTGCACATGCATGAATATCAGAGGCCTGGGGTTGCATGGGGCTGGGGTTGTCCTTGGATTCAAATTCATTTTTCTCTGAAGTGCTCAGAGTCCTATCATACGGGGTTCACATCAACTCTGTCTTTCTAAAAGGTTTTTATTTTCCACCCAAGCTGGATTAGCATCATTGAGAGGGTCTTCCATATAAAAGATTAATAAATAATATGGTTAGGAAGCCTAGGATTCATTCTGGGCCCTTCAGTACCCCTGAAAGAAATAGGCAAATTGGACAGAAATCAAAGAAGAGAAGCCATGAGGATTAAAGAGAACAGCAGCGGGAGCTACTTATAAGGGTTCCCGCAGCACCAGCCAGGAATAAGCAAAGCTCAGGGAGGACAAAAAGGCCTGAGGATCAAATGCTCTCCCCAAGCAAGGGTGTAGGCACACCGATGAAGGGAAAGAATTGCTCGGGGTCACGCAAAGGGGTAGAGCAGAGAGGAATGGGATGTAATTACAGAAAGGAAAACTTGGGCTGAATATCAGGGCAACCTTCTTAAGCACGGGCTCAATCCGAGTGCGGAATGGCTTCCCAAGGGAGGCCGTGGAAGCCCCATCGCTTGCAGTGCAGAAAGCCACTGGACAAAGAGCTGAGGAAGAGAGTGCGAGGAACAATCTGCCCGCGCAGGGGGTGCGACAGGTGACCTCACAGGGCCGCACGGCTCCGTACTTCAATGACACGTCAAGATATATTTCATCAGACACCCACTGGCAAAAGCCTAAAGCATTGTTCCCCCCCTCCCCCCCCCACACACACCCTTGGCCATTGTGCTCTCTCAATACGCCACTCAAGAAACATTCCCATTCACTTCAAGAGACCCTCCACGGCTCCTTGCTGCCAGCAAGAGCCATGAGAATAATGTCTCACATTGGCCCCTGCATGTTCCCACTTTAAGGCAAAACATGGCTTTGAAGGAGGAATTTTAACTCTGGCTCCAGTGCCTTAGTCTTTGCTCCTAGAACTGAGATATTTTTGTTTTGTATAAGACGCTTTTGAAATCACAAGAAACTCCCTATCCTTATTACAGGATCCTTAATGGCCAATATGAAATTGTGATACTTTCATATAGTCCCCAAGTTGATTAAATGGCTCCATTTTCTTCCACGGGTGAGTCCCATATTTCTAACATGGACCATAGTATCCACAAAGACCTATGCAGCCTCACCTTTCCCCTTCCCGCCCTTCCTCTTCCCTACCCTCTGCCACACCGTTATGTGCCTTTCACAGTTTCCCAAACAACCTGCATTCTCTCCTCCTCCAGGCCCCTGCCCCTGCTGTCAACACTGTCCCAGTCATTCTCACGCTCTTCCTATCTTCATCGTTGTACTCACCTGCTCCAGCTGCCATTATAAAATACCACCGTTCAGGGTGGATTAAACAAAAAAAATGTATTTCTCACAGTTCTGGAACCTGGGAAGTCCAAGATCAGGGTGCCAGCATGGTTGATTTCTGGTGACTGGCTGGCTGTCTTCTTAGTTATCCTCATGTGGCTGACAGAGAGTGAGCTCTGGTCTCTCTTCTCTCTCTCTCTCTCTCTTTCTTTCTTTATGTATAAGGGCACTAATTCCATCATGGAGGCCTCACCCTCATGACTTCATCTAAGCCTAATCACTTCCCAAAGGCCTCACCTCCTAATAGCATCACATGGGCAATTAGGACTTCAACATATGAATTTGGGGGAGACACAAAATTCAGTCCCTAACATTCTACTGCTCCTCTTCCTTCAGGACACAGACTTAAATGTTAGCTTCAGTAAGTCTTTTATGATTTGGCAAAGACGGGGCTGGCATCTCAGACATCCCAGACTTCACAAGGTCATTTAATACCACATGTGTTTACTTGTTCTACTTTCTCACCAGTCCACAGGCATACAGAAACCGTACCCATCTTACTCTCTGCTAGAACTCTGAAACCTGGCACACAGGGTGTTCCTTTACACAATAAATGAATCAGGAAGGAGCACATTAAATGGGGTCCATGGGCACCTGATGCTCCTCACAGACTCAATGCAAACTTGAGTGCTTAACATGTGCAGGACAAAGGCTGGGGCTTCTGAGGAATGCAAACATGAACCAGAAACTAATTTTCAAAGGCTTAAGGCTAGACAGGGAGACAGGATACACGTTAAATAACCTGACCCTAAGCTACAAAGCTAAATATACCATTGACATAGTTCTATGGAAATTTAGAGCCAGGACACATATTTCCAGCTGGGTTGGGGGAAGGGAGTTGGGAAGACTTCCTGTAAGAGGCTGGTAGAACATGAGATGTGGAGATGATACCCAGGAAGTAGGTGAACCACAAAGAGAGATCAGAATAAGCCAAGGCACAGAAGCTGGAAATCTCCAGCACCTTTGGCTCAATAATAAAATTAAACTAAAATTCAATTCTAGGGAAGCTGCTTTGGTCACAAGTATCTAGAATATAAAGCTTCAATCATATTATATACACAAATGAGTGACACAATCGGACTTCACTCTGTGGTATGTGTTTTGGTGGGAAGTGGACATTTGCACTCCTATTTGTGAGAAAACCTATAGTCTTTTACTTTTCAAGCAACCAAACAATGAACAGTTAGTTAGTATTCTTGGAGGGTCAAACATGTCTTCTCTCCTGGGTGGGGGAGGCTATAGAGCAGCCCTTTGCCTCAGAAATCATCTAACGAGCCACCATTGTGGAAATCTGTCTTTCTTAGAGCTATGGAGTCCAGGATCCTGTGTAGGAACACAACAACCAAGTTAACATAAACCTTGGGCTTATAAAGTGTGAATATTCTAATTTGGAATTCTAAAAGAGTCTCAGGGAATTCATTGGCAAGCCCTCTTATCACTTTCCTCATTAAGGACTTTGCCCAGAGGCTTCTTTAGTCCCCATCCGACTTCTAGCCCTTGTGCTTCATTTACCTGGAGGACTGCTGTAGTGCCTGACCTTGCCCTGATGCATTCTGGGAGGGTTCCCAAATGGTAATGTAGGGATGGCACCTGCAAATAGCTTCACCTGGGAGAGAAGAGACTTGGAGACTATGCCCAGGATGTTTATCAGCTTACACACCTCAAGAAACCCAAAGGGGAGGATTTGCCAAAGAATGGGAGGTCCCACATGAGATGGGAGTGAGTTGAGGGAGGAATAATAACTGGGACAGCATCTATTGCCACTTGCAGAACTACAGAATTCCAGGCCATTCAAATACATTTCCCTCTAATCCTCTGAAGCTCAAGCAAGATGAGCCCAATGTGAAAGCCCAGGAAACAAAAGCATAGAGAGGCAAAGACTTCCCCAAAGCCAGACATCTGACAAGTGGTAGAGCTAGGATTTGAACTGAAGTTTGTGTGATTCCAGAGCCTAGGATCTCAACCATTTTGCTATGCCATTTGCTCGTTGTTTCTCTTGGAATAATCTTGGGGAGACAAAGAAGATAGACAGGCTGTTTATTAGCAAGATATCCTTTTCCAGACTTTTTATAAGGGTGGAAGGGTGAATTAAACCTTTCCCACATAGTCTTCTTCCTCCCACTGGTCAAATGGACTCTGAGAGGAAATGGATCTCCAGTCAAGGGTGCTTCCTTTTGGACCAACGCTAGTATAAAATCACTCTGGAAGAAAGGATGGCCTATGGATGAGTTGAAACTAATTATTATTATAATCATTATCTGTGTAACATTTGGGCAGGAGGTAGCTCCTGACAGTTTCTTGTGAGAAGTTATGTCTGTCTGACTGAACAGAGTTTAATTGAAAATGTCAACCATCTCGAAGATCATTAAGGTGAAGCTCTTAGCCTCAAGAAAAGACAAAACTGAAAACAATCATCTGTTGCTGGTTACAACCAGCTGTATCAGGGTGGACAGAAAACAAAACAGTGAACATATGGTACTTGGGGCTTTTTGTAAACCATTCAAGCGCCAAATCCTTGGGTTTGTTGTGAGAGAAAGAGATGTTCATTCTAAAACACATTTTGGGAAGAATGATAATGTGAAGGCTTGGATCCATGCAATCAGGACTGAACAGGTCACATCAAGAGCACATACAAATGTAGTGAATCTCATTTGGAGGATGACTTCTTGAGGTGCTTTTCTTGGTTATTCTTACACAAAGCAACCAGTGAAATAGAACCACCTATAGTCCAAGCCTAATAATATTGTGAGTGGCTAAGAAGAATATACATCTTGTCTTTCTGTCCTGTTCCCCTGCACATACACACACTGTGCACAGAAACACACACACTTGTGCACATATGCACATGTACATCATCAGGGGTTGCCATTCAATTATACAAACTCAGCCAAGGACCCTAAAATACACTAAAGGTCTGAGAGCTCCGATATATTTGTAAACAGTTTCCAGCTCATATTTCTTTACTACTTTTTGAAGTAACAAAAAACATGTCACTCTTAGAGAAAAGATGCATTTTATAAAATGGGATATTCTTTTTACTACAAATACTGAAAACAAGAAAGGAAGAAGTGGTAAGATTCTGACATTAACACATAGACCATTTAGGTGATGGTTCTGAAAGACTGTGTTCCTTAAAATAAAATATATATATGGTGCTACATAAGATGCTTTCTTCCCATTGTGAAGCAGTGTCCTTAGATGTCACAATTTAGCACTATGTCACTGTATGTTACAAAACCCCCATCTGGTGATACACAGGGTACATCAAACAGAAAATCAGGAACTAGTTGTCAAAGGCTCTGTCTATGGAATCAGACAATCTGTGTTCAAAACCAGGCTATGCCACTGACTAGTTGTGTAACCTTGGTCAACTTACTTTACCTCTTTAAGCCTCAGTAACTTCATCTGTAAATTGGAGATAAAAGCTATACCTACATCCCTGAAGGAAAAAGCACTTAGCACAGTGTTTGACACATGGAAAGCCCTCAGTACGTAGGAGTTGTGGTTAAGCTTCAGTGAGCACTAGGTCTAGGTGAGTGGAAACAGATTACCCACCAGCTATCACCAATTTCAAATAGGTGTCCTAATTTCATATCCAAGGAAACCAGAAACCACTGAAGGTTTCTGAAGGACTGGTATGATAAAGAGGCCTCTAAGGAAGTTGGTCATGGGGTTTTATATACTATAGGAGAGAAATGCAGAGTGCAGAGGCCACCTAGAAAGCCTCTGTGACAATTCCAGCCTAGCTCCACCTGTCTCTGCATGAGAATGGTAGAAATGGCAAAAGCAAGGAAAGAGGCTTTACAAGAATATTTTTCAAGAAGGAAGAGGAAGAAGAGGAAGGGAGGAGAATAGAAAGGAGAAAGAGGAGAGGGAAAGAAAGGGAGAAAGAAAAGAAAGAAGGAAGCAAAAAAGGAAAGAAAGGGAGGGAGAGAGAAAAGAGTCTTATTTTGTTTTGTTTTGTTTTGTTTTGTTTTGCTCTGTTTCAGAAAAACCAAGAGGGGTCAAAACGACATACAGACCCATCATCATTCTAACTAGACAGTATGTAGGGATCCCTCAGGGCTGACTTCCAGAGTCTAAAAGTTTCCTAACGTCCATTCATTCAATTTATTCAGCAAGTCTTTACTGGGTACTATGTAGGCACCATGCTAGCCCCTGAAACACAAACATGAAGAAAGACTACAAAACTGCTCTTTTGGAGCCTGTAGTCTAGATGTACAGATAGCTATAAAATAATTAACTATAGAAATAATTCATTAATTCTCATTATGTTGTGTGTGGTAAGTGGCATCCATGGTCAGATCCAAAGCCCTATGGAAAAGCTTCTAAACAAAACAGGTCCCTTACAGAATCTGAATATAAGATTTCCTACCTAATTTCCAGAATTAATCTGGCTTCTGGAATCAGGGGAATAAAGCTGAGTGGATTTACAGAAAGAGAATGTTCATGCCCATTTTAACCAGTAGCCTATGGGCCTGGGAAAACTTTGAAGCATTCTTGAAATCTCAGCTGAAATGGAAAGCAGAAGGGGAGAGCAGAGGAGAGCCTAGAAGGGGCTGGGGGGTGGGTGAGAGGGAAGCACTGGAATATTTTATACAGCAAAACTGCTATAAGTCATGGTCAATAAAGTCACTTAGAATCACTTCTCTAGTGGTCTATAGAAAATAGGAAGATTAGACAAAGTCAGTAATAGAAAATACCTGGCAGTCACCTTTACTCTTCTCTCTTATGCAGGGAAGTGTTACTGCTTTGTCATGGCACTCCCTTCTTCCTATACTCAACTCCTCAACAAAGCACTGTGGGCAGCCGCTTGCCATGGATTTGTATAAGCAGGAGAGACAAAACTGATTTTAAGTTCATTCACTTATTAAGGTCCTTTCTAATCCATGCTGTGCCAATCTAGAACTCTAGAGTGTAGGGGCTAAGGAGAATTGTAGGCAATAGAAATTGTAAAGGATGAGTAACCATGTCAGAGCAAAGCTACACATGAAAGCAAAGTTGGAATGGGAATCATTTCCCTCATATGCAGGAATAGGGGGGTGACCAATAGAGATGTGGAGCCACTTGTTTTAAAATTCCCTCACTAGGGCGCCCTGGTGGCTTAGTCAGTTAAGCATCCGAGTTTGGCTCAGGTAATGATCTCACAGTTCGTGGGTTTGAGCCCTATGTTGGGCTCTGTGTTGACAGCCTGGAGCCTGGAGCCTGCTTCAGATTCTGTGTCTCCCACTCTGCCCCTCCCCTACTTACACTCTGTCTGTCTGCCTGTCTGTCTCTCTCTCTCAAAAATAAATAAATATTTTAAAAAATGTCCTTCACTAAATTGGTTAAGCATCCTTACTCCATTATAATCCAACCTTTGCCCTATAAAGGACTAGTTCTCTGTTTTTCTCTAAAACTACAACATGGAAAATCGTAGCATATGCTGAAGAATGTGCAATGATCCTTAAAGGAAATAAATCCTTCACTTCTAGAGGATGGGTGTGCTTCCTAAGAACAATTCAGGAGCCAAAGGGGACAGGTTGCCGGTGGGGGGGTGGGGGGGGCAGACATTTCAGTTTCCTGTGATGGGAGTAGGGCAGGAGCAATGTGAAAACATCACCAGCATTCTCCCAGGGTGGAGCCCTCATTCCCTTATTTGCTCAGGGTGATCTGGGTTCTTCTCACACATCTGCTACTCTCTGTGATATCAAGGGAGGCCTGAGGGCAGACCAATGGCAGCTTCTGCTTACCCAAAGAAGAAGGAAAGACATAAACAGAACAACAAAGACCCCCATGGAGGAATATACATTGGAATGTTTAAAAAAAAAAAAAAAAAAAGTATGCTACTGGAGCAGGGGCATTACACAAGTTACTGAATAAGGGCCAAAACTGCTTAAAATGGTTCTCAAAAATATAAGTCTTTCTGATATTTCTCCTCGGGTATGTTATTTTTATTAATTCCACTGGGATTAAGCATGGCCTAGAATCCCAGCTTGAAAGGGAAGAGCAAATTTTGCACTACCTATCTCTCTGTATTCATCAGTACGCATCAGCAATCTGGATGTGGACACTCTTGACACTAAGAAAGCACAATTAAAGCTTGAGAGGAGGCCAGTCTCCGCTTAGCCAGAGCCAGATGGACCCTGTGTGGTTTCCTTCCATCTCAAGCCTTGCCCGGCAGTCCTGCCTTTGACTGACATGTGACATTCTTGTCTTCATGGACAGAGGAGCCAACCTCTTGATGGTTATCGACATCAGAAAATGTCATGTCTGAATATGCTTCAGCCAGACCTTCCTCCCTCACTTCATTTCCTGCCTCCTGCCCCTCAGTTTATTTTAATTATACAATGAAAACTCTCAAGTATGGAATGGGTGCCTGTTATATCACACAAGCCCTTAATTGTACTCTGGAGTTGGATCGTGGCATTTTATCACCCTGCAATGGTAAAAGGCACATTTGCAACAGGAGTAGGTCATGGAATATTTTCTGGAAATGCCAATGGATTTCAAGACCCCTCCTTTTTTATACCAGACATTTGTGATTTTGTCTGTGTGGACAGGAGAATAGAAACTTTAGTCCCTTTTATACATTTTCCTCCTCTCTTTATAATCCTATACAATTCCCCAACTTACTGATGAATATTAATATTTTAATACATAATCACTTGTCTCTAACTAATCCACAAAAGCAGTTGAACAGATTTAATTTGTATATTACCATAGATCCTATACCATGATTGCCTGCAGATTTATAATCCTTCTTGCTCTTTTAAAACATTTTCGTCAGTAAGAAAACAAATCATAGTAGAAAATTATGTTCAGGCTTTTCCCAGAACAGGCCATCTCAACAAGTAAAATAATTTCATAGAAGACAAAAAAGTGACCCATGCCTAATCTAGACATGACTGGCCAATCTAGGACTTTGATTCAAAAGACTATAGATGGCCCTCTTAACAAACACAGGCCTTCCCCCATTGTGTGAATTCAGTAAATTCACTAAATGAGTCTCCTCAACCATTAACATGCTCCAACTCAAATGCATCCTACCCATATCTAACCGATAACCTTCATGCTTGATCTCTCACATGTTGAATACTTATCCCCGAATTCACACTAAGAACAAATTCTCTTCTGGTAACCACCATTCCTTAGCTCAATCCAAACCTCCAGGAAGAAGGGTTCATGAGTTCACATGGTCTATAAGTCATGCTCACCACAGCAGTATTTTACACATGACAGATTAATGTTGTATCACTTTTGAGCAACTCACAGTGGTGTAATGGTGGTGCCCGTTTACAGATGTTTCCCTAATAGTAAGAAGTAAAACAAAAGGCTTCAAGCTAGCTTCCATGAAGGCAGTGAGCTAAGGAGAAATGGATTACTGATGCTTTATTGATACTTACCTATGTTTTTCTATTTCCTAACCCAAAGGTGTCATTAATACTCATGAACCAGACTTCTCTTGGCACTCCTGCCTACTTCCCTTGGATGTTATTCACTTCAGGACTTGGGAAGAAGCAAGTTTTATGTAACAACCCCATTCATTAATCCTTAGTGAATGAACTCAAGGTACTCAGTCAGGGCAGGCTAAAGGTCCAGGGTCAGTAGCCAATGAGGAAGACCAACCTGTTCTTCATACTGTCATTTCCCAACAAAACTCGGTCACTAACGCAGTCCAATACGTGTGATGTTGTCTGGCTTTTATGGAACTGAAAAGGAGGTGACTCATATGGAAAGTGCCCAGCCAGTGTCTTGCAAAGAGAAGATACTTAATGAAAGTTATTTTGATGTCTTAAAAAAATACAAGACATCTTAAGAAATTCAGATGCTGCTGAAATTGGTACTGACCTAAGGACCATGCAGAAAGTACTAGAGGTATTTTCCCAGTGGCCTCCTGACACCCTCAGGTATGACATCTTTGAATCTGAGAAAGGAAAAGGTTACCAACCAATGAGTGATGTGAACTATCTGAAATCTCATCATGGCTGAATATCTTGAGAGTGTGTAGTGTTAACTTGGTGGAATTTGTCCAAAGGCCCCTTTCCTGACCACTCTAACTCATGGTCAATCCCACCCTGAATCACTCTGTCCTGAAGTAGAAAGCAGGCAGGTGTGGTATCCAACTGGGGAGAGCAAGGCCAGGATACCTAGCTCCAGGCAACTGGTGCCATGTGAGAATGGCAGCTCCATGTTGCTAGACCTTCTGACTTTTCAAGAGAAGATAGATATTTGGATTTTTATATAAATCTCCCAATTTTTAAATATGAGTTCAAACTTGAAAAGAGAAAAATAAAAGCCAAACAAAGCACGTCAGACTGTGGGCTGGAACCCAGAAGATGGTTTGCCATTTTGCAATCCCCGAACTCTTGGATTCATGTGGCACTGAATCACACACTGCTTTTGCATTATTTCACTTTTCACTTAGCAAGCTGTGACTTTCCAAATAGACTATAAACACTCTTGACCCTGACACACTTTTGGCTGGGTGGGCCTGTGATACCATGCGTTTACTAAACAGAGACTCTATTATATACTGCCATGTTGAACAATGGCTACAGGCAGATGTAACATTTCCCTAAAGAGAGAATGCCAAAGCGAAAGAGGGAACTTGGCATCAACTTGAGTGAATGCTCCTCCTTCTCTACTCCATTCTTTTTTCTTCCTGGCAGGTGCATGTTCGCAATGGTGATTTCTCATTTAATTGCTAAGTATTTCCACGGCAGAGTAAAATCCATCATGGGCCAGACATGAGAGTATGCTAATTCCCCATCTCTTTGATAATGCACAGATTCAATGGGGTCTTCTTCCCGCCAATGTGCGTTCATAAATGCCATTAATAGTAATGGGAGTCAAATGCAAAATATGACTGAGTAAGTAGGCCCTAGTGCATGAAATATATTCTCAACCACAAGGACAAGCTGCCACACAGCTCACTGCCTTGTACTAAATTAGGGGCTGGGGATTCTCTGATTGGGACCAAGATGGTGATAACGCCAAATAAAAAGAAAAAGCCAGTCCCTGTTCCCTGCTTATCCACTACCAAGACTATCCCTGACTTACAGGTCAGAGACAATGAGGAGCTTTGAAGCTTGGAAACAGAGACAGGGCGCAGAAAGATGCAAACTCCTGGCCTTGCAGGGGAATTAATGAAACACAACTAAGCCGGTTCAACACTGCTGCCCTTCAGTCATCCCACCCACTAAAAGACACAGTTAAAAACCCGCCAGCTTTTATTAGCAGAAACAAACGAAGTCGACTACCGAGCACTCAGGAGTTTTTCATCCTGAAAGTCCAGGATGGCTTTGGCATAATAAAGGTCATATCTCCTAACCACGCTAATGTTCACAAAGCAACCTGAGCTCCAGGCAAGGGCCAGGCTGGCTTCTCAGTATTCCCCCTGTAGAAGGTGTTGCCGATTAAACTATCACATTTCAAAGGGCTCCTTACAGTAAATAGGAAAGAAAGGAAAAAAGAGATCCAGGGCCTTTTGTTAGTCAAAAAGCTAGGGAAAGGCGATAATTAACCCATTTTTGTAGAGAAATCATTTGGACAAAAGTCAAGGGATTTACCACCCTGTCAATTGTTAAGTCTAGATAAGGACATTATATTCCACTGCACAAAGGGTGACTGAGATGGTGAATGGAAAGTAGGCCACTACTACTACTTTACCTCACATCTGAAAAAAGACTTTTTTTTGTCCTCCTGATGCAGTGATGGACTAAAGGATTTTTCCCCCCTTGCACTAAAAACATAACTTCAGAGCCTGGCTTTTGCATTTTGTTAAATATTCAAAGGTATTGTGCAATTAGCATGTCATTAATGAATAATTAATTACAGCTAAAGCAGCTTTCAGATTTTTGCAGCTAAATTATTTAAACAGCAAATATAACAATACCATGCAATGCTCTCATTCGGTTTTTTGTTATTGCATTATTTGAAAGGAACAGCAATATTACTTTTCATTAGTTGCAAGAATTATGTGCAACAAAAGCTGTTTTCATTTTTTTTTACCTAAAAGTTGCTTCATGTGCCCTAAAAGGGAAAATTAATTCAATTCAGATTAGATTTCCTAAGAATTAATTAGCTGCAAATATCTGAAAACTGTGGCTGGGGATATAAGGCTTAGATATCTGAACTTGAAAGAAAAAAGTAAACCTATTTAAACCTGTCCTTTAAAAGGACTCCTGCACAAAAGTACGCTTTTCTAGGTATTTGGTTACCACTGCTGAAAGAGGAAGCCAGTTAAAAATCCTTTTGTTTTATTTTTTAAGCAAGAAAGTATTGGGGCGCCTGGGTGGCTTAGTCGGTTAAGCGTCCGACTTTCGCTTAGGTCATGATCTCGCGGTTCGTGGGTTCGAGCCCCGCGTCGGGCTCTGTGCTGACTGCCAGCTCAGAGCCTGGAGCCTGTTTCAGCCTGTGACTCCCTCTCTCTCTGACCCTCCCCTGCTCATGCTGTCTCTCTCTCTCTCCTAAAAAAATAAATAAAACATTAAAAAAAAAAAAAAAGGTATTACAAAGTTACCCCCAGCAAATAGTCCAGAGTTACAGAGAAAGTAATAAGTGCTACTTGCAGATATACATCACTAGAAAGACGTGAGTTTATATTTATGAGCTGCACATCTGGGATCAGTTGACTTATCCATCTGCTAACTACCCCAGTAAACAGTATGTCTAGGACCCTCAAATCTTTGCATCCATCACAAATTCCTGCTTTAATTGTGTGTTTACATGGCAAACCTGTGCTTAAGTATATCTTAAGACTGTTTTAAGCAGTTGTAATTGCTCCTTTCTTCTTCCTATTAACTCCAACACATTTTATGTACCATTATGACATATCATGGTTTTGCGTCTCATAGATAAATAAAAGGCAGTAAATGTCCCGCCTGAGAAGAGGCAGCAGACACCCAGAGACTGAGAGTTTTAACCTGTCAGCTCTGAAGAGCGTGGATCTCTCTGACAAAAGTCAGTGTCCTGAGTCACAAATTTAAATCTCAGTAAGGACAGTTTGCTTGATGTTTCATTCTCCTAAACTCAGCAAATTAACCATTGTACACCCCTCTCCAGAGGGAGACTGAGAAGAAGAGGAAGATTTGGGGAGAATGACCAAATCACAGTTTGGAAAGATACGATGCTGACCATGGTTTACTTCTTTTTCCTTAATTAGTTTGCTACCACGCTGCATGCTAAGGCCCATCTTAGCTTGAGAGTCATGGGGTGGCATTCTCAAGGCACTGGGGGAGCAGAGGACCATGAGTGTCGAGGAGCCCAAGAGTCAAAGAGAAGAGTAGTCTGTGCCTTGCTGGATATTTAGCCCATGGTTCTAGAATGGAGTTTCAAGAGCATTCTGAAAGCACAAGCTTTTTTTAAAAAGGGGGCGGGGGAGAAGCCACCTTCCTTAATTAGGAAAATAAATATGCACAGTGCTCTGCCCAAAAGGGGAGATTTTACTGTATTTTTCCCAACCTCCCTTTTACATCTATGTGTATAGCAGGATGTCAAACTTCACATAACCTTGTTAAACCACTTCTTCGGTTTGGGGAACTGAAAGTCTTATGTGCCTATGTATTATTGTGCTAATGCAAATAGGTAAATTTTTCTACGTGACTAACCATCATTTTCTCAGGGTATCCTGTACACAGCTGGCAGTTCCCAGCTTCTCAGTAAATGTGTAGATGGATGCATGGCTGATAGGGGTGGGGTGGGGGGTTCCAAGCTAAAGACCTACCCTGAAGCTAAAGAGTCACTCTGGCACCATCTAGTTAAATGACAGTATGGCAGTAGGCAGTTTACGCTGGCCAAGGAAGACGTAGCTTGTCAAAAACATTAAAATCCAAATGGGCCAACAATGGTGCCAAATGTACTCCCAGGCCTTGCAAACACAGAATCCAGACAAACTGAATTAAATTGCAACCAGTTTATAATTAATTTGTTTTTGAAAGTTGTGCCATGAGAACAAATGTACCATCCATTTGCAATGAATCGTTTCGGGGCGCCCCTACTTAATAATTCCTCTGTAGGCAACAGAAACACCCATTGGTGTTAGCTACTAGCCTAAGGACAGGGTGAGCAGTGGGCGACAGATTCTAGGAAGTGTAACCTCTCTGTTAACTCAGTGGACTCTGGTAGTAGTGTGGACGTGGTGTGGTCCCCTAGCCTTCCTGACCTCAAATGCCAGCCTTGCATTGCCTGAGGTGCTAAAATTAGAAACATATTACTTTCACTGAGGTACTGCCCTTTCTAGACACCATCTTTTAAGTACAGATACTCATGGGAAGGGTAAAAAGAATAAGAGACCAAGATAATAATGCTTCATGTGACTTTATTTCTCGCATCATTATTTCTAGGGCTTCAGGAACCAAGGAATGTTAGAAGCCTAAGTATATGTGAAAAGAAAACTAAAATAATATAAAAGGGGGAAATAATCCTGGAATTTAACATGGAGTATTATATGCCAAGTAGTTTTTCCTAAAGTCCTCAGGGGAATGTAAAAAATTACAAAGAAGTAAGTGCAAAGTAGACGATTTAAGTACTAAGCCTTAGGCTTTATAGCTGGGACATGGCAGAGGCAGGATTCAAACCCAGGGTAACTCAACAGCCTGGGGTCTTAGCACTCTGCTTTTCATATCACTAAGAGCCAGAGCTCTCTCCCTCTCTTTCCAGGACACAGAAGTCAGAGTGAGATTTAAAGTGTGCCTGCTTTTTAAACAAAGTAGAGCTCACATCAAAACAGATTCTACCCCATCCAGTCTGTCGCTTTGGGACATTCTGCTTGAGAGCATGTGCAGCACGTCACTGAATCCAAGCAGAGATCTGAGTTCACCTGAGCAGACTTCCCTTACAGGCACACTTCATTTCTGATCCAAGATGGCCTTTGATAGGCTGATGTTTTACACCAGCCTTGGCACCAAATTACCGCTGGCTCTTTCCAAATCTCAGAACCACCCTCAAAGAGTGGAAGTGTGCTACCACTGAGAACATTCAGAAGAAAGTGTTGCAAGTTCAACAAGCAACTGAGAGGAAGAGAAGCTGCAAAAACACGCTTAACAGTGGCATTAGTGAAGGAAGAGTAACTGTAGCCATAGCAGTCATTCATCTATTCACACAACGAATACCGATTCATCCCAAGCTCCTGCTTGAATATGCCAGTCACTAAATTAAGTTAATATATAAATAAATGTAAATATGTAGATATGTATGAGTGTGCATTTAACATTTAGAAGCATGCCCAAAGTCACAAAATAATAAATGACCAAGCCAAGATTTGAACCTAGGTGGAACTCCAACACAAATGTTCCAACCTACCTACTATTCGCCAGTGAGGCTGATGTTTTGGAGGGAGTATGGCCATAGCACCTCACAGGCCTTCCCAGGTCAAATTCTATGTGGCAGGCTCCTTTCATTGAGTGCAGCCTCATGGTTTCTGCATGTTTATACCAGGAGGAGAATCAGAACACCTACCTCTGAAAGCACACCCGTGCCATTAAAAGGAAGAGAAGACATGAAAAAGAAGTTTAAGAGGCTTTTCACTACTGGAATTCAAAACTGGAATTTTGACTGGGAGCTTAATCATAGGACTTACCATAAAAGTCACACACACACACACACACACACACACACACACACACACCCTTTTAACTATGTCATCTACAACAGCCATTGAAAACTTGTCTCAAATCATGAGCTTAGGATCTTCCAAGTTATTTTAGCATCCAAATAATCACTGATTCTTTGAAAGAGATAATACCCTACTAAAAGAAGAAAGACTTTGGGTAACATCTTGTAGAAAGATTGCAATGGAATTACTAAGAACAGAGGTTCTAAGTGTTAAGCGCACATTCTCACTAACATTCTACTGAATAAAAATACACCTATCTCCCAAATGTATGACACGCTAAGCCATGCCCTCTACCAAGCGCTTTACATGCATTATATCATTCATTCTTCATAAGCACCCTGTGGGATAGGTTTTATTATCCCTGTTTTACAGATGAGGAAACTGAGGCTTTGCAAACTTAAACATCACACAAACAGCCGATCGAACTAGAAAAGTTTTTACCAAAACTTCCGTGAGGAACTGCAATGCTAAGCATAGTGCTGGGTGCAAGAAAGTATGAGATAGTGACCATTTCCGTCAAGGGTCAGGAATTCAAATTGGGAAGATCAAGACACATAAGGAAAACAAACGGATAAGGCAGACCTAAACAGGAAGTCCCAAACGGGCACAAACCAATTCTGTATTGTTGCAAGTTGGGTCCTGAGTGCCTGGCACAATATCTAGCCTTTGGGCAGGCTGAACAGACAATGATTGATAAATGTAGAAAATAATAAGTGGCAAGTGAGTATTTTAGAATTCTCAGAACATATTGTCTGCTGAGCATTTGGTTAATCGGGACTTAAGGAAAAAAAACATCCTGACTCTTACAACTACCATCTGAAGCCCCCTGACAGAAGGTGCTTCAGGGATGTTGAGCCCCAGTTTGATGGCATGTGCCTCTTATTTTGATTGAATTGGGCACCAGGGGCCTAAAAGGCTTAATCGGAAAATCTCCATTTCTCTTTGTCCATATTCTGCCACGGATGGTTCTTCTGCCAAACATTTCATAGTTACCTTAAAGCCAAACAATATTTTTCAAGGGAAGTGACTGGCAAACAGCCATCACCTCTGATGCAGAAAAATACCAACATCACTCTCAGGCTTAAATGCCTCCAAGGAGACCCTCAAATGAAGGTGTCTTTACAACCTATCTGATTTTTTTTCATCCCCCTTTTGTGGAAATATCTTTTACACAAGGCTTAAAAGAAAAAATAAGAAGAAGAAAAAGCAAAGAAAAAGAAAACCTGCCTTAAATGAAAAATTCCAATCTTGCCTTTGTAAAAATCCTCCAAGCCCCAGTCAGCTGCCCCTCCCCCTTTATCCAGGCCTCTGTGTTTCCAGGCAAAGGGGTTAGAAAGCTGTTGAAAAACATTCTCCTGCTGTATTGAGACTGACATCTGACAGAGCTCCGTGGTGTCCTAACTTGGGTGAATTTAAATGACAAGCTTGGCTTTATAAGTAAGGGATCCTCTTTTACAATAGAACAGCATGATTGCTTCACGGTAGAGGGGGAAAAGAGGAAGAATCAAAGTTTTCTTCAAATCCCCAGTGGTGCCATTGACCTGTCAGAAGGTTGTGACCCACTCCTGTTAATCCATGCAAATCAGATGCCTCCAATTTGTGCTACTGATTGGACTACCACACCTTTAGATTCAGGAAGCGGCTTTAGAGTGAGGTTCCTATCACAGAGTTCAGTTCACCTCTCATTTTTTTCTTCTTCAAAAACATGATGACAGCTGACTTCCTTCCCGCCCTGCCCTTGCTCAGTGAGGGAAGACTGTCTGATGGTTTCCTGATTAGCATCAAGGCAAAAGCAGCATGTTTTTCATAGACTAACGCTATTACCTAAATTATAGGCCTGTTGCTCTCAGCATTTTCCCCCCACAGACAGGTTAATATACACATCCCACTGGTATTATTGCTTTGCTAACAGTCACCCAATCATTTTTATAACATAGTGGGGGAAAGGCCTGGTATTCCCTGGAAAAAGCTTCCGATCCAGATGAGAGAATCTTATAAAACCAGGACCGCTGTTTTCAACCCATCCCATTCAAACTTAACACCACTCCTCAGGTTCAATGCCCTGTGCTATTTGCGTTTTAAACCAGGAGTGATTTCAAGCAGCAACCTTCAGAAACAGGAAATTTAAAGGCTGGTATTTTGGATGTCAATAGTAAACTGGCCCATGTGATTCCCACATCACTCAAGCTATCCTGATCACTTTGAACTGATTATTCATACAATGTAAGAGGCCAGAATTTTTGTGAATCCTATCAAGGTAATTTGAAAACCTAGGGAGAAGAGGCATTCTTTAAAGGATGTTAGTAAATTTTCATTTTCTGAAAATTATTGATCTTATTGGAAAAAATCTTAAAGGACTCCTGAATAATTAATATATGTGAACGATAATAGTAATAATCATTTTACCTGTATTTTAGAAAAATTCTATTTCCAAAAGCAAAAAAAATTAAAAGATTTTTTAAAATGACAAAATAAACAGGAATAAATGCAATCAAAAAATAAAAATAAAAACCCTACTTAAGGATATTAAAGATTTGAAAAAATGGAGATATATCTCCATATACATTAATTCAATGTACAAAGGCTTAATATACTATAGATGTCACTTCCTCAGATTTTAATATAACTTTGTTTGGTTCTTAAAAGAATTATTTTAACCTAAAACATGCTTCAATAAGTTTACACACAAGAATAAATAAGCAGTAATTGTTATGAAAATTGAAGGGCATTATAATATTAAAACATTATATATGTACAGAAATTTAAATTGTGCAGTAAGGGGTCATACCAGACAGACTAAGCAATGGAACAAAATAAGAAGCATGTGCCTATATATCCTTAATTAGGGTTGATACTCAAAATAGCAGAACTGACACCGACATTGGCACCAGAGCCCCAGTCTGGCGGGCATCACACCCACCTTTTTTGATGTACTGGGAGAGAACCTCTTAATTGATAAAGAGGGGTCTTTTCAACCTTAAAAAACAGGATTATACCACTTGTGACAACACAGGTGGACTTTGAAGGCATTATGCTGAGTGAAATAGAGAAAGACGTATACATATGGTCTCACTTATATGTGGACTCGTAAAAACAAACAAACAAACTCATAGAAAAAGAGATCAGACTCTGATTACCAGAGGTGGAGTGTTGGGGGAGATGGAAATGGAGAACCATGGTGAAAAGGAACAGACTTTCAATTATAAGTAAGTAAAAGGGATGTAATCCACAACATGATGACAAAGCTAACACTACTGTATGGTATACAGGAAAATCATTAAAGAGTAAATCTTAACAATACTTGTCACCAGAAGAATTTTTTTTCTTTTCTATTATATCTATATGAGAAGATAGATGTTAGCTAAACCTACTGTGGTAATCATTTTACAATATATGTAGGTCAAACCACCATGCTGTGTGCCTTAACCTTTTACAATGATGTATGCTAATTATTTGTCAATAAAATTGGGGGAAAGGAAAAAGAAGAAGGGTCTGAATTGAGGGGGAAGGAAAGAATAGAAGGCTAGGGCAGCAGCTATGTACCAACCAGCATGGAAGCAGTTTAAGATTTTAATAAGTATATGATTAATAGACTTAAATATATTATAATTTTAAATCTCTGAATATGAAAAAAAAAATTGGAGAACCAATAAAAACCTGGAGGAAAATACTTGAAACATACTTTGCAAAAAAAGAAAAGGAAAGAAAATATAAGCTCTATGGTGGTTTTAAAATATGTTCACATATTCTAAATGGGATGAAAACACTTAAGCAACCCTAGAAAGGCCTGTGTAGCAAAAGACTGAGGTCTCCCACCAACAGCCCTGTGAGTGCTATATCTTAGAAGCAGAAATCCAGCCCCAGTCAAGCCTTCAGATGACTATCACTGTTCTTGAAGTCCTGTAAATAATAACTATTTATTATTTTTAAACCTAAGTAAAAATCCATGAGAAAAAAAAGAAGGAAAAGGAGAAAATGAAGAGGCAATTCACAAATACATATATACACATACATATACATATGACAAAAAACACAAAGAAAGATATTCAACCTCAGTATTAAGTACAAAATGCAAATTAAGATAGGAAGTAAACAGGGGTGCCTGGGTGGCCCAGTTGGTGAAGCCATGGAGTATCTGACTCTTGATTTCAGCTCAGGTCATGATCTCAGGGTCTGAGATCAAGCCCCATCTTGGCTCAGCACTAGGTGTGGAGCTTACTTGGGACTCTCTCTTCCTCTCCCTCTGCCCCTGCCCTGCCAGCAAATATGCTCACTCTCTCACTCTTGCTCTCTCAAGAAAAAAAAAGGGGGTGGGTGGGCAGTAAATAGCATACTTTAACTTACTAAGTTGACAAAGAATTTTAAGTGAGGTCTGTTGAGGGCTCCCATAAACTGAATTCTCTTAAACTGATTGTGGGAGTATAAATAGGTAAAATTTTTCTAGAGGAAAATTTAGTAACATGTACCAGAATGCGTAAAAATATTCATATCCTTTCATTCAAAGACTACGCTTCAAGGAATTTCCCCTAAAGAAAAATAAAATCAAATTTCAACCCAAATATTTATGTACAGTGTGGCCCATTATTCCATTTTATCAAGCACAAAAATACCAAAAACAGGCTAAGTATTCCACAACAGAAGTATGGTGAAATAAGTTATATCCATAGGATGTAATGCTATGCAATTATTTTTTAAAGTTATAAGATACATTAAAATCTACACAATATATTAAATTTAGAAAGCAAGAAACTAACCAGTGTAATTCAATTTCATAAGTATGTAGTTTTAATATATACATAAGAAATATTCTGAAATAATACAGAAAATGTTAAAAAATATTTTTTCATGTATTTGGATAAAAATAATTTTTGTTTTCTTGTGTGTATCTCAAATTTTCTACAGAAAAAAATTTTTAATTTAAAATTTTTTAATGTTCATTTATTTTTGAGAGAAAGACAGAGTGCAAGTTGGGGGAGGGACAGAGAGAGGGAGACACCAAATTGAAGTAGGTTCCAGGCTCTGACCTGTCAGCACAGAGCTCAATGCAGGGTTCAGACTCAGGAACTATGAGATCATGACCTGAGTTGAAGTCAAAGCCTCAACCAACTGAGCCACCCAGGTGCCCCCATCACTCCTTTAATTTAAAAAACTATTTTAGGGGCACCTGGGTGGCTCAGTCGCTTGAGTATCCAACTCTTGATTTCAGCTCAGGTCATGATCTCATGGTTTGTGAGACTGAGCCCTGTGCTGAGCTCATGCTGACAGTGCTGAACCTGCCTGAGATTCTCCTTCTTTGCCACCTCCTTGACCACCACCACCACCACCACCACCTCGAGAGCACTCTCTCTGTCTCTCTCACAATAATAAATTAATAAGCTTTTGCAAAATTATTTTTTAAAAAATTATAGGAGCAAGAAATAAATGACATGCTTGCCACCCACCGCCCTGTAAAACTCCCATCTGTAGAGGTCATTTCTGTTTAAAAAATAATCTTTTGGGGGCCCCTGGGTGGCTCAGTTAAACATTCAACTTCAGCTCAGGTCATGATCTCACAGTTTGTGGGTTTGAGCCCTAAGTCAGGCTCTGTGCTCACAGCTCAGATTCTGTTTCCCTCTCTCTGCCCCTCCTCCACTCAGGCACGCATGCGCGCTCTCTCTCTCTCTCATAAATAAACATTAAAAATTTTTTTCAATAATAATCTTTTTTTGGTGTAAGTTTCTGAGAGAGAGGGAGCTGACTTTTTTTTAAGAAAAGAGAAAAATGAAAACCCTAAATCCTAGAAAGTCTTTTTCCAGATGAAACAGGAAAACCTTGGTATCTTTTGTATAAACCTGAGCGGTTAGTGGCACAAATATACTAATCTTATTTGCTTTTGCCTTGCATCTGTGCCGATGCACAGACCGATTAGCCATCTTTTCATACAAATGCTGAAGGTTGCCAGTTGTGACAGATTTGGACTAATGTTGATGGTAGCACGGGGCTTGGTTTGAGTGATTTGATAAAGCCGGTAGCAGCTTGAGGGGCGGTATGCTTCCAAGTGTGTAAACAACATCGCCAACAACCGGCCGGTGCCCAAAATGTAGCCCCCTTCTCAGCTCTGTTGAGAACAAAATGGGCATCTCCAGCCTACCTTCCTGGAGGCCCTAAACAAAAGATCACAGGAACCTCAGAGCTCCTGATTCAAAAGCCTCTGAGACCAGACCAATAATCCAACGGAACGAAGCTGCTGGGGCCAGCAGGGACTGAGGTGACTGCAGACCATCTAGACCATCTCAAAGGCAGCAGCACTGTGCCGGTTAGAAAAAGTGCTTCCTCGAGCCAAATATGATTACAGCTGCAGCTCTGAGTCCACACACTGCCTAGGAAAATGTTTTGTTATGAGGTTATAGAATGATGAAGACCTCAGTGCTATAAACCAGAGTGTCCCTATAGCAAAGTGCTGTTTTATCAGACTATGACTTGTCACATCCTATTTACTCTCCTCAGTTAACCAGCATTGCTTTCTGAACTGGACTTACCGTAGGGGGGAAAAAAGCATACTTTTTTTTTTCTTTTTTATTTCTAGGAGAGAGAGAGAAACAGCATGAGCAGGAGAAGGTCAGAGAGAGGGAGTCACAGACTGAACCAGGCTCCAGGCTCTGAGCCGGCAGTCAGCACAGAGCCCGACGCGGGGCTCGAACCCACGAACCGCGAGATCATGACCTAAGTGAAAGTCAGACGCTTAACCGACTAAGCCACCCAGGTGCCCCTAAAAGCATACTTTTTAAAGCCCAGGTAGGAACCTACAGTAAAGAGTAAAGGGCAATGAATCAGAAGTCCTAGGACCAGGTTTAAACCCTATCCGTGAGACTGCCTAGCTCTGGGACTTTGGACCACTTGGCTTCTCTCTGTGATCTCTGCTTCTACTTCTTTAAGAACAAGGTTTTATCAGATGGTAAAGTTCCTTTCTATTCAAAAGGCCCATAATTCTATAATTTAGGAAAGCAGCTCAGGGATTTCCAAGAGTTAGTTCACATCTAGTCCAATGTCCTATGCCCCCTACATAGCATCTCTATAGCCAGACCATTATTTACCACAGAAGACAAAGAAATACTTTTCTACCAGCAAGCTGGAAAAAAACTCACAAACCACTCCATTTCCCTGGCCTTCTGGCCAACAAAGTTTGACTATAATAATGTGTCTCGTTAACTTCTTGGTGGCCTATAGTTTGCATTTTCACTCGCAGACTGCGGAGGTCCAGGAATGAATGATATTCACTGAAGAACATTATCCTGAATGTTTGTTTCACCACTGGACAATTATGGTATTCCACCAGATTTGAATTTGTAAAGAAAGGGTCTCTTGCACACCACTTTTGAGTCTCAAAAATGTTCAGAGGTTTACCACAGAAAACAAACATTTTTCAACAGATTTGCAATGATACTTTGCTGTTAACTTTAACAGAATGACAGTATAGGCTTCTTTGAAAGTCATCTTTTACATGAGATTATAGCAAGTATATCTTTAGAACTGACCTCTAAGACATGCCATAACTCAGGCTTAAAGGATACTCCAAAATCCATGACAAAGGCTTTTCTCTCCAACTGAAAAACAAGTTTCCAACCTCTTCTTTTGATTACAGGTTTCTGCCTACATGCAAAACACATTACAAAGCATGAGAAGTGAAATCACCATGGAACAACACCAAAGAACCAGTGTTTTTTAAAGGTGCTACTAGTGGTCAACTGATTTGTGTGGTACTCGGGTAACTTTGTTTTGTCAAAAAAACAAAGTTAAAGCTTGTTCTAAAAAGGCACCTACCTACCTATTAATGAAAGACAGTATATCATAGAATGCCTAGCCAAATAACATAAGAATATTCTCTCTGCACAACTTAGAAGAGTGAAAATTCTTGTCCAGGTTTCTTTCTTTTCTTCTTTCCACATTTATTGATTTTCTTCTTGGAACCAGACACAGTACATAGAAATAGGAATACAATACCCAACAATAACAGGTTCCCTTTCTTCAAGGACTCACTGGTGAGGGAGAACTTTACAGTACGGCATCCCCATGCAATGTTGAAAAGTACCATAAAAGAGAGTGGGTCTGCAAAGGCTTCTTTGAGAAGCTAATGCTGAAATTAATCTTAAGGAAAAGTCAAGAGGCAGCCAGATGAAAGCTGAGGCAAAGGGGAAGCTAAGAAGGACCTACCAGTTACTGGGGGAAACAAGTGCAAAGACAAAAGCCACCTCAGAGGGCATGGTGAATTTTTGTCAGCGCAAGGTGGCCCAACGCAAGGAAGAGAGTATGAGAAATGAGGCCAAGGGAAATACTGTATGCAATGTGAAAAAGCTTGGACTTTTATCTCTGGAACAATGAGGAGCCAGGTCGTCCAAGAAACAAAAAGGGACTGGGGTGCGTGGGTGGCTCAGTCGGTTAAGCATCCAACTTCGGCTCAGGTCATGATCTTGCGGTTTGTGGCTTCAAGCCCCACGTCAGGCTCTATGCTGATAGCCAGCTCAGAGCCTGGAGCCTGTTTTGGATTCTGTGTCTCCCTCTCTCTAAGACCCTCCCCTGCTTACCCTGTCTCTCTCTCTCTCAGAAATAAATAAAACATTTAAAAAAATTTTTAAAGAGACAGCAAGAGAGTGAAGAAATAAGGGTCTTAAAAAGATCGTTCTAGCTGCTGTGTAGGCAACAGATGGAGCAGGTCAAGGCTAGAGACCAGGAGATAGCCAGGAAGTTATTTTAACAGTCTGGGTGAGAGATGATGGTAAACCCCATTCATTCAGACAAGTTCAATGGAATGAAGAGTGAAGAATGAGAGTGAGAGATGGCTAGGCGGGTCCAGAGGCATATAGGAGCTTGAATTGGTAACCTGTTAATGTACTTTTCAGCTCAGCATTTTCAGCCTAAAGCTTCTCCAGTCCCAGAAATGTCATGCAGTCACCAAAACCTAAGGAAACTCCAAACTTGGCAGCACCCAAAAAACTGGTATGTAATCCCTTCAGTTCCTCAAACAGGTGGGGTCCCACTAATAAGCAAGTAATCCAGTTTTCATCCCCTCAGCCAGCATTGCAGAATGTTTACCCTGGAGAAGCAACTTGCCTAAAAAAAGCAATTTTTTTTACCACACACATGACATGACATCTGCCTACAAGTAAAAAAGAATAGGAATTCTCAAGTACTAGAAACACAGAGATCCCCAAGACATGTAAGAATGTATTTCGCATTTGTCAAACAGATCTGACTTCAGTAAACACAGATATAAGACGTGGCGTGTCGCACAAGTAATCCAACATGTCAGGGTCTTCAGTAACCAGGCTACAGATGCTGTGTTGTTTACCAAAAACACCAGGAACTTTGGCGTTTAACTCTGGGTCATCACTAACTAGTAGTGTAAGCTTTGTACTCCCTTGTCTTTTTTTTTTTTTAACGTTTATTTATTTTTAGAGGAGGTGGGGGAGAGAGGGACTGTGAGTGGGAAAGGGACAGAGAGAGGGGGAGACACAGAATCCAAAGCAGGCTTCAGGCTCTGAGCTGTCAGCACAGAGCCAGACATGGGGCTTGAACTCATGGATTGTGAGATCATGACCTGAGATGAAGTTGGACGCTCAACTGACTGAGCCACCCAGGCGACCCTGCTCTCTTGTCTTAAAATGAAGGTGACATGGGGTTCTTGGCTGCCTCAGACCATGGACTGTGTGACTCTTTGATCTCAGGGTTATGAGTTGGAGCCCTATGCTGGGTGTACAGATTACTTAAAAATGAAATCTCTAAAATAAAAATAAAATAATGTTAAGAATTTTAATAAAGTAAAATAATAAAACAAAATGAACGAGATAGGATAAAAGACCTTTAAGATTCTTTGCAACCAAAGATTGTTATCAAGCTCTTTTTTGTTTTAACTGCAGCTACAGGATCCCAGAGGCAAAGAAGCTCTGAAGTGGCACTTCTCACCTTCTGTCCCTTTGCAACCATAGCAATCCTCTTATATCTTTCATACATATTATTTGTTTTAAAAAAAAGTTATTAAAAAAAAGCTTGTAAACTTGTGCTCAACAGATTTGCATATTTTCTTAAGGATCCCAATTGTACTCTCATTCTCCTCTAGGAAGATTAATATTATCCAGAAGTTTAGGGTTTAATAGAGAGTAAAGATTGTTCTGCAGCTTTGGATCTTTGCAATTTTTTTTAATCCATATGGTTAAATCACAGTGATTCACAGATGCAAATTCTGTGTTTATCCCAACCTCTAAGCCTTCTGTGGCATTTGAGTTTATAACAGCTTTTGTAAATGTTGATTTAAGATCTGGGATTAAAGTAGGAACACACCACCTGTCTTAAAGTTGACATAAATGTTATAAAATGGGATGCTACACTTTTTCTAATCCTTGTCTCCAACCAGACCCATATGTAAATTTCACACAGTAGTATTTAGTAGCATAATTAATCCCTACTTTATGTTATGAGTAATATTTCCTATTCCCGACCCTGTAACGTCCTTTAAGAAGATCCATGTTCCAATTAGACTAGCCCATCGGCACTCTTTTAATGAGCAGATTAATCATTCAGATGGGTACAACGGTGTCATCACAGGTTTTAAATATGATAATCTACATCCTAATGGTGCTGCAAAGCCTTGGCTTAGAGCAAAAAAGGTAGACAAAATTGGTGAGAGTTTCATTTTGTTCTCTATCTGGGACAACGCAGGGCACAGGAAACCTTGAGAAATGCAGAGGGGAAGATTTAGGAGAGTACTCATAATTCAGCTACAACAATTATTTCTGGGGGAAGTCACATTTCTTGGCTCCCTAAAACACATGCTGGTATGTTCAACTTTGACATTGGGAAAATTTTTCATATTTCTTTGGCCAAATAGCTTTTCTTTTAGAACTCTACTCCCAACTTTACCTTCTGAGAAAGAGTACAGATAGGAAGGGAACTTCAACGAGAGAGCAGTTTTAAAATAGTTTTCATCAAACCTGACTCATATTGACCAAATGGTTCCCCCACGGAAGTATGACAGGGGAAAAAAAAGAAGTCTTTCAAATTTGAGTACTGCTTTTTCACACAGGCTTATAGAAAACTACTTATTTTTCTCTGCCTTCACTTCTCTACTCTATAAAAGCAGCATTATAGCCAAATATCAAAGAGCATCAGTTCTCTGGGCAATACAGGGCAAAACCATTGAAAAATAGGCTCACTGAGAGAAATATCAATAAACCAGAATTCATTATAAATGATTCACCATGACAAAAAGTATACTCTTAGAAGGTGACTAACACACCCAAAAATCCTCAAACCAAATACACTCTCTTTTCCATATCTCTTAGGGTTTTATCATTATTACCCTGAAACCAAGTTCTCCTATGAATTCTTAAACTGATACCCAGCTTCCCCTTTGGTTAAACTTGTCCCTGCAAAGAGAGACACCTGGCTTGATCTTGAAAATAAGGCCAGCATCATCTTCTCAGACAAGCAAGTCATGCTTACTTTTTTTTTAATTGAAGTATAGTCAACATGCAACATTATATTAGTTTCAGGTGTACAGCACAGTGATTGACAATCCTATACATTATGCTATGCTCACTGTGATAAGTGCAGTTACCATCTGCCACATGGTTACATTTTTAATACACATAGCTGAAGGCCAATTCATCTGCAACTACAGCAAGGGTTAGCTGCCAAGAAATCTCCAAAGAGAACATAGGCTAACTTGAGCCGATAGTGAAGGATAGTAACTTAGGGCAGATGTCAAGTATATGATAAAGGAAGATAATGGGATGGTGCTGTTAATATGCTCAGGGTAACCCCAGGTTCATCAGCAGCATCTGTAATAACAACCCAAGTTTCTGGATCTACACAGATAAAAAGCCCTTTCAGGAAATAAGACATTGAGAGAGAAGTACTTGAATGGGGGCTGGGAGCATTGCTTCATGGCTCTTGGTGATAGCTTCATCCAATTCATTTAACAAATGCATCTTGAGCATCTAGAAGAGCTAGGCACTATGTACACAGTGGTGCATGAGATACACAGATCCCTCCCAGATTGTTCCACATAGCTCTGTTTCTGCTTGAAAGTATAGGAGGAAAAATATTCTTATTTCAGAAAGGCTGAACTAAAGGTCTTCTCTACTATCAAGATCCTTGTTCCAGACAAGTTTCCTCTTAAGTGCCATGCCCATATCCACCTCCGAGTTTTTCAACACATTCTCTATCAAAACCTGCTCTTAAGAGAAACCTACACTAAAGTTTAAGTGTCGAGTGCATGTTTGGAAGGGGAAAGAGAGTTATGTATTTAGTCAGAAGCCAGAGACTCACTATGCTAAGGATTTCAGACAGCAGCAAGATCAGAAGAAAATTTAGGCAGGGAAAAACAGTTGTAAGGTGGTTTGGAGCAATAAGAAAGGAAGGAGATGTTTCCTGTTCCAATACCCTAGATTTATCATTTGGGAAGTTTCTCAAGACACACATTAACCCTGCTTCTTGTATATAGGGTCCCTACCATGAGTAAATGAATTCTACCAGTTTCCTCCTAGGACAGTAATTCTGAAAAAAAGTGCCAAAAAGCCAATTTCCAAAAATCAGGAATTCTAAAAGGTTTGAGAACAAATATTGATGCTATTAAGAATGATCTGTCTATGGGGAGAAATGTTTTTAAATCTAGAAAACCTTCCCTGAAATGTGAAATACAAGTGCAACTCAAACACACTGGTCTTTTCTCCAGTAGGTTTAACTCACCCCCATTAAGTACCACATCATGGAGAAACACATGTCAACAACTACAAATAATTGCAAAAAAATAATTATAAATTAGTTCTAGATGTCTAAGTCTGTGCTATTCATTTAATGCCTCCACTGAGATCCTAGTCCAAGAAGAGTTAATCAAGCATAGCGGCTTCCTAATCAGAACAGTGAACTAATGATCCTATTTCTGAGTAATACCATTCAGATAAAGCTCTCAAAAGGTAGTTAACATCACTTTGGTGGAAGGGAATGACAAGTGCAAGTCCTAGTAGGGGTAATGCATCATTCATGCCCCCTCTCATTCTGACATTTTAACGTTATCTTGTTTTACTGTGTCGGCCTAACACTGCCACTGCTGGCAAATTAAACTGTGAACTTACAAAGTGGGTGGCAATAAATACAAATTATGAGAGTTCAAAAGATGTCCCTGGAGGTGCACCGCGAGACATAGAATGTCTCTGGCTTTTCTGTCACATAGCAATACATGAGAGACAAAGTAGAACAGGCATTTTGGGAGGTGAAAAAAGGAGAGAGAAAAACAATTAACTAGTGATGAGAAAAATGAGATGAAAATAAAGAGAAAACACATGTTTTAAAAACTGGCTTGAAGGACACACCAATGAAAAAGGGAAGAGGTCCAGAAAAACTAGGTAAACATCAAAGGTCTTAGTCTATCAAATCTTTTATATAAATAACTTTGAAAATCTATTTTGAAATTGAGGGTGGTATCTATACATTATCAAAAATAATAGCTAACTATTCTGAGGAAAACGTGCATCGATGCCATGATTCTTGTTCATCTTATAATGTTGTCAAACGAAATCTGAACCACAGACTCTACCTCCTTTCCCAGCCCAGCAAAGAAAGACAGAAAGAGAAAATTTGCCTCTTTTAAGTAATTCTGGGTGGACCAGAGTAGCATGGATGCCATTGAAAAAATAAATATCAGGTGTATCTCAGAAAGCAATTGTAGACCAAGAAAGACAGGTCTCAGGAATCTTAATTTCTATAAGAATTCCATGTGCACTTCTGGTCAACATATCCTCAAGGGTTAATGAGCAAAATTAGGGAGAAGAGAATGAAAATTAAAATGTCTCTAGAAAGTCCGCTGGGGGCTTTGCCAACTTAAAATGGCTACAATGATGGTCAGTAACATACCCCAAATAAAAGAAATGTGCCCTTTTGAGGCACATAGGGGAAAAAAACAAAAAAAGATCTAACGAGTACAATCAGAGATCAGATTTTTTAATATCACCTAACGTTAAGACTTTTGCTTCCAATTTGGTCTAGTTCCACTAATGAATCTTATAAAATATTTTATCTGCCTATTCCATGCCCACAAACCACTCACAGGAGACCGGGAAATCATCATTTCTTCCAGAGTGCACATATCAGTTGGGCCATATGCAACAGCGGTCTGTTTATTTTTCCCATAAACCACCGGTTTCATAGAAACTCATTAGCATCACCTGTGTTAATTACACCAGCAAACCAATCAACAGCTCCTTCTTAATTAGGTTTTCTTTATTAAAGCCGGAAATTGCCAAGGAGACAAAAGTCACCTGGGGAAATTATGTGAAAAGGAGTGTTTATGCCAAATTACACACTAAAATAATAATAATATAGCCTGGTTTGTTTACAGGAAAAGGAAACAATATTAATATTCAAGGTCACTGGCACACTCCTTATTAATTATTCTCGTTATATTAAATTGTGATCATTTCTGCTTCAAGAGGGTTGGCTTATAGAAAGTCTTTGTACTCAAAGTTGACTCACATCAGATTTTAATGGCTGTGGTCAGCGATTATGACTTGCTTATTCCATAAACACGAGCACCCACAGGTTAAAGCAGTTAATACTAATTTCATGAGCTCATGTCCCAACTGTAACTCAAAATCAGTATGTCTGTTAGTAAACCTAGAAAGGCATATAAAAATCTACTGTGAAAGGAAAAGATACACATGTGACTCTTGGAATTTGCAATTTACCTAAAAGAGAAAGGAAAAAAGACTTCCAAACCATATTCCTCTCACTTACAAGAGCCTTTCAGCAGAGGGGGGTGGTTACAGCACTGAGAACACAAAAGCAGCTTTTTAGAAACGGATTCTTTCTCCAAGGTTAGACTTATAGGGAGGTTCCCCTGGGACATTTAAATGAAGCCTGGCCAAAGAAGTAGAAAGTAGATTGCAGGGAGCTTCCTGTTCTGGTTGTGTGGAGGTGGAGAGGGAGGGGCAACACTGGGCAGCCTAATAGGCCTTTTCATCTTCAATTGACTATAATGCTAAGTACATTTGTCGTGGACTCAAAATCTATCTTCGGAATAATGAAATCTGGGCACACCCATCTGTAAAGTGGGGATAACAATGTTTAACCTGATTCTTGCGGGAGGAATTCGTTTGTATTTAGAAGTACTTTGATGATGAAAATCACTGAGTGAATGATATTTGTTCTTATGCCCACTGGTCCAGGAAAATAGCCTGTCCAAGGAGGCCTGAGAATTCTGGCTCTCTATGGCCAAATGAGCGACTGTAAAAAGTCAGCTAGGTTTAGGAGCTGGACCTCCAAGAAAAGCAAATGTGGATTTTAGCAAGCAAACATCAGTGAACCTACTTTTCAGCATCAAGCTCCAGGGCCCAACAGTACCAGCTCTCAATGGTTCCCTTCTTAGGGTCGTCTTTGCTTTTTCTTGGGTTAACACACACCTCCCAACTTAGGTCAAGGCATAGAGACTCACTGATTGTGCTTGATGAATATTCACTGGAAATCAAGAAGGAGAGTTTGCTCCAAGTCTCACAAGGACCTCTTTGTTTCCTAGAACAAATGCCATAGAAGGGAATTGCCAAGGAGAAGACCAAAAGACCACGAGAAAAGACACTGCAAATGGTCTCAAAGCCTGAAGAGGTTTAAATATCAGAAGATGTTTGCTGTGGACTCTAAAAAGTCCAGTAAACCAACCCCCATTCAGTATTGCCTTCAATAACTAAGTAAGATTCTGGAGATACTCTCTCACCTCCACCTGTTAAAAGTACAGGGAACCTAGAGTCCATAACTTTGGAATTACTGTCTAGTGTTGAGAGATTAATATTGAAGATTAGTATCAAAGGAATATTGCCCTAATGCTAGAAAGGGAAATAGAATAAGAACACTTCTGTAGGAATAACAAAGTATTTAGATATGGAGAGCAAAACATTTCTTCTTCTTGATCATCTTGTTAATTGCCATGGTGATTTTTAACCTTCCTTTTAGAGATCCCACTGGCTTCTCTAAAGAATAAAACTTCAGCTTACACAAAAGCTAAGGTGTCTGAGCTGAGTCCCCATGACTGACTGATGACCTTTACAGAAAGGTGCTTATCAGGACAGGCCATTGTCTTGCCTTCCCACCTCAATCTGCATCCCCAGCTGCTCCTTCTCCCTCCTCTCTCCTTCACCCTCCCAACTGGGTACCTTGTCACTCAAACTTCAGCTGAGCTTATTTCATTCAGCCTACTCATATAGCACACATGCTGCATATTTCACTATATAATTGTCACACAACTAAATAGACCATTCAGAAAGAAGTTTAGCAATAGGGTTATCAAAGCAAATCCTTAATGGGTGAAAAGGGATTGTTCCAAAATGCATCTTTATGAATTAAGATCAGCTTAAAACTCCTGTTAATGGACCTGACTCCAAAGCCATTCTTTTAAAAAAAAAAAAATGAATCTTAAGTTGCAGAGGTTTTACGGTTTCTCTCAAGAAACCTGGAGACCAGGAAATGCTTCCCTTTAGTTTAGGACTTATTTGCTTACTATTAATGACTAGATGGACATCTTCATCACTGCCTAAAAACCTTCTCATCTATTTGCCCTCTGTTTCCAATGGCTTCCCATCTCATGCAGAGTAAAGACCCAAGATCTTAAAATGGCCTACAGGGCCCCAAAAATGGCACCATTATACCTCTACCAGCATCACCTACCTGTCTCTTAACTTGCTTGTTCTGTTCCAATCACACTGTCCTCCTTACTCTTCCTCAAGCCTGCTAGACATACACTTCATTCAGGACCTCGCCTCACACTACGTGGTCAGCTCTGACCTCTTGACATCTGTCCACTCCCTCTGCTCTTTTCGGGTCTTTACTCAACTAGCAACCTATCAGCAGGGCTTTTTCTGGCTACTTACTATATTTCAAATAAGAATGCCAGTCCCACCCCAAATGCTCCCTTTACCCATTTCCTGAACTAATTTCCTCAGTGGAATTCATCACCATCTGATGTCCTGTGTATCTTACTTGTTTACTGTCTCTCCCCATGGAAATGTAAGCTCCATGTGGGCAGGGGACTGTTTTGTTTTGCTTTATTTTGTTTTGCTTTTACAATTTCATTCATGCTGGACCCCCAGTGTCTAGACCAGTCTGGGTCCTAGGAGGTACTCCATAAATATTTGTTGAAAGAACAAAATAATTAAGGAGGAAAGAAAAGTCAGGGAGGAAGAATATTATTCCTACTCCTTGCTGCATCCTGTCTTTTGTTTCTCCTTCCATTTCCTTTCCCTCTTCCTTCCCACTCTTCTTCTCTAGAATATTCTCCTGCATCCTGTCACTCTAATGCCACCCCCCTTTACCTGCTTAACCCTCCTCCTTTCTTCATCATCCTCTTGGGCATTTCCTTGGCCTCTCAAACCAGGTCAAATCACCACACACACTCCACCACCTCCAATAGACAGACCTTACAAAACCAACAAAATATTTGGTGTCCTCTCTCTTATAGACTTACCACATTATAGATTGCACATTTATGTGTGTGATCTTTTTCATTAATGTCTGAGCTCAAGGGCCCCAGTTCTGCTAATACTGTAGAAGTTCCATGAGAACAGAAGCCTAAACGGCAGGTTACTAGCACACAGAAGACATGCAGTAACTACTTGTTGGTTGAATGAGATAAAAATGTATCCTCTGAAGTAAGCATTAAGTCATGTACTATTCTTGGCTAAGCAGCCCCAGAAAAGCCTAATCACCCCTAGTAATAGTAGTGGGAGTAGTAGCCCTGGTCATTCTCACAGTTATTGTATGTAACGTAATGTGATCTTTTGATTTTCACCACCTGACCCCACATCCTTGATCATTTGTAACCCCTTGCACTCTGAAGAAACCTGGAGACACCCTTATCTTACAATTTGCAAACCCATTCTTATTCCTAAAACATGTTGCTGATGCTCCCATTCTTTTATGTTTCCACTGTAGAATTTACCACTCTGTCTATAGGTCTCAATGCTCTGCAAGGTCATAAGTGCAGCTTATTCTCTTTATATCTCTAATTCCTAGCACAATGACATATTCAGTAAAGGTCTGAATACACCAACAAGCAGGTACCTTATTCTGACTGATTTCTAGCCCTCTCTGATTAGATGGCAACCTATGGTTCAGAGAATCCAAAAAATCAAAGCCTTGTCTTTTAACTTTCAAAAGCATGCAAGCTTGAAGAAGAAAGTCTGGCAAATCACCCAAATCTCTAGTAATGTATGTTCACAGTCTCAAGTAAGGGTAGCCAGCAGGTCTGATCTTTCATGTCCTGGAGTTTCTCAATTGCCACTTGAGAGGCATTTCAAAAATCCTCAACTCTGAACTGTCTCACTTGGACAATCTGTTTTGCATAATTTTTTCAAGTATACTGGTAAGCAAAAAAAATCCTCATTGGAAACATACATGGCTCTGAGATCGTGTTTCTCGCAGACAATTTCTTGAATACACACACACATTATTTCCCTGATAGGAAAGAATGGCTCTTTAAGGAGCTGTCATGATCAATCGTAAAAATACATATTTAGAACACTTTTTCAAACATGTGTATTATCAACATGTTTTAAAATGAAAACTATTTACCCAAAAGATCATAATCGTTCTGAAGAGTATTTTGTAAATCCATATCTGAGGTTTTAAGGAGGAAAAAAAGATGTCTGACCTGGGAGATCATAAAGACTTCACGAAAGCCATTAACATTTATTGTCTCTCAAGGGCTAAAATGTTGCTGGGAACATGTTTCCAGGTTAGAGGAAAACACAGCCCATTCTTCTAACAAAGGGTCTTAGATGCTTCTCTCTGTCCTGTCCCAAAGGCTGACAGACACCAGTCCATTATACTAACTAATGGCACACTTAGGAGAAAATGCCATCCAGAAGATGTTAGCCCAGGGACCTTGACTAATGGGTGCTGTCTAATGTTCAAAGACCCCGTCAGCTCTGGTCACTGATGAGACATTCTCAGAGTAGTGCATTAAGACCTTGGTGGAGAAAGTCACTATGGGAAATCTGATAGGATGAATTGTATATTTGAGGACAGAAAACACTCTGTGTCCCTTTTGTCTCAAGCCTGATTCTAGAGAAAAGAGGCAATTAATAATCTCATGCAAAAACTTAATCTCCTATACCTTCTGTATCTCCTTCCACAGTCCTGACCAAAGAAAACACATGAATAAGAGAGCCCTTAGCCCTTGTACTAACTACTTACTCTATGCTGTATTTACTAAGTCAGGAAAATGGGACATTTCCTGGTTAATAGGGGAAAAAAATCCATTCACTTCAACATGACACTGGAAATTTTCTTCAAGAGGTGCAAGGGTCTGGTGAATGGCAGAAAATATATTGGACCATTTCCAAATTTTCAAATGCTATATAATGCCTTCATGTATTTTTTCAACTCATAAAAGAGTTTTGGTTTTTGTGAGAAAAAAAGAGTTGGAGAATAGGGTGAAAGAAAGAGGAGAGAAAGACAAGAGAGGGAGAGAGGGAGGAAGATGGAAAGACATCAGTAATATTACATACTGAGAGTTGGCCCCCCCAAAAAAATGTGAACAGGCAACCTATAAACAAAAATCAAAAATGGAAAGACTGAGAAACTTAACCATAGCCACATGAGAAACACTATTGGCCATAATAATTGGGGTGGAGGTTGAAAGGGGCTCATATTGACACATTTTTCACTTTTGTACACTATGGACTTCACAAATCTAACACTTTACCCGTCAGGTCTGAATGACCAGCTGGGTTTGATTAGGACAGCATTGCACTCCCATACAGGCAAAATTTACTTCGGGATGACTGGGCTCTGCTTTACACTAAAGGAACTTATAGTCCTACTAGTTAATGAAACAAGCAGATTTCCCTTCTTACATGAAATAACCTGCCTCCAGAGCCTGCCCAAAATACCGTCTCTGAAAGCAAACAGACCCAGCTAAGAGTTTCTACTAAGTTAGGCTTTCATTTATTGTCGAGACAGAATCAAATTGGTCCTTTTTATGTATCACATGGGTTAGGTTGACCTACCCATTCTTATACAGCAAAATACTAGTTCATTGTGTTGGCTTCATTCCCTTTCCGGTAATGTAACAAAAAGAATCTAAATACTCAACGGTTCCTAAGCCCCTTGATGAGAGTACTTAGCTCACATCAGTGGTAATGGGACTTAAACCTAGGCATTTTAGGCAGAATGGATTTCTTTGTTGGGTACTTTTCATCCTTTTTTCCCTGAGCTTGATTTCACACCAGCTATGTTCACAAATCCATAATAAATCACTAGGAATGTAAAATACACTACACTTTCCCCCTCAAGTTGGCCCAGGTCATTTATCATTCTGTGGATTTCAAAAAGATGGTAGTGTTTTTATTGCAAAGGCCTTGTCATTACAGAAACTAGAAAAGAAAGTATTGATCACAATTAGATCGTGTATTAGCAGCCCCTGATGCCTGGACTGCTGAGGATTTCAACCTAGATCATTCTCCCCTCTGTTAAAATTCTGGACAGCAATTTCTTTTATGTTAGAATAACTAGTATAAACCCATAAAATGTAACCTAAAAATGTAATTATAATTGCCATGCCAAAAGCAAGCCAGTCAATATCTTCGAGATTCTAATAGTTTCAAGCACTATTACCTTAACGGTCTCACATCACAGTACTGATTAAAGAAACATTTTGTCTTTTTATCTGTATGGAATGGCCAGTGTAATCACTGAAGCATGGAGGGCTAAAATATTTATTAGTGAGTATACATCTTGGTTCAGGCAGTGAATGTCAATTTAGGTGTGGAAAGCTACAAGAGAGCTCTCAGCTCAATCCATTTTCAGGTTCCTCTAATGCTCCTGAGGTGGTCATCCCAAGCAGAGGAGATCTTAGAATCTGTCCCTCCACCTAAATGAACTCCTTCTGCAGATTTCCCAGAAAGAAGCTCTTCTCAGGAGCTTTCAAACTGGTCTTAAATTGGCAGTGACTATCATGGAATGGTGGTCAACCAACAGAGACAAGCCTGAAAGGAGAGGCACGGAGTGGGTGGAAAGCGCGAGGTAAGGGCAGCTTGACATCAGCCAGTGCTCCAACCCAACCTTCCTGACCAGCAAAAGCAGACAAGCGAACAAAACTATTCATTTTAACTGTACTGATTAAAATAAATGAAAACTAAAGTATGAGAATCATACTATCATTTTTCCCACAGGATACGTTGTCTATAATTTATATCTTGAAAGGTACCTATCATCACATTCTAGCCAATCACCAAATGCAGAATTAGAAGGTACATGTCAAAGGGTTTCTCCATGCTAGTCACTTAATACTGTTTCTTTCACCAACCCATGCAATTGAATTCTATAGATTTGGAATGTAAGTAATATAAAAAGCCACTTTAAAATGAAAGGCATTCTCCTGATCATTTCTCCAAGAAGCGAAAATATATTTCCTTCCAATTCGTTGAGCAAGAAGAAAACTTAGTGTCCAGTCAGTTCAGAAACATCAACACAGTGGTCAAATAAAAGTTTCCTACCATGTGATGTGCCCAATTAATTTTATAATTATACTTATCCAGGCAATGTGTGTTTCCAAAGCTAGATACAAAATGGGTGGAGGAAATCTGCCTCACCTGTGGAAATACACACCGTGACTTGGTGAAACACAACAGAGCTGCCCTCCCAGTGGGCTGCTAGGAGAAAGCATCCATTTTGACTCTTCACCAGGTCTTAAGTAAACAGGGTCCCAGGCCCCAATCCTTCCTGCCTTAAGTAAGAGGGAGAAGAGTGGAGAGAGACCCAGAGACTAAAGGGATGGAAAGTGGGTGATGCTGGCTCCAAAATTAAATGAGATTGCCAATCTTGTCATCCCAGGACGGCCAGACAAAGGAAAGAGGCAGCACCGTACCTCCACAGTCTACCCATGGGTTAACTGGCATTTCTAATACTTTTCACCTAGTCTGACTTGACAGATGCCTAACCTTAGCTACTGAGTGGAGACAGGCTGATGGGTCTTGGCCATACAGGGGGAAAATTTTTGATGCTTCTCACTTATGACATGATTGATTTTCTTTCAGCGGCCCTTCACTTTGGGAAGTGGCGAGGGCTGGCTCACTGCGCCCCGGTGCGCCCTGACCCCCGACACGCGGCCGCTGTGAGGCTGGAAACCGATGACGGCAGAAACCTAAAAAATCAATAGGCCCTGTCAGTCAGAGGCAAGGCGGACGTCTTTTAAAAACCCAATCACGACATGTATTTGCTGCATGGTGCAGATCTACTGCACACTTGAGAACACACTGAATTTCCCCCTTCCCCTTATTTATTTATTTATTTGGCTCTGCTTTACACATCATTTTACCTCTCTTTGAGAGGGGGGGAAAAGACCTTAACCTTTCAGGCAGCCAGGGAAAGGGAGCAAGCCATGTGGTAAGGTTGGTTCTTCGTGATATTAACAGGAAAAATTCCCTGGAAACTATTTGAATAGTATGAAATAAATAGAGCACCTTGCAGTTGCCAACATAAACAGTGACATCATTTTTTTTACATTATCTGGAAAGAATTTAGATATAAGACTTTTAGGTCTAAAAACACATGAGGGCAAAGCTGCTTAATAGACATGGTTAAGGAAAGAGTATTGTTAATTTTTCTTCTGGGGTTTCTTTAAGGTGAAAGAATTGAGGACACACACACACACACACACATGCACGCACGCTCTATAGTTCTCTGCTGGGGAAAAGCGAGCACTGGGAGAATCGTTCCGTTTCTAAGCAGGGTCAGCGTAATATTCTCCATTCAGTGTGGAAGAAATATCAAATATGCATCCTTTCTTTGGGAGACAGACAATGCAAAAGATGGCATTTAGCTTCTTCGTGATCTGAGGAGGGGCAAAATAAATATCAACTACGACAAGCCAAAAAGATAAGAGAATATCAGCTGGAATGCTCCCACATGGAGAAAGAAATCCCACACTCACACAGAAAGAAAAAAAGAAGGAAGTGAAAAGGGTTTGGAGCCTACAGAAAAACAGGCAAGATACTATTAGGTACAATTAAAATATATACTCAGAGAGCTTTGTGCTAGTATATTTCAGAATTTCTGGGACACACTTTTCTTTTCTTCTTGCTTTTCAGAGAAATAGATAGGTATATTATGCACCATCTTAAAATCCACCAAGGTAAATATCATATATTAAAAAGAAAACAAATAAACAAAATCTGTGCCTGAATTCCCAAACTAAGCCCAATTAAAGGTTTCTTTATGGCTGTAAACCTGACAAGCTACAATTTCCCCCTGTTGCAATGGGTGTGTGTGTTTTAATGTAATATTAATGAGCCAGGATGGAGGGTCATAAAAAGTGATAGGTTTTTGCGATGGTAAATTATAAATCGGTATTGATTTTTCCCGGCACTAATGCAGCCAGCTTATTGTAAGACACCACAGGCAAAGTGCACTTTATCAGATTAGACTGGGGCCGGTATCAAATATACATGAGAATAAGGATGCATTTGTGAGTTAGACTAGACTTTTCTTCCCTAACAATGCATGAAATTTTTAAGGAAAAAAAAAACAGACAAGGATACTGGGAAATTCAATATTTTTTTTCTAAAGCACAAATTTCCAGAATTGTTGCTCTTGAGACAATTTGTTTCACAGTGAATAGAAGACAGTAATAATACTAATGAAATTATAAATAGTTTTCTTTTAAAGGGCGTTCTCAGTGTCTCTTGTTTAATTTGTAGCGTCAGCCTGGCAACAACGAAAGGGCACGCTCCTGGCCTCTCCCTGCGTCCACCCTCGAGGTAACGTATCATTCTTCTCCCTCTGTCCACAGGTCACGTTGAGGGAACCACGGTGGAAGAGAAAGTGTTATTTTTTTTTCAAATGACTGAGGTTCCTCTCCGTTGACATTTTATAGTCATAAGGACTTGATTAGACACTTCAGTTGAGATTTTTAGCTATCAAGAGAAAAGAGGAGCCAAAGAGAATAAGGACAGGAGAAAAGAAAGAAAACGACTAGACCTTATTTCCCTCAACGAAGATGTGATTATTTGTCCTCTCTTCCAACAAGGGTCAGCCTCTGACTCACTCTGATGTCAACAGGGAAGAGAGTCCTCACCCTGAGTGTGAGTGTGTGTGTGTGTGTGTGTTGCCTTTTGTTCTTTGGAGAGACTTCTCCAGCTTTGTTGGGAGTGGTAGCAGCCCTGTTTCCAAACACTTCCTGACTTCGTCCTTAAAACTGCTAGCACACACCGTCAAAACCTGTCGTTTTCCTCCAGGCACAAAGGCTGTGCTTCCACCACGTGACTGCAACCGTGCGCAGGCCCGAGGCCAGGTCCACGGCCAAGACTCCTCTCTCTGACTCCGGGGTGTGAACAGGAATTGGAAACCAGCAAGCTCACCCCCAAAAGAGTCTTTTTTTAAAGAAGTCAGGAAGAACATGTGTTTATTGACAGTTCATTAACAAACATCAACCCCCCTGCAAGCTGTTTACTAAGGAACTTAGTGAAGTGAAGAAGTGTGAATATAAATAACTAACAAAGGAAGAATGGGGAGAAAATACCTCAGGGCTGTCCCCTTTTAAGTGCACTTTGAATCTGCTTTCTTTTCTACTTGGAAAGTGATGCTACTGAAGATATAATACCCGTGGCCCCGAAACCCAGGACAGGAAATGCAGTAGATGTTTGTGTACGGGTATCTAGAACATTTAAATAAAACTGAAAAAACAGAGTATGCCATTCCTCTTCATTCTTTCTTTTTGCCTATATCAAGGGATTTAAACAATCTCTTAAAGGAAAAATAAGCTAATAAGTTCCATAATAATAAGGTTAACGCTATGATATTATTGCTTACTTCTAAAATATGAAGGACGTCAAAACCACAGTAAAGGTTCACAAAAACCAGACCCAATCTCAAAGAGCGTAAAATCGAAGTTAGGGGTAAGCAAAATCAGCAAAGAATATATAACATTCAATAAGGTGTTTCTCATTTGTTACATCAATACTCAAAGTGGACCGTACTGAGTGAGGGGAGCTAACTATTTCCAAATGTTTAAAAGAAAAACCTTACTACAATATCCTTGCATCAAAATGACTCCTGCAATTATAAAAACAAGAGAAAATGTTTTGAGACAAGAACAAATCAGGTAAAACCTAATAAAGCCAAAAGGAAATTAGAAAAATAGAAAGTTGTATTCATGGGAGTTTAATCTTTTCACTGAAAAGTGATCTTTATTATATGTCAAATCAACATCTTAAGGTTCTCGTGTATAAAGTTTTGAAAGTGAAAGCATACATTTTTACCTATGCTAATTTAACTTTATTAGTGATGCCAAAACCCTCATTTACATTTTTCATAAAATTATGCAGCAGTTCCCTCTGCTTTAGGGATAAAGCTAATAAACAAATACATAAATTAGTGTATTTTAATTAAACATTATCCCATGAAGTAATATTGTACACTGTCTAACACAAGAACAACTTTCTTACTTAAAATCAGAACAATATTAAAATATTAAAACTCATTAAAAATTAATTTAAAAATACTTTACAAACATTCAAGTACTCCAAGTTCTGTATTTTTAAAGGTTTTATGTTGTCGTTGTACATATGATATAATTCCTAAGCTCCTAGCAAAGCAGTGTAAGAAACAAAGGTTACTTTGCAGAAATGCATTGACAGACTTAAAAAATTGCTATTTAAAAAAAATATTTCATCAAAACAGTGTTCCTAGAATCTAAAAAACAAAAACAAAAACAAAAACAAAGGTCCACAAGACACAGAAGTAAAACATAAAACTGCATCTGGTTCACTCAACCAGAACCTATTTGAGTGTCTACTGTTGCCTAACATAAGCTCTGCACATGGGAGTCAACTGCCAATGAATGGCTTGGGCAAGAGAATTCAAAATAAGTTACTACCAGCCTAGACCGAACCACAAACTAATTGAAATTCTCTAATGCTTGATAGGTAGATAGGCTCTGGAACATGACTAGAAATGTCTTTAGAAATCCTAGGTAACTGCCCCGAGACAATGAACTAATGAATGAAAATCAGCTGACATTTATTAAATAAATATTAGCTTCTCAAGTTTTTACTGAAAGTATTATGTGCACAGTAAGACTCAGTCAAAGGTGCAGATTAACCAAAGCTTAAAAACACAGATGGAGATGAAGCACCAAGGCATACCTTCTATTCAAGTTAACAATCATTTACTGAGAGGCTACTTATTGTATGCTGGACACTGGGTCAGAAAATGCAAAGACTAACCAAAATTAACATAGTGCTTGACACACTACAGGTATTCAATAAATATTTGTTGAATAAATGAATTAATAACCAAACAAAAATCCCTATTGACAAGATATTCACAGTCTAATTACTTTTGCCATACTTGGGTTTTTCCATCACAAATACAGCTTGCTGTCTTTGAAAACTGCAGTCCAGCTACAAGTAATTTAATAAAATAGCCATGATCACTTGATTTGGAGAATATAATCCACTTGGCGTTTACCGGAAGAGATGAGCTTATGATCTGAATAGGGCCAAACTCTCACCCAGTGTCCTATCTATGAGGCTCTCAATTTAACCTGAATTACCCTGGAAGGAAATTCCACACAACAAATGGTGGGAACCATGTCTTGGTCACCTGCGGAGACTGAGTGTGCAGGGCCTGTGGCTCTGGCCTCTGGCTCCAAAGGCCGCACTTTGTGTTGAGTTCTGGATACACATCATGGAGGTTCCTGACTCCCTCAGACCATACTGTTTCAGGCCTGTGACAGAGCTCTTGTTAGGAAGATATCAGCTTTTCATTTTAATCAAATCACTGTGGATGGCCCAGAATGTGGTAAAATAGCACAAGAGTTCCCTTCGGCAGCAAATCTTTCAAGCAGTATCTTTCATTTGGTTGAAATTCTTAGAAACCTGAAGACATGAAAGGAGAAAGGAAGACCAGATCCCAAGGAAGCAGGTAGGAGTCTTCTGTGTAAAAAGTGTGTTTTGAAAAGGCACTATCCCTTAGCAAGCTCTCTGGAATTATGACTGACTTGATATTTTCAATATGACTAACTTACAACACCATCTGAGCTCCGCTGCATCTACTCGTGGACGCAGGAGGCATCTTTTTCCAATATTGGTGGAATGTTCTCTAGAGCAGTATTGATTGCACAGTGATGGGAAACTGCAGGACAAACCTGAACTAATTAAGCAATAAGCTCAGACTACCTACCTTCAATACTGTTTGAAGGCACATTTAATTACTGCGTGGATGCAACGACACGAGGAAGAACATGCCATTTAGGTAAATGTATCAAAGAGTATTGACCGAATGACTAAGACTCCCTATCGGCTCTAATGCCTTTGGAGAATCAAAGGGAATACGAAGCAGATATTTCAATTTGGAAAGAGAATACACCAAGTGGGGGGAGGGGGGGGAGGAGTGGGAGGTGGAGGGAGGAGGCAATGACCAAACCAGGGATAATGTGCTCAACCAAAACCTGGAATAAACAGATTCTGAGCTGGGGATAGGCTGTTTTTTATAAGAACTAAAGAATATTTTAGAACTTTATCTGGACAGAATCTCATCCTGCAAGTGTGTGTGTGTGTGTGTGTGTGTGTGTGTGTGTGTGTGTGTTCAACCAAGTAAAGAAAATGGAAGTATCTCTTTGAACGGAAATTCAGTAACAAAAATAGAATTAAAATGATAGTTCCTATTATAATATTTGAGTCCTCTAGTCAGCAACTAATTTCCCATGAATCTCATAAGCATCCAAGTCATACTTGGAATCCCAAAAGAAGGGATAAAATAGCAAAAGGAAACATTTGGTGCCTCCAGTTCCTCTGACTGCAGTTTATCACTGTAGCCAAGACCATCACCTACAGAGTGTGACCAGTGATAACATACAAATAGCCAATGGGGCACCTGGGCAGCTCAGTCAGTTAAGTGTCTGATTTCGGCTCAAGTCATGATCTCAATGATTTGTGGGTTCAAGCCTCGTGTCAGGCTCTGTGCTAACTGCTTGAAACCTGGAGCCTGCTTCAGATTCTGTGTCTCCCTCTCTTTCTCTTCCTCCCCTGCTTGCACTCTGTCTCTCTCTCTCTAAAATAAATAAAAATATTAAAATTTTTTCAGTTTGTAAAAAACAAAAACAAACTAAAACAAACAAATAGCCAAAATCATCAATGTTAAAATCCTCAGCTGGTTTGAAAATTGATTTCTATGATGCTGTTCATGATTGCTTCAGGTTTCTAGTTTCTATTCTCTAAGTTTCTCAAGTCTCTATTCTGAGGACCTAAGTTTAAACTTCACTTTTTTATTTCATGGGTACTTGGCCCTCAAAAAGATTACTTTTTCTTATAAGTATCACCATCACTCCCTCAAGGTAAAGAAGCACCACCCATAGTAATGTACTCAGGACTATGTTAGTGGTGTGAGTACATGAGTATCAACTAACATCAAATCACATATTGAAAAGCTCTGTCTCCTTACTTGACACATCCCCAAAAGTAAGGGAATCAAGAGCCAAAATAAACTGTTGGGACCTCATCAAGATTAAAAGCTTCTGCACAGCCAAGGAAACAACCCAGAAAATTAATAGGCAACCAACGGAATGGGAAAAGATAGTTGCAAATGACATATCAGATAAAGGGTTGATATCCAGAATCTACAAGGAACTCACCAAACTACACGCCCGAAAAACAAACAACCCAGTGAAGAAATGGGCAGAAGATATGAACAGACACTTCTCCAAAGAGGACATCCAGATGGCCAACAGACACATGAAACGATGCTCAGCACCCCTCCTCATCAGGGAAATACAAATCAAAACCACACTGAGATACCACCTCACGCCAGTCAGAGTGGCTAAAATGAGCCAATCAGAGAACTCTAGATGCTGGCGAGGATGTGGAGAAACGGGCACCCTCCTACACTGTTGGTGGGAATGTAAACTGGTACAGCCCCTCTGGAAAACAGTGTGGAGGTTCCTCAGGAAACTAACAATAGAACTCCCCTATGACCCAGCAATAGCACTGCTAGGAATTTACCCAAGGGATACAGAAATGCTGATGCATAGGAACACATGTACCCCAATGTGCATAGCAGCACTCTCCACAATAGCTAAAACATGGAAAGAGCCTAAGTGTCCATCAACAGATGAATGGATCAAGAAGATGGGGTTTATCTATACCATGGAATACTACATGGCAATGAGAAACAGTGAAATCTGGCCATGTGTAGCAACATGGATGGACCTTGAGGGTGTTATGCTGAGCGAAATAAGTCAGGCAGAGAAGGACAAATATCATATGTGTGCACGTATAGGAGGATTAGGAGGAACTTAACAGAGGACCAAGGGGGAGAAGAAGGGCGGAAATGGTGGGGGAAAGGGAGAGAGGCAAACCATGAGAGACTCTTGAATGCTGACAAAAACTGAGGACTGATGGATGTGGGGGGAGGAGGGATGGGCATGGAGGAGGATACTTGTGGGGATGAGCACTGGGTGTTATGTGGAAACTAATTTGACAATAAACTATTTGTAAAAAAAAAAAAAAAAAAGAAAAGAAAAGAAAAGCTCTGTCTCTTTTTAATTTTCCCTTATTGTTCCTGATGAAGTCTTTGAGAGAGTCTCAGGTGGGTGCTAGCATTTCTTGAGCAACTAGTACTTGTCAGTCTCTATGTACAGCAGCATCACTGGCAGGCAGCATCCACCTACATCACCATGCTGCTTTCTTTTCATTGCATGTACCTTGCGGCTACTTTCTGTTTTCTGCGGGAGAGACTGAATGACCACTGACGGCAGTGCTATAAAGACTCCTTTTCAAATAAAGTCAAGTTTAAAGAGTGAGTTGATGTAAATAAATTTATTTTTTAAATAGTACAGTTAGTACAAGGATATGGCATGGATCATGAAAGCGGTACAAGAATGATATTTGCAAGATTTCCTGGATTGAGAAATGGACAGCCTAGGTTTTTAGTGGTAGTTTTACCACTAACCAGCTTTGTGACCATTTGGAAGTCACTGAACATCACCTATCTTGACCATAAAGGGAAGGTGTTAGGTCAATGTTTTCAACCTGACTATGCTCAACAATCATCTCAGGATTTTTTAGAAAATGCCAGTGCCTGGGCTCTACCCCAGACCAGTTAATTCAGAATGTCTAGATGCAAGGACTAAACATCAGTATTTGTTTTAAAGATTCTCAGGAAGTTCCAATGCCAGGCTCAAGCGAAGAACTGCTTGGGAAAGATGATTTCTAAAATCTTCTGAATCCTAATATTCCCTAGAAAGGGTATAAGAGGTGCAAAAGTCTGTTTTTTCTCTGCCTTTACTTTTTCTCTTCCTTTTTTCTTTTCAAAATTTCCCTCTCTCTTTTGCAAAGTTCTAGATCCAAATATTCTTTCTGGATGTGGCTGATGTGATACTTCACACATCACCATTATCCATAAAATCTATTAATGTACTGTTTTTCTTTTTCCTCAGATCAGTAATAACGCCATTAAAACAAAGACATCAGAGTCTAAAGTCAAAACTCCCAAATGGACAGTCCATATTTCTAACTCCTAGTCTAGTGTCTGGGAGAAGGAGAGAAAGAGGCAGTTACAGTCTCTTGACTTGGATGCCAATGGAGCCCATGCAGCTCAGCTCCTGAATCCAAGTATGGGCAGGACTGTGGAGCCAATCTCCCAGGGGATGCATACACTGCGGGAGCCCAGAGCATTAGCTCTAGGGCTTGTGTTCTCCATATGCCACTTAAGCCCCCTCATCAATAACCACTTACCCCAGGAATGGCATATCAGCAAAGCCATTCCGAGCAGACCAGCTCTTCCGTCCAGCACAGCCCCCAGGTCAGGGGGCAACAGCGTGATAAATGCCGAGCCATAAGCCACACTGTCTCTTTCAGCCCCTGTCTCCTTCCCCAGCTTAATTAAGAAACAACATATTTCCCGTTCCTCTCTTTCTGGTTTTCCCCTTCATCTTCCCTTCCTTAGTCTGCAATGGGGCAAGGCAGGGGTGGGGGGCGGGGAGTGGGTTGCCTTCTACTTCATGGTATAGCAAGTGCAAGATAGATATATATAGATATAGATATAGATATAGATATACATATACATATACATATACATATACATATACATATACATATACATATACATATTGCAGGATATATATATATATATATCCTGATGAGAAGACCTGGATAAAATTAGGGACGGGTTGCATTTCAGGACTAGATATGTTCTTTCTTTCTTCCTTCCCTCCCTCCTTCCTTCCCTTACTTCCTTCCCTCTCTCTCTCTCTCTCTCTACCCTCCCTTCTTCCCTCCCTGTCTTCCTTTTTTCATTCTTCCCTTCCTCCCTTCCTTCCTTCCTTCCCTCCTTTTATTAGAAAGAGTCTATTCTATCCCCTCCCCTAGCTTTCCAGGCTGACTTGAGTGATTCTCAGATAGGGAGCTCAAACTTGAATTCTCATAGGAACACACAAGAGGGTTATACCCCCACCCCCACATAAAGAAAGGATTTATCATCAGCAAAGCTGGAGGTTGCCTGGTAGGCCTCTGAGTCCATGGTTATATATTCTCCAATTTTATAAGAAAAGTACACCATACAGATTTAAATGTGAAATCTTCTCATTTTATGATGTTGGTGTCTCATATACATTGCAGATCTAACCGAATGAATTTGAGAGTTGAATTAAGTCACATTTGAGGACTTCTATAAGCTGTAAGGTTAGGGGAAGGAAAAAGCAAATTCCTAAGAATTTAATCTCTCTCATTTCATTGGATTTGCTGACTTATATAACCCTTGTCTGGACTCCAGCTTAGCAATTCAATAACCCAACATCTAATTAATAATGATTATGATTACTATTTTTATAGTTTTTCATATACTTCTGCTAAACATTCTCCCAAACAAGGTACTGTCATTACCACCATTTCACCAAAAGGAATCTGAGGCTCAGAGAAACTGAATTACCCACTAGGACCACACAGCTCAAAAGTGTTAGACACATTTAAAGCTGAGGCTGCCCAATTCCAGTGCCCATATTTCTAACCCTGCATTAACAGTGCAGCTTCCTACCGTAGAACTAAGATATCTAAGGGATCACTAAGTGCCATTTATTGGTCTACCTAGGGAGATAAAAACAGACAGATTTTCAGTAAAATTCAGGCTTCCCATGTACACCAACTATGTGTCTTTGGGCAAACTATTTCACTGTTCTGAGCCTCAGTTTCTTCTGTAAAATTGAGGTGGTGCTACTATTTTCCATATAGGCTAATTAGTGCCATTACATGATAAAATCCATGTAAATGCCTAGTGTAGTGTCTGAAGAATAATAAACACTGGGAAAGGCTGGGCTGCTATTGCTATTTATTTTCTTTACTGTGAGTCATCACTCTTCATATTCAACCCTCTACCCTAAAGCCACAGAATACTAACACTTCCTTGGGTTTTAAGAACACTTTCAACTTTTCAAAGCCTTTTAACATCCTTTATTTCATTTGATCCTACAAGAACCTGATGAGGTAGGTGGGGCAGGGATTACCTCATTTGACAGATGAGAGAATGAAGAAGGCACAGAGAAGTTCGGAAAGCTCCCAAAGTCACACAGCTAGATGTAGGCTCCATAACCTTGAGTTTTTTTTTTTTCTATTACTAGACACTCAAGGACAAAGGAGGTAGGAAAGACCTAAAAGTAGAAACAGTGTATGTGCTCTTGGGTGCCTGGAAAGTTAATGGGGGTTAAAACACAACTGCCCACGAAAAAGACATAAGAATACTTCTGAAGAAACATAAAGGAGTTGGAATTAATAAACTGCAAATTATATAGATAAATACGTACAGGAAAAAATTACTAGAAGCAATTATTAACATGAGTAGAAGCCAGGATGGTAACATTTGAAGAACTTCCTGGAGGACAGTAAGGGGTCTAGAAGCCCTTCTATGCCTGTGCAAACTTATTAGAATTGGGAATGGTGTGTTATGGGCTGACAGGAGCAGCACTGTGGGGAAAGCATAGCAATATCCCTAACCACTCTGTCTCTGGAGTCTATCTTATGACACCGAACTCTTAAGTACCCTATTAACAGCATCTAGCACATTATCTGACCATAGTAGGTACTCATAGTAGGTGGACTGATTGATGGGAGGAAGGAAGGAAGGAAGGAAGGAAGGAAGGAAGGAAGGAAGGAAGGAAGGAAGGAAAGGAAGGAAAGGAAGGAAGGAAGGAAGGAAGGAAGGAAGGAAGGAAGGAAGGAAGGGGGAAGGAAGGAAGGAAGGAAGGAAGGAAGGAAGGAAGGAAGGAAGGAAGGAAGGAGGAAGGAAGGAAGGAAGGAAGGAAGGAAGGAAGGAAGGAAGGAAGGAAGGAAAGAAAGGAGGGAGGAAGGAAGGAGGGAAGGAAGGAAGGAGGGAAGGAAGGAAGGAGGGAAGGAAGGAAGGAGGGAAGGAAGGAAGGAGGGAAGGAAGGAAGGAGGGAAGGAAGGAAGGGACTCTGCCCAGAAGGATGGATGAAGCTATAAGCCCATCTGCAATGGATCTGGCCTGTTCTAGTAGATGTCTATCTTTTTTTCTGCCCAATGCTCCACCCTCTTTGTACTTTTTTTTTAGTTAATCACCTCTGGTTTATTCACAGTTATCTTAGAGGGACTGATAGCCAAGTCAGGCCAATCCAACTCTCTCTCGAGATGCCAGATCTTGAGAAGAGGAGGACACAGGAGAGGAGGTGGTGGGAGCCCAAGCCTTTGGCTGGCAGCAGCCTTAGAGACCATTACTTCTTATGCCCCAGATCCCCAGGGCTGCCTGTACTTACCTTCCTAAGGCCTGATTATTCGACTCTTTTTCTGACTTTTAAGCTTACCAGTTATTTCTCCAATAAATCTCTACATTTTTGCTTAAGTTGTCAAGAGTCAGTTTCTCTTGCCTATATCCAAAGGGCGACCTGTCCTCAAAATGAGAGCTGAGTAGGTAGGGTTGCTGTTGTATCAGCTTGTGCAATGCCAAGAGCCTCTAAATAGGCCTTGTTATTCTTCTAAGTCTGCCTCCCAGGACATACCAATAATATAAATATAGGAAAGAAGTGCAGAGCCTGTTAAGAGTAGTCCCAGCTGATGTAGTGAAGAGACACCTGCTTTAAATATTTTGCTCCATTTCTCTTCATCTGGATTGGAATTGGGCAAAATAGAGCCAGTGGGGTGACAGAGAGAAAGAGGAGGAAAAAATCCACAAATTGGTCCTCCCTCTTTGTACCACTCAGCAACTGGAGTCTCCAGTTGAACCAACTCTAACCAATTCCAACAGAAAGCCCTCTGGCAGCCACTAGTCTTGCCCACCACAGGCTTATGCCCTCTTCTCTGCCTAGAAGAAACATTACTTTTTTTAAGTTTATTTATTTATTTTGAGAGTGGAGGAGCAAAGAGAGAGAGAGAATCCCCAAGCAGGCTCCATCCTGTCTGCACAGAACCCGACATGGGGCTAAGTTCCACATCATGACCTGAGCTGAAATCAAGAGTCGGATGCTTAACTGACTGAGCTACCCAGGCGCCCCTGGAAGAAACATTACTGAAACATCCCGCCTGTGATGCAAGGGATGCTTCCCACCTTCTGAGGCACACCAGGAGTTGTGCTAGCTTCCTGGCTCTCAGATACCCGCAATGCCTCCAACACCCCCAAGACCCAACTGAGCCACAATCCTCCAATAGCACAGTAACTGAACAGCTGTAGTCTGCACCTCCTGTTCCAACAAGAAACAGGAAAGGATGGATGGGGAAAAGAGGGAGGGCTTTCTGCACAGCCTCCTCTTCAATCCACAGGTCAAAAAGCTGGGAACGTTAATTTTTAATAAGATGCACCATTGGACCTGAATGCAGATTGCAGGGATGGGAGATCGCTGCTCTTGTGCCAAATGATGGGCAATTTCTTGTCAGACTGTAGAACAGGCACAAACCTCTTCACATCAAATGATGAATACAAATGGCCGTCAGGTTCTTGGAAATCCTCAAAGTTTAGTCACAGTGATCACTATAATCCGTGGCCAGCTAAACCAAATGCGGGCATCCCCAGGATCAAGGCAGAGAGAAACCTGGAGCAGTGGCACAGCCCTTCTCACTAAGCCTTCCATCATTTGTAGGTAGCTCCAAACCCAGCCCATGGCCATGAGAGCTCAGTAGCCATGGGCACCAAGGACAGGCCAGCAGTAACTGCTTCAAAGCATCTACTGAAGATGCTGGAGGAGTCTGTGAGAAGTCCAGTGCCTATCCAGACATTCATGCATGTGCTCATTCATTCAGGACATATTAACTTGTTATAACGGTATCCAAGACATACTATAACTCACTCCTTCCTTCATTCAAGACAATACCTTCAGGCTGACTACCTGAGTTGCTATGCTAAGTGCTATGGGGTACATTATTTTTTTTGCAAAGTTCTAGATGGCATAGCCCTTATGGAGCTTACAGGGCTAGGAGAGAAGCTAAAACATGGTGGGGGGGGGGGGTTGACAACTAGAATCCAATGTAGAAAGTGATGAGTGACATGAGAAATCCCAGCAAAAACAGAACTGTAGAGGAGCCATTGGAGAAGAGATTAAGAGAGAGATGAGGACACCTCAAGGAGGAAGCAAAACATGAACCTCCTGGCACAGAATAAGAATGATTCTAAACTCAGGAGTAGAGCCTGGGGATGGTGAAGTCAAAGTACAGGGAGAGCAATACAAAGTACATACTCAGGAAAACCCCACATGACACCCTGATGGTGCTCTTCAGCTGAGGTGGGACACATTGCAGGGACATTCCAGGTACATGAGGCCATGAGACCACATGAGACCACACCGGCAGTCTCGACTCTATGAAACCAGTAGAAGTCTCTCTGTTGGAAAGAGGCATAATCAAAAGTGCATAGCAAAGAAGGGTTCCCTGGCTGTGGCATGGAGGGACAGGTCAGGCAGGGAGACAAGTAGGAAGGCTACTGCACCAAGGCAGGTCCAAACTATAGGGGAGAAGCCAGAGAGCAGTCACACAAGGACTGGCTCTCACTGAAACCTCACTAGCTCAGTCCTGGAAAACAAACATTGAGCTTGGTTTTGAGAGGCAGTGTGATTCCACACAGAACTCAGCTCCAAGTCAGGAAGTTTAGTGTCTACCCCTAACTCAAGCAAAACCTAGCTGTGTGACTTCAAGCCAGTCCCTTAACCACTCTGCAATTTGCTCTCTTTATCTGTCACTATCTGTAGTTATACCTAATGGGAATTATTATTAAAATGGGCAGATGTAAATGTACTTTCAGTTTTTGGTAGGAACTGTAAAAACACAGGTTAAATAACAGCATGGCACTGTTTCCATAAGGTGGTCCTTCAAGGCTTTATATTTTCCTCTACTGTGTCAGAATCTAACCCAAAAAGTTGGGCTAATCTCAATGAAACCCATCATGCTCTCTCTATTTTCCTCAGTGAGCTAAGTGATAACAAGAGCCCTTGAAATATATGAGAACTCCATATATAAATCCCAACACAGGAGCCATGAGACCTGCTATGTGTCTCAATGTCCAGTCATTACAGAAAGAATGGCACAGTACCAATGTCAAATCTCATCTGCTACTTACTGTCTGTGTAAGCCTCAGAAATTTCCTACCTGCCTTAATTTCTCCATCTGTAAAATAGAGTTAATAATCTCTAATACCTAATATTAATGAGAATGTTAAATAAATATATATCACAGACCACAGCACCTACCACATAGGGAGCACTCGAGAAATAATGGCTATTATTCATTGTTATTTTTTTATTGCTGACATCATAGGCATTGTTTCATTAAAGTCAAACTACAATATTTGGCGTATCTACTCTAGCATACCAGATGGATTCTTAAAAATATCTGAATTGCTTATAAAAACAGTTTGAAACACTCCATTGAATAAGTCACTGGTTTATTTTTTAAGTTGAAAATTTTCACATGTTATGTAAGAGATGCCTCTGCAGAGATAGTATTTTTAAAAACACTACCACAGTAGTGTTTTGCCACTACTTCTTAACAAAATATTTTTCAAGAAAAGAGACAGTATATGCTCACGCCTGCGCGCGCGCGCACACACACACACACACACACACACACACACACACACACACTTGTTCTGCTGTCAAGAAAATGTATCAAGCCTGAAATGTTAATGTTGCCAAAAGATGACAGTATTTGGCAGGCCTAAAAATGTTTGTCATCTTAAAAGTATTTATGTAAAAGCAGAAAATAAACTATTCAATATTTTAGTCACTTTAGGTGATTAAGGCAAGTCATTAGGTTTTGGTTTAAAACATTCCTGAAGGAAATTCACCCTTCTCCAACCGTGCTCGCTTTATCCTTCTGCATATAACATTTAAACCGCTTCTTAAGTTTTATCTGTTACCTGTGGAGTTTCTGGCATGCATCCTATATACAAGGGCTAAAAAGTCCTCCTCAACCAGCCAATCCAGTGCCTCCAGTGTTTTTGCAACACTTTTAAATTAGAAGCATTTACCAGTTCTGAGATCTTGAGCAACTTACTAATTCCCCAAGTCCCAGTTTCCTCTTCTTTTAAAAAGTTGGAGTAGCGGTAGAGTTAAGGGAGAATATAAGCCCTGCTGGCTTACCAAGAGAGAATGGATTTGATAAATCTTTTTGTTAATGGCAAAGTTATTTAAAGGGGGTGGGGGGAGGAAGAAGAGGGGGGTGTTTAAACCCATAAAGCTAAAGTTTATTCAACTAAGACTTTCCTCCACATTTTCCTTGCAGAACCCTTAAATAAATCCTTGTAAGGACAAAAAGGTGTCCCTTTTGCCCAAATGCAAGTAACTGTTGAGTTCATTTGGAAGCAGAGGCTAAAATGGTCCCAAAGGCTTTCCTTAATGATTTTTTTTTTCATCAGAATTAAAGAAATGTATGCCCTTTTGGAACTATTTATGAATGTGTATCTTGTGAAGTTATAAATACATTGAGATCCATTTCTCTTTCCTTCTTATAAAGACATTGATGTGTTTTTTCTGACATGCCTCATGAACTCAGTCAATCACAAGTCTTTCTTAATGGAAACCACATGTCTGCCCAGAACTGTGTAATTATAATGGCAGGATTCTTGGCACTGCCAGGAAAAGGGGCATTGTCAAACCAATTAAAGTTTATTTACTTACATACCATTTCTGGATCAGAATGTTCCTTCTTTTATGCTGATGCTGAGAAAATATATATCTCATCAAGTTGTTGTAATTGTTTTTTTTGGACAGATTTACGTTTCTTACCAATTATATTCCTGGTTTTCAGTTCCTTTGCATGTAACTAAAAATTTCTTTAAAAAGACATCTGGGAACAGCATCATGAGATACTCTGTAAATAAGACTTTGCACATTTTACACCAAAATTACTGTGCTTGGCTATTTTGCTGCTGAAATGTAATTTTATAGGATTTATCTCCACTAAGGGGTATATGAAGAACCCTGCTGCTTCTTCTACGCTGGTCAGGGATTCAGCATGGCCTGCAAAGTGTCTGGTCTTGGTATCTGGCTCAGCTACTGAATTGATGAATTACCTAGAAAAAAAAGTTTATTAAAGCCTCAATATTTTGTGGCTGAAAAACAGGAATAAAAATTCTGTTCACAGAAATAACAGTGGTAAGGGGAAGTACCAGGATTAGTGGGAATATCAGTGGGATAAATATGTGAGGGCTGTCACCAGCTAGCTGAATGGCCTTGGGCAACCCCTTTAAACACTATGAGCCTTCTTTCTAATCTGTAAAATGGGACTAATAATACTTACCTTGTGAGACTCACAGAATTGCTTTGAAATTAAAATAAAATAAGGAAAAAGCACCTTGCAATGTGTAAAGCAATTAATGTGCCTGCTCTCTCTCCTCCGCTTTTATCATTGGAGAGAAAGGGCCCCAGTTTGTTGTCAAGGCAAATGGGAAGATGGGGTGAGTTATGTGGATTCTCTTCTCTCATTCTGATGCTTGTACCCATACTTCCCAGAAGAAGGTACAGAGAGCCAGCCTTGGGAAAGCCATTCAAACTTTTGGTGGGATGGGCTTAGCAATCCTGCCGGTGGAAAGGTTTATCAATTCCAGAAGGAGGACAACAAGAGCTTCATCTCCCATCTCTTGGGGCCACCAAATTAAATGACTGTGAGACTCCTTTTTAATTTCCACCAAGGAAAAAGCAATGGGAAACTCCGACAATATGAATAGATTAAAGCACACCCCAATTTTCTACAGGCACAATTTGCAATGTGACTCCAAATATCATTTGGTTACTGTTGTAGAGTGGTTTTGCCTAAATCCAACAGGTAAGCCAGTGTTTGTTTCAATAAATTCTTGCCCTTAGAGCACAGGAGCTTTCATCTTACAAAGTTCACCATAAAAAATGTGAACATGCCTTTGCTACAGGGGGCTGTGCTAACACAACACGGGCAACACAGTAACACAGCCCACAAAGAGCATTCTCTGACATCAGGGTCTGCTCTGCTACCGACAACTCTGGAAACACCGCTTGTGGTCCTTTAGAGCAAAATACTGTATTTCTTGGGGTGCCTGGGTGGCTCAGTCGGTTAAGCGTCCGACTTTGGCTCAGGTCATGATCTCACGGTTTGTGGGTTCGAGCCCCACGTCGGGCTCTGTGCTGACAGCTCAGAGCCTGGAGCGTGTTTCAGATTCTGTGTCTCCCTCTCTCTCTGCCCCTCCCCTGCTCACGCTGTCTCTCTCTCTCAGAAATAAATAAAACATTAAAAAAAAAAAAATACTGTATTTCTTGGAACTCCATGCCTAAAGTCTTGTCTGACCTTCACATTTATATCACACTATCTTGATGCCTCATAACGAGAATGACTGATCTTCCATTCCATTTTACATTTCATCACACAAATGGTTATTTTATCAGAAACTCACATCTACCTCAAAATTCCAAATACATCATTACATTAAAAGAGGAGTAGGGCAAACAAACATGGTTTGGCTCAAACTAACAAAGCAGAAAATTCATGAATGACTTTTTATCATTAGGTAAGAAATCTTTACTCTAGACAGTGCTAAGTGATAAGTTCCTTAGTTCATTTTGATTTTTTGAACATTCACACTAGTAATGCAGAAAATTTAGAGTTGATGTCTCATCACACAAGAATGCTTAACTGGAAAACAAGTTCGTGTTGTTTATTTTAATTTTTGGAAATTCATTCTGGATTTAGCATTTTAGAAATGTATCAACTACATAAGAGGCACATTGCTGGGGCCTAGCAATACTCTCAGACTGGATGGAGCTCTCTGATGGGTCAAGAGCCATCAAGTGAGAGAAGTCAAGGCCTTCAGGTTAGTTATCCCTCTGTATTGTCCAAGAAGGGATCTTGGTGGGAGATTTTGGGGAATGGAAGCAAGGGGTATGGAGCTGGAGAGGAGGTATGCCAGGGCCTTCCCCAGCAACCAGTTTCACTCTTCTTTTTTCCCCAATATTCTATTGTCCTTGGGTACGTACATACAAATGGTGTAAAATAACCTGAACGTACGTATTAATGACATTTTTCTGGAGTCATATTTTATTTAACAAGAGACTAAGATTCAATGTGGAACAGTCAGTGAAGAGGAAAGTTTTAGGCACAGTGACAAGTCAGAGATGTGGACACTCTAAATATGTTTGGCTTAGACCTGCTGGCAAAGTGGCAGTAGGCATATAAACATCAGAAGGATTCTGTGACCATACAATCCCCAAGTGTCTCTGAACCCTGTGAGGCTTAGAGGCTGGATGACCTCTAAGTGCAGAGGCAGCTTTTGATGCCCCACAGGGGATTACCCAAGACAGAGCCTAGAACAACCATCATATGGAAAGCGGCATGACTCTGGGATCTGCCATTTGTGAAGCTCTGTGAGTTTGAATATATTTTTCAAATTCTCCAACCTTCTTGCAGGCTATTGTCAGGATTAATTAGACATTTAAAGAAAGAACCCAGCACTACGCCTGGCATGGGATAGCTGAATGATACAAATCTTCATTCTCTCCTGCTTCATACCCCACTGCACAGACGTTCTGTGCTACTCCACGTATGGGTAGGGCAGCCCTAGCCTGAACATGAGCTAAGAAAAATGATCTCATCTTTAGTCAGAGACACGCAATGCAATTTTATTGCATGATGCACCGAGACTCCCTAAACATGTTAGCTCAAACCTACTGGATTCCAGAGGTGCAATGATGGGTCAAGTACTACAATAGAGGATTCAACCTCTCTGAGGATCTTAGCCCTGCTTTTGGCAGTCTGGCCTGTGGCCTTCAAGAATATAAATGCTCTAGCAGATTCTGGGCCCCAAATCCAACTTTAATTTACTGGTGACCTCATGGCTTTTAGGAGTCTTACACAGGACTTATCTGGAATTCACTCTTTCCTACGCCCTGTCTTTTATTGGATAAATCTGATGATCATGCTGATTTCTTGGATCCTTTTATCTAGAAAGGAATTTTTCTGGAAGTACTTAGTATTTTTTAATCAAATCAAGAAAGATGCCCAGGACTTTGTAAGCATATAATTTCTCAATATACTTTCTTGATAAATTTGTGATGGTTTTGTTAAAATTCTCCCTAATTTTTATGAAATACTTTAATTGACTCTTACTTCATAGGTTAATCACAAAGGTTGTTTACATTTTGGATTTGGGAAGTTATGATTTCTGTTTTGTACCTTTAAAAAAGTGGCATTTTCTCCACTTTCTCCAAATCTGCTTTCCAAAAGTGATTTCAAAATGTGAACTTATTCTTAACTATTTAATTCAATTCTGCATGTGAATTTATGAGGCAGTGAGGAGGACAAAAGCATGGGGAAATGATGGAAAGTGAGGTAAATCTTAATGCAATGTCTCAAAAAAAAAAACACCCTGCAATTTGGTAGAAGTCTGCATAAGTAGCCTTATTAGAACTGAACACCACTACCATTTATTGCTGTGTTTTTATTTTAAAGGCAACAAATATAAAAAATTAGGAAATTCAGGCCCATCCCTAATAAAAGGAGACTCATACTACATGTCTAAATGTGTCAAGGCTATAAGACGAACTCTAAAGGAAATGTGTAATACCCCGTATCTGGATGAGTATTTCTTCATAACAACCTGGAAGGCCAGGTTTGATTTTACAATACTTGGACTCTTCACAGTTCTACTCAAGAGCTTGGTGGCCCAGGGAGGCTAGCCCCATCATATGCTGCAACCCTTCTTCCATCTCTGGCTCAGATCAACACCTCAAGAGACCCTGAACACATATAGGAGCACTCCAGCCCTCACACTGAATCTCCTTCCTCATCCTCTACAAACAGCCCCTTTGTCCAACTCTCAAGACTAGTATACACATACACTAGGAGATACCCTGGGAAATGAGACCCAGATGAGAGACCCATGTGAGCTTTGGAAAGTGACTCCAGGCTCTTTGGGTATCAACTTCCTGGGTGCCAAGAACTTTCAGTGTGATCTAAATAGGATGTGCATCCCTCTTACACTGTTGATGGGAATGTGAACTGGTGCAGCCCCTCTGGAAAACAATGTGGAGGTTCCTCAGAAACTTAACAATAAAACTCCCCTATAACCCAGCAACAGCACTGCTAGGAATTTACCCAAGGGATATAGGAGTGCTGATGCACAGGAGCACATGTACCCCAATGTTCATAGCAGCACTCTCAACAATAGCCAAAACATGGAAAGAACCTAAATGTCCATCAATGGATGAATGGATCAAGAAGATGTGGTTTATCTATACAATGGAATACTACTTGGCAATGAGAAAGAATGAAATCTGGCCATGTGTAGCAACTTGGATGGAACTTAAGGCTGTTATGCTGAGCGAAATAAGTCAGGAGAGGACAGCTACCATATGTTTGCACGTATAGGAGGATTAGGAGGAACTTAATGGAGGACCGTGGGGGAGAAGGGGGAAAATAGTGGGGGAGAGGGAGGGAGGCAAACCATGAGAGACAATTGAATGCTGAGAACAAACTGAGGACTGATGGGTGTGGGGTGGAGGGTGGATGATGGGCATGGAGGAGGGCACTTATGGGGATGAGCACTGGGTGTTGTATGGAAACCAACTTGACAATAAGCTATTTAAATAAATAAATAAATAAATAAATAAACAAACAAACAAATAAATAGGGTGTGCATTTTCCAGGTGTCACCACAGACCTCTCATTCCATAGGGAGTGGTAGGACTGGGGGAAGGCCAAACTGAGCCCCCCTCTAAAGAGCAGAGTCCAGAGGACCCTCTTAACTGAGTGGTACTAGATACTCAGCCACATTCTGAATCAATGAGAAAACTGAGCATCTTAAATGGTTTAGAACTAAGTATTTTACAGTTTCCAATTCTCTAAACTTTGTTAATGTACATATTTAGTGTTGCTTACTCTCCATCTATTTCTTAATCCCCAAAAGTCCAGATTCCATCCACTAGAAGTGTTTTTTACTTTTGCACATGCTATTCCCTCTGCTGTAAACAACTCTGATCCAACCACCATCTGCTTCCTCTGATAACTTCTCCTCATTCTGAAAGATTTAGTTCCGGGCAACCACCTTCTCTAGGACACCTTCTGTGACTTCATTTCTGATTCCTTGGGACAGCCATTGCCCTCCTCAGTGGTACCAAAGTAATCCTCCTTACATCACTACATTGTACTTCATCCTTTTAAATTATCATTATAACTTCTGCCCCCTCAATTCTGAGCTTCTCTGACCAGTTGTATATCTATGTGTATTCCAGAGCCAACCAATACATGCTTGCTAAAATGGACTAAACTCAATCCACAGTGCTATCTTTGCAAATGCAACTTCAACAAAGCTTTCCCTCAACTTACTCTACAATAGCACCCTTTTTAAGCTCTAGCCCTTAGCCCTTATTTTTTATAACATCAAATACTTTACATTACATTATATATTTATCTTCCCCATCCAGGATATGAGTCTCACAAGGGCAGGGAGTTTGTTTACATTATTGGCTGCTGAATCCACAGTGCCTAGAATAGGCAGGCATTCAATAGATGTTGGATAAGTAAATGAATGCACTAAACATGTTTGAAATATCTCAGCTTCCTAAAGCTTCAATACATTGTATATCATTTTACCAATCCACCTACCACTGTTATTATCATTTCCTTAATAATTTTACTTTAAATTGATTCACAATTTCATTTAATTAAAATAATTTTCAAAGAAAATTATACATAGAAAACCAGTAAACTGAAGACAACCATAAAAGTAGGTATATGATGATTCACAGGGGGCCTGAATGGCTCAACTGGTTGAGCATCTGACTCGAGTTAGGCTCAGGTCATACTCTGATTGACTCAGTGTCATGGGATCCAGCCCTATGTCTGCTTAAGATTCTCTCTCTCTCTCTCTCTCTCTCTCTCTCTCCCTCCCTCTGTCCCTCCCCTGGTTTGTCTGTCTGTCTGTCTCAAAAAAAAAAAAAATAGGTATATGATGATTCAGTTCAAATTGTCTGTGTGTCTCCCAAAATCATCGCATAGACCAGCACTGGTACATACACTTACCACAATTGGGAAATGGTATTGATTTGATCAAACAGACCTTCAATTCCCAACCATGCCAGATCGCAAAGTATGTTATGCATGCTTTTCACCTACTACTGAAAAATATCCACAACCTGAAAAATTTAGTGCCTACACCCTAAGCATTTCTCTGTCACGGAAGCTTCAAAGGCTCAGCCCAAATACCACGCTTCTCAGATTGCAGTGAATGAACCTCAAGCACACACAAGAGTTTTTGTGTTTCATTTTCTCTTTGAAAGAAAAAAAAATTCTCACAGAAAAAGAAACACAAAGAAAGACCCATATTGACAGCTCTTACCCAGAGACTCAACTCTGAGATTTATCTATATTGTGGCCTGAGACACTGGCAATTTCTGAATCTGTGTGGTGCCCCAGAATAGGAAATATGGCCAAGAGTCATTCAAAACAATGGAGGGATAACTTCAAAAAATATTAGTACTTATAATCAGTTTCCATAAAAATCCCAAATTTTCTTTACTTTTCAACAAAGTCAGTACTCTTCTTTAAGAGTTTTTCAAAGTCAGTTGCAAAGTTCGGTTTTTTTTAGACAACTCCTTACAACTAGTTGAAAGATCAGTCTTCAAACCTTCTCTCTCTTGGCTAAGAGGGAACATGGGATGTTTTCAGTTACAGGAAAGAAATTTTTCCAAGCATTCGTGAGGAATTGGCAATTTTTTGCCTCTTAAAAAGGTATAACTATACACAAATATTTTAAATCTAGTCCAAGTAGCTAGTCTTCAAGATTATAAACAGACAGAGAATCAGTATGTTCCAACACTGACATGGTAAAAGAGAAAACTAAGTTAGCAGTCACTGATGTCTTCAAGAGTATGCTATCTGCTGATCCAGAATGGATTTTTTTCTTTCTTATTTGAAATGAAACACAAAGATTTAATAAGAAAGAAATAACAATCAACATTTTGTTTGCTACTATAGACATACATGTATGAAAATATGTATTAAACTTTTATTATAAGAATAACAATATCCAACTCTTTTCCTATTGTTTTGCTGTCCTACTGTTTGCTTTTCCTGCTTTTTCCAGCAGAGAGCTGTTCATACATCACTAGCCTTTTTGAGAGATAGTACTTTGGAGAGAAGCAGTTCTCAAATGTGGTCCCATGGAATCCTGGATGTTGCGGCATATCTTCTAGGAGGCATGTGAGGCCAAAACTATTTTCCCAATGATAATACTGTGCTGACATTTGAATGAAAGGTTCAAAAGCAATGATGGGTAAGGCAATATTGAGGACTTGGCGAGAATCAAGACAATGGCACCAAATTCTGCTTAGTAATCCTTGTATTCGTCACTGCCATGAACTCACAGTAGACACACAAACACACACACAATACAAAAACCATTTCATTTAAGAATATTCCTGATGCAACATGGATGGACCTTGAGGGTGTTATGCTGAGCGAAATAAGTCAGGCAGAGAAAGACAAATATCATATGTGTGCACGTATAGGAGGATTAGGAGGAGCTTAACAGAGGACCAAGGGGGAGAAGAAGGGCGGAAATGGTGGGGGAAAGGGGGAGAGGCAAACCATGAGAGACTCTTGAATGCTGACAAAAACTGAGGACTGGTGGATGTGGGGGGGAGGAGGGGTGGGCATGGAGGAGGGCACTTGTGGGGATGAGCACTGGGTGTTATGTGGAAACTAATTTGACAATAAACTATTTGTAAAAAAAAAAAATAAAATAAAAAAATAAAATACACGTAAAAAAAAAAAAAAAAAAAGAATATTCCTGATGAGGGGTGCCTGGGTGGCTTAGTTGGTTAAGCGTCCAACTTTCGCTTAGGTCATGATCTCGCGGTTTGTGGGTTCAAGCCCCGCATCGGGCTCTGTGCTGACTGCCAGCTCAGAGCCTGGAGCCTATTTCAGAGTCTGTATCTCCCTCTCTCTCTGACCCTCCCCTGCTCACACTGTCCCTCTCTCTCTCTCCTAGAAATAAATTTTTTTAAAAAAAGAATATTCCTGATGAAGTCATAAAAACTATTAATTAATTAAACTTTATTAAAATATTATGTTTTATTAAATTTCAACACTTCTTACATCTTCTTATATTCTGTGAGCCTAAATGGGAAAAACAAGTAAAGCTTTCTGCTGCATGGTCACTGACAATACTTGTGCAATTTTTTGAATTGTGAGCTGAACTAATTGTTTTTTGGCAAAATACCATTTTTATTTACAAGCACAACTGACAAACAATGGTTATTCAGACTTGGATACTTGGCAAACACCTTTACAAAAATGAGCAAAGTGAGGATGTTACTTGAAGAAAAACAATTGACAATCACGTATTGCCAATGATAAAATTCAAATTTTCAAATAAAAATTGGAATTTTGTGAAACCTGCATTTATCAGGATGAGCTTGACAGCTTACTAATAACTTTTCTGTTGAGATTTTGACATTAATGAATATGAATTTTTAAGAGCCTACAATAAAATATGTCATGTAACTCAGTGAATATAACTCAGTAAATCAGTATTTTCCAAATAATCAATGTATGATGTTACAAGTTCATGATGGCTAAAAGATCCATTCAAAGTGAAAGATATACCAATGGATTTTAATATAAACAGAACAAAAAAGTTCATTGATATGGTTTCAGATCCAACACTTCAACTAAGTCTTAAGAAACTACCACTTGTTGAGTTTTAGTGTAGTATCAAAGAATGTTTACAATTATCTAAAAAATCTATTAAAATATTCCTCTTTTATCCAACTACATGTATTTATAAAGTTGGATTTTCTTCATATACTTAGCCAAATAGCACATGGCAACCTATACAGAAGCAAATATGAGAAGCCTGTTTTCTATTAAGTCAGACATTAAAGAAATTTGTAAAAATGTAGAATAATGCATCTTCTCACTAAATATTTTTGTTGCAGAAAATAGAGTTATCTCTGATTTTAAAATGTTATTGATGTTAAAATGTGATGGATTTGGTATTGTCTTTTTAAAGGAATAATAAACAAATGTTTAAAATTTCTCACGATCAGGCATAGGAGCACATGTACCCCAATGTTCATAGCAGCACTCTCCACAATAGCTAAAACATGGAAAGAGCCTAGGTGTCCATCAACAGATGAATGGATCAAGAAGATGTGGTTTATCTATACCATGGAATACTACATGGCAATGAGAAACAATGAAATCTGGCCATGTGTAGCAACATGGATGGACCTTGAGGGTGTTATGCTGAGCGAAATAAGTCAGGCAGAGAAGGACAAATATCATATGTTTGCACGTATAGGAGGATTAGGAGGAACTTAACAGAGGAACAAGGGGGAGAAGAAGGGCGGAAATGGTGGGGGAAAGGGAGAGAGGCAAACCATGAGAGACTCTTGAATGCTGACAAAAACTGAGGACTGATGGATGTGGGGGGGAGGGGAAAATGGGCATGGAGGAGGACACTTGTGGGGATGAGCACTGAGTGTTATGTGGAAACTAATTTGACAATAAACTATTTGTAAAAAAAAAAAGAAAATAAATAAAATAAAATTTCTCACGATCATTTATATATAATACAGTGAACAAGGCATAAGCCACATATGCCTTTGGCATATGAGGTTCTTTGGAGCCTCAATACTTTTTTTTCTTACAAATGTAAAGGGGTCTTGAGGCCAAAGGATGTAAGAAGAAGTGCTGTAGCATTGAAGAGACTGGAATCTGTAGTTAAGAGAAACCCACAAATTATAATGCAGCCATTAATTGACTATGTGACCCCTCGCAGAAGTCATTTCATTTCTTTGAACTTCAGTTACTTTATCTGTAAAAGTAAAGATGTTTCCTATCTCATGGGGCTATTAGAACTCCTTGAAGTACATTGGCTATGCTGTCCTCAACACACAATAAATTCTTCATAATTACTAGCTACCGATATCACCTTCATCTCGTCCTTGTTGGCCAACTAATTAAGTTGACACTTGTGAGAGCTGGTTTAGATTTTGAAGGAGAGCAGAAACTGCCCCCAAAAGAAGGATGAGGGTGATCTCTCAAGGGTTATATGGCCATATAGCTGTTTGGCCTGAGGCACAATTTACCACAATACTACCTGACACAGTCATCCCACCAGGCCACGCTCTCTTCCTACCAATTGGTACAAAAGGAGAGTAAAAGCCAAGAAAGGGAGAAAATTCTATCAGTTCCTGAGTTATCTAAGTTCCTTAGCCACCTAAGTTATCTCCACTATCAGTCACTAGTTCATGTGTGTGTGTGTGTGTGTGTGTGTGTGTGTGTGTGTGTAGCCCAAGGTAGTTGCTCACAGTAGAGTAAGCCAATCACTTCCAGTCTACTTTTGTGATAGTCTTGGGGATCAAATGCAGTTGACATAAGTAATCTTCGAGACTTTTTGCCATAGTCTTAGGGAAAGACATCCAGCCCTGTAGAATGAGGTCTCACACACACACACACACACACACACACACACACACACACAGCCTTTCCCCATTTTCCATTTATTATTTAAGTCTTGTAGGGCAGGTACATAAACTACAAAAATAATCATTTCTCTATTTCTCCCTATTACTTTTTTCCATAATATGAAAACATAAAGCTCTTTCCACTGGCTGCCTTTCTAATTCTTCTTTCTATTCTTGTTCCAGTGCAAAAAGAATTTTGCCAACGAAAGTGCTATAAACAGCCATGCCCTCACTGAAAAAGGCAATATGCCGTCAGCCTGACATATACCTCGCTTTTCCGCTCATTGTCAACACTGTGATTGATGGTGTAGTTCATTAATGTAGGACGATTGTCAGCTTTTCCTGAATAAATATAAAAAGAAACAAAGAAATCCCCACCCTTTTCAAGCCAGAGTGAATTATTTCCTATTTTCCAGGCTTAGGTTTAAGGATCCATAGCACATTCATCTCAAAATAAATAATGAACATACCCTTTAATAGAAGAAATTTTAGTTTGGGTTCAGGGTTCTCTAAAATATTTTAGAGAGAGAGAGAAAAAAAGGAGGAAAGAATGCTGTTCAAAAGAATGAAGCAATTTTGGCACCTAAAACTGTACTCACTTTAAAGCAATATTTCATCTTTAGTATACATAGTAATATAAAATACAAGAAATTATCACCTTTGGAAACTCTTAAAGTAAAAATGATCTGTCATGTGCTAAACCGCACGTAACAAGAGTCACAAGGAAAGAAAGCAATGGAGTAGATGGATAGTTAGCAGACTGATTTATGGGTGGATAGGAAAGTTGACTAACGTCAGTCCACATCAAAAGGAAGTTTTATGGAAATAACCAAAATAGATTTTCCTTTCTATTTCTTTACTCATATGCAACTTAGGAATGTTTTCATTGTCAGACACATTTACATATATAAGCTGAAGAAAGGTAAGATGGTTATGTCTTGGTCACGCTTGTCCTTTTATCAGAAGACATTATTTCTGTGATTTCCCTCTGCACTGCCACCCTTATCTTTCTGCCTTTTTGAACTGTCCTAACTGGGTCTTTGCTAACTCCAATAGTCACAAGATCAACAAACACCATCGGGTGTGTCTTGCTTTTAGCTTCAGTGTACTAAAAACAAAAACCGAAACAAAAACATCCTTGTACATATGGTGCTCACAAGTTGATGAAGATACAGCATTTCACTCTGGGCATTCTGTTCCTGTGCAGATTTTGTTGGGTGGTAATGTGCTAATGACAATAATAATTTATTCTGAAGATGTGCTAAATTTCTTGAGTCGAATTGTGAAGTATTTTGAATTCCACTGGAAGGCACGGGAAACTGAGAACTGTAGGAAAGGCTGGCACTCTGCCACCACTTGAAGATTGTAATCTGATTGTAATGGAAGGTGATTACTGAAGAGTAACCAGAAGACCCTGGATGATTTCTTCTGAAAATGACAGCTTTCCTCTTAGAGTACATATGCAGGGCTCTGTTTTCAGGATGTTCTAACTCTTAATAATGTAGGTAAAGGGATTTGAACTCTTAACAACAGCTGACAGTGAGCACTGACTACATGCCAGGCACAGTTATCTCATTCAATCCATGCTTCAACTATTAGGTCTTAACTATCATTTCTCCCACTTTAAAGATGAGAAAGACAGGACTCAGATTATGCAAGTGGCTTATTCAAGGTCACAAATGAGTAAGTGGGACTAGCAGAATGTTCACCCAGCTCTTTCTGACCTCAGAGCCAGAATTGTGAGCATGAAAATGTGTGACTTCTGAGTAAGTCTGAAATGTTGGGAGGGTTTGTATCAAGGAAAAGAGCAATCTCCACTTGGCTTTAATATGCTTCTTGAACTGATACCCATTCGATTCCTCATTTCCTTCTCACCCTAACCACATTAAGTCAGCAGAGCAGATATTTTGTTCATTTTACAGATGAGAAAAAGCAAGTCCAGAGAGGTTAAAAACTGTCTTAAGGCTCAGCAGCCATGACTACAAGAGCTGGGACCAAAATTTGGGTCTTCCCACACACCATTACTTTGCTATAAAGTGGCAAACCAGAAAAGCAAATAAACAAATCATCAAAGCCTATCAAGGTCACTTGGTAGAAAGGTAGCTGGTGCCATACTTCACTTTGCAACTGCATAGCTTGTCATATAATAAATGCAGTGTTTCCCTACTAGCAACCAAGTGCTTTGGGATTCTCTAGATCCCCTGTGTGTCATGTTATCTCAATGGCTTCAGTTGATGGGATCCTGAATTTCCCAGGATGTGGGAAGGCTCTAAGGGTCCTGAGAAGTTTGAGGTGGAAGCAGTAAAACTGCTTAAAATTAACAACCAAACCGAACACAGTGTAAACTCTTCCACAAATAGACAGCAATATATCTGCCCGTACCTGTTAAATAGTCACAGCAATACTTCCAGCATGTCAGAGAATAGTAAAAATCAGTTGTGGGAAATGAGAAATTTTAAAGAAGAAAAAGTGCACTCCTGCAAACTCCAGACTTTACATGTCACAGGGACCCAGAGACTATAACACAAGGGCTCCCATAGCTTCATAATAAATTAAGACGACTTACATTTTTGTAATCTATCAGGGCCAGGCCTTGACATTCATCCAGAATACGCTACAAAGGAGGAGGTAAACCACAAAGCAGTACATTTTTCAGTCAAATCCTGTAAGTGTCCTTACCTGGTAATGCTCACCTTTAGAATTTTATGATGCCAGAGAATGAAACTTCACCTACCATCTTTCTGACTTCAAGAATCTAACTCACAGTAGTTCCCAGTGTTTGTGCCCTTATCCTAAATATTAACAATTGGGACAGTGTGCACTTTCTGGTTCTTAAAGATGTGTTGAGTTGTAGGCCAATGAGGAATATAATGAACCAACACTGCTAATGTACATAGAATGAATTTATTCTGTATTCCAAAGGACTTTTCCTTCCTATTTTCTCCCCAGCAAATTGAAAATTATATTTGTAACCTGATTTTAAAGCACTCTAAATGTGCATTTCTCAGAGCTATTAACTGAGTTTGGATAGTGTTTTATATTTCTTTCCTGTACATTTATTACAGGACATTCAAGACAGAGAAGAAATTAAAGATCAAGGAATATCAGAGTTGTGTGTGCTTTTGTCTCCTCTGCATAAAAGGAAATGGAACATCAACTTTCAAAATAAAACATTAAAAAATTATGGAGCTAGAATGCAGTGGTTCCTCAACCTTTTATGGGCTGTAGACCCTTGTGAGAATTTAATAAAAGCCTCTCCTTAAGAAAATGCCTATTACTTAGTAAAAAATGTTTCATCCATTGTAAAAGTTTCACTGCTCCTTACCCCCTGAAATATAGTCTTGAATTGCCCATAGGTTAAGAATCCCTGAATCATAATCCCCAAAACCATGAAAAATCAGTTCATTTAATTGACCTGTCCTGTGTGCTAACAGTTACAGATGTCATTCACAGCTTAACATTGCGAGTGCAGTGGTTATTTAAGTTTTACTGGAACCCATACCTCCTGACCCCTCTCTTCCTCTGTTCTTCACTGGACGCATTACTCAGTTTATGCATGATTGTTTAAAAGAGAATTGAATTAGAAACACTATCTAGAGAGCTGTTTTTGTATCTCTGCCATTTAAGATGCAGACCTTGAGGGAGGGGGCTTCACCATCAAGAGAAAACAGTGTGTATTCTCAGGGCACTCAAACCAGAAGGGTCACACTTCCAAGAGATAATTGGGGCTGAAAAGGAAAGCAAGCTCTTTGGGGAGCTGGGTGACACCACAAATGACTTGTGTAATGATTTCCACTGGGGAGTTTAGTGGGGCTGACACTGTGAGTCCTTCGCCATTGTCTCAGGGTGGTGGCAACTGTGTCCATTTTTACAGTCTAATTTTACAATAGATTAATTTGGAAAAGACTGGATGGCAAAGAGGCAGTAAGGGGCATATGAGTGGAACCAACCAATTCGGCCATTCGTGAGTGCAGCACTTTGACTCCCTTCTTAGAGAGAAGAATACATCAAGAGCCACAATCGCCAAATCACAAAGAAGCCAAGGACTCCATTTCAGGTAAATACTACTTTTAATGCTGTCTAAAAGTTAGATTTGTAATTTCACAAACTCATACAAACAGTCACAGTCATGCCTAAAACGACCTCTCTTGGATTCTCACTGGTGAGGAAATTCAAACACAGAACCCATTTGTCAGACACATACCCAATTATATCCAACACATAAGAAAGTTTGGCTCCTAAAGGAAGTAGGAAAACAACTCTAATTTTCTATTCTCTATTAAGAGAAGATTTCTGCCTAACTTGTTCTCTGCCTTATAAAGCTGTAGAAATGAGTCTGACTCGTAGAATTCTATTTTTAAAAACTCTTCCTATTTACATATGCTTTACTTCTCAAAAGAATGTCACCTTCCTATTAATGCAACAGTTAACAAAAGCAGTGTCAGAAACATGCCATTGGTGGGGGCTTTGTTTCTCACTTGCCATGTTTTGATTGGGATCTGTGTTAATTCATGTACCCTCATTGTGACACAACTGAAAATTATCATTGTCAATACAGTTTCCCAACAATCTCAGAACCCAGGCAATTAGGTATAAATAAGTCATTGTCGGCAAAATAAAGAATGCCATCTAATGTCTCCAATGAATAAAAGAAACAGCTGGAAGAGGAAGGAGAGAGCACAGAGAGAGAAAGAGAAAATGGACCCAGAACTTCATTATAGGCTCCAAGTAAACAGAAAAACTTCATATGACAAAATAAAGACATACAAAAAAAATAAATAAACATGCTTAGAAAATCATTACCCGATATACTTTTAAGCCAGCTCTGAAAACAGCTTTTCTGAAATGCTTATGGATGACTGTTTATATGTTAAAATCAACATTTAAATTGTGCTACAAAGCTTATCGTGCACTACATAAGCAGTTCTAAGACCTCTAGAACAACATAGCTTTGGGTCTAATCCACTGAAAACACACTGTCCGCACATGAAAATTTTGTTCGCTTTGGTTGGGAAAAAGTGAGGAATGTGCTTGTGTCCAAGTTAGAAGAAGGTCAAGAAAGCATTTTTAAAAATATATTCCTCCACAAATGACCAAGTAGTCAGGGCTCCTTCATGCACCTGAGAGGTTTGCCAGCCAAAATGCAGATCAATTCCTGAAAGAAGCATTCATACCTTAAATATGCATTTATGCTCCCCCCACCAAGATGCACAGTTCCAACTTTTTTTTCCAAAATCAAGAGTTCAGAAATGAGGGGAACTGGAAACACATAAGTTCTGTTTGCTGAAACCAATGGCAAGTATCATAAGATGTTAAAGAAAGAAAACCTTAGCAATCAGATAGATCCCAGTTATACAACAAATGTGAGCATTGATTTTGTAGATCACTTTCTCTAAATTGGAAAGCAACTCTCTGCCACAAAATTCAATGAGGACAATGATCCATTTAATAATGACACAGGAGATATATTTTATTCTGTAATCTGTAAGAACTGCTTCATGTTCACCACTTTTCAGAATATTAGTTCACCTAACCATCTAAACAACTCATCAGATTTCCATGTATAAGAAAAGGGTTTATTTCTTCTAAAATAAGTAGTACAATCAAAAATAAAATAAAATGAGATCACTAGAAATATAAGAAGTCAAATTTTTGATCTAAGAATTCTATGTCTAGGAATCTATCCTCAGACTATAATCAAAGCAGCAGTAAAAGATGTTCATCAAAGTGATATTTACTGCCATAAAAAACTAGAAATAACCGAATATCCAACAATAAGAGAATGATCAATAAAATACTAAGCTACTAAAACATTTTCTAAATATGCCTAGATGATGTCGGAAAATACTCATGACATCATATTAATGAGAAGTTATAGGATTCAAAGCATTATATACAGATGATCAGGTTTTATTTGTTTGTAGGTAACCATTCTCCTCAGTTATGGCACATGATAATCATTGGAATTGTGTGTGTGTGTGTGTGTGTGTGTGTGTGTGTGTATGGGTGTGTGTACAGCTATGTGTGTGTGTATAGCTATGTGTATGTGAATGCATATATATACACATATACTTATATTTTTTTAAGTTTTTAACATGTATTCATTTTTGAGAGAGAGAGAGGGAGAGTGTGTGTGAGTGGGAAAGGAGCAGAGAAAGAGAGGAGACACAGAATCTGAAACAGACTCCAGGCTCTGAGTTGTCAGACAGAGTCCAACATGGGTTTTGAACTCAAAGATCACGAAATCATGACCTGAGCCCTGGTCGACCGCTTAACCAACTGAGCCACCCAGCCCCTAGGCATCGCTACACACATATATTTTAGTTGAAAAAATAAATAAATAAAAATTTAAAAACCCAGAAAAAAAGAGACAAGAAAGAAAACTTTTAAAAAAAAGGAAAAGAAAAATAAAAGGAAATATATTCCAAATGCATATCTCTGGATAGTGACACTAATGAATTACTTTAGCTTCCTTTTTAAAGTTTTCCAAAAATTCCAGGTTTTTTACAACATGTAATATCAGCAAAAGGACACTTGAAAGAAGTCAAAATGGCTTTTATCAGTTTAAATTCTAATTAATCTTATTTATTTTACATTTAAGGAATGCACAATGCCAGCAGTAGACAGTGATTTCCACACTGGGTCCCAAGGCACTCCAGGAGTCTGAGGGCCCTGTACGGGGAGCAGGGTGGCCTAGCCAGTAGAATGATACCCCAGGCTTATGTTCTCTTTAATTACAGAAGGTTTCCCTTTATTTATTCTCTTTATGTTTTTAATTTGCTGTCAAGTCAAACCCTTTTCAATTTATAGATGAGGAAACCACCACCCAGAAAAGTTAAGGGTCTTGCCTAGTATCACGTAGGTCGTTACTAGAAGATCTTAGATTAGAATTCAAAGATCCTAACTCAGTTGATCCTGTATCCACCATCAGATTGGTTCTGTCTGTCCATAGCAGAGCACATGTTTTCAGCTAATTGCTTCACAGTGGTACACACAGAGCCACCCACATTTTCTTGGAAAGTATCCTTCTTACCACGCTCCCCATGACTATAGATTGAAAAAATAGCACTGTTTAAGGAATGCCACTAGAAGTCAGTTGAAATGAAATATCAGACTTCCTTTACTATGTCAATTTCAGTCTTAAAGCCTCTTTGAAAATAATCACTTGCCTCCTTAGTCTTTAGAGTAACAATTCGTAGTACAAATATGAGAAAGGTGGCTGATCTATTGAGGACAGCTTCCTGTCATTCATGAGATAACCATTTTATACATCACATACAAAACTAGCAAAACAAAATACTTCAAGGATTAAATAGTATGTGATATTAGTGCAGTTGATACTTTTCCATGCAAAAGAAACAAGTAGGACACCTCAAAATCATCCCATTTTATCTTTGATAATTTGTGGTTGGGTTTTTAAAGTATATCAGAATTTACATTGCAGTTATGTTTTACTTAATAAAAATCTAAAATCCAGGCCATCTTCAAAATAGTAACCATTGTACCAAAATACCAAATACAAGTACTTTCAGATATTCAGTTAATGCTGGAATCATCTTTAAATGACGATGGCTGGTGAGTAGACAAGCATATGACCCAAAGGAATAAACTATCATTATAAGACAAAAGACTGAAGGCATGCCAGAGAATAGCATGAAAAAAGTTTCAGTAAGGTATTTGACCAAGAAAAGTCACAATATCCTTGCAGATGAGATGGATGTGGGTGGGTGGATGGATAGACATGGAGAGAGGAAATGCAGTTTGCAGGATTCAAATCTGGATAAATAACCTTATCTAGAAAAGTTACCTAAATCTCCATTTGCAAATGTGAAACCAACTTCTGCTCTTACAACACCTTCTATATCCTACCTGCCTGTTACTTGCACAGCCATTTCTTTATGTGTTCTATTGTTCCAAAAATTATTTATCTTCTTGCAAGCAAAGAGGAAATGGTCTATGTTAGGTTTAAAACCCCGGAAAATACTCCCCCAGAAGCATGACTAGTTTGCATCTTTAGGACAGCGAAGATCAAAGTGATTTAAAGTGTTTATTTTTAAAGTAAACCATTTACACTGATCTTTGGAAAAACCCCTTTCACCCTTTAAGGACTGTATTTGTCTCCACAACTCTTTTAGAGACACACCAAAATCACACTCTATCAAGATGGCTAGCAGAATTATTGCACCTGATTTCTCTGATACTATCTCATAATGTCAGCTCCATGGACAATGACCCAAAAGGGGGCAGGAAAATGCAGAAGGCTGGATCACAAGCCCAAGGGCCACCACGAGCCACGTAATGAGATGCTGTGTGCCACACGGCTTTCTAATTGAAAAAAGCTGCCAAGAAACCATACTGAAGGGGAAATCATAAACACTGTTTCTTGGGATCACTTAAGAAAATAACCTTCATGGATCTTCAACTTCTGTTTGTAGAGAAGCAAGTTACAACTTCAAGTCCAGCACTTTCCAAACTATAGGCAAACACCATAAAATAGTCAATACCAAATGCCACAAGGACTTTGCAGGAGGGTGAACATTTTCCTTTTTGAATCTGGAGGATAATTTGAATTTCATCAGGGTCACTGTATCTGAGGGAGTTTTCCCAGCCCCCTGACTTTATTTCACATCTCAAACACAACCCTTCTTTTATGAAAACCCAGTTTAAATATTAATGTGTGTTTTCTTAAGGAAGTGGAAGGCAAATCAACTTCCTGGTACCCAGGGTATCTGATTTCTAAAATGGTCTAATGCTGATTGTCACAGCTCTACCAGATGTGAGGGGTGAAGCTCTATAAAAACGGAAAGGCCGGCTTTCAGGCTCACTGCTGTGCGGGTCCCACGCCTCCCTGAGCTGCATCCTCTGAGAGTATATTTTTGTTAGCTGGCTGCCGGAAGCCCTCAACTGCCCCCAGTTGTTTTGCGATCCTATAAGGACCTTCCCAGCCCTGCTGTCAGCCCAGACATTAAGAGCATGTTTGTGTTGGTAAGTTTTGGGGGCTGGTTAAAATAATAAGTATTATCATCAGCATCACCGTTTCAGCAGAATAGAGGCGGGTGGGGTTCAAGAGCCGGGCTCCAAAGTTTGCTAAAAAGCCTATTTTGAGAAAACCTTTGTTCTAAACTCTCTTGTTTACCTCCTGCACCAAGAAACAATGTCTTTTGTTACTAAGCCCCCCTTCTTTGACTGTTAAGTTTGTTTACTGACATTTTCAGTACCAGGCAATACAAAGAGTATTTCCTCGTATTAATTCCAAATGTCACAAAGAACAAAATTTGGTTCCAAAGAAACCCGTCTAACTAGATAAGATGCCCTTAGTTAGGAAAATATATAACGTAAATAAATCTTGCTCTTAAATGTGGGCCACGTAACCTTAGGGATCCTATTCTTTGCGTTCCTTGCTATATTATTCAGAAGCTGCCAGGCTTGGCATATCTCTAACCAGGCCAGGCCAGGCCACAGTGACTCTAGTGTCTGCTTAGAAAATGCTGGCATGTGATTTGAAGAACATTAACCTTCCATGTTAGCTAGAGTCCATGATGCCCACAAAACACTACTAAGATTAAGAGGGGGAAAAAAAAGATTTTTTTATAGGTCAGTCTTATAAGTTACCAGAGGATGACCTCTACAGATAATTTACTGATTTTCAAATACATTTCTTCTGCAAATATTTGTGGAGCACCAATGAGGCCAAGCACAGCAGACACGGTGAAGAGCCCAAGCAGACACACTCCCTGCCCTCACTGAGCTTACAGACTAAAGGAGGAGGCAGATGCAAACCAAATTGTCACCTAAGAAGCACATTGTTACAGCCCAAGATGGGTGATCTGAAGAAAAGCAAGAGAGTAAAAACCAAGAGGCTTTCCTGAAAGCAGGGTTTGAAGGATGCAAAGTACATAGATATAGGCACAGAAGGCGAGCTCTGCAGAAGGATTAAACTATAGAAGAACCCAAAGTAATAGGGAGTATGAATTTGGCTAGAGGACCAAAAGTGCTGGGCCAAAGTGGGAAGGGGTTCGGGGGTTGGAGGAGTGGTCACACCGCTAGGGTCTTGCCATGCACTGTGGCCTGAATCTGGATGGATTCGTCCAGAGAGGTACCACTGAAGGATTCTGGCTTAGCTTCCAGCGAGTCCCTATCTCCTACATAGCTTGGCAAGATCTGATCCAAACTAAAGGTACGACATTCTGTGTCCCATGCACATATCTCAAGCTCACATACATCCCAATCAGAGGTGTTAAATTTTAATGACAGTCTTCAGTGTTTCAAAATAGAGCCTCCAGTTTAAAAGGTATGCCTCCCTTCAGAGTCAGTCTAATACAGTGACAACCAGGATAGATAGAGATACAGATGTAAAATTTCACAAGTAATCCCTTCCTTGTAAGTCCCAAAATTATTTTAAAATATGGTTATATTGACACTCAGCTTTCTAAGCACACAATGTAAAATTAAGTTTTACAAGAAAAAGAGACCATCTGTGAGCGTATCAAGAGAAAGTGAAAGAAAACCAATGTAATGCTTTCTTTTCGTGATTTCTTCTCCAAACCTGTTAGGAGCTGCGATCACCAAATCTTACCACCCAAGCCTGACAGGAAATAGATATTGAACTAAGGCTACATGGTAGCCAAGAGATCGAAAGTGTTATGTAATAGTGAAAACAGAACATGAAGGCGAAAATCCAGAAAACAAGCATCTTTCTCTAATGACTATGTTAACATATACACAAAATTAACAGAAATAAAAAGCTTAGTCACATTATAATTAAAAATGGCTATGATGTTTTGAGTGATGCCAGCTATAGGATTCTATGCTAAATGCTTTCCAAATAGCCTCATTTCTTCCTCATAACATCCTTGGGAGTAGGATCTCTTATCTTCATCATTTTCATTTTACAGATAAATCAAGAGAACCTGAAGTGACTTGCCCAAGGTCACTGTGGTGAACAAAGTCTATTGCTGAACCCAAATATTATTTTCTCCCTCATCTGAAGTACTAACATCTTCAATATTCATATATGCACATTACTTCCCAGAATAAAAACTATATTACCCACACTGCCTTATAGCTAGGTAATCATGTGACCAAGTTCTGGCTAATCAGATGTAAGCAGAATTTGGTATGCAACATCCAATGTCATTAAGAAGAGGGGGTCTGCTCTTCCTCTGCCTGCCTCCATTCTGCTACTACGAATGCTGCTGGGACAGCCACAGTTCCATTTTTGACAGTAGGGATGAGGCTACTCTCCATATGGTAGAAGAACGTGGTAGAGGAAACCTCGCTTGAGAGCTATGTAGAGCAGAGCCTCCACCATAGCCCTGGTCTGCTTATCTCTTTAGGCATCAATTATATAAAGTAATAAACTTCTAGGGCACCTGGGTGGCGCACTCAGTTAGGTTTCCAACTCTTGATTTCAGCTCAGGTCATGATCTCATGGGTCCTGGGATTGAGTCCCACATCTGTGCTGTCAGCAGAGTCTGCTAAAGATTCTCTCTTTCTGCCCCTCTCCAACTCATTTGATCTCCCTACCTCTCTCTGTCCCTCTCTCCCTCAAAATAAATAAACTTTTTTTAAAAATAAGTAATAAACTTCTATCTTCTTTAGACCACTGTTTCAATTTGGTTTTGGAGGGGCAGAGGCAAAGTACAGGTTCCCTCATTTGCAGCAAACTCTAATCATGGCTGGCATGCCACATAGAGACAAGTGTGATAATCTGAATAAATTATTTAACCTTTCTGTTTCCTAGTCTATAAAACAAGATGGGCAATACCTATCTCGGAGTATTGTGTGAATGACAAATGATAAGACGAAATTGTAATATTTAGCATAGCCCCTGGCATATGATAAGCCCACAATAAATGTTAGCTTACTACCACCATATCCTGCACACAATGGAACTCAGAATAAATTCTCACAGTGTTGATAAATATCACTGATTTTTTTTCCATAACAATCACCAAAGCTCCAACTTGCAGCCTATACTTGAAGTTGTGGGCCCCATAACTGACCCTGGTGGAAATTTCAGGGGCTCCTCTTGGAGCTGATCTTGAAGATCCCTCTGGAGATAACATAAATATGGCTTAAGCCAAAGTACCTGGAGGGAGCTATAATTAATGTCTGTAGATCCCTGAATCTAGGCAGCTGTGGGACCTGGCTATTTTCCCATTCCAACTGCCATCTGCTGCCACCTCACTTCCAAATAATGTCTCCCTTAAACTGGCCACCCCTTCTCTCCTAAACATCAGGAACACTGAGACTACCTAAGCTTCAGTGGGTTTTCTCCCCATCCTACCAGCCTTCACATCAAGAACATACATTATTCTGTAAGCACCGGGAGCAGCAGCAATTACCATACATCTCTGTGCCCAACCACCTGGAATCATGTACTAAGAACTCTTACTCATATAGAGTTACATCTTAGCCAGAAAGTCAGATCCTAAAGTTAGCATGAAAGGCAAAAATCACACATAGTCAAAATTACCCTTGAAAATCACTTACATCATCCATAAAGTATCACAAAGATGGATTTGTATTTATAGCCCACTAAAATTTGATAACTACTGAACCAGACTAAAGAAAAAGTCTTATATCTAGACATTCAAAACTTCCTGCTTTTAATAAAATTATTAAATCCTTCATGTATCTGGAGATGGGAGGAGACTCTGACAAGTTCCTCCTTTCCTCTCTTGATATTAAAAATATAAAACCTCAACAGAGGTACTAATTGTGTGTTGTGAGGTGAGAAATGAGATTATGTTTATGAAGACATGCTTTATAGAACCTAGCACCTAGCAGGTGGAACAATAATATTTCCTGGATTTAGGGGCGCCTGGGTGGCTCAGTCAGTTAAGCATCAGACTTCAGCTCAGGTGATGATCTTGCAGTTTGTGAGTTTGAGCTCTAAGTTGGGCTCTGTGCTGATGGCTCAGAGCCTGGAGCCTGCTTCAGATTCTGTGTCTCCTTCTCTTTCTCTGCTCTTCCCCCACTTACACTGTGTCTCCCTGTCTCTCAAAAATAAATAAAAATTTAAAAATTTTTAAAAATAATATTGTCTGGATTTGAATCTAGTACTTGCTCAATTAGACCCACAAACACAGTGTTCTCTGAAAAGCTGGATAGAAGAGTCAGTGGCTTCCCCTATTTCCAAGTTGGCATTTCCAATGGTCCCAATGACCTGCCAATCAGCCATCCTTTGTTAGTTACTAAATCACTTGATTCAGTTAATATGTGAACATCATATGAATCTATGGTACTTATATCACTTGGGCAAATTTAAGGTATTTGCTCTTTTTTCCCCAACATTAACAAGATTTTAAGCAACATTAAAGCAAACGAAAGAACTGTGGTTCCCAAAGAGTTCACCATTTCTTCTATAGAATCTAGGTACCCAGGGCTCTGTGCCCATGACCGGGACACCATTTCTGGGACTCGGCCGGGGGGGAGGGGGGGGACAGCTGGGTACACAGCTACGAAGCAACCAAAACTTAAGGCATGAGATCCATTTTTAGCTCTATCCTTGGATCAAGGCTGACCTAACTGGAAGACTCACCAAAAAGCCAAATCTTTCTTGACTTTTAGGTTGATCTAATAAGGAAGAAAGGACCACACAAATGAATAATTTTTTGGATCATCATCCACAGGAAACCATAAACACACTGAAAGAATGTCCTAGTGGGAAAACTCAGCTCAAACTCCAGAGAAGCATGTCCCCTAGAGGTGTAATGCAAGACATAAACGCAAGTCATGTGTGTCATTTTAAATTTTCTGATAGACACGTTTTAAAAAGCTAAGATAACCAGGTAAATTAATTTTAATAAACACATTTTCTTGAATCCACAATATTCTCATTTCAACATGCAATCAATATTTTTAAAATATCAATATATTTTACAATCTTCAAGATCCAACATGTCTCTTTATATCTACATTCGAACTAGCCATTGTGCAAGTGCTCCACAGCCACATCTAGCTATAGGCTACCATCTTGAACAAGGTAGCTCTAAAAGAAAGGTGACAGACTATTAAGTCACAAAGTTTGTTTTGGCTTTCACAGTGACTTAATTTTTTAATGGGCTGCCATGATTTAAAGTCAGATTTCACATTAAAATAGCAATTCTGGCTTCTGTTGAAAGCCCCTATCCAGTAATCCTGGGTTCCAATGTTCCAATAGCAAGGAGCAGAGAGAGCTAAGAACCTGCTGCAGTGTCTCCCTTGGAAAGGAGCACTCCAGATGCCACAGTCCCTATCAGTCCCCATTGCTCCAATTCCTTATACTTCCTGCCTGGCTGTACCCCAGTAGGCGAAAAAAATAGCACGGCCGCCACCAACAAAGATAACATCAAAACTATTGACTTGTTTAATGTGGTGAATTTTGAAAAAGAAATGTATTTATGTATTTGTACTTTATTTGTTTTCCTCCCACTTGCCATTTATGTTACCATGCATCCTGAATTTAAACGGGGTCATATACACAAAGAAGAAACAAATCCTTGCTTATTGATTCAGGAAAAGACGGAAATCAGCCTAGGGAAGGAAGTGATCCTGTTTACTCTGCTTTTCAAATAACTGAAGACACAAGACTGAGAAGGCTACGAAGCATTAGAACACCTTGTTATTCAAATACATCACTAAAAAGACCTTGGTATCTAAAAATACTAGTATATATAAACATTTTTCTGTTTGTGTTGCTTATTTCTCACATGTGGCTAATTGCCCATCAGTCTCCCCTCTGTGGCTCCCGCTTCTCTGAGGTTGGTTTCCTCTCTCCACCACCCCTGTCAAGACCTCAGGGCAAGGGGTCATGGTCACTTCCAGCACCTCTCACCTTCAGCCTTATCTCCTTTATTCCTCTCTCCCTCATACTAGACACTTAAAAGTCTTCCACCACTTCTCTCTGCTACCTATTTTCTAGCCTTATCAAAATCCTCCAGGGATATATAGATTTATTCCAAGGTCTCAACTGAAGGTTTAAGTGATTCCATCAGCTACCTACTGGTTCTTCACATCAGGCCAACAATAACATTAATAACACAATGACAATAATAATACAGTGGCTTTAAGTGTGGTGTGGGTGGGAGTTAGCTTCTAAAGTCAGTGTATAAAATAAAAACTACCTAAAGTCAGGGGTCCCTGGCTGGCTCAGGAGGTTAAGCATCTGACTCTTGGTTTCAGTGCAGGTCATGATCTCGTGGTTTTGTAAGTTCAAGCCCTGCATCGGGCTCTGCACTGGCAGCATGGAGGCTGCTTAGGACTCTCTGTCTCCCTCTCTCTCTGTCCCTCCCCCACTGGCTCTGGCTCTGTCTCTCTCAAAATAAATAAATAAACTTTTAAAAACTACATAAATTCAAAATAATCCTTGAAAATCCCTTGAACGACACATAGAGTGTGGTATCTATGCGTTTACAACCTTACATGTTAATACCTATACACAAAGTTCTGATTTGGCAGATTGACATTTAGAGCTCACTCAGAGGCATGTACACAGTGAAATGGAGACCATTTTTTAAACTGTTCTTTTTTTCTTAGCTTTCTTTTCTCTTTTTTATTTTTCAACTATACATAGTTGAAATCAGAATAACAGCATGCACAATGAAAACTGACTATGATAATAATTTTGTAATAAATACCACTGGCTAAGCACTTATAATGTACCAATCCCCAACCAAACACTTTATAAATACTCCATCATAATATTCACAGAAACTCTTATTTTTTCCTTCCTTTTGTACTTGTTGTATAGGAACAGGCTTGGAGTGGTCAAATAACTTGCCCCAAATCTTATAGCTAGTAGGTTGCGAGGTCAGGAGCTGGACCCAGATCTGTCAAAGAATTCCCCTTTTGAGTAATAAAGTCAAAGTCTACAGCTTCATTCTTCTGGTCTTCTAACTATATACTGAAAATGTATCTATAATTCTCATTGAGTGAATCTGAGCATTCACTCACCTCCTCTCCATAAGACTATAAACCATTGCAGATCTTGGACCTGTCCTTTACTTCTGTTTCTCCAAACATTTCTGTGTCTTCTCCAATCAGTGAGAGTCCAGTAAGTGTTTACAGATGGCAAGTGTTTAGTACCAAAAGTTCAGAAGACACCCAAACCAGCCATAATTCCCACGACCAGAGGAAAGTTTTTAAATGTTTATTGTTTAGAGTCCACTGGGGGGAAGGAGTCCCCCCTTCTTGCTCAAGACTCCATGAGAAAACACTTTAGTAAGCCACTGCATAATTTACATTTTCTCATTTCTTCTGTAAAAATTATAAATCTCTGTATAATTTCCCACAACATTTAACAGAAGAATATTTAAATTAAGAAATGTCTTGTGGATATAAATGTCATGCTCATATAACTAAATATGTCACATTATATAACTAAATAATATCCTAGACTTTCTGTGTGTATCTGGTAACAGTACGGTAAATATAAACGAGAAAAAAATGAGTAATAATTTATGAAAACTGATTTGCATTTCCAAATATAAAATGTGTAAAATCCAACTAATTAGCAAGAGTCAGGGCTGAGGTGTTTCTATAGCAACTATAAAAATGCTAAATTATTTTTTTCTCCAAAGTGTTTTATATCTGCCTCATTAATGTTTGTTTTTCTCATTTGTTTTGTGGATATTTCCAAAGTGAAAGGTTTCAAAGATTGCAAAGATGCTCCGCTTTGCCACAAAGTTCAAGAAGAGGTTTCCCACTGAAAGTGTCTCAAGTGCTGACAACAATGTGCATGAAAACTATATTTGGTAGAGATTCTTTCATGCCAGCGGCTCCATTCTTTGTTCTTAGCTTCCTCCTAAATTCTCCTTTTCTCTTATCGCCCCTGATTGTTCATAGAGCATCTCTGCTAAGGAGATGTTAACCTAAGATCAGTTTTTCATTTTGCACCCTTTTCTGCCACCCCGATAGTTCCTGAGAGCACCTGACCCAGGCAGCAGTGTCTGTTTGGTAGGGAAAGATAAAGAGCCACTCAGAACGGCTGTGGGGAACTTGGGCAGTGACCTCTGCCTCCGGCTCTCAGTTTCCCCTTCTGAAAATCAGGTGGATGGACAATGGCCTCTCTCTAACATCCTCTGAAGGCCTATTTGGAGGCTCCTTATTGCCTCCCATGTCAATCAAATCCCTTTGCCAGGTTTTTAGTCCCCTTGCCTCCCTCAAACCAGCCCCATCTTAAACTTATAGTCCAGAATTTCCATGAGGCAGCAGTTCTTTAACCTTGGGTCAAAGAATCAATTGATGGGTTTCAAAGGGACCATGACTTCTTTGAATTTCATGCAAACAAATTTCTATTTCAGTGAAAGGGTGCAGAGAGGGAGAATGGCTGCACTAGGCTCTAAATTCCATGAAGGCAGGGCAATGTCTTATCCAGCACAGCACTCAGCAGGACAAGGCTCTGCCTTAACCCAGTGATCCTTTGTGGAGTTCCTTAAATCCACTCTGCTCAATCCCCCTGCGGCCCTTCATGCTCTCTCAGGATGGGGGACCCTCTCCATTCTCCTCACTTCCTCCTTGCTGCAGTTCTGGGCTGCTACTAATCCGCCATGTACATTCTGTCCTTTGTTTAAACTCCTACCATACTCATAACCAGTACCATAAATCACACTGAACAAGTTTATCTTTTCTGCTGTTTATCCTTCACAACTTGATTACAAACTCTCTGAGGCAACAATCATGTCTGATATGAATCTCCTCTCCCTCCTAAGTGCCTAGTAAAGTGCAATTCAGGGGGATAAATATATCTGTCCAAGGAAAACTATGAGGGTAATTAACAAAAATTAGTTAATCATCTAATTATGTAATCCATGTACACAACAGGAAGAAGACACATACATAGCATAAGAGTTATGTGTGATAAATATGAATATACTTAATATGACAACGAACTTGATCTTATTTGCAATGACCTTTGATCCCTGCCTGAGAAGCAGGGCTCTTCCATGTGCTTTAGTCTTCTCTGTCTTGTGCTTCCGGTTATTAATTCATGTCTTGTTCATTACTCCAGCTCAGTAGCAACTTTGAATTTATTCCCAAATTTCTCTTTGCAACTTCTTTGCTTTAATTTAAATTTGCTTTCAATTTTGAAACCAAAGACTAATATTCAGTTATTCTATAGTTTCCCAGTGTTTGAGTGGGTATTGGGGAAGCTAAAATACCTTAACCTTGAAGGATATTCATGTAATCTCTCACCCAAATAGAGGGCAATTGTACTCACAGGGGGAATAAAAGAAAAACAGAGAGACCAATGTGTGCTGAAGATTATATATTGCTCTTATTTCTTACAAACTTGAATTCTAAACAGAATTCTCTTCTGATGCTCTAATTCCCTAAATTCTGCCGAGTGCCCAACAGAACAACCACAAAGAACAATACAAACAGCTCTGACTTATGGGTCTACCTGTGCATGTGTAGCCAGGCAACAGAGCTCTGTCACGTGCAGTTCATAGACACAGACAATCCCATACATGAGCCCACAGGCATATGCATGTGTATATAAAGGCAAGTGGGCTTTGCCTAAGAACTACCCAGCTCCACTTAACTCTAAGCCAAGTTTAATCAAACACTAATTCCCAGTCTTTTTGTTGGGTGTTATTTATACTTTCAGTAAAGCACATGGCATCACATCTAAATGATCATGAACAATACGGGTATCCTTAAAGGACTGTACTGTTAACAAAGAGCACATACAACCAACCCAGCTGGAAGGGATTCACTTAGAATGCCCCTTTAGCAATAGCTGTAATAATTTAATACCATTAGTCTCTGTCTCAACTGTAAATGGCCTTAATGGACCCTGCAGTGTTCCCTCAGATTCTATACCGATATTGGGGCACAGCTTTTATACTCACATTACCGCTGCTAATTGTAAAGCCCTTGTGTTGGATACACTCGAGTGTTGCAATAAGTGTCTTCAGTTAACTTCTTAAGGGCACAGCTTTAAAAGGAGCATTTGTCAACGCGCTAGAAAAGGCAAAAGAATGTTTCCTCTGGCTTCAACGTTGAGGGGGATCCTGAAAAGTCTGATTGCCTTGCTCCTTCCTTCTTTGCAACAAGCACTGTTGCTTCAAAACTTGTAAGCAGCCATCTCCTCAAAGGATTTATTTTGATAGTTCATGAATGTGTTGTCACACAGCATAATTAAAGCTTACAGAACTATTATCAAAACACAGAGGAAATGTGCTCAGGGAGGCTGATGGCTACCCGGCCGCCTGTGTCTGCTGCTTCCCACAGGATGTGCGCTGACTGACCAGCTGGCTTCCAAGTTCTGACACTAGGCATATGGAGGAAAGCAAGGCCTCGGGGTAAAGTGCGCGGGCAGGCTTCAGTGAGCAATCAATTACAAGTAACAGCCAACCCCTCTCGGTGACTGTGTATATTCCCACCATCACACACTGCCAGCTTGCCTCTATTTTGAATGCAATAAAACTTGTAGGGAGCCGACTCATGTGAAACTCTTAAAGATATATGGTAGGGATTAACCATAAAAACACTAATTAAGGATGGGCTAAGGAATCAGAGGACAGGCAAAAAGCCTGTCTGCCTCACAGTTTGTATGTGATGAAGGAGAAAAGGCTAAAAACAGTTTTCTCTGTTTTTCAGAAGACGGGACATTGGGGAAAAGGTGCAGGCTATTTGGGCAATATAATGTCAGGAGTTTCTCAAAGAGACTCCTCACCTCAGTGGTAGTAAATGAGTTGTGGATGAACAGACAGACAGGGAGGAAAAGAACAGAACATGCAAGAATTTTTGTATTCAAAGGTTTCTCTTTTTTAGTGTTTGACTTTAAAAAAATATTTTGTAATTCACTGAATGAAATATGAAAAGGAATTGTGAAATTTAATGGTTTTATTTCCAAATGGTGCTGAATTTAGACCTTGCCTTCCTATTTCTTCCTTCATTATAGCAAAGTTCCTGGACTTTTTCTATTTCTCTGCTTTGGGAATTGTGAAAGCTTGGGGCCATTTACAGTAATAAAAAGCTATCCCTCACTTGTAGAGAAGAGAACTCTTAAGCAAATATTAATTTATTTTCTATATCAGTGCCAGAATTTTCTCACTAAAAAAAAAAATACTCAGTTTGTGCAATTCATTTTTAGCAAATAACTTTAGACAAAAGAAGAGAATGAAGACACCACTGAGTGTTCATTTTATTGTGTGATATGATAGTTACATGATAGATAAAGTACTAAAATATCTATGAAGCAAGAATTATGTCTATTGTACAGATAAGGAAAGGAAGCTCACACTGAACCAAGTCAAGCTCTCTGACTAGTAAGGAAAATGCTGAAACTCAATCCAGACTGTCTGATGCCTGAGTTATTTTTTTCCTAAGTTTTCCCATTGTCCTTCTTCCTCAAAGTGTGTGACACTTGCTAGATTGTGGGCCCTGAAAACACATTTTCATGGAGCTAAGCCTTTGGGACATAGAAGCCCTTCCTCCACCATATTATATTTGCCAAGTTACAAACTTGTATGGTTTGGAACATGCAGGTATTGATAGGAAAAAACTGTGTTTGTTTAATCTTCATATTACTTTGTCTTTTACTCACAAAGACAAAATTCTAGCAGCTAGTTTCTGTACCTCCCACTCTGTTCAAATTTACAGGGAAAGCCAGAAGCATCCTAAAAGAACAGCCAAATGTATTATTTACCATGAAAGAACATGAAGTATGATAAAGAGAGCCCACTGATAGGAAATCAATCCATGTAAAAATAATCAGGCCTTGCTGTCTAAATAAAATCATTCTAGGTTAAATGTGGAGGTGAGGGGAAGAGTGGAGAATGAGAGCCAAGCACATGAGAAAAAAACACATTTTCCTAACAGTTCATAGCTTTATGAGTTTGTTTCTTTGGAATAAAAATTCATGCTGTAGATTGCTCCTGGATTTACTCAAGCAAGAAAGGATGAATTGCTGGTAAAAAATAATAATAATAATAATAGTGATTTAAGGTAAGAATTTTATTTCCTAGACTGGGAAAGCTGACAGTATTCTGGCAAAATCTCTGTGATTTGGCCCACCCCTGATGCTGAGATCCTAGAAACCTACACAGTCCACAAACCAACTTCCAAAGGCTCAATGGATCCAAGCAGAGAAGCCACTAAGGTCACTTTTCATAGAGTTTTAATTGCCTGCTGGAAGATGCATCCTAAGAATAGAAAGCTTACCCTCACAAACTTCACCTGCTTGACAGTTGACAATCAGGACTATAAAATGATAGGGCTGATGCTTAACCAACATGCCTACCAGAACTTAAACACTGGAGTAACTATACAATCTTTCCAATTTAATGGCCCTTGCTTGATATATTTTTGGAATTTCTCCTTTAGAAATTCCTTTATAGTCTGACCACAAACCAAACCAAACCAAACAAAAAACCCAAAACCATTACTCATACTTTATAACCTAATGCAACAAAGTAAAATCCAAGTTGACCACTTGCTCAATTCCTAACATTTGACTCTTTCCAAACACAGCCTCCAAAAGTGAAGATTTATCTCTATCAAGGATATTCAAAGTAATATGCTTCAGGCTGAAGGGCAAACTAAAGCTTAAAGAAATCATATAGGCCCATGGCCTCCCAAAGAGCAATAAGATGTACAAGTGACATACGCTTCTTTAAAAAATAAATACACCATATGACTCCTTCTTATTTATGCTTTATAGAATCACTTCTAAGTGAGATGGATTGCTAATCAGAAGTATTCTCCATGGTTCCTGGGTCTGGAAGTAGACATGAAACAATAAAAGTGAGTCATGGGTCAGCTAAAGTGGCCAGTGATCAACCACTTAAAACAGAGCCAGAACCTGGCATTTACATATCAACACAGGTTAAAAAAAAAAAAAAAAAAAAGCCACCTCTTCTGCAAGACTTCTGTTCCCAAGACTTTGAGGTGGCCAATGGCAATGGCAAGTGTCTACTGGTGTGAAGGCATTAGCAGCTGCATAGTCATGAAGACCTTGCACTACTTATAGGAAATATACAGAAGACATTGTAAAATCCTTTGGCCACCAAAGCCCTACATTTCTCCAGTCAGCTGGGCAAACTCAGCCCACACAGAAGGCATCTCTCTGACCTCCCTTTCCAGGGCAGAGGTCAGAGGAGACTGAAAGCGGATCACCTCCTTGGTGTGGTGGCTTATAATGGCCTTGCCTTGACATCAGGTGCTAAGCTACCCTGGCTCTGCTCTTCTTATATTTTATACTCTCTGATTGATGTTAGAGAATTCTCCCACAAGGGAAGCGATTAAGTGATTTCCAGAGAGGAAAAGGGGCTATTGAGGTCTCTAAGTGAACACGCAAGATGCCCAAGGAAATAATCTGGGATGTCCCAGTGCAAAATTCTATAACTGTTGCCTGAGTATATGAGTTATGATTTTTGTTTTTCCCACACAGTGTATACATGATGTGACATGCTTTATTTATTGGAGCTGATTTATCCACACTGCTTTATTGTTGACCAGCTTTTATTTCTTCCTTAACCTTATTAACCCTTGCTAGTATTTGACAGCTTAACACCCTCCATCACTCTGCAACATTCACTCTGAGAACCGACATGGAACTAATAGCAGCCTTTTTATTTCCAATCTTTGAGGTCACAAGCAGCTGCCCTAGCCTGAACCCTGGAAGAGTTTTCTATAGGTAGTTCTCTTTCAATGGGTCGCCTCCTTAATGTATCTCTACAGGTCTGTCTGGATGTTTGAAATGAGATGTGATTCCTGCTAACTTTACTCACCACCAACATGTACCTTAGAAAAGGAAGAATAAATTTTACCTTTAGAAAAAAAAAAAAGCCCCAAGTAATTCAAGGGAAACAACTTGGTGATTTTCTTCTTGGGCATTTTATCACTTTTCAAGTTACATCCAAGGAGTGTTCATTTGTGTCTACCTTTGACTGTCCCAACAAAATCCACTAGTGAAACAAACTCATGAACTTCTATTACCTGGTGCAGTGTTAATGAAACATAGCATGGTGGGTGGGATTTGCTAGTTCTGTTTTTCAGCCTGGATTGATTAACTCTAATAAATTCAGGGAGGTGATGTCAGATGATGCCCGTCAAGCTGGATCTTACAGCCCAGTTGTTTATTATTTCACACTGCCCCGGGCTCAGTCTTTGACATTCACCACCCTAAAAGGTCATGAAGTCAAATTCTACAGCCAGATTTAGCAAGTATTTTGGTGAGCAGGCTCCTGTGTTAATGAAGACTAGTTTTCTTATCATTCAGACTTAGGGGGGAAAAATTCTACATTGAATACAAATATCCCGAAATCAGCAAATTCACTTTTAAATAACCAGCTCAGGGTAAGAACATTTGAGAACACGGGAGAGGGGAGGGTATAGAGGGAAGCCAGTCAGTGCTATCAAACCAAGCAAACAGAAGAGTTAACAACTGTGGGGGCAAAAATAACATTTCCCACCAGCAAAGATGGGAAAACCCAAGCCAACAGCCAACAAAGTCCATGGCCCAAGCTCTCTATTAATGTGCACTCCTAGGCTGGCCACCATTTTTCCTACATTCCAAAGATGCTCCAGGTTTTTGTCCCCCAGCACAGAAGACTCAGAAGTTGGACTCACAGTTCTCCATGCTCTGTACAAGTCAGAACTGCAAGCCTTAGATGCAGTTCATGTTCTCAAACTTTTCTTTCCCTAAGCTTAATACAATCCTAGATAATTGAAATCAATGACATCAGACCAGCAATTTTTTTTTTAGAACTCTACTTGGGAAGAATATAGCATGACAGACAAGCATAAGGTCAGTGCCACTTTCTTTATTTTCTAACCATCAAACCTTCCTTTGTCTGCCCCTCACCCTCCCTGTGTCTCTAAGATAAGAGGGAAAAATAGGCATCTGTCTACAGCACACACAAATTTCCAGTGGGGGGAAATCCAACAAAACAAAAAGTGAAGAGAAAGAAGAGATAGGGTCTATTTCATTTGGTTTGGGCCCTGCCAAATTTCCATTAACCCCACCCAGTTGGCTTTGTGGCTTCAAGTATCTATCTGGACCATTAGTGCATTTTCTCATCACTGCCCCAGATTCATTTGCCCCTGCATTAGAAAACAGGAAGACGTTATACCCAGAACCTCAGCAGAGGCAGTGCCACTGTCTACACAGCCTGAATTTCATTCATAAGTAAGAAATCCCTTCTTGCACACTACTCCCTTTTTCTATTATTGGTAAACACATGGACGTTATGCTCATACACTCTGATGACTTGAATGTTTTTCAGAGACATACTAAATTCTCCCTCCTATTATTATATGGTTTATCCTAGACGAGGCCTAGTCCCCATCCCCTCCTAGGTAAACCTATTTCTCTAAGTCACCACTGAGATATCACTTCTTTTAGGAGTCTTCCCAAACTACTGTTCACTCCCTCTTCAGGTTAGGCTCCCTGACAGACTTAAGACTCAACACTCGATAAACATTTACTATCACTCTCTCCCACACTGTAGGCCTTAAAATGAAAAAAAAAAAAAATCTAAGGGGAACTTGTTGAGAATATAAATTCTCAGTCACCTATCCCCAGAAATTCTGATTCTGACAGAGGCTTAGGAAACTTCATTTGACCCTAGTGATTCTGACACAGGTGACCCTAAGCACTGCCCCCAAATATTAGCTCTGTAGAGCACAGTCCACTTCTTAATCAGTTTACTCAGCATCATGCCTAGCATGCAGCTAGCATTTGAGAAACACTGAATTGAAACAAGGACATTCTGAATCCAGCTCTTCCTCCTCTAGTCTTAATTTTCCAGACCTCCCACAACAGTTGGTCAGCAGGGTAGAACACTGCCAAATCTTGCATAGATCTCTGCAGCTCCTGAGTTGCACAAAGTACTATCAAGGTGGCCATGCCCAAGATTTCACCAGCTCATATGGATTTTTCATTTATTCTCCTTTGGAAGAATGAACTTCAGCCCATTCCTTTTCCAAATAAAGGTTGTGAGGGAAAAACTGACATGAACTTGGCAAATAAGGATTTCTATTATTAAAAGCAGGTTGAAGTTGGAGTTTTGTGCAACTGCTTCCTACTTTCTGAAGTGTCTCTATTTTAAATGTGTGGATAGTGCTTGAAAAATCCCAACAGGCTCTAGATGAGAGAGGATCATCCTCATTAACACTAATGGGAGCTTGGCTCATGCACTAAAAGAAGAACACATCCTCTGGGCCAAGCCTAGTGGGTGGCAGGAGGGGAACAGGAAGTCTTGGGGTGGAGATGCGGGAAAGAGAGAACAATACTTCATTTCAGTCTATCTAGGAACTTAGTGACAAGGTAGAGAGAGGGAAACCAATTAAAATGGACTGCTAGACAAAGAAAGTTTAAGCTTCTAAAAAGATGCCATCAACACTCCAAGCAATTGAAATAGTCCAATATCGGGGTGGAGGGGTGAAACATTCATTCACTCATCAAATATTTATTTAGCATACATAGTGCTAGAAGGTAATGGTGAACAAGAAGGATAAAGTACCTGTTCATACAGAATTATCATTCTATGGGTGGAAGTGAGAGAATCATACCATAACAAGGAAGCAAATAAGATATTTCAGCAAGACCTGGGCCTCATTTGTTTTGTTCTCTACCATATCCCCTAAGCCAAGTAAAGTAATATGGACTCAATAAACATTTGTTAAAGGGTGAATGGAGTGTGGATTGGATGGAGAAGGATGGAAAGAAAAGTCAGAGAAAAAGTGACCAAGAAAGGTTTCTCTGAGAAGGTGACATTTGAGCTGAAAAGCAAGAAAGAAGCTGTCATGAATGTTCTGCAAGAAAAGTTCCAGAAAGAAGAAACACCAGGTTCTCAAGGCATGGATGGTTTTGGCATGTTAGAAGACCAGGGAGGCCAGAGTGTGGTGGAAGCAGCCCAGGGCAATGGGGACAGTAGAGGAGGTAGAGACCTCAGCCCAAACAGGGACATGATGAGGACCAAGTACGGAAAATAGTAAGCAGTTGTGATAATAACTTTATCCACCCAGCCAGCATTTTCAGAACCTCTGATACATAAATGCCAATTGATACAGAGAACACAAAGTCTCCTTTACCACAATGGGCTTAGCCACAGTTTTATAAGAACGAAATCTTAGGTATTGGTTTTTGCAAACAAAATGGAAGAATCAGTCACATGCATTTCCCATCCCTAAAATATGTACAAGATCTTATCTTTTGATAATTATTACCTTATTACATAAATATTTAAACAAACTTATAAAATTCAAGTAAAGAAATCCTCAATGAGAAGGAACTATAGAAGTCACAAGGAAGGACATGTAAATAACAAATGCACACATGGAAAAAGGCCCAACCACACTGGTAATAAGAGACATATATACTTAAGTCCCACAGTCATATACTGAATTAGGAAAAAGTAAATTTAATGATAATAATATTGGCAAAATTCTAAAGAAACTGGTACTTACACAATCAACAGACTTGAGCACAGGGAACTCAAGCTGTTGGAAAACTATTTGATGTTATGCATTGAGAGCAACGAAAATGTTTATAATGTCTGAAAAAGTAATTCTTCTTCTGAGACTTATCACAAGGCTTTCAAAGTATTTTCTACAAAGCCCTTGAGTTCTGCAGAGGAGCCTCAAGGCCTCTGGTGGTTATGAAAGGGGAGGAAGGGGGTTAGATACTCTACCCCTGACAACCAGCATGGTCTGTTTTATATACTCAGACTCTTTATGTAACAGAGTTCACTTGAAAGGGCAATTCTGATACTTATTTTTTTTTAAAGCTAGTCTTTAAAAAAAGTCATAATCCAAATTATAAAAATAATTATAAATATGAATATGCTCATCAGTATTATTTATAATAGTGAAAAATGAAAAAAACTCAACTTAAACAAGTAGGAAAATAATTTATTATCCATTAATTATGGGCTATTTAGAGACATGGAAAATTATATACAAATATGTATAACATCAGAATCATACATATATAATTGGAATTTAAAACAAAGAAGACATGATTATAACTATACCATTCTAACTTTTTAAAAGTGCACATGAATTAAAAATGCAATATAATAAGCATGGTTGGATTGTGGGGTTTTCCTTTTCTTTTTTATTTCTATCCCGATTTTTCGGTAATCTAATTAAATTACTTTTATTACTTATTAAGGAAAAAAGTGTTTAAAAAAAACCTTGATGGCTGGGGGCTCATGCATTATTATTTATCCCTGTGCCTCAGCATCAAGCAAAGGGGCTGGCATAGAAGAGATACTCCATAAATATTGGTTAAATAAATAAATATATATATATTTTTTTAATTAAAGCCCAAACATAACTATAGCAGCAGAAGGAGGCAGGAGGGCTTCTTTCTGGCTGGGCTAGAGAAAGGCCCCAGGAAGAAGGACCAGGGAGGAATGGTAGCCAGGTAGAAGGAAGATGGGAAGTCAGAACTTGGAGATGGGAAAGTCCAGAATGTGTCTGGGGAAAGAAAGAAGTCTGGGTCACAGAAGCATGAGGCACCTGGGGGACGGTCAAGGAATATGAAGCTAAAAAGGTGGTTTGAGCCCAAGGCCAAATAAATGAGGCTTTACTCGAGAGGCAGAGTGCTCCAGCGAATAGCTGTGAGTGAAAGTGACGTGTTCGGACTTCACGGAGACCAACGTGGCTGTTGTGTGCATGGAGGACTGGACGTGGCACCAAGGAGGAGTGAGTAGGGCCCAGGAGACCAGCCGGGAGGCCCCTGAGGGAGCGGGCACCGATCAAGGGCTGTAGCTGCAGAGATAGCCGAGGAGGACGCCCTGGCTGGGAAGGGACTATCCCACAACACAGGCCTGGAATCCACTAAGACACAGCATCCGTCCTTAAGAAATCTGTGCCTTTGGGGGAAGCAGTAACTCCCTCCTCGCTTTTGCCACGTCACCCAGGCTTACTTTCGTGCTCTTGAGTGCGTATGCACATCCAACAATTAAAGCTTCATCGTGTCTAACATTTGTTTATTAGCAGTCCCAAATGTTTCCTGTGCTATATAAAGTTTACCTTCGACCTCCACTGGGGAAGCAAAGGGTGGAGCAGGGAGAAGGGGAGGAGGCCAACTCTGTGCTGGACTCCGAGTGGACCATCTCATTTTAAAATAATGCATGAACTCTGAAGCCCAAATCAAAAGGTTGCAAGCTCACATAAAGTGCCGGTGATTTAGAGCTCCCTTCTATACACAGTTCAGCAATGCATGGAATGTAAAAATACATGGAAACCACGACACAGCAGGAATCTTGCTGGGCTGCTGGCAGAGGTCTCCGGTTCCCACACAGGCCCTAAATCTGACCCAGCGCTGAAACTTTTAAATTTGTAAAAATAGAACAGTTGGGAAATCTTGGCCACTTTTAGTTAAAATAAAAAACAAAACCTCCATATTTGTGGGGGTAGTTGAAAATCTGCCATACTTCTCCTTTCTTTGAAGGAATTTTAATGGTTAAAAAAATTTTTTTTTTCAATGTCTAACAATGTGTTCCTTTTTAAGGTTTTTCTGGTGAATATACTGTGGGATGCTCTGGAATATGTGGATTGTTTTTGGTTTAGAACCTGCACCGAGACCAGTCCCAAAATGTCCAATCACCACCAGTGGCTTCTAACAAGTAGCCCTGCTTCATTTTCTGAGGTATAATAATACTACGACTACCGCTCATTTATACGTTATGTGACAGAAGCATCCCAGGCCTCCATCCACAACCCTATGAAGGTAGACATTCTTACCCTTGCTGTGCAAATTAAAGAAATGAGATAAGCTAATCAACTTGCTCAGGTACAAGTGGTAGTCAGAATTCTACTCCAGCATCATCCGATTCCAAAGTCCAGCCTCTTTTCATTATACTTATATCATAGGAATAAAGTCCCTCCTCCTCTCAAACAGCTATATTTAGAAATGAAGACATACCACTGTTCCTTGATCAGCTCTTATCTAGTTTTCTTGGACTATTACATAAAGCTGGCATAAAACAAAGTGATATTTCTAACTGCTTCAACAATTCTCTTATCTATATATTGTTATTCTTGAACGTAGGCAACTCCTGTGCCTTACAGCAGAGCCCACGTTAAATTACAAAAGAATTTCATGGCAAGAAAAACTGTCTATCTCTCTTACACCACTCCATCCTTTTAAAGTGTCTCACTAATATTTATTTTGGAATTGCCATGAACAGTATTATGACATTGGCTTCCTTAAAAATTTAGCATTCACAATTAGCACTTGGAATGAGTATATCCAGAGAATGCATTTTGCTCAGTGCTTACAACCAAATTATCTCAAGAGGCTATCAAGAGCTCTCAAGTCATTTCGTTAACTATGTTCTCCATTTAACTGAGCCCCACACAGACAGAAGCGGGGAGAAAGAAAGCAAGACTTAAAATATCACATTAAAAAAGTCAAATATTCTACTCCCTCTCTCTTTCCCTCCCCTACTTTCTCCACCCTCCCATATCCGCCCCACCCCCAAACTAAATATAGAGACAAAACACCAAAACTCAAACTTAAAAATTCCCAAAGCAGTAATCAACAAATCATTTTAACATGGAACGCAAAAAGTAGAGGCAATGCTCAAATTCACACGAGCAGCCACATGGAAGACGGGAAGTGGGGCACACCTGAACATGCTTTAGGAAGTTCTGTGCACAGTTACTCCCGCTTTGCAGCTCTCTCTTCCTTCCACTCCGCAGCACAGGAAAGGCAGATTCTGAGTATAACAGCAGAGCCCTGGCTTTTCCTACCATTAATCGTAAGATTGGATCCTGGATACAGAAATGTTAAACGATCAACAAACATAAAGTTAGCACTGAATTCAAATGAATTTTTTTTTCCTTTCCCTTTCATTGAAGGGAGAAAAAAAACAAAAGCTTCACATGGCTTCCTTTTCTTGACCCACAACAAATTCCATTAAACTTCAGAAACAATGCTTTGAGATGCTAGAGGATGCGGACAGGAAACTGAAGAAAGACTTTACACAAAAGTTAAAAACATCTTTTTTGGAGGGAGGGCTATGGCAAGGAAAGGTTGCATCTTGATAGTTAGAGCTTATGGCAACCGATAATGTAATTAAATTTGGATGTCATGTAGTTGTCACTGGGATGTATAGCACATCAAAATGGATTTATTGTTCAGTCAGAGTAAAAGGAATATGCAAATACCTGTAAATAATTAATGATTGCCCCAAAGTTTACAAATTCAAAAAATGCCTGACGTATTAAATTCCATTGTATTTTCAAGTTACTTGAAATCGTCGTTTTTGGAATGACTATCGGTCATCTGTGCATGGTTAATTCATTTTCAAGGGAAGAGTCTTTTTCCTACCTACTCACTCCCCATTCTCCTTTGTTTCCTGGGACCCTTAATTTCAGAGTATTTAGTATAACGGGATAAACTTCCAAAAATGCTGTAATAAAACCAGGCTTAGATCTCACCATTAGTAAGTCTGTTTTTACAAAATGCAGTGTTTGCAGTGAAAACCAGGTTCATGTCTATATTTCATCACCATCCATAAAGTTTGGGGCCAATTGAAACTTGATTCAAATGATTCAATTTCAAGATCAAAAACTGCTTCAAAATTATATCCAGCAGTAATTTTGGGGGGCTTATTTTGGGGAGCACTTAAACAATGCTTTTTTTCCCCTAACTTATTGGCCCCCAAAATGCAAGAAGGCTTAACCTCATTTGCAAAATCAAGAAACAAAGATACAGGCCTATTGTGCAATAATCAGCCCACATTTCAATGAATAAGTAATATTTCTCACAAACCCAAGTTAGATAGTGGATTTATTTAACCTCTTGGGGTCAGGTAATAAATACTAAGTGAATTATTCAGCCCAATGGCTAATCAATACAATTCCATGATATATTTTTTGTGTTTCATAAAAGGTTGTACACTAAAGGCAGTGAGCAATTATGGAAATTGGGCCCGAGCGCCTCTCAATCCCTCTCCGGCTTGAAACCCCAGCAGGCCACCTTGACAGCAAATCGATTAGTGCGCCAGTGAAGCGGCTCGGCGACCTCTGACCCGCTTCCAGAGCGGCCTGACAGAGGAGAGAGTATTTTATATTTATTTTATTGAATTAACTCCATCTTGCCTGTACCAACGCTTTACACATATTAGGCAGCAAGCTACAAGCTACTTCATTGTCGTTGTTTTCCATTGCTCTGGCTAAGCAAGCCCCACCCCTTGCCCCGCGGATTTCTTTGTCCTGGTTTTCCTTTCACTTTTGGCCTCAATATAGGATTTCAATCCACCCTGAGACTCATGATGGAGCTCCAGGTAATAAAAACCAAGAGCAAAGCTCATAATCCTCCCGCCCTCTGGTTCCTACCTACCTGGTCCACTTAGGACAATGCCCTACCCCCATATTTTCCCTCATAAAAACAAAGGCCACTCAATAAAACCCGGCTCAACATGGAGCTCTTTCGGAAACATTCAAGAGAACATCAAGCAGTGAGGATATTTTCTACTAGAAAATTAAAAACAAACCAGAAGCCTTAGGTATTTTCTATTTTTGTCACTTAATTATATTATTTGGCTCACTGAAGCCATCAAAGGGACAGACAGAGACAGAGCCCGAGAGAGCCAAGCCAGCTGAGTTTAGGACACTGTTTCATCAAGGGAGCAATAAATACAAAGGCCCATCAACCATCAACAATGAGAGTCTATGAGAAAGGGAAAATTTCTAAATCACCAAAAATTTCTCAGCTTTACTTCTGCTGTATAGAGCATCCGTGAAAACCACCAAAGTAGATGAAACATGAATGCCAGGAAGAAACAGAGTTCCAATTCAGAGCTCTCCATTTAAGTTGGCAGCTCTGGGTATTAAACAATACCAAAGGTTAAATTATCAACAGCAATTTGATGCTATAAATCAAAGGAGTGAAGAATCTTAGACCACATTTGAAGGATGCTATACAGAATAGTGGTTTAATACATAGACTCTGAGGTTAAAACTACCCAGATACAAATCCCAGGTTTTCTACTAACTAGTTGCTAGAACTTTGTAAATGCCATTCTGTTTCTCTAAGTTTCCATTTTCCTCATCCCTACCTAAGGATGACCACAATAGTCTTGCATGTAATAAGTAATGTTGGCTACCATTATTATTTAATAAGATTTCAAAATGTTTTACATGGGTAGGTAAGAAGTAATTGTTCAGCCTCATTTTTTGAGTGGGGGACTGAAGGATACAAGTGATCAGAAGTTACCTTTCACGTTATCACCCCTCCTGGTTTTGCATATACACCAAAGAATTGCGATAAACACTCACTTCTCAAAATCTCTGTCTCTCTTGGGTTTAGAGGACTTGAATGTTCCCATTAAACATTCAGACATAAAATGGAAGTTCTCCTCCTTTCTCCCTTCCCCACTCTATGGTAGAGAACATGAAACTATTTCATTCTATTTCACCTTGTTCTGGTGAGTAGAGACTTGAGCCTTGAGGAACACTGGCTTCATGTGTGCAGAATGAGAGACTGAGTTTATAATTCAGGAAAAGAGATGGACGTTAGAGTATGAGAAGAATTTCTCAGTTGCCCTTCAACTGCTCCATCATCTGTCTCATCAGGGATGGGTCAACACTTCCAGACACCTTGCTTCTGATAAGAAGATAAGCCCACCCCTGAATCCCCCCTTGCTTCCATTGCAACAAGGACCACTGTCACCTTCCCACCTGCCACATCAGAGATACTTAGAGCTAACATAATAGGACTGGGGTCCAACTCCATTTGCAAAGACTATTTCTGCACAGATGCTTTCACCTAGGCTCATGGGCAATGCTGGAGTGATAAGCATCTGCTGACTGCCAAGGCTATTTTTAAAGGACTTACCACAGTTCTTGAAGACTTGGTAAGGCAGTATCTCGATTTTTCTCCTCATCCTTCATTGCTCCTTGCTATCATCCTATTCATGATCTTTTCTTGTCTTAGCAGTCCTTTTTCTCTTAGCTCCTGACCCATTGGCTCTATCTATCCCTTTTGGTAGACCAAAAGGTGGACCTTCCTCTTCCTTCGACCTACAAACCTCATGGCAGAAAGTCAAATCATCTGGGAAGCACTGAAGAGAAATGAGGAAGGAAATCTGGCCACCTCCACCTTCTCTATCTACCACTTAAATAATAGCCCAGATATTTACAGCCAATAAAATAACTTTCATGTATATATTCTTCAATCAAAATGGACCTAGCTAATCATACCAATGAGCGATAATCAAGACTCAAGGCCAGTCTCTTAAAATTGAATGCAGTGGTAGCTCTAGAATATCCATAGAAAAATAATTTAAGGCATGATTATTATGGGGTGAGAAGAGTTTGCAAACTTGTCTAGAAGCTAAGCTCCATAGCAAGTAAACAGGTTCTACTTAGAGTGTAGGTTTATTTGAAAAGCCCTGGGGGTGGGGGGGGGTGCTGATAGAGACTAAGAGAGGGAAAACAAGACCCCCAACCCCAGCCAGCCATTCCTTGGTAATGCCAATGACCTTATGATACTTGGTTTGCTTTGGGCTATGGACCTAATTATATTAGCAAGACTATCAGCAATACTTTCAATGCTGTCCTCGACCTAGTGCCTGGGGACCTAGAATTCCCTATGAAAATCTCAGACACTACTAGACTTCTACCAGCACGGGTAATGGGATTGGGCAGGAGAAGATCCTGGTTCAGATACTGAGTAGCTGTATGACCCTAGGCAAGTCACCTCTTCTCTGGACTCTCACATATAAAATAGAGAGGCTATTTCCTTTCTATAAACATTATGGGATTCAAAGTGGTTTGTTTATCTGAATGTGTGAGAAGCCCAAGATGGAATGTTTACTTCCTTTGGAAAATCGGAATTTAACAGCCAAAAGAGCTTTTTTTCCTATGAAGGAATAAAAAGGAATCCAATCTGCTAACCCCAAAACCAAAACAAAGAGTCCGTGGTATAAATGTGTTAGCCAAGACTCTGCAAGCGTTCACTCACAACTCAGCTATGTTCCCTGAGTCTTTTTGCAAAATGGCCCAGCATATTTTTCCTGGTCCCACAAAAAAGAAAATCCTTCACACCTTTGTATAACTCTATGCATTAAGCCATAAATTATTCTTCCCCTCTCTTCCACTTTCAGAATCTATACAAAAGTGATTACCTCAGTCATTTTTCAATATTACTTTCATACTTGGAAAATGCATTTTCAAAAAGTTATTTATTTTTCACAGCATGTCAGGTTGTTATATTGTACTAGTTAAAATAAAACTACTATATAAACTACTGTATACTTTTGCATGCATTACATTTCCCTACAAATACTGTGAAGTGGGATTTTCACAGGTCCTAGGTATATTTATTTTAAATATTACATTATATTTTATTTTAGCACCATTCTAGATTTTAAGGAAGAAATAGGAAAGCCAGTTACTAAAGTAACTTAGCTATTAAATAACTTTCTTATTGAAGTTCTCCATTTCAAAAGAAAAATTATTTAAATATTGAAAGCAGTTTTACCGTGAAACTTAAAACCAACTCATACTATTATTCCTTCTCAAGAGCTCTTGGAATAGCTAAAAATGTCCCTTTGGATTTGATTCATGCTCACCTAAAAGCAAGAATCGGGCTGAGAGTAAAACATGTAAAGCATAAAATACCGAACGAGCACAATCCAGCATTTCTAATAATGAGGCCCACGGGTTCTTGATGTGTATGGTTAGGTTTAAAATATTTCCTGGAGTATTTCTAAAGGGTGACAAAACAAAACACAAGATTTGCTTGAGGTAATCCTGAATTTTATGCCTGCAATTGTTTTCTGCTGAAACATAATATTAACTGTGCACTAAAGTGCCATGAATTTGTTTAAAAGGCCACCTCAATTAAAGCCACAGAAGGACACGGATCCAGGTGCTGTCATTAGCACTTGTAGTTTTGACCATGGGTGCCCTCGGAGTCTGGTGCGAGGCTCTGGCTACAGTGTAATCCACCAAAACAAAGCTGACCCTTGCCTGTAAACCCAGGGAACTATGGTCGCCCACTGGTACCTCACCAGGCTCAGAAAATGCTGCTCTTTGGCTCTCTCTGTGGCTGAGTGAGAGGCAGAAAGAGGAAACGCTTAAATATTTAATACACGTTTCTACAGAGGCTTTTGAGCCCTGGCATGAAGAGTCTGAAAGCACTAGCTACTTGACATCCATTGAGGACACTACCAAAATGGCTATCTATGATGCAGATTACAGGCAACTCCACAAACTAGTTTTTTTTCCTTTTTCTTCTTCTGAAGCTTGAGTTGGCAGCGGCCTATCGTGAAATCTTTCAGAATTGCTTTAATCTCTCATTTTCGTTTTGTCTCAAGCGACGCAGATTGTTGACCCTCGGCGCCCTAGAGGTCACAGGCAGCAAGTCCTTGAGCAGAGAAAGCATGCTTAAAGAAATAGAGAGCATGAGAGTGCAGAAAAGAAAGCAAGGATACTCCACATGTATTTTTAATACCGTCAAATTTAGCTAAAATGTGCTCCCTAGTAGTGCTTTTAACTAACAAGCAGGCAATATATTGCACTGTAAAATGTTTTATTTTAACACCTTACAGTTTTTTAGCTCTGTGGCTGTTGCAGGTATATCCATTAAAAGCCAACACAGACCATAAATCAGAATCCCATACCTTTTCACAGCATATGAATCTATTCTCCTGCTGGTAAGCACACAGCTTTCATTGATGCCGATGGGGGTGACATATACTTATGCAGGGGAGAATAGACCACTCTATACATGTGAATTTATGCTTTTAGACAGGTGGTTGTATGTAGACAAGAGACACCAATAAACAGATTTTATTGGAGCTGTTTAGAAACAGATTCTGCACTACATATCTATGGAGGAACAGTCATCTTTTCAAAGGGAAATACAGAGGAAAATCTCTGGTAGAGTTATGATCTACAAGTTCACTACCACAATGTGGTACCCATTCTCACACATATCTACGGTCATTTAAACTGAGCTTCACCAATCTTCAATGCTTTAATAAGCTAATAGTACTTCCAAAATTATATAATATCCCTCATCATTGCCATGAAAACACAGCAAACACTGCATGCAGAAGGCAAATGTTAACTTTTTAATGCTCTGTGCAATATACATACCTATCCAGAAGGTATAGATTCCCAGAAGAATAAGCTTTTCATGAAGCATAAATCTTTTAGATCACTGCCAAAGGAACCGATACACTGGTTTTAAGGGAATATGCTTCTTGTGTTTAAAAAATAAATGCTAAAATAGTCTGTGTCACATATGGATTCTATGTGGCTATTATATATATGTGTGTGTGTATGTGTGTGTACATATACATATATACATATGTGTGTGTACATATACATGTATATGTACACACACACACACACACACATATTACTTGTCTTTGAACAATATTTGCTTTGATTTTCTTTTTTGCATTTTAGAGACTTCCAAAAAGGGAACTCAGGAATAATGCAAGCTATGAAAACAGATGTAGAAAATATTCCTAAAAATCAGCTTAAATCCCCATAATTTACAATAGAAACTCACAAAAAGGAATTGACATTCAGCATATGCATCTAGTTGTGTGTGATGAACACACAGGATATATCCTTTTACCTGGATAAAATATCTATTTTCAGAGGAATCCATAAACTAGAACAAACCAGCTCTCATCTTCGGTTTCTTTCTGTACTTCATTTTAAAGACAGCTTCCTAGAAGATACAGGGTCAGTTGACTTTTATTTACTGCACCATATATTGCTCATGATTGACACTGTTATGTCCATCTATTGCAGAGAGTTAAAGGCCATGACAATATTTAACTACTTACATTTGCTAGCACAACTGTGGTAGAGGGAACCACAACACACTGATCTATCCAAAGAAAAAAATTAGAGAGTGGCACAGTGGAATTTATGAATGAGAGTGCTTTGGCTGCAAAGCATTCCCATTATAGCCCTCAGCCACCACAAAACTGCTGTGTAATTGGAAGAGAACTTTTTCCCATGCAAAGAAGCTTGTAGTCAGCGCCAACTTACCAGGGCTGGCACATTGGTATTAAGGGACACACACCTGCAGCCAACCTCTCTCACTCCCTGGGACCTGGCCCTTGCCTGCACCCTCTGCTCAACAAAGAACATAGATCTGAGAAGACCACAGAGGCATAGTCTGAAGGACTGTTAAACTTTGGAGGCCATGTCATCCACTCAACTTAGAGTGAAGAAACTTGGGCCAAGGAAAGCAAAATAAACAAGTCTCAGGTACACAACCAAAAGCAAAGGCAAAGCCAGAACCAGAACTCAGCGTTGCTCACGCATCCTAGCCCAGAGCCCCTCCTCCACCATAGATCTAAAAGCTGACCTTATTTCAGAGTTTATTTACCTAAAACCATGGTCAACCAATTCAAATGTTATCCCAAATGTCATTCTGGTTGGGAAACAATCAACTTCCTCCAAACCAGCCTAGGCATATTACCATTTTCCCAAAGGAAAAACATTTTTTCTTTGTGTGTATGTATGTTATGTGTGTGTATGTTTGTTTTTTGGTCCCCCAGCAACAAAAACTGTGTTCAAGCTTAAAATAATTACCATCTTCTAGACTTTCCTAAAGAAAAAAAAATCCATCTTATAACTAGAATTATACCATAGATCTCATCTACATCAATATCTGAAATTTTAAAAAGACTAAGGTCTTAAGTTCAGTAGAAAAGACTCTTGGCTCTTGATTTATTATATTTCACAAGAGAAGTGTTATGTATATTATTTTATTCAAATGTTGACAGTAAAAAAAATTAAAAGTTAAGCATAATGTTGTGCTAGGGAGCTATTTTAGGTTAGGTGGTCAAGAAAGGCCTCTTCAAAAACTTCTCTCGGGAAAGGATAAGACCTGATTTACATAGGTCACATTTTGTCATAGATGAAATAATAATAATAAGCACCTATTATTTAACTGAATTGGGCATTTAAAGAATGTATTATCCATATAACACAAAACAATCCAGGAGGATGGATGTTGCTATCCCAATGTTGCAGATGAAAAATCTAAGTTTCAAAGAGATATAGTTCCTCATCCAAGGTCATGTGGCTAGTTTACAGTAGACAGCAGGTTTGAACACTCATCTACCTGGTTCCAGTATCCATGCTATTTTTACTCTCCTACACTGCACTCTGACTAAAAGGAGCACGCAGACATAGAGGTTTGCTCTCCGTCTGATCATCACTTTCCGGGGACACATTCCCTGACCACCCCCTTCAGTAAACCAGTTTCACTCCTCCCTGATATTTTCACTCAAATCATCTTCTGGCAGTAGCCTTCACAGCACCTTTATTTATGTGATTCTTTTAACTTCACCTTTATTTTTGTGTTTCCTTGAATGGCTGTCTTTTCTGCTGCACTAAAAAGTCTATGCAAGGTCTTCAACAATCTTTGTTTGGCACTCAGTAGGTGTTCACTGAATGAATGAATGAGCCACTACTTCAAACTTACCTTCGCTGTAACTCAGTGCAACATACATTAGCCAGGGGAACCCAAACTGCTAACACTGTCTTACTGTTCTAGCCAGATCTGATACAACCACGATTTACATTCAAATTATGTCTTTCATTTAACATCTCTGAGTAAGATAAAAATAAACAGCTGGAAATAGCTGACAAGAGGGAGGGGTAAGAGAAAGAATTGGGGAGGCGGGGAGAGAGAGAGACCAAAATAAGTTTAGACTCTGCCAAAGGTCTTGAAGGTAGCAGCAAAGCCATAAATGTCTCACGGCACTTCATATGTCATGAGGGCTTGCAGATGGAAATGATATCAGTTCCATTCTCCGCTTCTGCTTCAGCTCACCAAGACACTGCTCCAGGAAAAGGTGATGTGATTTATCCTGCATTCTATCATCTGAAACCCCTATTAACCAGCACTTGCACAGTCACAGTACAATGATAAATGATGGTCATAATTATGACCCTAATTCACAGCAAGTCACTGAGGTATCCTCTGGATTATAGAAAAATGACATTAGGTGAGAAGTTCTTTGAGAATAGAGACCATGTTATACAATTCTCCCAGGGGCCTTTATACAACACATAATTGTTGAATAAATCTATATTGATCATAACCATGTTATCGTATCTGAAAATGATGTTCAGTGTATACCATGTGAAGAAGTTATCTACTTAACAAAATGTTTAACTGCATAGAATACCTGCTAATGTTTGTTAAGGGAAGTTTAATTCATCCTAAACTGAAAGTGACAATCTCAGTGGAAGATATTCGGCCCCAACCTCCGATTTATTAGCCAACTAAGAAATTATAATATTGGGACTTTCCAAGAGCTGTTAAGTTAATCAAGGCATTATAGCTGGTGGTGTTATTGTTGTTGTTGCTTTCATCTACCAGAGGCTACTGTCTGGGTATTTAACTTCTGATACAATGAAACAAACCACAACCCTGAAGACAATTTTCATCTGTTTTCACAGGAGGAGCCTAGCTTCGGTGCAGGAGATGGAAGATGTTCACAGAACTGGCCTGGACTTGTGACAAGTAGAAAGTCACTGCATTTTTAACATATAAACTAACTATTGCTCCCCTTTCCCAATTTACATGGAAGAAAATACCTCTAAACACGGACATTGACACAGAGAATATAAAAATTTAAAGCAAAATTATTCTTTTTCAGAGTACGAATCTGTGAGATTCTTACCTCTGTCAAATAAGTAGCTTGTTACTAATTTTTTAAATTTTGTCATCTATTCAATAATACTGTTAACTAAGCAATGTAATATAAAGAGCACAGCAACTGTTAAAATAGTTCTTTATCTCATCTACATATCTCTTTTCTCATTCATTCACATTTGCACATTTCTAAAGCAACTTCTGCCAGGACCATAAGGGAATTAGTTAATTTCTGTAAACAAAACCACAGGAAAAAAAATATCCTCAATGTACCAGAGCTAAAAACAAAGACTCAAAAGGAGGGGAAAATATTAAATAACCTTAGGACCTTACCAAATACATTTAATCCTTTGAATAACTGTATAAATATTTGAGTGTCTTTTATTTATGTTTTCTTTCTTTTTATTATAAAGATTGGCTTTATAAAGTAGTCCTCTTTAAAAAGAGGAAAAAAAGAAACTGTAGTTTATTATTTAACTTCCGAAAAGCCAACATCAAAGATTAGACTTTTGGCCTTCAAGACCAGATCATTTGTAATTTCTCCTTTTTTTATTATTTTAAAAAAGTTTTTATGTGAAGAAGAGTCAGAGATCTCAAGAACTCCTATTTGGAGGCCTCTCTTAGCCAAGTTGAGTTGATGGGAATTACTCCTTCCTGCCAAAACCCAAAAGAGAAGTTGTATGTGCTCCCTCCCTCTATTCTCTTCATCTCTTTCCTCCACACTCCCCACCCCTTCTGACTCAACATGAAAACACTATTACTCTTTTTTCTCCTTGTATTTAAAAGAAGGGGGGAAAAGGAATCCTAATTGCATTGGAGGTGCAAAGTTACAACTTTGTCACATACAAGAAATGATCTGAAACTCTTAAATTTATTTAACAAATCCACAGTGTTTATTTAAGACTGGGTGAAGAAGGGTGCTTCTTATCTACATATGTTATCCTATAAACATACTGCATACATAATTTCAAGGTGCTTAATGAGTGATTCAAATAGAAATGGAATTAAGTTGGGGTGCCTGGGTGGCTTAGTCGGTTAAGTGTCTGACTTTCGCTTAGGTCATGATCTTGCGGTTCATGGGTTCAAGCCCCGCATCGGGCTCTGTGCTGACTGCCATCTCAGAGCCTGGAGCCTGTTTCAGAGTCTGTGACTCCTTCTCTCTCTGACCCTCCCCTGCTCATGCTGTCTCTCTCTCTCTCTCCTAGAAATAAATAAAATATTTAAAAAAAAAAGAAAGAAAGAAATGGAATTAAGTTCTAGACAATGAGAATAATGAAACTTGGGGCCAATGAAATGGAATACAAGTCCAAAGCTGTTTGACTACATTAAATTGTGCATCCTACAATCCAATTTCTATTGAGACTGCAGCAGCTTGAGATAAAGTTGTCATAAAGTCTTATCAAAATTAGTCAAGATAACATGAACATTAAGAAACCATATTTAGATCATTTCAATTCTCCCATCTTCCCATTACAAAAAAAGGGGGGGATGGGAAAATGATCTGGACAGCTTTGATTGCTGCTGCTGCTGCTGCTGCTGCTTCTTCTTCTTCCTCTTCCTTTTCCTCTTCCTCTTGCTCTTCACTTCCTTGTTTTTTTAAGTAGTCTCCACACCCAATATGGCGCTTAACCCATGACCCTGAAATTAAAAATCACATCCTCTACCGCCCAAGATGACCAGGTGCCCCAGTTCTTCTTGGTTCTGTTCTTCCTCATCTCCCCACAACCAATTTGATCCTTTGTTCACTGCCCACTCTCCTCTATTCCTGCCACCACTAGTATTAACCGAGATTTCACCGTCTCTGGGTCTTACTATCAGAGTAACTTCCTTACTTGGTCTCCTTGCCTCTGGGGTCCAGTCTCTACAGCAGTGCTCATCCCCACCCCCACAACTCCAACTCAAATATCATTTCTCCCTGGCTTTCCCTCAGCCCATATGGAATTAATTAGCCCCTTAATTCCCTGCATTCCCTGATACTGTCACACCATCTCACATATCTTATTGGTTAGCTCTCTACATACATCTATATTTCTCTCAACGGTACAATCACCTGTGTGCAGAAAAGCTTCTGTTACACTAACATATCAGCAACAGGGTCTCCCACAAAACACATCCTCAATAATCTTGTTGAATTGAACCCATAAGCTTTATTGTGAAATTCAGCTATTTACTTAACTGTGCCAGGTTGTCCATGATAACATGAATCCTGCTAAATAAAATATGCTTCTACAACATAAGTAGAATGTGTAAGAGAGATTGGCCTAAGTGGGGTGGTGGATGGAAAGAGGCCTAAAGAGGTCAAAGTATCATTTCAAAATCTCTTTCTGTAGGAGTATGTTAGGTAGGTCAAACAGTACAACATGATAGAACTTTTTTTTAAAACAAATGCTTACTGAGTTGTAAACTTTGCTACATACTGGCAACTCAAAGCCTAATAAGATATGGCCTCTCCCCTCCAGAAACCTAATGACAATGACTCAGTATGGAAGGAAATTCTGAGAAACAAAAGGTTTCATCGTAACCATGACTGACAGGATCAGCAGTTCTGGTAAAGTGGATGGAAGGAACCCTACTTTGAAGTGTTTGCCTATTTCCATGGTGTAACTATTCCCACCATAAATGATTTAAGCTACCAATGAAATACCACTAACAAAGGTGGGAAGAGATTCATTCTGCTGCTTCTTATGAGCAAGTGTAAGGCAGCTCCAGTGCACCACTGGACAGGATCCATAACCCCCCACAGCTACAAGCTGAATTCCTAACATACAACAAATCACCTGATAGTCATTTATTGAGCCCCTACTATGTGTCAGGAACGGTGCTGGATCAGGATAAAATAGTGACCATGCAGCTCAGCATACAACACTAAGAACTGACCTAGCTGGGGAGGTCAGTGCAAGTGTCTCTGAAAATTGAGGAAAGGGGGCTAGAATCTGAAGGATGAGTTGAACTTAACTATTTCAATAAGGGAGAGAGCGTCCTTGACAGAAGCAATACGAACAGCATATAAGGAATCTGCTCTATATCCTCAAAGCAATAAGAAGTCACAGATGGGCTTTAAGCTAGGGAAGGGTACTATCAGTCTTGAATTCTGCAAAGCTCCCTCTGGCTCCTGTGTGGAATGAATGGATTCTAAAGAGGTCAAATGGAGATGCAGGACCTTGTGGCGGACTTACAGTAGGAGTTTGGGTAAGGAGTGGGCATGGTATGAGGAGGACAAAGTTAAGAGATACCTCATATGACTGTGGGAATAAATGAGAAGGCAGTGGCCAGGGTAATTCCCAGGTTTCTACAGCTGAAGGGATAGACAAATCTGTCAGTAATTTGAAGATGACCAGGTTTAGGAAACAGAATTGAGAGTTCACGTTTGGACACTAAGTTTCTCAACATGGATTTTATATCCCCAAATTATGTAAAAAATGGTTCTTTACAAAAGAAGAGACATACCTCTTAACATGGCCTTTGGGGACCTTTAGCCACTGGCCTCACTTTCTTCTCAACTTCCTTTTCCACCAGTTGCTATGCACTGGTATTTCTCTACTGCCACAGTATCCACTTCCCCAAAACTTTTAGGAGATTCATGGACTCCAATCTCTATTTTCCCTCCAAATTCCCCACCAAAATCTACTTTCTGATTCTTGTTTCTTGGTAAAAGGCAAACATGCATTATCTAAAGCCAGAACTGCCTGTATTTAAGGGTGAAGGTAAGAAGCCTAGATCATGTCTTATTGATCTTCGTATCTTTCCCACCTGTCGAGAGATAGGTACCATATTTCCATATTTTGGCACCATATTTTCCAAGGCAAAACCACAACACCTGGTCTGACAACATGAACACACTTAAATGCAGAAGACAGACTAGTCTCCAGAATACAATAAGCACTCATTAAACATTTATTGTCTATGCATTCATATGCTCACTGATTGATTTAACAATCACTGAAAGCCTACTATGCAGAAACAGACAGCAGGTACTCAATAAAGAACAAAGGATGAACTCTCAGAGACTTCAGAAGCTTCCCTCCCTGTAGCCAGTAACAGATGACTCTGATACCTGTCTCCCATCTCTGTGGTCCACTCTGATTTCAGCCACATACCTCACCTTCCATGGCATGCCAACACTGAAGGAGCTGCCTGGTCTGCGCACAAGCACAGCCTACAAGTATCAGGGTGTCAGTGTACCCAGGGACAACCCTCTACCAATGGGCTACAGGGGCTGGGAAATAAATGCTCCAACCTCTTGTCCTTCAGAAGCATAATTCTAGGGGCATAGTTTACTCTGCTTCTTGGGACATCCCATTGTGATCAAGCACCTATTACCTAAGCAGTGGCTTTGATAATGCATCATTGTCTTAGTTTTTCTTCCTTATCTGTTCTCACTCTCCTCACTTCCTGCTTCCTGGGATCATGCCCACATAAACTACCCACATCCAAATCCCTGTGGAAGGTCTACTGTCAGGAGAAGTTCCAAACTGAGACAGATTCCAATAGAAATTGCCATTTCAGTGTCCATGAGAAACTGAAAACAGAAACTTTAGAAACTCTTCCAGTTCTGTTGCCTATGAAGACCATTTGTATAGAGTTACACATAGTAAGTGCTAAATACATATCTGGTGAATTAAATCCAAGTAAAATTCCAGTTTCTTCACTACAGTAAAAAGCAGGTAAAGTATGTGGCTTCCCAAATCATTGGTTTTGTCACACCATTCCCTCAAGTTCTTGGAGTTCAATTTGGCTCTTTTTCCCAGCATTGGCCCAGAATGTTAGAACATATCTATCAATATATTAAATGTCACTTAAACTTGCTAAAATGATCCCAGAACAGTAAAGAAAGAAAAAAAAAAGCTTCTGATTTAAACATACTCAGCTATCCATTAGCATGACAAAGTCTGCATTTTATTTAGACATTGCCATTAATAATGAAATGATGTATGATTTCCACTCCTGCAGCTCTTCCTTCCTTGCACAATCAATTATACATTTAAGAAAATACTTAGTGGATAGAAGGCTTCTCTAATTAACATCACTTGAGAGGGCCTGTAAGATTCTTAAAACTGGAAAAGATCTGTCAGATACAGAGTGTGATAGAGGAAAAAATCCACTCAAAATGTTTGGGTCTTGATTAGAAAAACATAAACCTTCACATTCTGAACTGCTAAATAAGGAAAAGTCACATAGGCATACATTTTTTAAACCAGTAAAGACTGAGGTGAACTAAAGATTCTGCAGAGTATAAATTTTTTCCCTCTTTGTTCCAGCTAAGATGCCAGGACAAACTTGAAATTAGATCTTTTGGGTGAGACTCAGCCCTAGAATTGCTGTCCCCTTAGACAAAGCAGTCTTCTCTGTCAAAATCATTGAGGATTTAAGACAGTTCTTGGGAATTCTGGAAATTTTCCAAAGTGAGAATCAAACAGTGAGCATTAAGATTTCCCAGAAGGCAAAACTAGGATGGTTTTTCTCACTAAAATTATTACATATCACATCCTGTTGTCAGGAGGGATGCGTATCTTGGGATAATTTCCAGTACGAATTTGCATCGTGGTTGTCCTGCAAAACAACTCTCTCCAACACACCACAGCAGATTCATTCAATTTGGCAGGTCCTAACGCTTTCTCTTTCTCTCCCTCTAGAGGCAGAAAATGAGGCTTGATTTCAAGGCTTATTAGGAACAAAACTTGGGATGAGCCACTCCACGAGCAACAGAAAGCCGGCCTTGACAGAAGGCAAGGAGTGTGCGGAGAAAGTTGCACACAGAAAAAATGGGGGACAGTGGCAAAAACGGGGGGTCAGGAGATAAGGTGATGTGCAGAGTACTGACTCTCTCCCCTCACCCTCCTCTGTCTCCGCCTCCTTCTCCTGCATACTCCATACCCTCTTCCTCTCTCCTACTTTCTCAGTCATTTCTCTCTCCCTCCACTCCCCTCCCTTTCTCTCTCCCTCTCCTCTCCCTCCTGCCCTCCTGCCCTCCTTTCCTGCCTCCATCGCTCTCTTCCTTGTCTGTCTCCCTGTGTCTCTCCTTCTAACCCCTGTTCTGTCTCCTGCCTTCTACCCGCCACGTTGACCTTCTGCTTCTGGAACTTGTCCCCACCGCCCTGCCAGGTCAACTCCTGCAACAGGAGCAATCAGTGAGCTTCTAGAATGGGCTCTGCACACTGTATGGGTGTGACAGCCATGTCACGAGAGACAGCAGATATCCCAGGGGCTTCTCTCTGGAGCCCCTCAGCCCCAGGGCCCCTCAGTCACAGCTCTCAGACCTTGGGTCACCTGCGGCGAAAGAACTTTCTCCCCATATCTCGTAAGCGATTTTTAAATACTGTGGATACACAAACTTCTAGCAATTGACGGCCTCCTTTCTTCCTGCTAGCTCACCCCGCTGTGGGCCAAGAGCCCTCCTGCCAGACCCAGAACCCATCTCAGAAGGAAACTTAGAAACTCCGTTGCAAGAAAGAAGTTTCTCCTGGGAAAAGGGAGAGGGGACAAAGCTGGGCGCCTATGTGCTTTTTAATTTCACATTCTGGCGAAAGAAAACCTCAGGTCTGACTTTAGAGCCTTTGACACATAATTGGTAGCCAATTTTCCTAAGTGGTGAGTCAATTTTCTGCTTGTGAAATGTAACTTTACCCTGGTGCACACCAGGCCCCAGGGTTTTCAATGTGGCTTAACAGCAATTATATGAATGTTAGGAAGGGGGGAAGTGTTAAAGTCCCTACATTTACATTTTTCATGTTTTTACCTCTTAAAGGGATAGGAGACATCTCCTAACCAACCAACCCATGAGCTCCCCCCACCCCACCCCCCGCAAGGCAGACACAGGATATCCTGAGAAAGAAAACCATTTTAAAGTCACACCACAAAGGGTCTATATATTTTTTTTAATTCTCTGCAGTACGCAGACAAGCAGTGAGATGGAATGGGTAGGCGCATAACAGGAGGGGTCAGGGCATCATGCGTGCGCCCAGTTCCTCTGGCGCTATTTTCTTTGCTCCCACCCTCCGGGGCTCCTCCCCCGCCCCAAACAAATGCCCCCCGGTGGGCAGGCGGCCGCTGGGCCCCGCGGCAGGCCGCGCCCCCCCCGCAGCCCCAGGCGGCCGGCGGCTCCCGTCCACATGTGCGACTCATGTTTCGGCTTTCACTGGCGACAAACTGGAGCCGGGGCCTTTCCGTTTAGGAGGAACTCGCTCTGTGTCGCTAACAACAACACAAACACCGGCGGCCCCTGCTCTGTGCTTCGCTGCCCACAGTGCGCTCGGCACCAGACTGGATTTATAGCAAGGAGCCCCGACTGTAAGAAGTAATTCATGAGTCCCCACAATGCCACTACTGAGAGGCATCGAGAGGGGGGAAGAAACATCCGCGGGTTCGCTCAGTGGGCTTCCAGCCCAGCCCGCTGTGCGGTTCTGTAGTCCCAAGCAGCCCAGCACGTGCACAGCTTGTCCTCATTCACTTTGTTTTAATTTTTTTTCTCTAGAAAGGGGGAAAATAATGTCCACCACCTCCCCTTTGGCATAACTTGTTAAAAAACCTGGCAGGCTCAAAATACGTTCCTTGGGCATTAGTTGCAATACAAAGGTCCTACTACATACATATGTTTACACAAAACCTACATGGCATCGCACACACACACACACACACGCTCATAATACACTCACATGCAAAAAAATCCTATCACTATGAACTTTCTTGGAAGATTTAGTTATGTTTGTTTCAGAAAGACATAATAATTTTAATAAATCTGACTTAGGAAGCATCTATCATGAATGACTTTGGAAAGATGGGAAAGAAAACGAAGTAATTGATGTTAAAAATCATTTAGCAAGGGGAAAAATATGCAATGTAAAAATTCCACCAAAAAAGAAGAAATTGAAAGTCACGTAGACAAAGATTTATTGCTTCACAGCCCCCCAAAAAGCTCTTAACTATCCTGAGGCAAAGAGAAAATATTGCACATGAAAGCTACCCTTTGGACAATCACACCGAATTCCAAATGATATCGGGAAAAAAAAAAAACCCACAGCAAAAAATATACACATGAAACTTTGTATTAAAAGTAGGTTTGTCAGGTCTCATGAATACCTCCTGGTCTGCGGTTACAAGGTTTGGTGTTGAGTCTTTTCGGCAGATCAGTCTGGGGCTTCTCTAACTCTGAGCCACAGCCTGTCAAGATGATCCTCTCCAACACCAGCCTTTTAAATCCCACATCTTTGGTTTCCCCCTCACTCTCAGCTTAATTGTCTCCAAGTTCCTGACTCTGTCAGCCATTCCAAGCTGGAATTAAAAGATGGACAGATCCTTTACCCTGAGAATTTGGAGCTGCGAACCTTCTTCGGGAGAGGCCCGGGGAGGGATAATTGTTTCAGTGAGGCTCACTGCCTCTTCAGTGGCCCATGAGACCCTGCTGAGTGCGGCAGCGTACCTTTGGCAGTAACCCAGGGCAGGTTCAGGAAACCGTTTCGTGTTCCTGCCCTTAGCCTTGTGTCAGTGAAGCCTGGCACATCTTTTTTGTGGTTGTAATTTAAATGAGACAACCAACTGCACAGCTGTGTCGGTCAAATTATGCAGGGCCATGTGGCCTTTCTTCCATCTTTAAAAAGTCCAGGGCACCTCTGACCATGTTTGAGAAGAACCCAAGGGAGCAATGACCAACAAAAGGAATAGTGATTATGCCAGCAAAGGATGGAAATTTGCCTAAATGAATATATTAAAGGCTGCACTCAAAAAAATGGAAATGTTAGTTTTTAATAGAGGCAGAATTGTGTCATGATTAAGACCCTGATCTTTGGGGTCTGACACAGCAGGGCTGGCGTCCCAGCTCCCACACTTAATAGCTGTGGTGACCTTGGGCAAGTTATTCAACCTCTCAGAGTCCCTGTTTCCTCATCTATAAAATGGGAGGAAATAAGAATACTCCCCACATAGAGTTATTGTTAGGGATTAAAGAAAGAATATTTAGCAAATATATACAGCTTAATAAATGTTAGCTATTATTATCATCGTCACCAATAGCAATTACAAAAAGCACACAGAATGTGTAAAAGTCAATGCCAGTCACCATGCCACCAGTCATGTGCACCTCAGGAAAAGACTAGTTTTACTCAGCCTCCAGCTGAGTATTTTACATATTTTATATATTACATATTACAGAACTATGTCTATGTCCTTACCAAGCTGTAAATAAGACTGATATGATTGAAGTTTCTGTAACTCAAATTTAATTTTATTCTGTTTATACTGCATCAAGTGTTTTAACATCTCTCTCTCTTTCACACACACACACACACACACACACACACACACCAGACACAGGAATATGACTATAAGCATATACACGGATGCATACTACACCAATACAAGCCAGCAGATATGCGGACAGAAAATCAGTGCACATACCCCAGAATGAAAGGAACATAATTATCAACTTTATTTTGACAACTCTATTCAATGATACTCAGTTATGAATTGAATGGCAAAAGTAAACTCTTTGAAATACTGAAAGCATGACCCATTGTGTCTTTGCTCCTAAGAGCCCTTTAAAAGCTGGGGTTAAATTATAATCAGATGGCAAAGGATAAGGCCCTCACCTCAGGGCACTTCTTTGGGATAAATGACCAGTTCTCATCCATGTTGTAAGGGATTGGTGGCCCAAAGCTCCATGGGGCCAGTGACCCCTTGCTGGTCATTAATCGTTACCAAATTCCCTGGAACCAAGGTCATTATCGCTAATATAAACTTAAATAAAAATTCCAGAGACATATGGATTTCTTTTAATAGTCTTATTTCTTTTGGTTTTTATGGGGCATTACTATAGAATTAATGTTCAATACATTAGCTCCGTAGTTGGTTTGTCTTAACACTTGATCTTGCTTAAAGTAAAGGTTTATTGGACATAAAATAAGAAATGAAGGAAAGAAACTGAAAAACAGGAAATCCTGAGAGGGCCTATTCTGTACCTGGAATTCTCAGAAAGTCATTATCAGTGGACTCACAAGTTTGTTTCCTTGGTAATCTGTCAAAATATTATAATGTTTGCATATAAGGGTTCAAAATTTTCAAATTTTAATATATGCACATGTAGATATATATCTACATATTCTACATACATAAAATCCTGGACAAAGTTTTATTTCTTGGTCTCTCGTCTCTACCAATTAACAAAAGAAAAAATGTTTTTGAGATTTTGTGAGATTCAAATTTCTTTAAGCTAAAGAGATAGACACTGTATTCCCACACACAAGCACAAGCCCAGTATTCTAGCAAAGCATATAATCTCATAGCTTTATTCTAAACATACTCAGTTATTTGGTCTTAAAGGGAATTATCCACCCCAAAAGTACAGCTATGAAGTAATATCTGCTGGAAATTACCAATTATTTAATAAGTATGTGCTATGTGCAACTCAGTGTATATCTTCATACATCAACAGTTAGGCTGCTCCTTTTGGAATAGGCTAAACCAGAAAATCTGGTTAGATGCACTGGGGTGTCACAGAGGTAGTCTCTTCTGATGGCCTTATAGGGTTACTGTCTCTCGTAGATGAATGTGCCTGCCCACGTGCCTCATAGTTTACAAACCTACAATTTTCTTTGCTAGCTCCCTTTCCCATCTTGCCTGAGTTATGCTTACCAATAAATGTAAATACACCAATTCAATTAGCCTTGTAAGGTACATCATCTAATGACCTCCCCCAATTGCCCTCTGCCTTAAAGTGGCTTTGCCCTTTTATTACCTTGCTGATACCTGGGACAAAGTAATGAAGGAAAAGTGAAAGGTGGTTGAGAATATTGCTGGTTGTTCAATTCTAACTGTGAGGCTGCTATTTACTGAATAGTACACCTGCTGCCCAAGTAAATGTTTAAGAATAAGCTACTGTCCAATGTTAGATATAAGAGGTGACTAGATTTACAGGAGTATAGAGCGTGAAAATCATTGACAGAGAGGGAACCTTAAAGATCCTAAGCATCCAATTCTATCATTTTATAAATGGGGAAACTGAAACCAAGACAAGTTAAGAGACTCGCCGAGGAGGCTCATGTATCTAAATAATGGCGAAGGCGGTATTAAAAACCAGGTCTCCTGTGTCCTAGTTCAGCATTCTATACCAGGTTGCTTCTCATTTTCATCACAAATGAAAAATCCAACTTCAGCTCAAGTGATTTAACTTATCAGACCTATCATAGAACCAAAGCATGCTCACTCCTTAACAGAAGGATATTCTCAAATTTGGGTTTGTAATGAAGGTAATAATATCTTGAAGATTAAGAATTAACATAGTAGGACATTATCCTAAGCTGAATCTGATTCATAATGAGTTACTTCATGAAAAGGAGGGAGGGAACCAGGTGATATAGGAGAAAGATGTGACTCAATGGAATTGGTGGTGATTTGGAAAAGAAAAGGGGATATTCCATACCAAATGTTCTTTCCTTAATGAGTGAGGGACCCAGAAATGACACATGATACCTCTAGGGCAGTCCCCACTCAAGAATAGGGGCTACATTTTATGTTACACAGTAGATGCTTCCCAAATATTTAGTGAATAAATATCATGTCGGTTCATCTATTCTACTTGAGGTCAGTGAAATCAATGGATGTCTGTCTCTATCACCTCTGTCAATGAAAACAATGGCTCCGAAACAAGAGCATATCCCACCATGAAACAATTTTTATAGGTTTAGCAGAACTATTTTTTCTGGGTTCCAACATCCAAACATTTGGGAGCACAAGGGAATTCGGTTTGTCGAATGGTTTGTGCTGATGCGAGAGAGAAAAGAGAAGGAAAGAAGATACATGAACTTAAAATTTCATCTTTTTTACACTAGGCATTTGCCCTCAACAACCAAATAGTGGAGGCAGGAGAAAAAGACACAGCACTTAGGTAAGTGACAGTCAGTCACACATTTGAACAAAGATGGAAAGCTAAAGTTTCTACAAGCCAGCCAAATCGTTTTAGGCAGGCCAGATAAGCCTATAACCTAGAGGCTGCTTCCTTCTATCTCCCACAACCTCAAAAAGTATGGAAGCTGCTTATTATCCACTCCAGCCTCCCTTGTGAATGCCCCTTTGCTTTTCGGAATCCCTCTCCTGAGGTTCACTGGAGACTATGCCAGGGACTACCAATTTCTCTCAGCACCATGCCCATGACTTCTGCCCATCCTTGGCAGTTCAAAAGGTATGACAAACCTTCTCAGGCAACATGGGACACAAAGGCAGTTCTGAGTAGAGGGAAGTTCAATGTACTTTTCCCCCCTTCCACTACGATTTCTTCAGAATTTGATCTTACAACAATACCTCATTTCCTTTATTATTATTTCTGGAAAGGACAGTTTGTTGAATTTGTTTAGGTTTAAACATAAGATAATTTTTAAATTTAGGACTCACTTTGAAAATTGCCAATTTCAATATTTATATATGTCAGTGCCTTCTAGGGATAGATAATAATCAGAGACAACTGCTCATGATGAGATGTCTAGAATAGAAGAACTTTTATAAAATTCCTACTGAAAGATGACTATTGATGAAATATTCTGACAAATATAAACAACAATTGCAATTTTGTGCAGTGTTATGACATAGCATAAATAAGCACAGTTGCAAATGAATGAAATATGTAAGCTCTAAAAATAAAGTAATATTTTATGAAGGGGACATTCTGTAGCTTCCCATTCCCCAGGACTGTTATAATTTCTTAGAAGTCATTTAACATATGCTTCTTGTATGTTCGGTGTACCATTCTGGGTGTTGTTAGAGATGCAGAGTTCATGGGTTTCCCTAGACTCAAATCCAGAAAATACAAGTTCTAGCCTCCCCTGAGACTGATCTCACACAAGGTGAAATGAAGAGCAAAGCAGGACCCAGATGGCCAGAGTAGTAGCAGAAAAGCCACTGGAATCAGAGCCAGGGACTTGGCTCATGGTCCTGGCTCTGAGGCTAATTAAATCTCTGGGCAATGTTACTGAGCTTCTGCTGGCCTCACCTTTATCATCTGTAAAATGAAGAGAATAGACTGTAATCTCTGAGAGTCTCTTCAGTTCAAAGGGAAACTTGGTCATTCCTACAAGAACTTAGATTCTTCTGAAAATCTTCCCTTGAGATCTGGCTAGGTTATTACCTTTATGAAACTAAACTATTCGTTCTCCATATCTGTGAAACGGGTGCAAAAACCCCTACCTACTTCACAGTGCTATCATGGGAAGTAAAGCAATATAGGTCAAAGAGCTCTCTACCTGCCAAAAAGAGCCAAACACTGTAAAATCTTTATTTCATTCCCTCAAAGAGGTAGATGAGTGATTGAATTAAAGCGTTAGCTTCCCCAAAGTAATGTATGTCTTTAGGAAAGATCAAAGGCTCTAAGCTAAAGGTATGAGACTCTAACAGGAGAATTCCAAGCACCAAAGAGGCTTGGGTGGAAAAACTTTATCTGCATTCTTAAAAGATGCATTCTTAAAAGCTCTGCAAATATTCCTTATTGTTTTTAAACCCAACTGTTTAATCAAACCCTAAGGAGACTTTTCTGGTGGAACTCAAACTTGCCCTAGCTACAAATATCTAAGTGGGGAGAAGAGAGGATCAGTCAGTAAGCAAACGTTCCGTTAATGAATAAAGATTCCACATTTCACCCCTGAAAACTCTCATGTTGTTTTAGAGCCACCAGCAGAAGCACAAAGCTAACTTAATAAACCATGGGATGTGAAAAATTCACGGTGATGGGGCATACCAGAGAAGTCCCCTGCTAAAGGGGGTGCGTGGGAAGTTCACAGTCCACCCGCTGCCCTGTCTCAAAACCAGACAGATGAAGCTGTCTGCTAGAAAATCGAGATTCCCTTTCACTTTTCCACAATTGCAAAGTTGTTTGTGGGAGGCCCCCGGAATCATTTATAACTGAAAGAACAAGAGAAGCCACCTTCAAACTCCAGTTTCAATAGGCCTGAAATCCTTCTGGAAACCTAAAGCGACTGCACCATTTGGTATCCCCAGAGAATATGAGCAACAGATAAAACTCATCCAGGCCAGTGGAAAGAAGGGTCATGGCAGAGCTTGGACTAACCTCTTAGTAACATTCAGTCACTGCCACGACCTTCCCTTCTCCATCATTTCCGTGTACCATAGAGCTTGAATTCATAATCCATAACCCTGTTTTAAATCCCCACCTCTAAACAAGACTGTAAGAAATACTGACCTGTTTGTGTCAAAAACCTTCCAAACGGTTACAGGGAAAGCACTGAGGGAGAGTTCTTTCCCCCACAATCAGGAGGCTGCATACCTGGTTTATAGGAGTTGCTAGTTCTCATGACCTCCCAATCCCCAGGGAACAGTCTAGAGGCATGGCTACTCCTACCAGGGTAAGCGCTGGTTTCAGTTGGACCTCCCCACACAACTTACTCCTAATTTCTTCAATAGCTCGGTGGGGACTGAAGCCCAGCAAGTCCTCATAGGTATGCAAACAAGAGCTTGCTACAACTTCTATTTGTGGGAAACTGAGGAATACCCAGGCAGTCTACTCTGAGCAGCAGACAGAAATACAAAGACTTATAATGTGGCACAGTTTCCTGATATTCAGAATACCAAATTTCCATGATTTATCAAAGAATCAGACCTAATTCTGCCCTTATTATCTCGGGTATGTCATGATTAATGTTGCAGAAACATTTTTAAGCCACTGTCTATCAGTAATTTGATGAAAGAAAAATCTAACATCTCACAATGTTGAAAGCACCATGATTTGAAAGAAACTACTATTAGTAAACTAAACTGCACTCTAAATAAAGAAAATTACTGCTGTTAAGACATACTGTTCTGAGAATTATCAGGAAGAGAACCAAAATGCTAACACTGCCATATATAAGAAATTATTCAAGTATGCATTTGAGCAATTCTCCATTTTAATTTAACCCTTTGAAACATTAATCAAACTGTGGCTAATTATAGGAATTAAGGAATTAAACGATGGAATCTTCTAAAAGATATTATTTAAAAGGCAGTTTATACAATTACTTGTATAGATGTTTGCTTTAAAGAGGAAAACAGTTCTACTGTAATGAAAAGGGTCTTAGAAAATTAAATTAACAAGGGGGGACCAGGCTGATATGAAACTAAATTAGCATCAAATGCAAATTACAGGGTACTTAATGGTAGAAACAGGTGCAGAGAAGAACCCTAAATGAGATAAATGAATAAAACATCCCTCTCCACAAATGTGGAAGCTGACACAAAGTCAATGATATGAATAATTCAGCAGCCTCCACACTGCTGTTGAGGTCAGCCTGCCTTGACCTTTGAAACAGGAAGTAAAATTCAGTTCAAATTTGAGTGACTGGAAATATAACAGTTATTTGTTTTTTATATTAAAAAACCCACAGAATTTTCCTTAAATACAGATATAGGAAATATACAATAGAACTACAGTTTGAACTAAAGAGACATTACATAATCAGAGTACTTGGTAAGCAAACAAACAAAAAATCGTTAGACAGGATTTTACCCAAACCACGCTTCAATACAGAAATTTTAAAAACAAGTAAAAACATATATACCAGGGCTCAGTTTACTGTTCACACTCACTGTGAGAATAAATATCTAAGTTTTTCCCATTTCTTCCAATAATTTTGTTGTGCTGATGTCAATGTAAAAATATTTTTAATTAGCCATGTATTTTATTAACAGAAAATAATCTCTCACATTTGTAAGACAAAATTTTGTTAAAGTTGATTTTTAAAAATCTTTATGAAGCTGCTCTTTTTTTCATCCTCCAAACCCTGATTTAACAAATGTTGCCGCCTTCAAATTAGTTTATCTTACAAAAATGCAACCCGAGACTAAAAACAAATCATTCTCATAACTGGATATCTACTGTGATTTTATGTCTTTTACGCTTTTTTTGTTCTTTGCATGCTTCAAAAGTATTTTGTACAGTCAACTAGTGAAAGTACTTTCCTCATTTCAAATTGAATTTGGTGCTGCTAGAGATTAACATGGTATGACAACAAACCAATTTCTACAAGCTAGAAAGACAGCAAAATATATATGGTATATCACCCTCATTCTTATTTTACAGGATGGCATAAAAGATGTTTGATAATAGCGGTTATCTCTGCCCTCCAATTGGTTCTATTAATGGGACCCACAACTTGGCTATCTACCCTTCATCTATCTACTGTGCTTGTCACATAAAAGATTATGTTGAAAGATGAGCTTAATTTTATTTTCTAGATTTAGAGAGGGCTAGAGCCACACACACACGCACATACACACACACACACACACACACACACACACACACCAGCGATCTATGAGAGCGCAGTGGTAAATTCGATCTACAATATAATTACCATAGGAAGAAGTTTGAGATGTGCTTTTTCTAATTCCACGTGTTCAGCAGAAGCAAACTTAAAGATGCAGGGTGTGGTTTTTTTTTCATTATTATTATTATTATCATATCAGCAAAATCACTCCTCACTCGACATTTAATAAAGGGTGATAGACCAAACATTGCTGATTTGGGGCTTGGCGTAATGACCGACCTGAGTGAAGGTTTGTGTACAAAGTGGCTCCCCATTAAATAAGGGCTCTGTGGAACCAGCTGGTTCTCATTTTGAAACAACCGGTTTCTCTATCCCCAAGTGCTAAAGAAAATAATCCCTGCAATCTATGACTACACACTTTCACAGAGGCAGCAATGAGAATTTGATTGTGGAGATAATTAAAGTCATTCCTGGAACTTCCATGAAAAAAGGGGAGGGGGGTGGGAAGAGGTAGGTCGAAAGAAAGAATAGTCCATGATAGTGTTTAAAATTAAACTATGACAAATCATTCGGAGTGGAGAAGAGAGAGAAGGAACCCCCGCCCTTCACAGAATTCAGTTGAACTGGCTCTATTTTCTTCTCTACTTGGCTGTTCCAGGGGGAGGCCCGAGATGCCATTAGTCAGGAGCACAGCCCCCAGTGTCCGGCTTGGACACAAGAATCGAAACACACCCCGAGAAACTCCCTATCACTGATGACACAACCTGATGAGATTTTTTTTTCTAAGTTTCAACCTTAAATAAGATAGCCACAGAGGAATCCATTTGGATTCTTCAAAAGTCATCCCGGGTTGATCTGAGACTGTTTCGACATTAAAAAAGAAGAACAGGAAGAAGAAGAAATCAGACATTTCAAGGATTCCTCTCTATCTTGAGGAGAGCTTGTTTTTTGTTTTCATTTTGTTTTGTTCTGTTTAATGCTGTGCTGTTCAAGAAGAACCCATGCTCACATAGCTTGAATGACATCCGGCTGAACCTACACTCCCCACATGCCTGTGGATTTCATGGGCTTCGGAGGGGGCGAGGGGCAACTAAAATACGATTAATCTGTCTGTCTGCACTATCTGCCTCTAACAGGAAGGAGAGATGGGCTCAATGAGAACGACTGGGGGCCTCTCAATTAACCTGATTAGTTCAGCACATTGCTCTCATGAATAGCACCTTATCTTGAAAATAGGGGAGAACTTCCTCCAGTAGATGCAGGAGCCCCCTAAAGCCACAACGATGCGGCCTATCAGATATGAGTGGCCTCTGCTTCTCTTCCCTCTTCCCAGCTAGCAAGTCAGAGAGACCAGCAGACGTGCTGCCTGATTGGATTTTGTGTCCTAAGGACAGGAGGCAAGCTCCCTTCTGCCCAGGTGGCCTTGGAGAAGGCTGGGAAAAGGGATGCCCTGTGGGCAACTTCAAGCCCCTTCTTTCAGAGTCAACCAGGCACATGATGGGATTGAGGTGGGGGACAAGAGGGTTGGGGGAGGGAGAGAAAGGAAAGGGGGAGAGAAGAGAATTCATTAACCCTTCAGTCACTGGAGAAACATGTCAATTATACCTGCCTGGAAAAAAAAATGGTGAATTCTTAGGTCTTCTAACATTATATAAAACAAAGACACTGCTGAAACCTGTTACCCTAATACTGATTTCACATTTGACAGAATAATGGGAATCACAAAAGTTGCCATACAAAAATAAAGCTTTCCCCCCAAACCCTTTGAAATCTGCTTATTTGCAAAGGATGCTCTGTGTGTGTGTGTGTGTGTGTGTGTTTTAAACGCATGTTATCATGTGTAACAGACGTAGTAGTTAACAGAATATATTCTTGAAAATGTGCTTTGTGAGAATGTCAACAGCAGGGTTTTTCACTTATGTGTCTGCTCTGTGATTTACTTGATCAATTAAATAGTTAGGCAATGAGGGGATTTGCATGGTAATCGTGTGAAGATTAACATTTTTAAGTGTAACAAATTTAATATTTTATCTTACATTTTCTGTTTCTCATCATTCTTTAATGGTAGTGCATTTTCACTTTATTGTGTAGTTATAACAAGCCTGTCTTTATGCAGAGATGAGCCCACCAGCTTCAACAACTGCCTTTCTAGCTCCTTTCATCCTTCCCTTCACTTCACAAAAACATACCCCAAGAACTTAGCGCACAGCAGCGAGGCACGGAGCTGAGTGCTGGGGATACAGCAGACATCAACACATGGGCATCACTGCACTCTGGGGCTTGCAGTCTACCTCTTAAAGAGTTCACCTGCCTCAGCAATACGAGAGGGAACTAAAATTAGAATTTCATAGCTGGAAAGAATCTTAGAGATCTCTTCATTCTAGCCCTTATTTTAAAAATAACATCCATCTTCTAGTGAATAGATTTACGTGGCAGGTATTGTGCTAAGTACTCTCCATGTATTATCTGCTTATTCCTCCCCACAACCTATAAAGTTGGAACTAGTAGTTCCTCTTAGTCCAGTCTTACGGATGAAGAAACTGAGGCTTAGGAAAGTTAAATGACTGGCCCGCAGCCCCAAGGTAATACTGGCAGGGCTTGGATTTGATCCGAGGTGGTCTGACTCCAGAGCCAGTGGTCTTAACCAATGTGTGGACTGCTTTGGAGACTGCAGTAAAGCCCCGGAGTCTGCCCAAGTTCAACAGCACTGAGTAAAAGCGAAAAGGCAACTTTCGCCCAGGGACATTTTTTTCTCTGTATCATAATCCCCATTTAAATAGCAGTCTTCTATTTAAAAAAATCAATAAATTCTTTGTTTACACTTCACATTCCAAATTATTGGGGGGTTTTTCTTTCCAACTCTGAGGCACCGAGAGCCCCAGGAAGGCAGAAACTACATGTGTCCTCTTCTCTGTAGAGCCCCAACCCTGAAAAGCAGTGACTGGCACAGACTAGAGGCTCTATAAATATTTGTGGAAAGAAAAAAAAAATGAATGAATCCTCATCCAAGGAGACTGGGTTACCGTGATAAACTTCAGTAAGGTAATTTGGCTTGTAAGAAAGTCCCATGACAAGGTGTCTGTCTGGCTCAGTCGGAAGATCATGAGACTCTTTACCCGAGGGTTGCCTTTGAGCCCCGTTTGGGTGTAGAGATGACTTAAACAAATGAAATTTTTGAAAAGTCTCATGGCAATCATCACATTAAGAATAAAAATCCACACAGAATACGTGATGTTCAAAATTCAAGAGCTACCTGAATTCAAAGCACCTATTATGGGCCAAGCCCTATGATGGATATTTTAACCCTCACAAGTCTTCAAAATTGAAATGACTTTTCCTATTTTAAAGGTGAGAAAACTGAACCCCCTGAGGCTCAGGTATTGGTTAGTAGCAATGAGAGTATCTGATCCTCAGCTAATCTAAATCTATGCCTTTTCCATCATACTCTGCCTTGTCCCAGATTTCTCTTGGATAAGTGCCTGTTTGTTCCCAATAAAACACACAACGGTTTACTCATCAAAACAGATGAGGACATGAGAACTCAAATATTGGCCCAGAAACAGGTTCAACAATTTCCATGTATATTATTATTTTTTTAATCCCAAAAGTTAAGTGCCAGATCTACTAAGAAAAATTGTTTAGATACAAAGGTTTAAATTAATACATGGAAAGGATAAATTGTGGGTACCAAGAAACATAAGTGAGACTACATGAAATACTGAAAACAATTATTATTTTTTTTTTTTACTGGGCAATTGAGGAGGGAAAAAAAATCAGGCTGAGAGCTACGAGATGGGGTTTCTAATCACTTGCTTTCTCACTAATTTCCTTAGGCTATGTGCCTCAGTTTACCCACTGTAAAATGGAGTTGATAGGTGCCCTCACATTTGTATGAAAAGAATTCTCTGAAATATACCATAAAGATCTCTGAAACTTTCAAGTACCATTCAAATGTACTGACTATGAAACTCATATAGGTCAAAGATGTTATTCGTATTGTGTTAAGGGGCTCATAGGCCAGGATTCAGATGCCGGTCTTTAAGAGAATATATGAATGGCCAGAATTGGACACTCCCACTCCTACAGCCACAGAAAGAAGGACTCTGTTTTTTAAAGATATTTTGAGATGTGCACCATTCATCTGAGATTGTCATTTGGCTTTAAGAAAACACCAAGTTTGTATAGAGAATCACAGGTTTTCAATACTGCTTGTAATAGTGTCACAGACAACCAACTATCTTTTCTAAGAACTTTCTAATAAACAGAAAAGAGATTTCTCATCTCTCATTTTTTATTTTTGTCTTTGTAAAGAGAGAGTGTGTGTGTGTGTGTGTGTGTGTGTGTGTGTGTGTGTGTGTGTGTGTAGGTGTGAGAGTAACCAAACCTGATGCAGGCCCAAAGTTCTTCAAACTTTCCATTTTGTGAGGAAACTTCAACCAATATTGCACCCAATACTACTAAAAATGGTGTTTTAAGACATTACTAACAGATCAGAATACTAATATAAGAGAAGCATATTAAAAATAGGAGAAAATTATTGTTCTGTTGAATAATAATAAATAAATTGCAAATAGCATGATTGCCTGATATTCAGATAAAGTGGGGGAGGGAGGAAAGCCTTAGTCAAATCATGGTTGCTCTGGAAAGATAGAGGAGAAAACGACATCTGACCATCAGAAAAGTTGTCAGCCTGAGAGGAGAGCACCGTCCCCTTCAGGCAGTGTATTCAGGACACTACAGGGACTGAGACCATAAGAAAAAGAAACAGGAAATATCATGGGACAAAACATCCCAACATTTCCCTTTGCTAACTTCCAATTCATTGATTAAGAAAGACAAGGAAAAGTTCTTTGAATACTAAAATGCCAGATCATGAGTGTTCACACCCATAGAGGGACTCTTCTGATCTGCTCACCCAACTCCCCACACACATAGTATCGATATTTCATCAATCAAGCAGCAAATGAGCAAAAAGTTCTTGAGGGGGGTCTTGATTTTGATTAAAGGGCATTTTTTTAACCTCTACAAACTTTACACGAACCAAAATCTGCGAATCTTGCTGAAACTCTATACGGTCTGTACAGTGACCACATCCAGCTTAAAAATGCGGTGTGCAATTTGATTATCATTTTCTCTTTTTTCCCTGCCTTGGCACTGAAAGTGTTAAAGAAAACAATAAAAGAACAAGTAAGTGTACAGGGTAGGATTTACTGGCATTTACTTTTAATCTATGGTCCTTCACTCTGTAGCTTATCGGGCCTCTGTCAGTCCTTTTTCCTCCTTTATACTTCATGAGGAGCCCCCCATGCTGCTACTGAGAGACAGAGCCCAAGTGTCTATAAGCTTTTTGTCAGGTAAAAAGAGAAGAAAAAGGAAAGGAACAAGAGGAAAAGCAAAGCTAAGAGGCATCTATTAGATGTCACTAGGCTTTTGTATTCATGTCAATGATTCAGGATTAGAGTATTTGAAATAATCTTATTGAGAGGAATCAAAAGGCCCACCGAGTGAGAGGCTGCTCCGTAGCATATGGCAAAGGCATGAACAATATCTTATTAAAGATGTGTTGGCCAACACTATTACTTTATATTATATTACAAACCTATTGTGCCTCAAACAGTTAGCGGGATGGTATAGTTACCGAGTGCCATTTTGGAGGTTATTGTGTGGGATCAAGCTATATAATTTGTCAGCTTGTCTAGCTAAGTCTTTCCAAAGTAGGGTTTGCAGGCAAGTGTGGAACTGAAACGAAGCACTTCACCTTCAAAAATAAAAATCCCCAAAGCACAGCGAAGACCACTCTGTTCCCACTGAAAGTGGAGTATATATTACACGGATGAAACGCCAGTGTCATTCTTTTCCCCAGAATCAGGTTCATTAAGTTTGCATCATTTACCATATGTGACCCCCACTACACCCCTCATTGAAAATATGCAGAGTTTTTTTCGGCTTGATTCCCCTCCCCATGAAGAACACATACACACGCGCGCGCGCGCACACACACACTCAGCTTCACACTTTAGCAGGATTAAGGCAATTAAAATTCTATTACAATAAGTACTGTAACGTTAAAACCTTCATTTGCTTCTGGACAAAGGCTTGAAACTGGAGAGTTTTTGAGGGAGATTTATCTTCATCTACCCACACCTTTAAAGGCAGTAAGCAACCCAAAACAAACCTGTACTGTTCACCATATTTCATTGATTGCAATTGGAGTATTTAGGTCACTTTTATATTGTCCAGGACAGGATATGGTTACACAGTTTACAAAAGAAAGGATAGGGCAAGGGAGAGGAAAGAATGAAGAATTAATAGTCTATTTCAAATAATGCCTCATGCAAATGAAAATGACTAAAGTACCATCTCTTGTTATCAAGGAAACTCTAAATGGAGTTTTTAAAATCTGGTCAATTTTTGTTAGAGAGTTGGCTCAGGTGCTGGCAATAGGGAGGAGTGAGGGGAATTTATCAATGGAGAGTTGCACTTGGGGAGGCGGCTCCTATTCTAAGTAACTTCTTTTAGAAAAGCAAAAGCATATTTAATATAGTGATATAGTCTCATCACAAACTGACTACACACAGTTGCTAGATGACACACAGGGAAGTTTGTGCTGCTTTTCTGTATTTTTCCAAAACTGTTACAAAAGCAAAGCTATGATGACATGGGATAAAAACCCATACCACGAGCAGACACCCGGGCCAGTCATACACGTACACTGCTGATTCTCTGAAGCTTCGTTAAATACATTTCTTGGAAGTTGCTGCCATTATTTCCTTTACAGGAAAACCACTGTTGTTCATTATACAGTGTCTGCAGTAGTATTATACCATGTAAAAGTACTTTGCATTATGATATATTGTCAGCGTATTTGAAATGCATTTTAATGTATCCTGGCTGTGTATTTGGGAACAGCTGATAGCAAATGGAATACAGACTGCTATTAGCTTATTGTATTCGTTATTTTCTTATCATGGTAGCAAACTGCACACAAATGTACAGAGCTCATCTCATATTCAGAATGGTATTATCTGATATGTGATAAAATTTAGAATGATACTCTCTCACATAAGCCTCATCACTAATAATCACATAGGAATTCCCACTGAGAAAACAAATGTTTAAATACACTAGGGTTAATAAACAACCATAAATTCACGCTCAACGTCGACGCTGGCTTTTCACTTTTGGAAAAATGCAAACCACTCAATCCAACCAAGAAGACAGCAATTATCCTGCCTGGGGCAATTTTAAAGGGTGAATTCCTCTTCCTTTTATTTTTACTGAGTATCCAAGGTTAGGAAATCAGATGATATAAAGGCTTATCAGAACTCCAAGATATGCATTTGTACCTCTGGTTGGTTATTCACACTCCAGACAGCAGTTTGTGTATCTTACAGTGTGATTATTTATGTGGTTGGCCCTTCTAAAAACTTGGGAGAAGGACCAAAATCATAAGAGTTGAAAGATCAATGAAATGAAACTGACAAAAAGCCTCATTTGCAACTTTAATTAAAGTATATGTTATGTTCATGTAGCTGAGGACTTTATTATATGCCCCAGAGTACTCTATGGTAATTCCAAAATTTTACCATTATCTTCCTGTTATACAGATGGACATCTATCTTATATAAATACATTGAGCCACTTTAATCAGGATGTTAGATGTTGATAAGACAACACTGCACTTTTCTAAAAAGTTCAGTCACAGCATCACAGAATTTGTGACTTTTAGTTGAAGAATGGATTTTAAATAAAATTTTTTTTCTGAAAACCCCTTACCTGGTTAAGCTGTTCATATGATGTATGACATGTAAATTTCAACAGGTAAAATGCACATTCTATTATTTTTACTCCTGAACATTCTCTATCAGACAATAATCATAAAGCAAACCCAACTTGTGTTACCTAAGTGAAAGTGATCTAGATATGGAAAATCTTTAGACAATATTGGAAAAGACAGATACAGGCTTTTTTTTTTTTTTCTTTTTGGGACACCCTCGGGTAAGTGCGGCCTGAAGAACAGTAATTCTAAACAAGCTAGGTTTTTCATGTTATAAAATTCATGTGTTTTTTTAAATGTTGTATCACAAGGCTTTCATCTCAAACACAGATACAGGGATCTTAAAAATGGAAAAGAAAGGCAAATCTATTAAAGTTATAATAAGCAAATCCAAAATTTTTAGAGGTGTACTAGTCAACAGGCTTAAAAATCCATGTCTTTTTGAGTGAAGAACTCAAAACTTGCATGTTACTCAAGCCGTATCTTATCTCAAAAGAACTATGCCTAAATTCACAAGAGACAGGAAGACATAATTTGAAGGAGAATTTCACCCTTTATTATTTCTATTTCTTAAAAGAGAAAATTCCACTTGTTAACTGCTCAGTATCCACAGTGCAAGGACATGAAGAACTGGGGACTTCTTTTCTCCCTTAGTCTATTTCATCAATCACACTGATCCTAAATTGAAAAACCAAACAAACAAATATTGAGCTGTACCCTACCCTGCCTTACCGGAAATGAGCAAAACAAATCTGGCCAGAAACTCTGGGGCTCTATGTAAAAGGAATCCTATAGTATAATTTGGAGAGAGAAATGTTTCTGTAAGACCATCTGTATTCATCCATGTCATTGCTCAAAGATAGTTTAGTGAATCAAGGATAGGAAAATAAAGAGTTTCGTGAAGCAAATCAAGAATGGATGGTAATCCTAACTAGATATGGAATAAGAGTCTGCACACTTCAGATATTCAGTCCAAGTATTTATAAAGAAGTTTCTACATAGAAAATGGAGGATTTTTCTTTTAGATTCAGAAAAACTGGGTTCCCAATTCAGACTACCCTATGTGACTTTTGTCATTATCATCTTTTCTGATTCTTACAAAGTAAACCTAATTAAGAACCTCCCTCATTAGTCTTCCAGAAAAATTAGCACAGCTTATGCTAATTACTCCTGCAAAATTTAATAAACTCGTTGAAATGGGAATAGTCTAATGAGGTTTTATTTATTGAACTAAGATAACTCCAAGGAAAAAGGTTAGGACACAAGGATATGCAATGTAGTAATAAAACTACAATTTATTCAATTTCTAAACATGAATTTTATTGCAAACCTTTTAAATTCAAATATGAGTTACTATGCAAATATGTTAAATCAATCTCCACCTTAATTTAATAACAGCAAGTCAGTTTTTACTTTTTAACAATAATTACCACACATAGCCGTTTACCTCAATGATAATGAAATTTGCTGTTATTAGTTCCTGGTCATCAGTTATTAAACATAATGCTTTTGACTTTTTCCATGTCTACACAGCCCGAATATCTGGATCATTGGGCACAGCCTGGTCTTTATAATTCTTAATCAAGCCATTTGGCATTGGGCAGAAATACAACCTAGCAGTCAACTCCACATGCATACCTTCTACATTTACAGAAATTGTCCTCTCAACTTTTCTAAAGTGACTTGACAAATTGTCACAAATGTAGAAAGAATTTAGGTCATATTTTTCTTACTTGGTTGCATGCTATGATGAAAAAAGGAAGTAGAAACCCATTTTCTAAATCACGATACACAACTGCTGATTTTGTTAATTCCACTTTTCTGATGGAATATGCCAAGCTGATGTCCCCAAGTCACTGGCAGCAAATAATACAGCCAAAATTTAACACAGAAATAGCTTACCCTGCACCACTGCCGTATGACCAGAAAACCTCTTCTATCTATCCTATAAATAGTTTTCCTGAATAACCACTGCTAAAAGTCTTTTGACTGATAAAAATAGCAGTGTTCTTCCAAAATCCGAAGGACAAGCAAAGGGAGCTAAAAATTATTGGTGCTCAAAAGGTGACTTCGTGTTAAAACTATGCTAAATCCTAACACAGTGATTGCCTGTACCTTCAGCTCTATAATTGCATATTGTATGCATCTTGTAAAAAACAGTTACTGTTGCTACTGAATGCAGGCCCCATAACCTATTTTTGCAAAATATGCAGAGATCCACATCCATAAATCTGAGAGCAAATCAAACCCTAAGCACGTAACGCAGATATTATGCAATCGGTAATATAGAATCAAATTGGAAACTATGAAATTCAAACACAGTTGCCATCATTTTTTTTTCCTTTGCAGCAATTTCATGGAATTGAAAAATCTTTTCTATTTTGCCCTTCCTTGTATAAGTTCTTTTCTTGTTTTTATTTTCTTCTCTCTTTGTTAAAAATGAAAGTTTCACCTATCAGCATAGACAGGACTGGAGCTTTTAAAACCTTTGGCAGACTCAAGGACGAATAAATTCTGAAAACTCAGATGCAAATAAAAATAGCTAAATGGGGTTTTGCATATCAGCTGGCATCACTGCTTGAAAAGACAGTTCATGGGAGACAGTGGCAATCGCCAGCAAATAAACATATGTTGAGATTTTTGCAGATACGCTGGGTTTCAGTCATTTTTAAAATACTCCTCTCTTAAGGGACCAACATTGGCTACACACTGTTTTCTACTTTGTCAAATCAAAAAAGAAAAAAGAATGAAAAGGATAAATGTCATGAGCAATATCTCTGAAGCCACCAACAGTATAAAGTGCATACTTATTTTGCCTAAATTGTTTGAACTACCCCCGCCAAGAAAAGGTTTTAAGTACCCTACTGGGACAGATGCAAGGCGGCAACAATAGAAGCCACACTAATGCAATCCAGGTAACACAATCCTGTTTCAAAAACACGGGCCGGGCTAATTACAGCGCTGCTGAGTCAAGTTTCTTATGCCATCGCAACCCACAAGAACAGGTCAAAATCAAATGTTATTCAAACCACAGTCATATCAACCTTCTATATCAGAGTCACGGCTTAAAACCAAATGAAGAACTTAAAAGCTTAACCCATTCACAAGCACCAAAAAAAAAAGTGTTTTCATTGCGGGTGGCAAGGTATGGTTCTTGCCATCATCTAAACCAGAGGGAACAGTGCGGCAGAACAAAATGTTTTACAGTTTCCAAGTTTGGGGGAATATTTGGACTGGTCCTTTGATCACAACACTTTCTTTTTAACAGAAGCATAAGAAAAGCTTGCTCAAAATAACTAATGGTAGTTTGAAGAGATGTATTTAAATAAAACAAAACACCATAAAGGTTATATTTATTTTTGACCTTTTTCATTTGAAGATTTATCTTGCACTGCAAAAGAAGGAATCACATGACTGGCATGTCTGCTCTCCCAGATAAGCATGCTACTCTTAACGCTACAGGCAGCACACGCAACTCACTGCACACTGAACATTTACACGTGTTCACTTTGAATCAAGTATATTAGTACCCAGTTATCAAGCAAAGGCGTATGCTTTGGGTGAATATTAGAGATGTCCTTAGTTAAGATGTCTAGTTGAAATGTAAGCTTTAGAAAGCTACTTGGCAATCAAAACTGGGTTGAAGCTTGTGGAACCACATAAGTCAAAATCAATAAATCAATGTTTTGACATAAATTATGATGAAGCAGTTTTCCAGTTAACCAAAAAACAAGAAAGTAAGCCCCCAAAAGGTAAAGAATTGGAAAAACAGATAGATAGGTTTTTTTTTTTAAATCAGTATTACCAAACCCAAAAGGAACTTTTTGGTCAGCTGTTGATATCCTCAGTGAGGGATCTGTCAGCCTAATTTGCAAGACTCGTTTCCAGCTACTAGGGGGGTGCTAGCTCTTTTCCTCGCTGACAACTGACAGTATCTATAAACCTTCCAGGCCATTTAACTCTCAATAAGTAATGCTATGTAACAAATGGTTTATCATACATGTGTCCATACAATGAATTTCAATAATTAAAATGGAAAATGAATATTTGGAATGCGACTTTGCATAATATACGCACACACTGACTCAAAACTGCACCGAACAACTAAAACAAATTTATTGTTCTATAGTGATTTACTTGGTCATGTCAGATTAGTAATATGGATCTGTTGAAAAACACAGTAATTAAGACAAGCAGGATAAATTAATCAACTTACAATATAGTATGAGCTACCATCAAATGCAGAAGATAACAGTAGAAAGACTTGGTTCACAGATCTCTTTAAAACTGCTTTTATGCATAAATAAAACCTTAAAATGTAGATGGATTACGTCCAACAGAACTACTGTAGCTAAAAGTGATAATGATTCAAACATTTTTCAAATAAAAGTTAAATATTTATAAGCACCCAACCACATTTCATAAATCACAAACTATTATTTTATTTCTGAAGCTTCCTGGCACAGCATGAGGATTGAGCCACAGAAAGTCAGGAAAGAAAGAAATATTCCTTTAAGAGCACGAATCAGACACAAAACCGAAGCAATCTAAGAAAACGGGCCTCCAAAGAACATTCCATATGGTTTTCCCAGGAATCGCAAGAGCTCGGCGCAGCTTAGTCATGACCAACAGGCAAATTTCGGCCACATGCATTCCTATCCCTCGCCCATGAGCGACACAAGGCAGGTGTTTCATTATAATGAGGAATAAGAATCCAGTGAAAGTAGAGTGGTCCCTACCTGTCAATTATCACTGGATCTGAGGGAGTCTCATTTCGGTTGCCACAGCTTTTCTTGTCACAACAGCGGCTATGGAGCAAAAACGAAAGGATTTAGTACAACCATTACAATGTAAAAATCATCATTTAGGCAGACAGAAGGTTCAAATTGCTGGGTTGCAAATGCTAGAATTACCACAAAGCCATACCTGGCAATCAACGGATCCCTGGGACAGAAAATTCTATGTGGGTCACCTATGGGTTAATGACCAGGCTTAACCTCTCTCTGAACAAAGAAGGAGGGAGGAAGAGGGACTGTGCTGGAGCCACGACTGACAGCCCTAAGATGGGGGTCTCCCCATGACTGCCCGCAGTGTCGAAGAGTTCACTGTGAAATGCATTATTATTACATCTACCCAATGAGAATATTCAGGGTTGTGGGTGGCTCAAACGTTCTTCCCTCAAGATCACACTAATTGTGCAGAATGTGTCAATAATGAGATATGAGTGATTTCTCCCCCTCCAGACATTTTGTATTAAATGGATTCCTTTTTCTTTTCCTTTCTTTTTCAGAACAGATGCTTCCTTCAACCCCAGCCTGCCCCATATCCTAAAGCTCTAACTGTTTGCTTTTGAACCATCTTCATGAGAATAAAAGTACAACATAGTAACAAAGACAAAGAAGAGGCAAGATAAAAGAAAGTGGAGACCCACATCATCTCTGGCTTCTGTGTCCAGTGCTGGCCATCATTTAAGTTTTCTGAAAGTATTATGGGCAGTTGATCCAAAGGCTAGCACAGCCCTGACAATGGATGCTCTTAATTAGATTGGGGAGAAAATAGCAGCCATGGGCAAGAAAAGCACCCACTATCAAAATCCCACCCCATCTGTGATGATAAGGCTATTAGTTTCAGTAAAACTGGGATGCTTCTAAGGGCTTAAAAATTAAGGTTTTTGAAAATTACCCTTGGTCGACAGAAAACTGTCCATCTGAGAATGGTTCACAAATAAAATATGTGTGCACTGGTCAGTCTACACTGAGGGGCACACTATAAAAGCACGTTTGATCAGTCAAGGAAGTTACCCAGGTGTTATACATTGCCACGCACCACAAGTAAAACATGCACTTTTCGCCCTTCTTACACAGGCACGGGTGTGCACACACACGCACACACACACACACACACACACACGCACATTTTACTTAGTGAATCACAGAGCCTAAATTTAGAGAGCTGCTGGAGAGAACCAAACATTGAACTTCATTTTCAGAACCCAGAAATATACTCCTGGATAGAGAGTCTTTCACCAAAGTTGGTTGGGTAGTCTCTTTCCTGACTGTGACTATACCTCTGAGAAGAGAATCAGCTTCCAAATTTGGTGTTAATTCTCTTCGTCTCTCATATCTTCAGAAAATAATAGTAAGAACTGTATCTCTTTTGTCAAAGCCCCAGCTAAAAGTCACTCCATCCACTGTATAGCCTTTCCTTTCCGGATTCGAAGGGAACTATTTCGGGGCTCCTGGGTGGCTCAGTCGGTTAACCGTCTGACTTCAGCTCAAGTCATGATCTCACGGTTCGTGGGTTCGAGCCCCATGTTGGGCTCTGTGCTGACAGCCAGCTCAGAGTCTGGAACCTGTTTCAGATTCTGTATCTCCCTCTCTCTCTGACTCTCCCCTACTCACGCTGTCTCTCTCTCAGAAATAAATAAAACATTAAAAAAATAAAAGAGAACTATTTCCCTTAGGCCTAAGTTCTCCTTATGCCAATACTATGGAGATAGAAAGCCCAAAATATCCCAATACCCAAGAGACAGAAGAGAAAACAAGGGAATGAGAAGTACAGTGGTTGGAATGCTTGCAAAAATAATAATAATTTAAAAACTAAATCCCATCATCTCTTAACTCTGATCCCCTACATCTTCCTATCAAGGGCTTTCCAGAGGAGCACGGTGGTTAAAAACACTGGCTCCAGACAGAGCTACCTGTGTGAACTTAAGCAAGGTACTCTATCCCACAGAATCTTAGTTTTCTCGTTTGTAAAGTGGAGCATCTGCAATACCCACCTCGAGTGCCAGGGCACAGATTCAGGGCAATCAGGGTATAAATCTGGGCTCTGCAACAAGCCCTACTAAGTACTCAATGAAGGGCAGTATCATCATCACTTCCTGCCCCTTCCTGCTCCAACCTCCTCTTTCTCTAAACCCGAGCAAAGCTTCTCTGTGCTCTGCAGAAGCAGCAGGTCTCCAATCTACTGACATGTCCATGTCCCCTTCACCCAGGGAGAAAATCAATGGATGGGAAGGCCTATTTCTCCTCATCATTTTCCCTTTTTTTTTTCAAAACAGTGAGTGAGTAACTCAGGATCCCAATGGTTGACCCCTCATCACAGGCCTGTCTAGACTAACTATGTTCCAAGGATGTCCCCACATTGCGTGAAGACAATTTCAGAGCAGAATCTACATGTCGTGCCTGGTTCTCTCTCTCCTCACTGCCATCACCCTCATCTACATCGCTTACACTTCTTACTTGAACTTCTTCAGTGGCCTCCCATCTAGCCTCGCTGCCTCCACTCTTCACTGCCTAAAACAGCCAGCGTGAATTCTTCAAAATGTCAATGGGTCACTTCACTGCCCAAGACCTATACGGCTTCCCCCAGCACTCAGAATAGATCTATGGCATGACATGGTGCCAGACCACCTCCCAACCTACTATCACTCTCCTCTGACTTGCCATGCTCCAACGTCACTGGCCAATTTCAATCTCTCCAATATGCCTCACTGAGTCTGACCTCAGGTCTAGGCCTGGGCTGGCCTTCTACCTGGTCTGTCCTCCAACCTCTCCCTAGTCAGCCAGTCTCTAGTGCCTGCTGAGGCTCAGACTCTACGCTCCTTCTCCAGAGAGGCCGGTCCTGATATCCTTCAGGTTCCTCCTGGTTCTTCCTTCCTTTCAGGGCATTTAACACAATGCAAATGATATACTTATATATAGATTCATATATTTTTTTGTTACTGTATTTCTCCTTCTACCCCATGCCCCCACTAATCCATATGCTTAATAAAGGAAGAATCTGTCCATTTCATTTGCCTAATGAGTAGCTTAAGGCCTGAAATAGAATGGAGAAGCTGAATATTGATTGATTGACTGATTGATCGAATGACTTCAAGAATGATGTAATGTACTGAGGGAAATACAATCAAAGAAAATAGGAAGGTGACAGATAGAGGAAGCCAAGCTGACCTCAGAGCGTGCACGGCAGATGGAAGGAAGGTTCACTCCCATCCCACCCCAAACACCAAAGCACCAGCCCCCAACCAGAGCCACACTAGGCCTGAGACTTGTCCTTTGACTCAAGCACTGTCTTTCTTCATCCCCTTAAAACAAAAATGTCCTTGAGCACAGCCAGATGAATTGATGCACGGCATAAATGAGAACCATTTCTCTCTGCTGTGCCCCCAAGGGACCTAGGGGGAAAAGCAGATGTGAAGAACAGAAGTGTACAAGGAAAGATGGAACAGGAATAAGAGGGGGCAATGAAGGAAAGAAGAGAAAACAAAATGAAGGGGCTGGAGGTCACTTAACACTTATAAAAAAACTTCATGCAAAGTATGAAGAATGCCCCCCAACAGGTTTCCTGTCTCTTGGGGGGGTCATGTCACTGTACTACACAGTCATCATTCCCAAAGTGGGCATCTTGGGCCTTGCTCTGTACCTGAAGTGATGACAAAATAGTGTCTAGGGGATGAGCGCCGCTTTAAAAATATACAGATATGCACATATATGTGTGTATACATATACATGTATGTGTCTCTGTGTGTATACATATACATATACATGTATGTGTCTCTGTGTGTATACATACACATGTATGTGTCTCTGTGTGTATACATATACATGGACTTATGGAATTATGTGCAGGATTAAAAAAGATGAAGGTGGGGGCGCCTGGGTAGCTCAGTCGGTTAAGCGTCCGATTTCGGCTCAGGTTATGATCTCACGATTAGTGGGTTCGAGCCCCGCTCGAACTGTGCTGACAGCCAGCTCAGAGCCTGGAGCCTGTTTCAGATTCGGTGTCTCCCTCTCTCTCTGACCCTGACCCTCCTCTGCTCACACTCTGCTCTCAGAAATAAAACATTAAAAAAAAAAAAAAAAAAAAGAAAGACGAAATTGGGTTTTTACACCCCCTCAAGGAAAGAAGTCTAAATCAAATTGTGAGTCGAGAAAGCCAAGTTGCTGAACAGTATGTACAGTATGGTTCTATTTCTGGGAGAAAAAGGAAGGGGTGAAGGGAGATGGGGAGGGGAAGAGAGAATGTGGCACAGGCCAGTTCACACCCTCGCTACATTCAAATCTCTAGGCAAAGTCACCACCTGAGAAAGCCCTTCTCTGACTGACTGCCCCAGAGTGCTCCCGCATCCTGTCTCACTTTCCTCCCTAGGGCTCATCACGTATTTTATATTTATTTGTCTTTTTCTTTACTGTCTGTCTTTCCATGAGGACAGTGTCTTAGACTCCTTCGTTCACCCCTAGACCCCCAGCAACTAGAACAGAGCCCAGAGGACAGTAGGCCCTCAGGAAATATATTTTGAGTAAATGAAGAGAAACTTCAGCGAAGAAATCTGTAGGATAAGAAATGGGGTGGGGGCTGGAGGGGATATATTTTGTTTCCATACTTCTGCAGTCTTCTCCTTTGGATTGCAATATTACTTTCCTATTAAAAAACTAGAAAAATCAGCTGTAAGTTGGGGAACGAAGGTCTTCCTTTAGACCTTGCTGACATCTATCACCTTGCAGCTTCGTAGTTCTGAGCCCAGAGCCAGGCTGAGCAAGAACCAGTCCTTCCTCCACACCACGGGCTTTCTAGCCTTTCTCTTTCATCTCTTCTCTAAACCCAGCTGCCCCCTAGTTCCTTCTACTGAACTCAGAAAGACCAAGAAAGGGATGCCCTGCCTCCACCACACACAAGACAGGTATTAACCAAACAGGACAGGATGAAGGGAGAACAGATTCACTATGTTGAAGGCAGAAGAGCACTCAGGCTGAAACAACACACGACATGGAACAGCGGACATGAAAGCACTTTAAGGGGAAAGTTACTGTGTTAATGAAAGAAATAGCAGTGCAATTATACCCTCATCACTGTGTGACAGATGGATCTTCATCCATTGAAAACAGTCTTTCTTAAGCTCTTAGTGTACCAGCCATAGACCTGGCATTTGATCCCTAAAGTGGACATCTATCGAGGGGCTTGAAGTTTCCTAATTAACTTTGTCACAGAGCAGGGAGCCACTATTTCACATCCCTTCTCAACGGCAACCCAAGTGGCAGGACAGCAATGTGGCCCATCACAGGAGTGGGTACCCAGCACTTGGTATCCTACAAACACTGTGGACTCCAAACAGCATCCCTTTCCCCAGAAAGATTGTGCCTCTTCCAGACAATTTGGCATACTCAAGGAAAAGCAGACACGTGAGTCTCCTCCTTAGCAGCCTAATGAAGGTGGCACATCTCTAGTGACCTGACACACAGCTTCATAAATCAGAACAAGCAACATTTACATGTTTGTCAGTCATGGGACCTGCAGATCTTTGTCATAGGGACATGGAATCTCTTCCTAGAAGTAGAACTTCAACTGGAGAAAAGCACCACCTCAGTCTCTAGTTTCTGTATGGCAGAAAACAAGATTATCTTTCCTGTTTTGCCCACGTGGCTACAGAATGAGATCCATGAATTATATGAATGGTCTGATTAATAGCGATATGGTTAAGTTCACCCTTTCCCTTAATTTACAAACAAGTCTTCCCAGTCTCTTAAAAAAAACTCTCCTTCTCTCTTGAGTTACTTTCTTCTCTGCCCACCTTTCTCTTTGCCAGGGTCGCCAACATTCCTTGCCACCTTAACCCCATAAAATCTGGCTTCCAGGCCTCAGCACCTACTTGAATGTCTCCCCTCAAAGATCATCAGTGATGTTCTGGTGTTTTTCGCTCTTCAAGTCCATCCGGATCTCTCTAGTACTTACCCAAGATGGCTTCCCATCTTGGAAACACCCCCCTTTTATTGCTAATGGCCAGTATGCTCAAGGTTCTTTTTCTTAATTCTTGAACATACTCTTCCTCCTACTAAATATGACCATTCCCCAAGAATGTACCCCTGTCCTCTACTCTATTCTCCCACTCTTTCCAATCCCATGTAAGCCTATAACTTCAGCCCCCACTATGAGAAAAGACTTCTAAAGCTGGCTATCTTTCACCTTGACTTTCCCCAGCTCCAGGCTGCAATCTACCCACCTGCAATCCTCTCCCCAGAGAAATCTTGCCAGACCACCAGCAAACGGACCCAGACACTTCTTCGTACACCCTCTAAAACTCTCCTATCTCACCCCCCTCCTCATCCCTACAGCTACTCCCCATCTGCAGGTACATCTTCCCTCATCACAGGCAACGCTGTCTACACTGCAGCCTGGCCTCCTGCTTACAGGTCACATCTCCCAGACTAACCTGTAAACTCTTTACTGCAAGAGCAGTCCTTTGGCTCTGCATTCCACAGTGCTTTGCACATAGCAGGTGTTAAAAGAATTTATGAAAACATCCTTAACCACCAAACCTCAAATGAATGAAGTATTTTAATGCTATATAGTAGGCACCTTCCTTCAGTGTTCTCTTATCATCTTTCACTCTGAGCGACTATGTACCAGGTACTTAGCTAGACCCTGCAGATAGTGTCGCCACTGTTACTACTACTTTTGCTTCTATTAGTATTACTGCTCATACTGCCACTATTCCCATATCAGGTGCCATGTATTTACTGGGATTACAGCATTTAATCTTAATAACCACCCTGGAAGAGAAGTAACATTTTCCTCCCATTTCATACATGGGACAACTATCAGAGAGGAAAGCCGAGTGACTTCTCTGCCTTCAAGGAGCTCTTAGTTCAGCAAAGGAGGACAGGTCTTGGGCACACAGTTATAACGTGCTGGGCGCTATGGGAAAAAAAAAAAAAAACAACATGGTATATAATTGGAATTCATAACAAGGGGACAAACCGCAGACCAAGGGTCAGAGATGCTTTCCTGAAGAAAACCATGCTTAAGTAGAAATCTGAAGCATGAGACTAGAATAAGCCAGCAAAAGAGTAAGAAAGAACAGACTATTTTAAGGGGCGAGGCTTGCCCTGGGAACTCATAGTCCCACAAGAGGCTGGGCACTGATAATGGAAAAAGCATGCTTTCCTAAAGAGAACACCCATCCCGTGCAATCTTCCTGTGCACTGGAAGGAGAGAAAAATCTGCTCTGGCCTGCCTGGGGCGCTGGGAACTAGGGCTCACCTACCAAGCATAGTTCCTATTTTCCACTTATATTTAAACACAGGATGTTGAAATGCATGTATAATCAAATCCCTTATAGACTCCTGCTTTAAAAAATCCTTCAGGGGGCATATTTTTTAGAGAACTTAACCACTAAGTATTAGCAAAATATAGTGATAATTGGTATGATAGATTCCAATTTACCAAAAATGCAGAAACCTTCCCAGAATTCCACAAAAAGAATTCTATGCCATCAAGTCAAAGAGGTTTTGTCTCAAAGACAGGCAATAATTATAATCTAATGGCAGTAAGTCCTTTAGCCAGCTCATGCAATGGGGTTACCCTCTCAACAAAATAAAAAAAATTCTTTTTAATTTGCAACCACCTGAGACACAACTCCCTGGTGTTTTTCTTTTTTCTCTTTTTTTCTTTTTTCTTTCCCTGCAACAAAACAGAATCACCCAAGCCCTTTCCTGTCTATCTAAATTTTCTGTGTCTTCTTTACCATAGCTCCAATGTACTATAAATATACAGCTTTTGTGACATAAATGCAAAGTTTTATTGTGTCGTTAGCCTTGATAGAAAGCACTGCAGAAAGTTGTTTAGAAATTAAATATCCAAAACAAGCTATTTTAAAATCCAGGGCCCTCACTATTTCATGTCTGCAATGAAGAAATTTCATCTTGGGGAGAGCAAGCTGTCTTTCACACCATATGGCTAATGGTGGTGCATAGCAATTAGCCAGGCTGATTAATGGTGAACAGACTCTAATTTTATGCTTATAATTGAGCCTGCGTTTGCACCCCTGGTGCAAATTCAGCACATCCCAACTTCCACTTACAACAGGCAAGAAATCAAGAGAAATAGGATGGTGTGGAAAGTGAGAATTTTTTTCCTAAACCCCCTAAAGAGCATCAGATTTGCAATTTAAAAGACTGTTAGCCACACAATAGATGACAGGTTTGTGTAATAGGGTCATGGCGGCCTGGTAAACAAACAGTACCCCTTACACATCTATAGGCAGCCAGGAAAACCGCAATCTGTAACATTAGCAGGATGACATTTTGAATATGGCTTTTCCCTCTTAGCTCCACAGTACAAATATCATCATTTGCCTTCAGAGGCCTGAGAATTTTATTTTTGCTATTTTTATGTTTCTGAAAAATAGAAAGAACATCAGCAGTAAAGCACACCAACCAGCATAATAAAGTACTTTGGACCAATGAATTTTAAGAACAAGAAAAATATAAACTGCATTAATAGAGGGCAGGCTTGTGTGTGAAAGGCATAATATATCTTTAAGTATTTTAAGAATAGAATTATTTCCAGCATAGTCCAAACATGTACAGATATGAGATGCAAATCTATGATACACAGACATTAGTTGGCCTATTGTTCAAGATCCATCTTCCTGCCTGTCCCCTATTTGCTAGAATCACATGTAATAGAACATAGAAAATTCATTCTAATGACATGCTAATTGTGGGAAGCTAAAAGAGAGATATGATCAGAAAAGCAGTAATACAAAGGAGATCATTTTTAATGCTTTTCAAAATGATTTTACTCATTTAATTCTGACAAGTGTAACTCAGTTTTAACTATACGATTCTTGTTTACATATAGTACAACATTAATTTTTGCCTAATAACATCTTCCAAGAAACTGAAAAACTGTATATTTGGGTTTTGTTACTGTTCTAAAGGTAGGGAAAAGCAACTTCTTCATGGAATAATTAACAGGTTTTACAAATCACTGAAGTGAACACTTGTGAAACTCCTGAGTAATTTAGAATAATCTATTAAAAGTATGCTTTTTGAGGAGGAAAAAAAGAGAAGTTTTTATAGACACATAGAATTATTGGTATAGAAGTTAACATTTGGGAAAACACACTAAGCCCTTTTTATTTTCACCTGTAGAGTTTTAAGGTAGCTTTTGCCACAAGTCCTGAGCAGCAAATAAAGCCCACCCACCCATGCTGTAGTGGCAGCTAAAGCTCAAAAAGGATTGGTCAGTAATAGTCAGAAGCCAAGTATGCTTTGTGCCAGAGAGAGCCTGCATGGCTAACAAAGCAATTAGTAGCCTTTCTCTGATGCATAGTGGCATCTTCATGCTTTATCCAATTACTCAGAATATATCAGGTGCTATTTTACGCTGGTGTTATTTTATGAGGAATAAGAATCCTATACTGCAAGTCTAAAGGCTGTGCTCTCATCTACTCTCTCAAGTGTGGAGGACTGGCTATGGCCATGAAAGTGAATTTGGTCTGCTTGCTTATTTTCAAATGTAGCTTGTGCCTGATTACAGGCAAAATAAATACACTCATTTGTGGGTGACAATGAATTTTTATATCTTTCAGGTGTAAAAATGTGCCATCCTCCCAAAAGCTCACTACTACTGAGAAATAATAGCTACATTGTCAGAGTTATATATAGGCTAACTAAGATGAAGAGATCAGATGCAAGGGGTGGGAGGAACCCACACTGATTTTAAGGAGGAATGATGCTTATGTACTGACGGTCATATTTTGAAGCAGGAGAATTAAAAAGGGGAACTATAAGTTTCAAATCTTATCCAAACAGAGGTTTCTGCTGAAATCAATAGAACTCTTACTCATTTTACTAGCAATGCAGTGGAGCACATGTATTAACACTAAAAGGTTATATTGTATTTTATTTGATTGGAAGGAAGAAGGGGAGGGCACTGCTTTGTGCCCATTAACAGTGTGATATCAAAATGGAAATGTATGTCTTCCAGGATGAAGTCTGATAAATAATTGAGAACCACTGTGATGCCTGACACTTAACTACCAAATACTCATGTTTAATAGTTCTTTTTAGATCATCTAATAGAAGCAAGATAAATATACACCCAAAAATAGGCCTGAGCTCACCTAGATTTGAGATACAAATTCATCTTCTCTTTGCTAATTAAAGGAAGAGAACAAGATATTTCGTACCTGCACATGATTTCGTGTGTGAGCAAGACTCGGCACATTTCTGGGTTCTTGTCTTGGCCTTCATACACTATGGCCTGTAAACAAAGGCATGGATTGAGCTAAAAATGGAACCAAGCAGCAAAGAACAAACTATCACAATTGAGCACTTGACCATTTTACCATTGCTGTGGGCCAATTAGCTTTTGGGAGCCCAAGGATGACTGTTTCAAGACATGTTGTTAAGGATCAACCCAAATCACGAAGAGGGCATATGTTGCTCTCTGTCCCATCAATGACATTATTAAGACGCACACCTTTGGATCAGCGTGTGAGATGAACTTCTGTTGTCAAGACAACCACAATTCTCCTTTCAATTCATAATAAAATGAATCTAATCAATGAGGAGGAAAAACTTGGAAGGTTTAGCAGATTGGAATACTAGTGATTTAAAATATAGAAAAGCATGTGGATTTGGTTTTTAAATATGTATTTGTCACCTCATTTTACTATTTCTAATGCCAACATGTAGTGTTCCAGAGATGAGTAGCAGAAAACAAGTGGGGGTATGGTTAATGAGTCCGTTCACTAACTGTGTCTTCTTTGAGATGATTCATCTATCAGGGAAAATCCTTCCTTCCGCCTACAGGCTGAAAACATGTGCTCCCCAGGGCGTACACCCACCCAAACAGTAATACTCGCAAGCATATGCTGTGTGTGTGGGCTTAAGCCATAGAGTTATCTCCCTCAACTGAGAAGAATTACATCTGACTCCCAAAATTTGGATTCCAAGTCATCTCATCAGCCAATATATCCTTGTCTGTTTTCAGTAATGTGCATACAAACATTTTGCTTAAAATCACCATGAAGTTTCCCTGACAGGGTAGCTCCCTAGAAGATCTACATGAGAATACCTGGGCCAAAGAAAAACACAGCTATTGGTAGAGCAATGCCTACATCAGGATACATATTCACTAACTTAACACTGTATCACTGCATAATACTACCATAACACAGCTTCAGATTATTAATAAAATTACTTTCACACATTCAGATAACTCTCAATTTCTTGGTGACAAAACTACTTAAATTAACCAGAGACTATCCTTATTCAGGACATATAGATGCTGCAGTAACTAACTTGTAGTTGGCTCTAATGTGCTTTGTATATAAGCCTGGTATTTTCAGAACCTGTAAATGATGGAGGCAGCTTAAGACACAGTATGTGCAGAGCCTAGAGCAGGCTCTGGGTGTGATATCTAACTGCATTACAGAACAAAAATTGCAACAACAAATAAAAACATGAGGAAAAGTACCTGTATAAGGAGAAAACCTTTCTGTACCATTGGCCCATCAAAACCCTTTTTTATGGTTAGCCCACCATCACCCTGTATTTTTTAATGTTTTATTTTGACATAATTTTAGACTGACAGGAAAGTTGCAAGACTATATAAAGAATTACAAGATAGTCTTTAACCAGATTTCTCAAATGTTTACACTTCACTCAATCTGCCTATTCTTTTCAATTTTTTTCTGAACCATGTATAAATAAACTGGAGACATACCTAAATACTTCAGTTTGTATTTCCTTAAAATAAAGAATTCTTTTCCATAACCACAGTGCAATTAACTGGATCAGAAAATTAGCACTGATACAATACAATAATCTAATCTAAAGACTTTATTGAGATTCACCAATTACACAATAATGTCTCTCACAGAAAAAAAAAAAAACACAGTAAAATACCAATCATTGCATTCAGTTGCCATGTCTCCTTTAAAACAGAACATTCTTGAGTCTGTATTTCATGATATTGACATTGTTAAAGAATATAAGCCAGTTCTTTTGTAGAATATCTTCAGTTTGGATTTATCTGACGTTTCCTCAGATCTAGAATAAAGTTACACAATTCAAGGCCAGAATACCAAAGATGGGATTCTGAGTTCTTCTCAGTGTATCAAATCACACTGCCAACTGGTTCTATTACTGTAATGATACAATAAACTGCACAGTAAACCAAATGGTATGGTAAACTGACCGTTTGGTTAAGGTAGTGCCTGCCTTTCACCAGAGGCCCTCAGCCAGATTTCCCCACTGTGAAGTTACTACCTCATCGTATGTAATTCATAACTGTCTTATGGAGAGAGAATCTACACTACAGTAATACTATATTATGTCTAAAATTTTCATCCACTAGTTTTAGCATACACTGATGATTCTTTCCCGTTTTCCTAACAGACCTTTTCAAATGCCCAAGAAGCTGCTTTAGTCAAGAAAATGTGTTAAGTAAATCAAAAGCATTTTGAAAACCAAAACTTGTATCTGCCTGCTTTATTTATTGCAGTCACTGCTAAAATCAAAGAAACACTGTAAATAAATGATTAGGTCTCAAATATGATGCTAAACAATTCTAATCATGCATTTCTATGGCATCCGATTACCACCACGTTTTGGATGTTCTCTTAATATACTTAATAACCTCCATTTCAACTTCAGTTTTTTTGTCATTCTAAACTAATACAAGTAACTTGGTAAATATATTCACAGATATTGTAGGGTTTTCCCTCCTGTTTAACAAAAAAATGGTTTCTTTAAGAGGAATGTGTAACATCAGACCTTCTCATTTTGATTCTTTCTAGATGATACCAATATTATTTTTGTTGAGGCTGCTGGTTCCACTGAAATCAGTGGATCCATGATGATACTCGATGAAAGACATGCTGCAGTACAGATACGTCCCCAACTTCCCCAAACAGTAGATGGTCTGTGGATGCCCAGGGAGCCTGTGTTTTCATCTTTAGTGACTGAACATCATTTGCTGAAGGCCCAGGGCCTCTGTAATACATCTCTTTATCAAATGCCAAACTGCCACTTTGCTTCTGGCAAGCACAATCAAAATGGAGAATCTTTCTCTAAGTCAAGCATATAAAAAAAGCATATAAAAGCATGAGTTTGCATTTGCTCAGAAATAGTTAAGCACTCCAGGGAGGGGTGGAAGTATGAAGTCTCTGCTGTCTCTCTTTTTGAGGCCTCAACAGAACAATATTTTTCAGCACATCAGCGCAGAGAAAGAAGTACTACTGTGACTTCTGAAATAAAAGCAAGAGAAAGAGGGAGTCTCTTCATTCTCCTATGAAATGGAATTAAAACCTTGTAAGTACAGTGAACTAGAAGCTTAGTAGAACAGAATCAGTTACAGAGTGGAACTCAGTCACAGGCAGACCTACCTCTTACCTGACCTATGCAGTTTTTGTTACTGAAAAAGCTTCTTAAAATACACACACACACACACACACACACACACACACACACACACGAAAGATATGGGCCAAGAAATCAACATTCTGATGAGATCCAAAATGGGAAAATATGATACATTTATTTTGCTGAATATCTCTGAAGCAGCGTGTCAACAAATAGATCTTTTAAAAATGCCACCAAGCTCTCCCTCCAGCGTACACACACAGCTGACAGCCACACATCGACTCTCTACCATCTACATTTCATATACCGTAAAGATGGGTTCACAGTTCAGCAAACCCAGACTTTAAGCCTAAAAGGAAAAGGATCTTCTAATACCAACTTAGAAGTTTCTGCTTTTCTTACTAATTTAAATATGTGCCTCTGTGGGGTGTGAATAAAGCTCCCTGAGCCTGGATCAGCTGGGAGATCACAGAAGCATATAAACGGCATTGACTATTTTAAGTGAAACCATTTTAATAGACAGCTGGTTTAGGGCCCAGACAATGGGACACCAAGAAGAAGGCTTATTTTCATCCTCCACAGTAAATCATGCGTCTGCTTACTGTGAGGAAGGTAGTCTGCTGTGAGAACGACAAAGACAACAGTGATTTAAATAAATCAATGTGTTTATCAGGAGTACAGACCTGAGGCCTGTTAACAGACATGGGCAGGAGGGAGAGAGAAAGTATACAAAATATGTTATTTCAATAAATAAATTGATGGCAAAGCAAGTCCGGGTTTTAACTTAAGAAATAAAAAATACAATTATCAAGTAGAAAACAATACAGACCATAATCCTTCCCATGGCAAGTAAATCCCTGAAGGTGACAGGAATACTTGCACAGGAAGAAAAGCAAAAGAAATAACAGCACTAACTTCATCTCAACTTTAAAAACCTGGGAAAACTGATAAAGAAGTTGTTAAAAGTGACCCATGTGGACCCGATTCAGCTTTCTGATATACCGACCTCCCTTCTCTTCATGTCCTCTTCTAATAAGCAGAAAGAAAATAGCAAATCATTTTTAACACTCCATTAATTTTCAGGTTGAGGGTTTTTTCCAGAATATTTTTTAGTGAACAAAAAATAGGAATCGTTAAACGTTCATAGCCTTATACAACAGCAGTACTGGAAGTTTTACTGTGAGTGAATAAAATGCCATCAATTTCAAATGCCCAATTATAAATTCACCTATATCATCTTTGCAAAGGAATAAATCAATCAGTAGAGAAAAATCTGCCTCAGTTGCCACTATTTTAGGCGGCATTTTGTGAAGTGTGGTTCATCCTGGCTTTCCCAAAATATCACTGGGCCTTAAAAGTTAATTGAAACTTACTATGGATAAAGACCACACAGTGAAATGAAAGATACATAGTGAACATGCACCAGGATCACACTTCAATAGTATGCCAAAGGAAATACAGAGAATTGAGCGCGGCTTTTCTTTGTTTACTTTTCTAATAGTTTTAACTCTTTGTGTTCAATGCCAAAGGAAAGAGGGTGAGGAAAATACTTTTGACTTTGGTTCCTCAAAATCCAAAAGGGTTTGAGGAGCAAATGTTTTCATTAAGAGACTATTTTGGTTTACAATCAAATAATAGGAAGCTTCTCATATTAGAGAAAAAGAAGGAAGGAAAAGGAAGGAAGGAAGGAAGGAAGGAAGGAAGGAAGGAAGGAAGGAAGGAAGGAAACAAAAAAGAGGGAAAGAGATAAAGGGAAAGAAAGGTGGGTTATCCATAACTAACCCAAACTCTTAATTTTCCTTTTATGTAAAAATAGTAACCTTGAAAATATGTTACTTCTTTTTCTACATACAAAATAAAGGCCAACCCTAATTTGTCACCTTCAAGAATAAGTTCATGAATGTACAAAGTACCTCCTTCAACCAGAAGTAAAACGTCTTCTAAATACCGACTGTCAACAAGCCTTTGGTAGCAAATTACCAAGAATTGGAACTAATCAAAAAATAATATGAACACCTATAATATCAATGTACTGTACTATGAATCATTACATTCGACCACCAAGTTATATTACTTGTTATTTGAAAAAAAAAAAAGTGCTAGCTAAGTGATCCCAGAAATTTCCAGTAGGTGAAAGAGCCTTAGTTAAAAATTAACCTGTGCCAAAGGAAACACTACAAATCTGACATTTTATAAACAATTGTGTCAAACAGCAATCCAACATTAATAGTGGGATAAAGTAAAAAATTATTTTGCTTCAATTAGCAGCTTGGCTACTGGTGAACAAATTATAAAGATGTAATTTCAGCTCAGCAGCTAAGCAGACCTGTTTTCAGAACTGAATTAGGAAAGTTGCAAAGGAATGATATCATATTCAGTATACTGTTCAGTTACATCACAGCCCTGAATAAAAAGAGAATGTGTATCCAAAGCAGTTAGCTTTAGAATACATCTTTAATGTCTCAAAGAAATAAAATCCCTTATATTACTTAAGCACTGAGGTAAAAATTGAATCATTCTAACAACCCCATATTATACCTCTTTTTCTAACAGTAATAAGAGATATTTCACTCATATGATAACTACATTTACATCGATATTAGTAGATACAGCTGGCTTTGTCAACCCAGTGGGACAATAATAATAATAATAAAATAATAAAAGCAGCTAATTTATTAAGCACTTAATATGTGCCAGTCACTATTCGAAGCATTTTGCATGTATGAATTCTCACAACAGAGCTTCCAGGTAGGTGCTATCATTATTTCCATTAGTTTGGTTCCAAATGCTTACATATTTTAAGTACTCATTGAGGCCAAATCATTCTTGCTCAACAACTATATAAACAATTCACCAACATCCAAACACTCCTGTCACCAGTACAAGTAAAACCTAAGAACAGACTATCGGTGTAGTCGTATGAGTTCGATAAATGCATCGCTACTAATATGTTCGTTTTTAATGCTGTTCAAACATTCACATGGAAACAGCTCTAGCGTAAATATCCCTGAACAAATGGCTGTATATTATCCAGGAGGGAGCAGTTGGACCGCCAGACTGGGGAAGTACTAGGCCATCTGGCTCCGGCAATCTCTCCAAAACCATCAGCTTTGTTTTCACCCCCAGACTCCAAACAACACATTTTCCACTGTGATGAGTTTACATTTTCCCAAACACAGGTCCTGATCATGCATAAAAATTCCAAACTTCTTCATTCCTCTATGTGCAAGGAAATTTAAATCACCTGCATTTTTGACATGTTACCAAAGGAGAGAGAAAGCTGCTGAAATATGGCTTCTGACTATAAAGTTGCCCTGTCTTTTTTGTGCTTGTTTGTTTCCCCAAATGTATGAAAGAACGTTTCTGCTGGCCTGTGAATTCCTTTGGAACTTATTGATATACTAAAAATGTGTTTATCTCCCAATGAAGAACCGTGAACTGAAAGGGTGGTTAATCAAATCTGCGTAGCTGTGGCAGGATATAATGAAACAATCAATAGGGAAAAATGCACTTGCATCGATAACTTAAAGTACTGGGAACATCAAAAGAAATATATAAAGAAGATTAGCTTGTAAGATAAATATGACAGCATTTCTGATTATTGTACTTTGGACTTCCCACTATGATAGGACCTTTTTAGGGTCCCCTTACTACATCACCTCCCTTCAAATCCATACATGACAAAGATAATGTGACTATCATTTTCCCCTTTCGAAAAAAGAGCTTCTGTCTGGGGGCAAGAGTATTTAGTTTTTGATTGCCTTCTGGAATTGGGTACTCGTTGTATGAATTACAAAAATGTCACTTTTTTTTAAAGCAAGATGGTAGGAGGGAAGAGAAGTTAAAGACTTTTTGTTTTAAACTATTTAATGTTAACTCACCAAGCCAATCACATAACGTAATTCTATTTCAAATACTACATGAAAATCTGAAATCAGCCACATTAAGCCTCAGACCTCCCCCACTGGGTTCATTTGAGCTTCTATAGTAGATATTGTTTCTGAATGCAATAGCCATAAACTTCTGGATCCTACAGGCCTTTTTGCATGCTCACTAATGGAATACCAAAAACAGCAATGACACAAAAACAACCTATTTTTAGTCCAGCTAAACTTGGTTTTGAACAACCCTTCCCAAAAGCAAACCTCTTATTTTCTAGTTGGTGGGTGAATTTTTTAAATATCATTACATCCTTTGTGTTTTATGAGAAAGGCATGAGGATAAGGGGGCTCAGATCCTTATACATTCACTTGTAATAAAACTTCATCTTTCCCAGTTGAGTCCAAAATTAAGAGTCATTACCCAAAATAGTGTAATGAGACACTTTGAAAAGGTGTGAAATACTGTGTCATACTAATACATCTTGGTTGATTGAGTACATTTCTGTTTGAGTTCAATGCTGCTAACTCCACCCAAGTTCAAGAACATTGTATGAAAATATAGAGTGCACAGCTAGTTTTGCATTTTGCTTGCCAAAGATTCCCTTTGAGTTTTAACCCCAACTTGCAAGTCAAAGATAAGACATCACACACAAAAAGCTGCATCTCTGATACAAAAATGTTACAAACAAGCAGCTAAGAGAAGGCACTTGAACTGTGGTTAGGTATTCCCTCCAAAATGTATGATGTTACTAGAACTTATTCTGTCACTGAAATTATCCCATTCTGTACTCTAAATATCAAAATCCTGAGTCTGTCTGGAAGAATTTCACAAGGGAAAAAAAATTGTAACCATGTACTCAGTCAGCTTATGTCAAGCCTTACTTCTGACTGAACAAGTCACTGCGTATTTAACTAAAATTTAAAAATTTAAGAAATTTTAAATCAGACGTGGTAGTTAATTATCATAGAATAGTTTCAAGCTAGATGAGAATCTGCTGTTTTACTCATCAAGGCTAAAATATAATTACGTCACAGACAAGAAAAGTTATGCTTCTTCACACTGAACTCTTTTTGAAGATTATTGTATTAACTATGTATACAAGGAGCTAACCTATTCCCAACTCTTACAGAGCATAATCAACAAACAAACCAACAGATAATGGTCAGGGATTGCCTTTCAAAGTGAAAGCTACCCAGCAGGCATTAGACAATTACTATGAAAGCAAACAGGTATACCTCAAAAAAAAAAAAAATCACTTTCTCTTGATATTTTTGGAATAAATTCAGACAAATATTTACACCTTTTTCAGGTCACTCCCCACCAAAATGCATAATTGTATACATTTATAATTTTAACTTTCAGTGAGATGTCATATTAAGGCAAATTACTTTCTCTCATACTTGTTATTATTAAAAATGCTCCTCACCCCCAAATCACAGAATTTATAATACCGTGCAGTCAAAGAATGCCCCAAGCTGTAGTTTTTAAGCTCTATGACCATGTTAGTAAAATGATATTTGATGTATTGCTTTATAAAAATCAAGATTATTTTCCCACCATACGAGACTGTGTAGTCAGTTCATTTCATAACGGGAAAATCAATTCTTGGTGGCATTTTTTGTTTAAGGGGTCTAAAATAAAGTTTTGAAAACAGTTAATCACTCCAAACAGGTCCCAATTCTGCACTCCTTAAAATTGTTCATTTCACAGTGCTGCCTATAATGTAATATTTAAGTGGCCCATTTGCACAAGCAGACAGGTTTGTGCGGATTTGTTATCTTTTAAAAAGTAAATTCTTATAAATACATATGGAATATGTATTAGAGTTCATACTGTCCCCTCACCTTTTCTTTCCTCTGATGAGAATGGCAGGAAAAGATATGTATTGTAACAAAGACAATTTAAAAAAAAAAAAACTCCATTTTTGTTTTAATACAGCAAAAGAAAAAATGTTACTGAAATCAGGCTTTTGTCTTTCTGCTTGGCAGGACAAAAAAATTTTTAGCTAACAAAATACAATGTGTCCAAATGAAAGGGAATTATCCTATACAATAATCAAAATGAGTAAAGAAAATAAGAATAAGACTAAAAGTACAAATGTGAATTTACTCTGACCAATCAACAAAGAATTAAATAAATCTTCAAGAAAGTCAAATATTTTAGGCAAATTACTTAAAATATTTTTTCAATAGGTTTTATGTATTATTGTTAAAACTACATTTCATACCCTCATATCTTTTACCTGGTTCACAATGAAATATGAGACTATGAGACTAATAATCAAAGTTAGCTATTATTGAAAAGTTCTTGCTGAGTAGATTTTAAAACATCCAACACGTTATGAATGTGCATTTTGTACAACATAATGAAGCCATGCTTATCTAAAAACAATTTTTAAATATGCATGTATGCCCTAATTTGAAAACTTCCAAGTCAGTATCTATGAAAGGAAGATCACCCGCCTTCTTTAAAGGGAATATTTTAAAATCGCAATCAAGTAAATAAGTTTTATTCTTCTTATTAAATTAGTGGCTGGTACACAATGGATAACTTTTCTCTTTGTTCTAATTTCTTTCCCCCACCCAGTAAAGCTGGCTTCTTTCTTGTCACTAAGTCCTCCAACTACCTAACCAGCTACTTAATTCTGAAACTAAACTTTTTCTTAAAATTAAAAAAAAAAAAAGACTCCTGTGCCTCATTAAAATGTCAGGCCTCTTTTCTGACTCGGCTCATAATTGTATCTTTTAAACCATAACTCAACCTTAATGTATACTGGTTGACACCCGCGTGTTGGGGAGTTTCAGAATATGCCGTCTGTGTACCTTTAAGACCACAAGCTCACTCACGCTGCCTGGCTTCTTGCCAAATTTGGAGGCAAAAGCAGGAGGAATTTTGCAAAATATTCTCTAACAATTGTTGCTCCCTCTTCCAACAGTACTACTACCACAACTTCCTTTTAAGAAAAAAAAAAAATCTGTAGAGTGGGTCATCTCTGGTCTCAGCTCACCTCGCCATTACTGAGTAAGCTACCCAGCTTCCCCTCCCTCCTTCCCCCTCCCCCCACATCCCTACCCATTACTTCCCTGGAGAGGCCCGGATGGTTTGTATCTCACAAGTTCAGCCCACTCTACACCAGGGTCCCTGGGCACCTTTTGCGCCCCCTGGGGCTCCTCCGCCGGGTCAAAGGAAGTTCAGCACTTACTCTCCCCACTCAGCACCCTGTGGTCTTAATGCACAAGGCCTGGGTTTCCCTTGATGGGAAGGAGCCTTCGAGCCACCTTCCCCACGCGGCAGGCGTTAGTGTGTAATCAGCCCTTGCAAGGCTGCGCTGAGAGCGTGGTCTGAGGTCCGCCCTGGGGTTGAGAGTTCGAGTCCCAGACCCCGCGCTAAGGAGTAGCCAGCCTCTTGACTTCCCCAAATTCCGAGGCGCTAGAGTCACCCTGCGGCGCGAAATTAAGAAACTTACTTGTTTTGTCATGGAGTCAATGAGGCGCACGTAGAAATCCTGTTCTGTCCTTATCCCTGGGGGAGAGGGGAAAGGGAGTGGGGAATGAAGGAAAATTCAGTGAGAGATGATCCGCCGCTAAACAAACAAACAAACAACAAAGAATGGGGCTCCAAGGCGTGTGCAACGCCTAATCTCCTAGAGAAGCCCAAACAGGACAACACCCCCCCCCATCTTCCCCAGTGTCCAGAGAGGGGCCAGTCCCCAAGCACAGCAGCTAAGAATGGGGTGGGACCCCCACCTGGCTCCTCTCCTTTCTCTAGCTGGGAGCCCCTCTGCGCGCAAGGCCTCTGGGAGCAAGGCCATGATTGCTGTAGCTCCCTGAGCCCAAGGGCTTAGGGCCTGGAGTCTGGGCTAAGCCTCCCTTGGGAATGGGAGGAAGAAAGGAATTGGCCCTGTGAGGGCCAGGGCTCCACACCTGGCCCCAGGTAAGCGCGAGCCCGCCACGGCCGCCCTCCGGCCACTCAGGGCCTTCCTGGGTGAAACCTCCTCAGGCGAAACTTAGGAGAGGCCGGGTTACCCCGGGGACCGCGGACCACGGGGTGTGCGCAGGGCTCTGGTCCGCCTGGTCTTCCTGCGCCCCCTGCCCTCACCCAGGGCCCCGGGGTGCCGGCGCCGACCCGACCCGAGCCTCACCATTGCTGTAGAGGAGCTGGAGCCGGTAATGAATCCCGTTATTGGTCTTTTCGCTGTTGGCTTCCTGGGTTGCAGCGGGACGCAAAGACACAACAAGAGACGCAGGAGAGAGGTCGGCGTGAGCGAGTTGACCGACTTGGAGGCAACTTTCCCGAAGAAGGGACCCCCGGCTGGGGACCGGACAGGCCCAGGAGCAGCAGAAATTGCGGCCAACTGTGATCCCTCTGCCGCCCTCCCGACCCTTACTGCTCCCTCTTCCCTTCCAGAAAATTCCGTGGGGTTTGGGGGCTCGGGCCTGGGTCAGCAGAGGCAGGAGCCGCGCGTGGTCGCGCCATTTGAGGGCGGGTTCATCCCAGGCGCCCTCGACTCTGGAGTGCGAAGCCGGGCTCGCCTCTCTGCAGCCCTGGGGCTGCGCGCGAACTTTTTTGGAGCAGAACCTCATGGATGAGGAGCCCGGGTTCACCCAGGGCGGGAAGTGGCTTGGGGGACCCCGCTCAGGAGTGTGTTATGGATGCTTTTGCACTCGCCGGGGAGCGCGCCTCCCGAGGCGGCTGGGCCTGCTCCCCGGTCGGGCCGAGGGGCAGCGGCGCTGCGCCCACTTACTTTTTCCTTCTCCACGAACCCCACAAAGGCTGTCCTCTCGATCTCCACGGGCTGGCCCTGTCTGTCGTAGAGGGCCAGGACGAAGTGGAAGAAGTTGGATTTCCGCAGATTGGAAGGCGGCTGCTTCTCAAAGTGAGCCCGGGCCAGACCCACCCCGCTGCGGCCAAAGACGCAGAGTTAGACGACTAAGCGGGACATCGACGCGCGACCCTTTGTCACCCTTGACACACGCGCGAGCCCGCAAGCACCAACCTCCTCTGCCCCCCAGAGCACCTGGTGGGCGCCCTACGCGCCCCCTCCGGCGCCCGGGGCCCACCCGGCGACGCGACACGCGTGCTCTCGCGTGTCCCGCCGTCCCGCCAAGCACAGGGCGCGCCCCCGAACTCGCCGAAGAGCCGGGAAAGTTTCGCTTGGGTTTTGCGCGGGAGATAAAACCGTGCACGCCTTCACTCCGACCTGACGCGCGCTGCGTGGGAAGGAAGAGAAGTGGAGGTGGACGCAGCGAACCCGCGTGCGCGGAATACAGCTGCTAGTTTACAACTTGGAGAGGGGGAGGCATGGGAACCGGTCCCCGCCAGCCTCGCGAATCTCCCGCCTCAGCCTCGAGGGCAGGTGAGGAAGGCTGGGGAACGGACTCGGCCTCCAGGAAACGGCGCCCAGCCTCAGAACACCGCACGCCCCCTCCCCAGATAAAGCGTGTGAGAAAAAGGCTCTGAGGGGGGCAGCTCAGAGCTGTCAGGGGTGGTTGCTGTGGAACCGGGAGCTGGGGGTGTTTTTAAAAGACTCGTCCTGACAAAGTTTCGCTGTTCCACAAAAATCCTCACACTCATTCCAGAAATCCTATGGACCAGGGCTGCCGGCTGAGCGCGCCCGCGGGGGCACTGGAGGCTCGGGTGCCAAGGGCGCTGGAGGCCAGTGACAGCCCGACCAGCCCAACACAAGGGCGCGCTCACACACACACACACACACACACACACACACACACACACTCTTTCGCTTCCAGCTCAGTTACTACCCAACTCACTCTCACTGCTAACCACCCCCATCCTTGTACTCAGCGGGGATGGGAACAGTGTTGCAGACACTTGTCCCCGGCCCGGTGAAGATGAGGATGAGGTCATTAGTCATCTTCCTTTCTCCCCTTCCGCCCTCGCGGGGTCCGCCAAACCTCCTACTCCCCTCAGCCCAGCTGGTGGTCTGGGGGGAAGGAGGCCATTTCTCACTTGGGACCAGGCGTCCTCCTAAAGGATGATAAGAGTGCCCAGAAAAGTTCCCCCAGGTCAGTCTCCAAGGCCAATGCCTCCAGGCCACACAGCGTAGCATCCCAGGAGCCCAGAGCGGGAGAGGGGCTGAAGGGCGGCCGTGGTGACAGAGGGTGGGGAAGACTTTTAGGAGACGTCAGAATTAAAGTTGGGAGCTGCCGATCCATCGGTGGACCGAGGAAAGTGAAAGAGGCAGGGAGAACAGGATTGGAGAACTAGGAGAAGGTTCTGGGGAGACGTGGAGAGGGCAAAGAGGAGAGAAAGGGAGGTGAGGGAATGAGAAGGGAGAGGAGGGAGGAGTGAAGAAAGAAGAGGAAGGAAGGAATGGAGAAACGGAGGGCGGAAGGAAGAGAGGTAAGGAGGGAAAAGAAAAGTGAAGAAAGAAGGAAGAAAAGAAAAAAGGGAGTGGAAAAAGGGAGGAAAGAAAAAGGAAGGAAAAGAGAGAAGGAAAAAAAGTTTAGAAAGGAGGGAAGAAAGAAGAGGAAAGAAAGAAAAAAGGAAAGGAAGAAAGTAAGAAACGATAGAAAAGAGAAAGAAAAGAAAGAGGAAAGACAAGAAGGAAGGAAAAGAAGGAAAAAAAGAAAGAGAGACAACCGGCCGGGAAAGAAAGAGCAATCACGTAAAAAGCACAGATATCCAACATCCGTGCTGGTGAGACGCCTCTTCTGGCTTAAAACGAAATGAAAACAGTCACAGGCGAAGCAGGGGGAAGCGCCGGCGAAGCGTGGGCTCCTCGCAGGCAGCTCCCGGCTCTCCGGCCGCCGGCGGCCGAGGCGGCGCGGCCGGGGAGCGCGGAGCGCCGGGGGCGAGGCGAGCCGAGCGGCGGACTCCGCAGCGCGGCCCGGCCGCGCGGCCGCCCCGCCGCCGCCGGCTGCCGCGCGGGCGGCTCGCCTCCCCGGCCGCGGTCCCCGAGCGGTACCCACCTCTGCGCCGCCGTGTTGGCGTCCAGCACCCCGGCGCCCTGCATCCACGTCCGCACCGCGTTCATGCCGCTGCCCAGCGGCTCTTCCTTCATGCTGCTTCCACTCCGTTGGATGCTTTCCTGAATCCCAAACATGAAAACAACCTTTTCTTGTGGAAAATCTCCTCCCCCTTGAAAATATTGAAAAAAAAAAAAAAAAAAAAAAAAAAGCCAGCCAGAGATTTTTTTTTTTTTTTTTTTGAGACGATGAACTCGTGTTAGAAGATCAAGGCGGGCTGGAAAGCAAATTTTTTTTAAAAATGTAAACCTTCGCTCAAAACTGAGCGATAACACGAAAAAAAAAGGAGAGAAAAAAAAAGAAGGGAAAATCCAACGAAAAGACCAAAATAAAAAAAATAGAGATGTATGCTTGGCTGTTGGGGGTTGTTTGGTTGGTTAATTTTTGGTTTGGGTGCTTTTTTTTCTTTTTTTTTTTTTTTTTTTTTTTTTTTTTTTTTTTTTTTTTTTTTTTTTTGGTAATGATCACAGGCCGGTGGAGGACAGGAGGGGCTGGAGTTTCCTTTTGTAGAGGTACCCTTCACTTGAAGAAGCAGGAAGAAAAAAAAAGCCCTGATGGCAATTTAAGAAACAATAGACTCAACTCGCGCTGCCGGCTTTGCTACTTCAAGTGTCATTTTCCACAACCAGGCAAGTTTTTTCCTCTCTCTCTCTTTTTTTTTTTTTCCTCCTTCTCTCCCAACCAAAGATGTTTCTTTCCTTTCAGTGCGTTTAGATGAAGAGGACGCTGGTTGCCGTAGACAGATACACCAGAGAGGGAGAGTGGGGTGGGGGGAAGGGGGAGAGAGAGGGAAAGAGGAAGGGGGGAGGGAAAGACAGAGAGAGAAAGAGAGAGAGAGGAGAGGGAGAAAGAGAGAGGGGTGGACCCTGCTGGATGGAGGTTCTGTTTTCTCCTTGCTAAAATAGAAGTGATTTGCAGGCTTTCCCTATGGAATCCAGTTTGACTCTCCCCAGAGCTAAACACAGGCACACTAACCCCAAAGGGAGGAGGCGGGGCTCGCGCCTCGAGGCCCCGCCTCCTCATTTGCATAACGCCCTCCTTCCGCCACGCCGCAGCCAATCGCAGCGTCAGAAGCCGTCTGGCTCGCGGCGCCGGGCCACGCTCCCTCATTAACATCCCTCTCCGGGTGGCGCAGGGGAGCTAGCCAAAGTTCCTCGCAAAGTGGCGCGCGGAGCATCGCTGAGCACCGGCGTCTGTGCTGGGAAGGAGCTGGGCAGAGCTGGGCAGAGCCGGGCTGGAGAGGGGAAACAGACGCGTGGGAAGGGCGATGTTTTTCTCAGGGATGTGAGCTGGGGTCTGCATCCTGGTCGTTGCGGTCCTTTTAGCATCCTCGCCACGCCCTGAGCGCGCTCGCGGTTCCCAGGCTGCGCCCTCCCCGGGCCGATGCTGCGTCCTGCTCCGCTGTTCTGGGACGTCGGGGGCAAAAGTGGAGGAGACGGGAGAGCCCGGGCAGAAAAAGCAGGAAGCGCGTCCCAGGTGCCCACCTCTTCGCTTTGAGGAGGGGGTGGTGGGGTGGAAAAATGGGTGCTCGAGGTCGGGGCGGGATATCGCGGAGGGCACTTTTCTACAGGCTGGGAGACGTGGGCGGATCCTGGGCTTCGGCTAGCGAGGCTCTGTGGGTCCCTCGCGGAGTCGGGGGACTCGGACTCCGTCCGCAGTCTGGCCGCTGAAATAGTTTTCGCTCTGACGCTAGCCTCGAGGCCGGGGGTGTTCAGGCACCGTCCCCACAAGCTCACTTCTCTCGAGTAACCCGCGGGATGTGTTAACGGTGGAGTGAGTGCTGTCACTGGAGTTGTATCAGGATGTATTCTAAAATTTACTCAGATTCATTTCCCAACCCTTACCCTCACCCCAAATTATTTTTGTTTCTTTAGAATAGCTACCAGAGCAACAACGTCTCTGATTGATTGGTTATTTCGTGTAGGATTTCTCTCGTCCTCATCCTTTCTGTTTAAACGGGGAACTTGAACAAACCCACCCCAACTTCTGCCCCTGCCAGTTGTCCAGAAAGTGAGAGATCGAGTTAAAAAGGAGGGGGTGAGGAGAGGGTAAGAGAGAGGGAGGGAGAAATGATCTCTTATCTCAGACCTCTCTGTATATATGCATGTGAGTGGCAAAGAAAATAGCTAGAAGTTTCTCGGTAATGTGCCCCATCATTTTTTAGCAGGTCGTAACCTCTAATAAGCACATGGTGAACTTGTTTCATTGCCCTCAGAGGAACTCCCTGACTGCAGCCAAATCTGCTAAGGACTCCTTGGGGGGAGTTCTCTGCCAGAAATCCAGGTCCCCTTTCTGCTGGCCTTCCTTGGCCCTTTGATTTAGAAAACTCATGGGGTCAGTGATGGAACAGTACACACGCCCATGTTGAATAGATGGAGACAGGCAAGAATTACGCTTTGTGCTCTTGGCAGAGCAGGAAAGGGAGAGCCACTTCCCAATACCTAAACCAGAAAAAAAAAGAACCCTGTTTCAGACCTGTCAGTACATGGCCACTACCCTCAAACACAACTTTATCTTGGTGCACAAAGCGTGCCCAGCTCCACAGCATTTAATCTGGACCACTAGTGTGCTGAAAGCACTTTGTCCCTGGCAATGATTAATAATTAATTCAGTCTCCACCAAGACGCTTCTGAAGAGATCTGTCTGGTCCCTCAGGATCTGCATAGCATCTACCAGAGTTCCTGGCACACAGTACGTATTCAGGATGGTTATGTTGGTGGAGAGATTGGAAGGATTATAACTTTCTGGGGAGGGGAAACGAGGAGGGGATTTTCTCCATCTCTACAGAATTTAAACACACAATTAAAATTGGGCTCAAAACTTCCCAAAGCTTAACCTCCCCCAGAGTCCACCAGAGCCAATCCCTTCCCCTGCCTGGACCATCCCCTGCCTTCTCTGAGAGGATCCTTCAAGGAAGGGGACCAGGAAGCAGAGGCCACCCTTCTATCAATGAGTCCCAGATAGCCATAGCAAAAGACTCAAGCTTCTCTCTCCTTAATTGCCTGAGCCTCCACTTTTACTCTCCAGTGAACTGTATTCAGGACTCCAAGTCAGGTCTGGTGAAGTTCATTCCCCAGTGATGGGGAACACACAGTGTAATAAGGATCAGATCGCTGCCAAAGGGAAGCAGCAAAGGTTCCAGAAAAAGGAGAGACACAGACCCTATGAGAACCAGAATCAGTATGAAGCACACAACAAATGGATTTTTAAGGGGTCAAGCAGAATCTAGAAGCACTCTTCAAATGATGTGTTTGTGATGAGAAATGATGAGAAATTGGCCCAGAGACAGCAAACATCAGCAGCCCAACTTCTGCCCCCAAATAGGTAACCTCTAGAAACTAAATAAGAAGGAAGCAATCTCCACACCTGCCAGGCCATGGAAGGAGGAAAAACAAAAAAGGACAGGGATCTTTTGATAAGACTAACTCCTTTTGGCTGTTCAGAAACAGCAGATACCTCACCTGGGATGGTGAGTGACTTTTATTTTAATCAAGCAGAGAGTGTTCATAGAATTTCTTTTGGGTGTTCTAGTGCTTGTAACCTGGCTTTCTCACCTGGTAATAAACGTTGTTTGTTTTGTTTTGTTTTGTTTTTTACAAATAGTTTATTGTCAAATTAGTTTCCACATAACACCTAGTGCTCATCCCCACAAGTGCCCTCCTCCATGCCCATCCCCTGGTAATAAACGTTTAAGTAGGGAGGAAGCTAAAGAGAAAGGAGACGGAGAGGGTGATAGGAAACAGGGAACAACACCAGATTAGCAGAGTAGTAGGTTTTTGTGGATTTCCTCTGGTGAATATTGAGCTAGTAATTGCAATTTTAACCTTCAAAAAATTCCTTAAACACTTGTCAATCTTCCTTCCTGTGAGGTTGACACCACCTCCAGAAGACCAAGCATGTGTGCTGAGAAGGGGTACTATAAAGTATGTACTGAGACTGACTTCATCTTTTCTTATATTATAGTCACTTCTCCAGTGAAGAGAAATACTTGTGTGTATAGCATCGCCCAGGGGTTATAGAATATCTGTGATATGACTTTAGGGTAGCTTATAACAGTAATCCCAATATTACCCCCCACCCCCATCAGCCTAATCATATGGGGGAGGAGGTAGAAATGCAGATTTTTCAGGCCTTGTCCAGACCTGCAGAATTAGGGAAGAAAAAAGTGAGGATAAGAAAAATATACAGCAAAACGGATTAAATATGGAGAAGCAGTTGGAAAGGCTTGATATTTCCCCCGAAGTTAAGTGTCCCGCTGAGCTTCTCAGTGCGGGTTAACGTCAACTCCCTGCCCCTTCATTGCTCCAGGCCTCGGGCTGGGCTACCCAGGCCTCGGGGTCTCCCAGCGCTGCAGGAAGCTCGGGCCGGTGAACAGGACTCCCCACTCCACGCCGAACTTTGAAACCTTCTTGCTCTTGGCTATCCCAACCCTCTTAAGTCACAGGGAAATCGGTTCCCTTCCCCGAAAGACACCAGTTGCCTCCGTTACTTCCGGGAGGTGCAGGTGGGAACACACCCGTCCCTCTTCTGAACCAAACAAGAGTAGAGACGAGCTAAATACAGCCAAAAACGAGGACTAGCGCGGGACGTTCGGGGAAAGAGGGAATCTTTTCTGCACGGCCGCCCCCAGGAGGCCAGACTTGGGACCTGTCACTTAGAAAATTCCCGCTCTCTACGTTTCCCTTAGGAAGACGCGCTCCCAGAAGGGCCGCCCGCCCTGGGAAATGCCCCCCTTCTTTTGGAGGTTTAGGAAGAGACGGCTTAGCGTGAGACGGGAGAAAAGACGCTTTCTTCAGTGTTGGGAAGAAGGGAAAGACAAAGTACATCGATGAAGGCCAAAGGCTCGAAGTGAGGGACCCCCTGGCAGTCAGGAGTCACGGCTGCAGTGAGCAAGTGCCAAAGCGCTGCGCACACGAGGAGAAGGCTGAGTGGGTGGCCGCGCGGGTCTCCAGGGAGATCGCGCCAGAGCAGGGCGCAGCATGGGGGGGGGGGGGAGGGGCTTCTGGGCTGCGCCCAAATGCCGGCGGGAAAGACCCCGTCACCCGCGCACGAACCCCTGACGCTGTCCCTCCAAGACCTTTCCCGCTGCCCTCGGAGAACGTGTCCCAGCAGCCAGGGTTCCCCCGGAAATCCGCCTGTCCGGCCCCCTTGCTCGCAGCCGTCTCTGGCAGGCAGCAAGGCATTCCCTCGGACCCGGATTCCTCTCTCAGACCCCCAAGTCGTTGCAGCGGCGGCCGTGTGCTCGCCCAGTCTGGCTGACTCTTCCAAAGTCCCCGGGAACGCGCGTCTCCCCATAGTATAGGCAGGCAAACTGAGGCCTAGAAAGGGACAAAGACACCCCCCAGACACCTAGGACAGGAGCTTGGGGCCAGGAGTTGGAACAAACCTTTCCCGGATCAACCTTGCGGACTCTCTTGGGTTTCCCCTGGGGCTGTCCCTAGATAATAATAGACACCATTTGTTGAAGTTTTTACGGGCAGAAACTCACTAAATTCCCACAAGACAAGAAGGCAGGTAAGATCGCCCCCCATTTTACAGGTGAGGAAACTGACGCCTTGCGATTAAAATGAAACAACCTGTCCACCGCCTCACGGCATAAAAAGTCACCGAGTCGAAATTTCCCCAGCCTGTGCCCTTAACCTGGGATCCGAACCACCCGTCCGAAGGCGGCGCATTATCCTTGCGTTTGCCTTGGTGCTTCCCCTGGCTCCCTGACGCCCGCCCTGCCTCAACCATCAAGCTCGCGGGTCCCTAGGGCTTTCGAAACCCTGGGCATCCCGGACGACAAAGCAGAGAGGGCGCCAGTGGCCCTAGGGCAGCCGCAGAAGGGAGATCGGAGGGGAACCCCGTTCTGAGAAGTCCTCGCTCGTGGGCTGGATGCGCAGGCCCGCCGGCAGCCCAGGACCCGGCACGCCAGGGGACGCTCCCTCCAGCCCTGCCTCTGCCGCACTTGCTGTGTGGCCTTCTTCACTCAGCCGCATCTCCTGGTCCCAGCTGAGAGGTCTTAGAGCTCCGGGCGTGTGCAGCGTCATCTAACTGAGATAGACAAGACTTTTGGGGGATGCTTGCGACGCCCGACAGAGGGCAGGAATCTGGACACCTGCAGATGCATTTTTATGGAGAATAGCTAAAAACTAAAATTATTTTGAGGCGGTACAGTTAGGGACGCAACGAAAAGAATCTCTCAGTCCGAGACTGTCCTGAAGCGCGACTCTACCCAACCCTTGGCCCTTCCGCCGCGGTCCTCCAACCCGCTAGACTGGAGTCTGATCTGCAACGGCCCCCGCTCCCGCCCCCGCTCCTGGGGTGAGAAAAGGCTCCAGGGTGCGAGAAGATAACTTGCTGGCTGTTTAGAAATTAGCGTCTCTTCAGTAGTGCAAACTTAAAAAGAAAAGAAAAGAAAAGAAAAGAAAGAAAGAAAGAAAGAAAGAAAGAAAGAAAGAAAGAAAGAAAAAGAAAGAAAGAAAGAGGCCTTCGAGAATTTGGAGGCGAAGGGAGGAAAGCCTGTTTGCTTAGGAGAAAGTAGAAGCAAGGGGGAGTTTAGCACAGGAGCTCATGTCTGGGTCACAAAAAGTTTGCGCTTGTATTTTCTTTGGAGCACAGTTCATTAGATATTTACACACCGCTCGGCCCTTTGTTGGCCACCGAGATGCGAGATGAGTGTGATGTGAGTGTGCAAATACGTTTGTTAAAACGAATAGTGGTTGCTTTTTTATGGGCCTGTGTAGTACAAGTGTGTACCAGTGAGTGACAGCGCGCACTTGGGTGCGTGTGGCCGCGTGTGCTTAAGGAGGATTGTTGCACACAAGCGTTGAATACACGTGTGCATGTGCAAAGTGTGTGCATGAGTTACACGTCGACACGTGTCTCACTTATGTGAGTGGGTGTGCGTGTGGAGAAATCCGTACGTGTTTAAGAGCAACGTACACTCGTGTGGGAGCCTGAGCTCACACGTGGTTCGTTTGCTCATGTGTGCATGTGAAACCCAGCAAGCAAGTCCCCAAAACCTCAGCTCCGGTGGAAAGAAAGGCGCAAGCAGGAATGCGACTGAGCACCCCATGGCGACGGCCGCTCCTCGGACCCGCAGGTGGCAGGGAGCCGCCTACTAGGTGCAGGACTGGCCCGGAGGCCGTGGGTGGGCGCCCGGCTCGGCTCCAGCCCGGCGACGCGGGTTCCCGTCGGGGCCCACCAATTACCCGGACTGCGCGCCAAATGATCCCTGCTGGGCACTTCGGGCGCTCTTAATTGTTCCTCGCGGACAGTTTCTGATTATTGATGCCCCCGCGTGTCCTAAAGGAGACCGCTTCCGGGTTATTTGCTTATGTTTTTATTCTCTTTATCACCGTCATTATTTGGTGGCTGTAAGAGGATAGTGCCAAACCCACCAAGGCCGCGCTGCCCCGCCTCTCCCGCGCCGCCCTGCGAGTGCGGGTAACACGCGGACGCCGGAGTCTTCCTTTACGTGGAGCCACAGCGCCACCTCGCGGTCCTCCAGCCTCCCTCCCGTCACTGCCACCCACATTCCCAGTGCGGGTGGGTTTCCCATTCGCTTTCCCCGTTCCTCTTTTCCTCTCTAGGACGGTCCACTTGGCTAAAGCCTTAGAGACTTGAGATTCCCCAAACACGCCTTGCTGAGCAGCTTTGTACACAACCGGAATGCCCATACCCGGTCTCTACCTGGAGAAATTGTGCTCTCTTTAAAAATCACTAGCACAAAGTTCACCTCGTTCATTAAACCTTTCCAGACCCGTTCTAGACAGTCATTCGTGCCTTTCCCCGATTTCCCTGGTGCTCACATCACATTGGACAGAAAATATTGTTTAAATGTCTCTTTCCCCTCCATAATCAAGGAGCTCACGTACAGTGACTATTTTGCTTATAGCAACAACAACAGTAAAACCTGGTATTAGCTGAACGCACTCTATGGAGCATCTAACGCAATGTGCGATGCTAAGCACTTTATCCATTATCTAGTTTAATTTTCCAAGCAAAACCATGAAGCAAGCACCAATATAACTTCCCAGTTTGCAGATCAGGCTAGAGAGTTCTTGTCTAAGGTTGCATTGCAAAGCCCAGCCCAAGTCTGTCTGATTTTTCTTAACCTCTTTTCTCAATATCTGTGCCTTGCAGACTTTTTCAGCTCTATATCCACAGGCTTTGAGTTAGGATCAGGCACAGAGTGGACATTCATATATTTATGAATAAATGAACCGCTGCCAATATAAATCTTTTCTTCTCCAAGAGAGTTGGGCTACAAAAATACTGCACTTACCAGATACCTTGGTTGAAATGTTATTACCACAATGATTTATCCCAAAGGAATATTCCACTACTAACTAGCTAAGTGACTTTGGTCAAGTCACTTCATCCTCAATTCCTCATTTTTAAAAGTAGGTTTTCCATGAGTATTAAATGAGGGGGAAATGTGAGGTACTTGATATAACGCCTTGTACTGTAATCAGTACTCAGTAAAAGATTGCTTTTAATATAATTATTAATGATAGTTTTAAAAACTAAAGTTTTAAAAACTAAAGCACAGAACACAAAATTGACTTATCCCTAGTCGCATAGAATTCACCCTACCTCTGTATAAAATCATCTCACTATTATATCTTCATTTTCATCTTGGAAATAAAATATGTAATAAAATATGTTTAGTTTATTGTGGTTGGGGTGTTAATGTTAACCCTGCTCTGTTATAAAATTTTAAGGGGCAGGGGGGGAAGATATAATTAAACAGTAAATCAGCAGGCTTTGACTCTCAACCTTCCTCCTGCTTTGTAGCTTTTTACTGAGAAAGATTTAAAGAAAGACTATAAAAGTGCTTATTATTCTGGAAAGTACAAAACTCTATTTTTTAATTTAGGGGACATTCTGAGCTAGTTTGAGTTTTCCCCACTTGAAACATTTTGTTGCTAGTGATACACTAAAAGTTTAAAAATATGTATCTTAAGCAAATGATTGTCCCCAAATAAAAAACAAATGAGGGTTGTCTAAACATATCCCAGACCTTCAGACATTTCCCAAAAAGGCTAAGTTTTAGAGGTTCAGGGTTTCTTTTCAGAGTGAAAGCTATTAGCATTTAAGCAAAAATGAACTTTTCTGTCTGATCAGGCTATAACTTTCCTACTGTCAAATTATTTTGGAAGACTATTGACCAGTACAGTTATATCATAAATGTAAAGAGCCTGATAAAGTACACAAGAGGCGTAAATGTGTCTCCTCATTTAGCTGGCCCACAGTACATATCCAGAAACTTTATCCCAGCCTCAATTTATTTTAGTTCGTCTGTACCTGCTTCCCATTCTATGCAATATTCTTGTATGAAGATGAAGAAACAAATTCAGGAAACTTTATCACAACAAGTTAATGTGTTAAGAGATTTTATTGTAGAGCTGACACACATTTTATTATCCTTGACTGGGGATTTGATTCATATTGACGGTGTGAGACACTGTATTTTTGACAGTTTGGGGAGGGAGCACATCTATCCTGTTTTCTTTTCTTCTTTATTTCTAGGATGGCCACCATTAGCAATGTTCACCAAAATTATGGCTTCCCTTCTTCCAGGTCTATAGAAAGAGTAGAGTATTCGGGGTAGAGTATTCGCATTTAGATGCAACCCTATGGTTTGCTTTGATAAATGAAGAATTATCAGTAATATGTGCTATTTAGAGGCAAAAGCTTTAAGAGCCAATGTGTAATTCACCAATTCACTTTCCCCATGTCACAGCTGCAGGTGACCCCCAGATGGAGTTTCCTTCAGCCTGCCACTCTTTGCAAAGATAATGTGGAGACCCCTCCAACCCACAGTGAACATTTAAAATGAATGTGAGATAATCTTTTGTTACTGTAAGTCCCAGGGATTTTTTATGGCAGCATCACTGAGCCTTTCCTGACTAACATGCTTGGAAGGAAACTCACCTTTCCTTTTCTTCCTTCCTTTCTTTCTGTTTTCCTTCCTCCATCCCTCCCTCCCTCTTTCTCTTTCCTTTTTTTCTTTTTCTTTTTTCTTCCTCTTTTTGTGGACAATGTGAAAATTCTTCTCCTAGAGTATAAGACTTCCACATCTAATTAAATAATCAAATAATTATTCAATTAGAAGCCTGTATCTCATTTTCTTACTCAATTCATACATCTCCTACAGGTCAAAACATCATTTAGAAAGATCAGAAATGGAAAACAACAACTCAACTAAATTTTAGAAGTAATGAAAAGGAATCTCGGAATCATTACTAGTCCACAGAAATTTCTGCGGGGCTTGCTGCATGCTTGCATATTCACAGTGAAGGGTATGCCATAGGCTGTGATTCAGAGAGATTTTGTTAGCGATTGTATGAGGGAACAGAGAAACATCTCTTCTTTCAGGGTTTAATTTCCTTCAGTCCACAATTTCAGGATGGTGAAGGGGAAAAATATTTGGCTAATCAACTTGTATTTAAGGAACATGACCTAGGGCAAAATTTTTAACTTTTCTAGATCTTACTTTCCTCATCTGGAAAATAAGAGTAGGAGATGAGATCTTCAGGGCGCCATACAATTCTACTTTGCTGGAATTCTGAGATTCAGGTGATATCAGTTCCAGGAGTTGACGCTACAGTATGATTGCTGGAATTCTGAGATTCAAGTGATATCAGTTCCAGGAGTTGACGCTACAGTATGAGAATCTTCTTGTGTTTCTATCCTCACCATTATTTTGTGAAACATTTCAAATTTTTTCATGCTGAGCCTAACTTAAAACAACTGCTGCTTGGGCAAGATAGAGAGTGCTTCTTTTCTTCAACCTCAAATTTTTTAAATGTTGGAATCTACTAGAAAGGTGGGCCATATAGATTTGGGGCCATATAAAATGGTTTGCCACCTTCTAGCCAAGAGGGAAATTTTGCTTCTTTTTCTTTTCTTTTTTTTTTTTTTTAAGAAGTATTCTCTTCAGGTTTCATTATCAGACTACCTAAGGAAATTTCTTGTGAATTTTCAGGAAACTTTTGAGACAAAATATTGATTGTGTGACAAGTGCTGTAGAGTGAAATCGTTACTAATTATTCTTTATTCTTTTTTTTTTCAATATTTTTTTTATTTTATTTCTAGGAGAGAGAGAGAGACAGCGTGAACAGGGGAGGGTCAGAGAGAGAGAGAGACACAGACTGTGAAACAGGCTCCAGGCTCTGAGCTGGCAGTCAGCACAGAGCCTGATGCGGGGCTCGAACCCACAAACCGCGAGATCATGACCTAAGCGAAAGTTGGACGCTTAACCGACTAAGCCACCCAGGCGCCCCTAATTATTCTTTATTCTTAATGGGGCATGACTGATTGCCAGAAACAATACTATTACCTTCATTCGGATAATAATTTATGGTTGACAGAGAGTTATTGCCTTGATTCCTCTCAGTGAACCATAACATTTCTCCCCCATTTCACAGAGGAGGAGCCGAGGTTTGGATTTACCCGTGGCATGTGGCTAGCAAGCAGCAGGGCTTGGCTGTAACCCAGGAGCCCCAGCTGCCCATGAAATTAAGAAAGCTGTCTGCTACCTTACTAGGGAATAGAAAGCATTGAAACCAGGCCACAGGGCACTCCTTTACACAAAGATGCAGACGTTTATTTCTGTCAACCGATTCCTGCTTTCTCTCTTCTCTGGGCACCCAAAAAGATTGTAGTCCTTTCTCTGAAGTTAGTGTGGTCATCTGACTTAGCTGAGCCAGAGCATTTACTTAAAGGTAAGAGAACCCGCAGAGTACTTGCCCCCCTCAACCAGAGGTGTTACTGAGAGCAGCAGCATCAGTTTGGGTCTTCCCGTTGGGATCACAATGAACAGAACTCTTTAGCAATATGCAACAGGTTTAATGTAAGTGGGTAGTTTAAACCACTAGGACTTGGGGCTTCTTTGTTATGGCAGCTTTACATAGTCTGTCCTGACTGCTATAGTTTCCTTAATTCAAATATATGTGTTTTGTCAAAAAGAGCTCTCTCTGTGGGTGGACTCCTATAAACTTGCATTACATACACAAACCTTTAAGAAAGAAGATGTTCTTCTGGATTGCTAATGTTTTTATTTCAACTAATTTTACTATCTTATGTAAATAGGCACAAGCATAAAACTAGGGACACATTCTTTATGCAGATACCATTTAAACAACCATGAAACCAAATTACAAAGTTAATGAAAAAGAGAAACTGCACAAAACCAAAGGTTTATAAATGAACTATAATAACATGTGCTGGATCATGTTTTCTAGAAACTAAATTGTCACTTAAATGTCCACATGGTTGTTTCTGAGTTCAATAAAGTAGGTTCTTTTAGAAGTGGTCTATGTAATTATGCCCTTCGTTCTCTACTTTTCAAAGTTTTTATTTTAAACTAACACAAAGCATTCATTAATTCACGTGGTGTAGGACAAGTTTAAAGGAGTCATTTCAGGGGCATCTGGGTGGCTCAGTCAGTTAAGTGTCTGACTTCAGCCCAGATCATGATCTCGTGGTTCATGGGTTCAAGCCCCACATTGGGCTCTGTGCTGACAACTAGCTCAAAGCCTGGAGCCTGCTTCTGATTCTGTGTCTCCCCCTGTCTCTCTGACCCTCCCCTTCTCATGCTGTCTCTCTCTCTCTCTCTCCCAAAAATAAACAAAAACATTTTTAAAATTTTTTTTACAAATAAATAAATAAAGAAGTAATTTCAGTATCGAATCCACCTTTCTCCCTTTTTTATCAGCCTGTGACAATTAGAAACCACTGTTGGCACCTATGAACACAAACTAAAATTTGGAAATGTTGTGTCAGTCATTCAGTTTTAAAGTAATTATCCAGATAAGTCTGACTGTGCTTAACTTTTTAAGACTATAATCGAAATGACTTATCTGTAACAACTCACCTGTATTTAAACACTTGGTTTCAGGAACACAGAGGAAGGAGTGACTGGTAGACTCTAGTACAGAGTTGGGCTGTGGAGAACTGCTGTATGTCTTCCTCCTGGGCCAGGGCTAGACTACATTTCTCAACTTCCCTAGCAGCTGCTTTGGCTATATGACTGAGTTCTGGTGAACAAAAAGTAGGTGGGATTGATGGAAGCCATTTCCAGATATAGTTCATAAAAAATTCCCACAGTCTTTCACCCCTCTTCCTCTCCCTCTGCCGGCTAATCAGAAAATCCAAGGCTAAATTCCAATGCTCTAGGGCAGGCTTAGCAAACTTTTTCTGTCAAGATCCTGATAAGCAATATTTTACAATTCATGAGGCTGTTGCAAGTACTCTCGTCCATCATCTCAGTGATAGCAGCTACAAAGCATAGGTGATACGTGATGAATCGATGTGGCTGTGTCCCAATAAAAGTTTATTTACAAAAAAAAATTACAAAAACCCTAGATCAAATTTGGTCCCCAAGCCATAGTTTGCTGACCCTGCTCTCCGATATGTCAGAATCACAAGGCAGAAGGAATCTGGCCCCCACATGACTGACTGCACGGGGAAATAAACTTTATACAAGCAAGAGATAAACTTCTATTATGTTAAGTCATTGAGGTTTTAGGGTGATTAGGGCATTAGCTTACTCCAATATTGTTGGAGGAGGTCATCAAGGGAACATGACCTCAGGTTGACCCATGATGCAAACCTGGGCAATCAGAGGCTCCTCTTCCCCTCCCCTGCACTTCATATGTACATTTTGCGTAGGCTCACACAGTGGGAACTGTTTTCAAGGATGCATCTTTAAGAGAACAGTGTGCTGTTGAGACCATCTGGACAGTACATGTGACTGAACCCAATTAAGGCCTCTATATATACTCTTAAGGTTTTGGTGGGTGGGTACAGAGATTTTCTTGTCTTGTTACCGGACAAGATGAGCCTCATGTGTAAGTTCCCTTGCTTATTAAACCTGCCACCAGCAATCCAAGAGTGTCACCACCTACCAAGAGTGGTCTGCCTCTTTCTTCAGTTTCTCCTTGTCTTCTACATACAGAAGCCAGGTCCAGGATGCTTCTGAGGTTTCAAACCAACAGGTATAATACCTGGTCACACACATGGCTTTTCATAAATATTAGATTTTCCCTTCTTCCTTATGTTCCTTTGAAGACAGGCTTATTCATTTATCATAGAAACTTCCCAATACGTGTTAGTGAGATCACGAAAACACCATCAGATAAAAAATCGTATGCATGAAGCACGCATATCATGTAGTGTTTGTTTCATTCCAAGTTGTTGCTGTAACCTCTCTCCATCCCACCTCATTCCTAGATGCATATCTGAATTGTTTTGTGCCGCTTTCCAGATAAACAGAGATACACATTTGGGAAACTGTTTGCTTGGGTGAAGTGAATAGAGCTTGGTTAATTGGTTCACTGTATGTAAATAGGTTGCTCTCTCTTACATTAAGTCTCTGGAATGTGTTGCAAAGTCAGCTTTGTGTTGTCACTCAGCTACTTTGTAGCTTGTCAGCTATAAACCTGCCAACACCACCAGTGTAATTTGGTATCTTTATAATCAGGGAGCCTGAGACCCAGAAGGTTGAAGAACTTTTCCAATATCATATTCTGGCAATATCAGAAACCTAAGCCTGCCTGAATCCCAAACATCACACTATCAAGATTTGAATTCTGAAGCCTCTGGAATCTTCTCCATCTTCCATACTTGAAATGTGTTTGATGGGGAACAATTAACCTCAGGATGAGTAATTTGTCACCATCCTGTATGTGTTTCAAATTTTCCCATTACACAAGGAAAATGAGAAAAATATGTCCTAGATAACACAGAGAAAAATGCTTCATTGTCTTAATTGCCTTTTTATTTCAATCAAGGAAGGTATTTAATTATTTCTGAACTACATTCAAAACTCTGAAGAATATTACTCTCCTCAGGTGCGTTAACCAAACCTGCGCAAAATATTTCTCAAGTCTAAATATTAATATCAAACATTTATTGAGTATTTTTATATGCCAATGACTATTTAAATACTTTCCATTTATGATCTTATTTATTTCTCATAGCAAGTCTATGAAATGGAAATAGTCATTATTCTCCTCAAACAAATGAGGAAACTTAGGTATAGAGAGGTGAGAGGTCTTGTCTAAGTTCGAAAGGTCGTAAGTGGTGAAGTCGACATTCAATGCTTGGCTACCCCCTCAGGCTACATTGCTGCCCTCGTCACTCTGCTGTGCTGACTCTGAAGAAAGCTATACTTTCCCCTTTGAGCATATGTGCAAAACCAATATGGAAGACTCACCCAAGATGACCTGAGTCAGCTACTCAAGGGTCATTCAGACCTGAAACCTCTAGAATTTGAGGTGGGTCATCTAAGGTCTATGGAGTCAGGAGGGGCAGAATCTGTCAGGGGTCTTGCAAAACCAGAGGAAAGAAGCCCTTGTGACCAAACACCGCTGCTCTGGGCCCTGAAAATGTCCACATGACATCCACTCAGTGCCCTACTTTGACTTTACCATCACTGTTGGAAACTGCAAAGAGAAAAATCAACATTTCTATGATATGTAATTTATGGCCATTACTCTCATCTCATTATTTTTACTTCATGTACAAAAAATAACGATCAACTCAGTATTTATACTCTAAAATTGAATGGCATGAGCATGTGTGTTTTATAAGAAAAAAAATATTTTCTGGCATGATGGACTACACCCTGTGAAAAGCATACAGTACTTGAACTGTGTGGGCTACATCAGTAGGAAAGATGGCTCTTGAAATTCTTCAGAAGGATTTTAACTTCATAATAGGTCAGCTTAGGACAGTAATAGTATCCTTATATCTTTAGACCAAACTATTTTACAGTTTGGGTTAAAAAAAAGTTCAGTCTTCACAGTAGTCTTAGTTTTAATAGCATAGTTATTTTTAACCATTTAAATGAAAATATTCTATTTCAGGGGCGCCTGGGTGGCTTAGTCGGTTAAGCGTCTGACTTTCGCTTGGGTCATGATCTCGCGGTTCATGGGTTCGAGCCCCGCGTCGGGCTCTGTGCTTACTGCCAGCTCAGAGCCTGGAGTCTGTTTCAGTCTGTGACTCCCTCTCTCTCTGACCCTCCCCTGCTCACGCTGTCTCACTCTCTGTCTCCTAGAAATAAATAAAACATAAAAAAAAAAGAAAATTAAAAAAAAAAGAAAAAGAAAATATTCTATTTCATTAACTTTGCAGAAGGGCAGGTATGAAACAACGTTGATGTTTTTCAAATATGAAATATAGCCTTCATTCCCAATAAACAAGAGCAGTTGTGGATTCTTTGTGTGTCTTTGAAGGCCTCAGGCCACAAATCTAATCGCCTGTTCAAATGAATCTATTTTATCTCCGATAAATATGTTAACATTTAAAAAGGCTCTATAAGCCTGGCTTCTTGCATTAAGATTTGTGAAAATCAGACAGCCTTGAGACACGCAAGGTGATGTTTAGCAAAGCCTTGAACCATATTCTTAAACACTTGGAATTAGGTAAAAAGTCTAAACAAAATTCATTTTCTCTTCAGTTTCCTTTGTGCTAGTCCATGGCTACATGTGCGAGTCCTTGGCCTTCACATGCACTTATACACTCAAGTTTCACTATGTTCTGGAGAGACCATGGGTGAAGTTAAGGATGGGAGAGACTAAAAATATCATTGAGCTTTCATTTTCCAATCACAACAGCTGTCGTTCAGATCAACACTTCCCTCACCACCCCTACCACTGTTTAACAGTTTTTAAATCTCTTAATAAAGAAAAACACAACTGAAGTGCCAGCACAACAGTGGGGAGTTTCCAGGCCAGTTTTTGATGAACAGCCTATCACCAAGGAGATTAGTGAAGCACTGGACACTAAAGCACTTCTGCCCCAAAGCGTTTCTGGTTCCTGGTCACCCGGGGCTTCTGCACAGGGACTGCATGAGGGGAGGAGCAGCAATGGTCAGGGCTCGAAGCCCATCCGAGGTGGGAAGACCCCTTTACACTAAGCTTGGATTTCAAAGAGATGCATAACCAATGGCGGGACGAAGTTAGTGTTCGCTTCCCCAAAGCCAGGAGACTGTGGGCCCTGAGTGGCCCTCTGGAGGCTTTACACTCAGATACTCACAGCCCGAGCTGGCTACGTAACCTCAGTTTGTGAAATGGTGTAAGATGGTAGCCAGCTCGTAGTAGGCCCAGGTACCCGATGGAGCAAACCCGAAGCCATCTCAGGGGCAGGTCCCTGTATGCCAGGCCTTGGTTGTCCCTACAAATAACTTTACAAAGGAAGGAAGGCAAGCAAACAAAGATTAGCAGAAACACAAGGAAACATGACCTAATGAAACCCAGCAGAACCAACAGAAAGCAGAGACACACCAGCATTCTGCCCAGACTTGGAAAGTATCAGACAGACTAAAATACCATCAAAATGACCATGCTTAAAGAAACAAATGACAAGCTGATAACATCTGCAGGAAACAGGTATGTTATCAAAAACAGATTATATTATAGGAAGCTATAAAATTTGTCACAGCAAATTTGAAAAACAAACAGCTTTTATAAATAAATACTAAAATAACAAATGTTAAATACTCAGTGAATGGGTTTAACAGCAGATTGGAAAAAACATAAGGAGAAGTAATGAACTGATAAACTAGGTAAACTAGAAAGGATAGTGAAACGAGTGTGTCCATATAAATAAATTATATACAATATAATATATAATAAACTGGATATAAATTAGAATACACCATCCAGTATAAGACATGGAATAGTAGATAAAGAGAGAGTAAGACACAAGGAGGATATAGTGAGAAATGTAACATGCATTTAATCAAGACTTTATTTTTTTAATTTTTTTTAATGTTTTTATTTATTTCTGAGAGAGAGAGAGAGAGAAAGCATGAGCAGAGGATGGTCAGAGAGAGAGAGGGAGATACAGAATCTGAAACAGGATCCAGGCTCTGAGCTAGCTCTCAGAGCAGAGCCTGACGCGGGGCTCGAACCCATAAACCGTGAGATCATGACCTGAGCCGAAGTTGGGCACTTAACCGACTAAGCCACCCAGGTGCCCCGAATCAAGACTTTAGAAGGAAAAGAGAAGAGAAGATGAGGCAGAAGAAATGTTTGAGGAGAAAATCACTGGAATTTTCCAGAACTGAAGAAACACACTAATCTACAGATCAAAAAAGATCTAGGGAACCCCAAGAAAATAGGTTTTTAAATCTGCTATGAGAATAAATCCTAAAAGTTCTCATCACAGAGGAAAAATTTTTTGTAACTCTATGAGGATGTTCAGTAAACTTACTGTGGAAACCATTTCCCGAATTACAGGAATGCCAAGTCATTATGCTGTACACTTAACTTTATAGTGTTTAAGTCAATTCTGTATCAATAAAATAGAAGGAAGAGAGAGGTGGGGAGGGGGAAAGTGAAAAAAATCTGCAACTAGAGGCATGATAGTAAGATTGCAAAAGAACAAAGGTAAAGAGAAAAACTTCAAGTAGCCAGAGAAAAAAAGACAAGTTACCTTTAAGAGCATGGCAGTTAGACTGGCCTCTAATAACAGCTAGCTGTCTTCCCCACAGCACGAACGGAGGGCAGAAGACAGTGTACTGGTATCTTCGGTGTATCTAATGAAACCAATTGTCAAATGAATTCTGCAGCCAGTGAAACCCCAACTAAACCTGAGAGAATTTGTCACCAGCGGATTCTCACTGCAGGAACTCTGTCGATGTGCTTCAGGCAGAAAGACAATGGTACTGGGAAAAGGATCTGAGATGCAAAAAAGTTAGCAAAGCAAAGACAGTAGAGAATGTGGGTGGAATAAAATAAGCATAGACTGTATGAAACGTAATGACAATTTCTAGTGGGGAAACTGCGATTAACTTAAGGTATTAGACAACTACAGCATATGAGCTGGACTAGGGGAAATGGAGAAGGGAATGAAAAGTTCTGGTGTGCGGTTTCCTTGTGCCCCCTATCTGTCCAGGAGAAGGTGAAGGTTCCCATGACTTCTAGACTTGGGTACATTAATTATGCAGGTGATGATTTCTAAGGTGGATTAGACTGAAAGCGCTGCCATAACAAACTACCACATGCTGACTGGCTGGAAAAAAAAACAACAAAATTTACTTTCTCACAGTTCCAAAGGCTAGAAGTCCAAAATCAAGATGTTGGCAGGGCCAAGCGCCCTCTGAAGGCTCTTCCCTTCGGAATGTTTCCTTGACAGCCCCAGGCGTGTGCCAGTGGCATCTCTGATCTCCACCTCTGCCCTCACGTGGTCATCTCCCTCCTGGGAATTTCTGTCTCCCCTTCTTGTACGGACACCAGTCATAATGGATTAGCACCCACTCTAATGACTTTATCTTAACTTGATTACATCTTCAAGATCCTATTTGCAAATTAGGTCACACTCACAGGTATCAGGGGTTAAGACTTCAATATAATTGGGTGGGGGTGTGTGGACATAATCCAATCCATAAATAATGTAACAATGAAAATTGTAGAACTAGAGTATGTTACCTCCAAATTAGTAGAAGAAACTGAATTGAATAATTATGAATACTGAAGATTAAAAATAATATTGATACCAAAACCTAAAAAGAACAGCATGAGAGAGGAATATTATAGGAGATATATATATATATATATATATATATATATATATATATATATATATATATATACATTCCATTATGCATGTATTTATATTCCATTATATATATATATACATATATATGAATACTATTCATAAAAACAATGAAATCTTGCCATTTGCAATGACACAAATGGAGCTAAAGAATATAATGCTAAATGAAATAAGTTAAAGACAAATGCCATATAATTTCACTTATACGGAATTTAAGAAACAAAACAAAGGGCAAAAAAGAGAAAGACAAACCAAGAAACAAAACCTTAACTCTAGAGAGCAAACTGATGGTTACCAGAGGAGAGATGGGTGGGGATCGGGAGGGGTGAAATACGGGATGGATGATTGAGAGCACACTTCTGATGAGCACTGAGTACTGTATAGAATTGTTGAATCACTACATCATACACCTGAAACTAATATAACCCTGTATGTTAACTGTACTGGGATTAAAATTAAAAACTTGATAAAAATGAAAAAATAAAAATAAAATAAAAGGTATTGAGATTTGTTTTGTGGTTCGCTGTAGTATCTGTTCTGGAGAACGTTACACATGCATGTGAAAAAGACGTGTATTCTGTCCCTGTGGCTGTCTCACATCTGGACACTACTGTTAAATCCTTGGCGGTCTGCTAGACGGCTGCTGGCCCCAAACAGTGCCGGAAGCTCAGGCTAGTGGCCTGCTGCTGGCTCTCCCTGTCTGCTTGGCACGAGGCTGCCACTTTAACGGATGGCGCTGTAAATCCAGGGGCAGCAGTAATGCTGCTGGCTTTCCTGGCCTGGCCCACCCAGCGTGAGCGACCACCACAGAACTGGGGCTCCGCAAGGGGTAGGAGCAGCTCAGGCAACAATGTCCCAGATTCATACTGTTCTCGCCCAAAGTTCAGGAGGTTTCATCAGTGTGTGGTATGCTTCTGATCAATTTCCAGAGCCCTGAAATGGTTGTTTTTGAACTTTTGACCAGCTTAGTAGTTTTTTTTCAGGACAAGATTTGTCAACGTTCTCACTCCATCATGCCAGAAGTTGGAAGTCTAAAAACAGAATCTTGAGGGGCGCCTGGGTGGCTCAGTCAGTTAAGTGTCCGACTTCGGCTCAGGTCATGATTTCACGGTTCATGGGTTCGAGCCCCACATCGGGCTCTGTGCTGACAGCTCAGAGCCTGGAGCCTGTTTCAGATTCTGTATCTCCCTCTGTCTGACCCTCCCCTGCTCATGCTGTCTCTCTCTGTCTCTCAGAAACTTAAAAAAAAAAATCTAAAAACAGAATCTTGAATGAAATAAGTAAGGTGCAGAAAAGTACCTCCAATATACTAATTCTATATATATTTATTTCTAAGTGAAGGCAAAACTAAACTACCTGGTTTAGGGATGAGCATGTAAGTGGTAGTACTATGAAGACAAGTAGGTAAATGATGATCATATAAGTAAGGATAGTAGTTACCTCTAGGTTGTGGGTGGGAATGGATACATGGAGTACAAGGATAGTTTCTAGGAGAAAAATACGATTCTAGTTCTTGATCTGAATGCTGATTAACAAACTTCACTCTATAACCATTCCCTAAAGAATATATATACTTTTATGCATGTTTCTTTATGTATGCTATATTTTACAATAGAACTTGTATAAAACATACTATTAATTTTTTAATTTATTCAATAAATATTTATTGAACGACTTTAGTGTAAAAGGCACTCTTCCACACAACGAGTATACAGTAATAGAAAGACAGATATGGTCTCTATTCTTATGGGGCTCACGGCTTAGTGGGAGGATAGATACCAAAAAGGAAGTCCCCCAAAAAGATAACTTCCAGATTACAATAAAGAGCATGAAAGCCAGGGTGGTTTCACTGAGGATGAGGGCCACGAGCCTGGTTTGTCAGAGCAGGTCTCCCTGAAAGATGACATTTGAGCCAGGAACTGAAGAATGAGAAGGAAGGGGCCATATAAAGATTTGAAGCAAGTGCCTCCCACAGAGAGAAGATAGTAAGTTCAGAGAAGGAGTCTGGAGAAGGAGAAAGTGACTTAAGAGGAATTGCAAGCTGACATCCATCATCTGAAGGATTTGCTTTGGAGGAACTCAAGGAAGTAGAGTGAGGGGCAGAGACTGCAAACCAAGAGAGGCTCAATTTTGCTCGAGGGAAGGCAGGACTCAAAGTAGACTGATCTGACTTTGAGGTGAGGCTGCTAGGGATCAGCAGCACTTTTTTTTTTTTTTTTGAAGCAGCAGCATTTTTAATAGTCATCATTTTAACTGTGTAATGTGTGAAAGCAATTCTGCACCTCTTCTCTTTTGGAATGACTCCTTGAAAAGCATATTAACTGCAGGGATGTTGGCCATAGGATGTCATCTATTTCAGTAAAACGGTTCTTTGCCTTTTACTGTACAGCATACCATGTTGCAGGGTTAGAAACAACAAAAGAAACAAAAGGAGGAAGGGCTGCCCAGACTTTGAATGACTTTGGATGGGCATGCTGGTTATGACCTGAAATCACAATTTTCTTCTGCAGAAAGGAAGATGCAGACTAAATCTTAGAATATTTTTGCATGTCTTTTTCACAATCATGTACCAGGGAACCAAATTCAGACTAAATTGACTGCATAATACATTTGCAGTCTAGAACTGTTTCACTTAACAGTGTTTTGTAAACATAAACTCTAATTTGTATTCTTTTTAATTTTTTTCTTAAATACTTTATTGTCAAGTTGGTTTCCATATAACACCCAGTGGTCTTCCCAACAAGTGCCCTCCTCCATGCCCATCAAGTACCCCCTCCCCCATCAGCCCTCAGTTTGTTCTCAGCATTCAAGAATCTCTCATGGTTTGCCTCCCTCCCTCTCCCCCTCTATTTTTCTCCTTCTTCTCCCGCTTCATCCTCTATTAACTTCCTCCTAATCCACCTAAATGTGCAAACATATGGTATTTGTCCTTCTCTGCTTGTCTTATTTCAGAGGGGAATAACACTGTCTAGTTCCATCCATGTTGTTACAAATGACCAGATTTCATTCTTTCTCATTGCCATGGAGTATTCCACTGTATAAATATACCACATCTTCTTGATCCATTCATCAGTTGATGGACGCTTAGGTTGTTTCCATGTTTTGGCTATTGTTGAGAGTGCTGCTATGAACATTGGGGTACATGTGCTCCTATGCATCAGCATTTCTGTATCCCTTGTATCCCCCTGTATCCTAGCAGTGCTATTGCTGGGTCATAGGGGAGTTCTACTGTTAGTTTCCTGAGGACCCTCCACACTGTTTTCCAGAGGGGCTGTACCAGTTTACATTCCCACCAACAGTGTAGGAGGGCGCCCGTTTCTCCACATCCTTGCCAGCATCTATAGTCTCCTGATTTGTTCATTTTAGCCACTCTGACAGGCATCAGGTGGTACCTCAGTGTGGTTTTGAATTGTATTTCCCTGATGATGAGGGATGCTGAGCATCGTTTCATGTGTCTGTTGGCCATCTGGATGTCCTCTTTGGAGAAGTGTCTGTTCATGTCTTCTGCCCATTTCTTCACTGGATTATTTGTTTTTTGGGTGTGGAGTTTGATGAGTTCCTTATAGATATTGGATACTAGCCCTTTATCTGATATGTCATTTGCAATTATCTTTTCCCATTCCGTCAGTTGCCTGTTAGCTTTATTGATTGATTCCTTTGCCGTGGAGAAGCTTTTTATCATGATTGTTGTCTTCTTTATATGTTTTATGTAACATTTAAGGAAAGACCAACCAGACTTTTTTTTTTTTTTTTCAAAAAAAATATATTTAGGGGCTCCTAGGTGGCTCAGTCAGTTAAGCTACCAACTAACTCTTGATTTCAACTCAGGGAATGGTCTCACCATTCACAAGTTCAAGCTCTGAGTCATGCTCTGTTCTGACAGTGCAGAGCCTGGTTGGGATTCTCTCTCTTCCTCTCTCTCTCTGCCTCTTTCCTACTCTCATCCTCTTTCTAAATAGGTAAACAAACAAATAAATAAATAAACACATTTTTAAAAAATAAAAAAGAGTTTAATTAGAAGGTAACACAATCAAAACAATTGTTTCACTGTGGTTTTCTTTTAATAAAAGACTCATGATGAGAAACAGCAGCCAGTCTTAAAGAATGCACTTCTCTAGAAGGCTGGGTTTCTTTAAAAAGAGCATGTGTGAACCACACATGATTAATAAAGATTTCCTCTAAGGCAGAAAAAAAAGGCTTTTCCCTCAATTAATAAGTATACACAAATATTTGTCCTGCTTTATTTTCAATAGTCAAAAATGGATAATAACTCAAATGTTCATAAACAGACAAATGGATAAACTAATCGCAGTACATCCAAAGAACATTACTCAGCAACAAAAATAACAACAAAAAGGCTGAGCTAACTCAGATAATATCACTGATGGATATCAAAGTAATTATGAAACATCAAAGAAACCACAGAAGAAAAAGAATAAACATTTTAGGATTCCAATCACATAAATTGTAGGAAATGAAAAGGTTATCTATTATAAGTGGTAGGCTTATCATTTCTGGGTAGAAAGCAATCTGGTTGAGGGCAAGTTTGGGGAGACAATTTTAAAGTACTTTTATATAGCATTTTGAATAAATATAAGAAACTCAACTACCCAGACTAAGAGTTGGCAAGGGGATGTTAAAATTCCCAAAAACAATATCCTTGGGGTCACCAGTGGGTAATACTTAAAGACATTGCCAGTTAGCACCCAGTACCTAGCTTCCCAGAGTCAATATGAGTTCTAACCCCTCTTAGCTGGTTCTTTGGGGTTTGTTTTGTTTTATTTTGTTTTAATTCTACTAGCCACCCTGTATTAATAAAATAAATATGCTTTTTGGTTTAGCTACCCAAAGTTGGTTTCTATTACTTGCACCACAGAAGGCTGATATGGTGGGCACCCGGACACCAGATGGGGATGAGGGGATCTTTAAAGCCTCTTTCAATGCTGTGGTTAAGATAAGCACAAATAGAATTAGATCTCTCTCACAGGGATCAACAGTTATAGATGTGCTTGGGAGACAATACTTGACTCAGTATCTCAAACAGACATGTTGGCTCTAGACACTTGAAAACAATGAAATAAAGTATAATTTGAAGCCTTGGGGATATAGTTCTAGAAACTGGCTCAAAGTACACTTACTCATGATACTCAGCAAAATTTGGAAGGAGACTCTGCCAGGATACCATCATCCATTCCATTGAGAATGATGTCAACACATAATAAAATAATTGAGTGAATGTTGTGAGGAGCAGGAATCTGTAAACATAAAGTGGATAATGAAATCATAAACATTAATCAGCATCGGGAACAAACAGGGCTAAAGGAAATCTGAAGAATTCTTGAACAAGGTTCAAGTAACTCTCTTACCAGAAAATAACCATACTTCATGTATCTGACTGTCATTACTATATTTAGTGTATCTTATATATATTGGGAATTCTTCTAATGTCTGCTCACTGTGGTTTGGATCTCAACTTGGGTCTGATAACGAACACTGAGGGGGGAAAAGGCAGAATTTTACTCTGAATTGGAGTGAGTAGATCATAAGAGGGTATAGTTCGACCAAATTTGGCACAGAAAAAAGTTTCTATTGATTCAGAATCAACTTTTTAATGAAAATTAGTTCTGAAAAAGCAATCCCCCTCATGTTTTGCAGATAAGAACAGTATTTCAGACAAGATAAAAAGCATTCTGTTCCATTGAAACTGACCCCGCAGGTTTTGAGCTTCTAATGGCAAATTAAATTCACCTCAGCAAGAAAATTAAATCACACCAAAAAAACTTTTGTAATGCAGGAAATAGTTGGTGGATTGATCTTTATGAATTTCTTGATTCCTTTACCTTATAAAGGTTTTTCTTAATGGCACTACCAGCATTAAGAAAACAAAACACATTTGATAGAAATTCTTTGTCTTCCTTTTTAAATTATTTAGTACCATTGGATAGCTAAGAAATTGTTTCTGCTCCTATAAAACTCCCTATGCTAATTGTGGCCAGCAAATTAGTAATTATAACTGATTATACAAAGCAGGAAAGGGCTACGCTAATGCTAGGGAGTAAAACGTGCAATTAGGTGGCTCAACTTTAGACGTCTTCACTCTGAATCTCTGTGAAGAATGAAGAAGAAAGCTCTGCACCAAAATTGAAGGGGACCAGTTTTCTGATTGTGTCCTAGGGGATTTGGATAAAGCTCAAGCAATCTGAAGCATACCCTCAGGTTGTACTCAGCAGAATTCCTGACCTCTGCCACATCCTATCTATCATAAGCCTTTATCAGGAGAAGATGCCAAATCATAAGCCATTTGGTGGCATATAATTGCTTCGACATTGACAGCAGAGGGGTATATATCATCTCTGTTAAAAAGGGAGTGTTTCAAATGGAAGAAGACTGACTATAAAAGCAAATTTAAATAAACACAAAAAGGAATCTAAACCAATACTAATTGGAAAGGAATATCAACATAAAATGAAAGGTTAAATACAGATTGAAGAAAACAATTAACAATGTATGATTTCTAATCAGACTCTTTATGGTCCTTTAGAAGTATTGAAGAATCAAGGGTTGAAAGAGAGAGAAAGAAAAAGAGAGAGAGAGGAAAAGAGAGAAAGAGAGAAAGAAAGAAAGAGAGAAAGAAAGAAAGAGAGAAAGAAAGAAAGAAAGAACGAAAGAAAGAAAGAAAGAAAGAAAGAAAGAAAGAAAGAAAGAAAGAAAAAAAGAAAGAAAGAAAGAAAAGAGGGAGGGAGGAAGAAGGAAGGAAAGAACAAAAGAACAAAGGAAAGAAAGAGAAACTTAGAAGAGCTTATGGAAGCATAGGACTGGTTTTAGATGGTGTATGAAATATTGTGGTTGGTTCATGGATACAGAATTAAATAATACAGATCTATTGGTCTCAATTCTTTCGCTTACATCAAGAGGGAAATCTCAGGGCTAGTCTGTCTTCAACTTCTCTTTAACACCTCCAAACCTCCCTTTAAAAAGGAAAAACAGAGCAGGTTACAGGCTCTGAGCCTTATGTGGACAATAACATCTACTCAAATTTAATTACATTATGTTGCTTTTTTTATATTTATTTTTGTGGTTACTCTCTATTTATGGCAAGTGAACTGGTTTCCATTTGTAATTGGCCTATAAATTATTTTCTTTATTTACATTTTTAAAAACTGAGTCAACTTATGGACAAACATTACATAAATTAGAGTACGAGGTGAAAAAAACCAGAAAACCAGTAATAGGTCCAACAAAGTTGGGCAAAAAAAAAAAAATGTTACAAGGGCCCTGAAATGACTTTAGTGAAAAAAACCATCAGCTTAAAATCATAGACTGTTAGAGCTAGAGATGAGTAGAAGCTAGCAGCCCAAATCCCCTCATTTTACAAGAGGAGACTAATACCCAGAGACAGGGCAGGGTTTGCCAGGAATTGCCATCACAGTTTGTAATAGCAGAGACAAGTTTCATCTAAGCCTGTTGCCACCTCCTCCGCTGCTTTGCCATCATTTAATTTATAGCCTTCTCAAAAGCTGTATGTGTTGAAATTGGCAAGATGTGTCCAGTTCACAATGGTGTCAAAGTGAAGAGGCAGGCCACAAAGGAATTTAGATTTGCTAAAACAGATCAAACTTGTGCAACTTACAAGACTACAGTGACATCTAGTGGTACTGTTTGATAATGCAACTCAATGCAACCCCAGGTTTGAACAGGCTTCTCTTTAAAAAGTAAATATTTTATAGAATATTCCCGTTTGGATTTGTTTTCTCATGAATAGGTGTATTTTTAAATGTATCTTTTTTTTAATGTTTTATTTATTTCTACGAGAGAGAGAGAGACAGCGTGAGCAGGGGAGGGTCAGAGAAGAGAGGGAGTCACAGACTGAAACAGGCTCCAGGCTCTGAGCTGGCAGTCAGCACAGAGCCCGACGCGGGGCTTGAACCCACGAACCGTGAGATCATGACCTGAGCGAAAGTCGGACGCTTAACCGACTAAGCCACCCAGGCGCCCCCGAATAGGTGTATTTTTAACAAGAACACAACATAAAAGTTGTGTACTTCTTGTGCATCATATCAGAGGCACATGTTGATTATTTGTCCTATCATTGGTGATGTTAATCTTGACTAGCTGTATGCCATCAGCCACTTGCCATCCTTTCCTTTCTAATCAGTAAGTGATTTGTGGGACAATATTTCCAAGCTTTGTAATTATCTGTTTCTTCAAACTTTCACCCACTAGTTTTTGTATCCATGGATAATCCTTGTCTGAATTCTTCATTATTATAATGGTTGGGAAATGGTAATTCTCTAGTTCTGTCATATCATTTTATTCAAAGAAGAGCTTTCCCTCTTATTTATTTATGTTTGCATTTATTAGTATAGACTCATGAATTATTATACCACTTATAATCTATGTAATAGATTATATGTATTGATATCCAATATGGCTGTCATAATTAGAGCAGATATGTAAAATTTCTTTAGGTTCTTAACCAAGTATGTCCTCTCTTACCTTCAGGTCTTTGCTCTTGCTGTTCCCTTTCATTCAAAGATCTCCTCCCAATAGATAATAGTAGGTAAGAATTCATGAGTATATTCATATATGTGTTATATAGTAGATATTTCATGTAAAGCATTATATGGAGTATAGATTATATATTCATGTACAGGTTATAGACTATAATCTATATATAATCAATAGATTATGTACAGATTTATACTATACATTATCTATCCGTCTTGTTATTTATTCTATTCAAAAATACAAATATTATGAAAGTCAAAAAGTATGAGGAATTGTTCCAATTATAAGGAGACTGAAGAGATGTAACAATACAATGTAATACATAATCTTGGACTAGATTCTGCACAGGGTGTGGGAAAAGGAGTTGTAAACAGCTATAGAGGACATTAGTGGGCTAACTGATGAAACTCAAATAATCCAGTGATTTAGATACTATGGATTAAATAACAATACTATACTGGTGTTAAATTTCCTCTTTTGATCATTTTACTGTGATGATGTAAGAAAATGTTCTTGTCTTAGAACACGCACACTAAAATACTTAGGGATAAAGCAGCCTTAGGTCTGCAGCTTATCCTTAAGTTGTTCAAAAAATAATGTGTTTGTGTGTGTGTGTGTGTGTGTGTGTGTGTGTGTGTGTGTGTGTGTGTGTGTTGAGAGAGACAATGATAAGAAAGTGCAGCAAAATGGTAACAATCGGTGAATCTGAGTGAAGGATACACAGGAGTTCTTTGGACTATTCCAACAACTTTTCTGTAAGTTTGAAATTACATCAAAATAAAGTTATCATAAAAGGGAAATTAAAGCTTTATGACATTTTTAATGTCTTATTTATTGAAAAACAAATGAAAAAGAGCAAAGCAAATCAGTAAATTCATACCTAGCAGCTTGAGAATTTCAAAGTCTCAGCTACTAAGTTTCCTTCCACGGCTGCATACAGTTTGAAGTAAAGACCCACTCTTTTCATTAGGGAATTATCATTCTAGTCAAGGAAATATATTATAAATTACTGGTTTAAATTCCCCAGATGTCTGAAGAATTCCTTAAAGGCACACATATTTTTATAAAAGCTCACACATTTAATATCATCACATACAAAGGACTTTTATCTAGGTTGGGTTCTGGATTACCCTTAATTTGGAATAGACGCTTTGAAAAAAAAATGCTCTGAAATAGAATTCTCATCTTAAAAGGAACAGGAAGTGGAAAAGATGCAATTGGAGAAAGGGACTCGCTGCATGTGGAGGAAAGTTGCTGCAAATACTGTATAGAGAGAAAAATAAAAATACAAAATAATCTCAGGATTTGGATAGAATCACAGTTGTCAAATTTACTAGATGTGTGGCCTGTGGGATTCATCTATTTAACCACTAGAACCTCAGTGTCTCACCTATAGAATGGAGCTATTCCCAGTGGCAATCTATACCGGGCACTCGCTGGAAGCACTGACTGCCCTCTGAGTCCTGGGCCAGGCATGATATGATAGTAGATAAATTGATACTGTCTGACTGCTGGGGCATCCTGATGTCTTACCTCCACCACCACAGCCTTTTAACAGGGTTTCTACCATCCACTTTTGTGACTCCTTCCAATCCATTTTCCATACAACAGCAGCATAACCTTCCTAAAAGAAAGTCTTCAGCTCCATGTCCCAACTTCCTAATGTGACACACTGGCTCCTTTGTGACCTCATGGCCTTGTCCCCAAGAATCTCTCTCTAGGCTCTCTTTCTCCAGTCTCTAAGCTCTACTACCGGCCAATACACCTTTGTGAAATGATCGATAGATGCTATCTATACCTTGAAGGTCCAGTATGGCAGCCACTAGCCATACACGGCTACTGAGCACTTGAAATGTGGCAAATGTGACTGAGAAACTGATTTTTTTTTTTAATTTTTGAAATTTTGTTTAAATTCCAATGGCCACATGTGGCTAGTGGGTACCATATTGGGCAAAGCAGTCACATGAAGCTTCCTTAGGCTTCCAACCATGCTTCCCTTGCCTCTGGGTCTTTGCCCTTGCTGTTCTCTCTCATCCAAAGACCTTCTCTTTGTCCTTTATCTCAGCCTAAACATCACTTGTTCAATGCTTTTATAGAATAGGATGCATATAATCTCTGCCACTGACAAAATTTTAACCATCTTTAATTTGTGAAAGCAAGGCTATATTTCAGAGCAATGGTAACACTTTAACTGTGCCTTTTGATTTCCACTGACAGATGTGCAAGCTGTTTTTCTTTTTGTCCTTGGCTGTTCATTAATCCAATGAGTGGGAGTCATCACTGAATGGTCATAGGTCATGATTCATGCTATCAGTGTGGCCTTTTTTGGCTTTCACATTTTTAAAACAGACAAAATTTTAAATGGAAGAGACTTCATTAAAAATCTTCATTCCTGGATGCTCTTAAAAAAACAGAACGTCTGGATGCACATTCACTTGGACTCAGCAATAACCAGCTAGACTTATTCCAAAATGGTCATCACTAGCCACATATGGCTATTTAAATTTAAATTAATAAAAATTCAATTCAATTCAAAATTCAATTCTTCAGTCACACTAGCCACATTTCAAGTGCTCAAGCCACACATGGCTAAAGGCCATGTGCAGTTGGACAGGGCAGGCAGCTACAGAACATTTCAATCATCATAGAATGTTCATTTGAGCTACATTACCTACAGTGTAGTTAGGAGGCAGGATGCCAGTTTAAGGGGCAGGAGCTCCTAAGCTACTATTGAATACTTTTTTATGTTTATAAATTTAACTTTGAGAGAGAGAGAGAGAGAGAGAGAGAGAGGGAGAACAAGCAGAGGCGGGCAGTGAGAAAGGGAGAGAGGATCCTAAGCAGGCTCCACACTGTCAACACAGAGATGGACATGGGGCTTGAACCCACAAACTTAGAGATCATAACCTGAACTGAAATCAAGAGTCAAGACACTTAACTGACTGAGCCACCCAGGTGCCCCTAAGCTTCTATTGGATATCACAGTGGGAATGGACTTAGATTTTCTGATATTTCCAGAGAACTCAAGAATCCAGATTTATTATCTGAAATCTCCCAATTTGTAAATGTTAGCTCAAATATTTTAGAAATACTGCCTAAGGAAAACAAAGTTTGCCAGTCAGATTGATCCCATAGGTGCCAATTTGCCAGCTCTGAGCCCAAAGTTTGGCAGAGGCATCAGAGATCAGCTTGCATGAGGTCGAGAATACAAAGATTCAATGTCCGGGGGTGGGGTGGGGGAGGCACTCATTGCCCTTTAGAAATCACTCCTCTACCATCAGCAACATCAAAACACAGAGGCTCCCATCTTCCAAGTTCACTCTTTGGTGAGTTGTACAATATAGCTCATAATAACAAAAATATAAGTTCCCCTTACATATTCAGCTGTGCCTCATATTTTCTAAGGGAGAGGGAAAGAGTTTCAGAGTAAATTTGGAAAGACTAGTGGGTTTTGGAAACAGTTTCTTGAACTAGAAAGAAAACAGGAATTTATAACCCTTATAATGTTATCTCTCAGTGATGTAATATTTCTCTTGGGAAGGAAGTAGTTTTATATTTTAAAATTGTCTAAACCAAGATTTGCCTCTCTAGCCCCAAACACTGTTCCTGCAAACAGTGTAATTGCATGGTCTGTGCCATTGGTGGGCTCTTTATACCCACAAAGAGAGCATTTTCCTAATACCTAGTACAAGGATATTATTTTAAGAATTTTATTTATTTATTTATTTATTTATTTATTTATTTTATTCTTTATTTCTGAGAGAGAGAGACAGTGTGAACAGGGGAGGGTCAGAGAGAGGGAGACACAGAATCTGAAGCAGGCTCCAGACTCTGAGCTAGCTGTCAGCACAGAGCCTGATGCGGGGCTCAAACCCACAAACTTGGAGATCATGACCTGATCTGAAGTCTGATGCTCAACTGACTGAGCCACCCAGGTGCCCCCTAGAATTTTATTTATTTTTTAAATGTTGATTTATTTTGAGAGATAGCGTGAACAGAAGAGGGGCAGAGATGGAAAGAGAATCCCAAGTAGGCTCTGCACTGTCAGTATAGACCCTGATTCGAGGCTCAAATTCACAACCCATAGATCATGACTTGAGCCAGAATCAAGAGTTGGACACTTCCCAAACTAGCCACCCAGGCACCCCAGTGAAGGGACATTTTATAGCTAACAGTTTCCAAATTCCGTATCTTGATGGACTGTGGCTTGCCATATAGTAAGATTTATTCTGCACCCTGACTTTCATTTACTTGTTTTCCCTTTATAAACAATTTACCAAAAAATTGATTCCAAATGATAGTTTTAAATATTATGATATCTCAGAAACTTTCACTGTTCCATCTTTTCACCACAGCTTACATACCATACCTTTACATTTAACAAAGCAACTCCCTTGAATGCAACATGATGCACATGGATATTTGGATACTGTTTTGAGGTGAGCAGAAATAATAGGAAGAACACCAGACTGGCATTCGGAAATCTAAGCACTGTTTCCAGCTCAGCCATTAACTGTGTGTGGCCCTAGGTTGAATAGTTGGCTCTCTCATAAAACAGGGCATGTGATCTAGATTTCTGAAGACTAATTTACTTCCAAAATTTTGTGGTTCTTTAATTCTGTATGTTTGGGGGGTGGGGGAACTGACAATGTAAAACTGAAAATAATAGTTTCAGACATTTCTAGATGGTTAATCAACCAAAATGGTCGGTAGACTAGGTCAGCTCTCACACGTGTACGTGCACTGTTTTGCTGTTTCTGGGCTGAAGCCCTGTAAACTGTTGGAATCCTTATCCATAAGTGTTTCTCAGAGGCAAACGTGTTTGTGTGTATTTCTTCTCTAAGAACCTTCTTCTGTAAAAGCAGAAGTTCCAAAAACAAGGAACCACCCCCTCACCAAAACAGTAGAAATACTTACCCTAGATCAAAGTTGGTTCTCACATTTTAAAGGATCAGAATCATCTGCAAAATTTATACAAAGAACAAATACTCAGGCTCCTTCCCAAACATACCCAGTCAGAATCCATGGAGTTGGGCCCAAGCATCTATATTTTTCATAAGCTGCCACCTCCTTCCAGTGCTCAACAAAAGTGGAGAAACATTGGCTCAGGTTCATATAACAGTGTGGTGATATCACAGAAGGCAAACTTCAAGTGTAGGACCGAGCTGAAAATATATTCAAATGAGACACTTGATCACTGATTCTTTTTGATGACTGCTATAAGTAAAGAAAAATGAAAATATAGATACTACACTTTCACAAATGAACATCAGATTTATCCACATTGTTCCTGGTTCTCTTACAGTTTTCCCTTTGATCAATACAGAGGTATTTGCACTATACAATGTCATTAAATGAGCATCCAAGCTTGCCAGTAAGCACAGCATCCTCCTACTTCCTACAGAAGTTTGATGATAACAATGTAATTTCTGAAAGCAAGGAGTGGTGGAGAGGGGGCCTGGGGTGAATCAGAAAGCCTACTTGATCCATTTCAGCTCCTGCCAACTCTTACCAGGCAGGAATGAGTAACTTCATGCAGCCAGTCCTTCCAAGTTTCCAAGAGAAGCCAGAAATTGGATTTGTATGTATGGGCCTGCAATTCTTAAATGGTTGGCAACGAATTCAAAATTTTTTTTAAGTCATTTAAAAGTGCACCTTTGGAAGATGGTTAAGATAGTGGAGTAGCACGGAGACTCTGAGTTTGTCTCATCTGTGAAACACAGCCAGATCAGCACTAAACCATTTTGAACACCTAGGTAATTGATCTGAGTATTAACACAACAATCTGCATACCTGGAGTCACAGAACTCAGCACGTACATGGTGCGAAGAGGGGAACTGAGGGAGAGAAAAAACGCGGAGGGTAGCGAGCTGTTTTTGCAGAAAGAGGACAGAGAAAGAGAAAGGGGGAGAGTGTGGTGCTTTGGGATCGTGCAAGAAAAATATTCCCCAGAAAGTAGCTGGAAAGAAAGAGAGAGTAAGAGTGAAAAAACTAGCAGGGGACTGAACAAGAAATCTGTTCCCCAAAACTATTGGTGGGAAGAAAGGAAAAGGTTTCAATACCACCAAGATTCTATAAACAGCAGAGCAGAGTCTGAAGTTTTGGAGCTTAGTGCCTGGTGGTGCTCTGGTGAGGAAATAGAGTGAATCCCCAGGAGTAGGAAGCGGGGTCTGAAGGGTCCATGTTCCCCACAGGGAGAAGTGGTTCCCCTGCTTAGAGTGCATTTGGTAGAGGCCACAGGCAAAGGTCCCTGAGAGTAGCCATGTTTGCTGGTATTGGGACAAAGTCACCAGAGTGTGGTGACACCTAATGCCGGCTGTGTGTTGTGATTAGCCATATTCTCTGAACCTCTGCTACTATGCGATTGCAAGAACCTTTCCTAGGGCAGGCTGGCACCCAGTCATTGCTCGGCAAGATCTTTCTGCAGAGAATTGGTGCAGGTCCAAGCCATAGGGGTCTCAGAAGAATGGGGTTTTGAAACACAGCCCCATCTGAGATAAAACTCTGGAGGGTGGTGTCCCCTTGCAGGTGGACAGCATGGACACAGGCAGGGTAGAGGTGGGGAGTGGATGGAGGCCTGAGACAAAGAAGAGGTGTTTGATCGAGGGTCAGTGAGAGCACAAAGTTCCTGTGCCAGAGACTAGGGAGCTGGATGAAGCCATTTCCACCTCTCACATGCAGCATGCACATCACATTGATCCACCCCAGGAAGCTAAGCACTGCCACCTGGTGAATAGTGGAGCCATTACACCAATCCCTGCCCACTGGGCCCTCCAAGCACATCCCCTAGAAGACAAGCACAAGTCATTCCACCTGCTTAGTGTTCAGCCTATAGAAGGCTTCATAGTTTCAGTCCTAGGGAAAACAGGATGTAACTTCTTTGAGTTTCATTCTGTTTGCTGGTTCCTTTAACTGTTCATTTTCTTTGCTTCTGTATTTTGCTTAAATTGTTTTCTTTTTTCTTTTTTTCCCTTTCTCTTCTTCATCATTCTTGGATACAAAAAGAGAAAATTTTATTTTTTATTTTTATTACTTTATTTTTAATTTTTTTAAATGTTTTATTCTATTTCATTTTATTCTATTTTATAGAATTCTATTTTATTTTCATTTTTAAATTTTCTTACTTTTTTCTTTTCCTTCCCTTTTTACTCTAATCTATCAAGTTTCTTTTAACAAGCAGACCAAAACACACCTAGGATCTAGCTTCTTTTACCTGATTTTTTGTTTTGCTTTTAATTTTTAAATTTTATTAATTTTTTCTTGCTTCAAAATGACAAAATGAAGAAATTCTCTCCAAAAGAAAGAACAGAAAAAAAGACAGCCAGGGGCTTAGTCGACACAGATGTAAGCACAAATTTAGAACCATGATAAAAATAATACTAGCTGGGGTTGAAAAAAGCATAGAATCCCTTTCTGTGGAGATAAAAGAAGTAAAATCTACTGAGGACAAAAGTAAAAATGCTGTAACTGAGATACAATCTCAAATGAATGTCACGGTAGCCAGAATGAAAGAGGCAGAACAGTGACCAGCAATTTAGAAGATAAAATTATGGAGAATAATGAAGCAGGAAAAAAGAGGGAAACAAAGGCAAAATATCACAATACAAGACTCAAAGAACTCAGTGACTTATTAAAAAGGAATAACATCTAAATCATAGGAATCCTAGAAGATGGAGAGAGAGAAAAAAAGGGAGGGTGGAAGGTTTATGTGAGCAAATTATAGCAGAAAACTTTCTAATCTGGGAAAAGACACAGACATTAAAATCAAAGAAGCACAGAGAACTCCCATTAGATTCAACAAAAAGTGACCATCACCAAGGCATATCATAGTCAAATTCACAAAATACACAGACAAGGAAAGAATTATGAAAGCAACAAGGGAAAAAAGTTCTTAACCTATAAAGGAACACTGATCAGGTTCACAGCAGACCTATCTACAGAAATTTGGAAGGCTAGAAAGGAGTGGCAGGATATATTCAATCAGAAAAATATGCAGCCAAGAATTCTTTATCCAGGAAGACTGTCATTCAAAGTAGAAGGAGAGATAAAGAGTTCCCAGACAAATACAAACTAAAGGAGTTTGTGATCATTAAACCAGCCCTGCAAGAAATTTTAAGGAGGACCCTAGAAAGGACCAGAGAACATCATCAGAAACACCAATTCAAAAGGCAACACAATGGTGCTAAATTCATGTTTCAGTACTCACTCAAAGTGCCAATGGACCGAATGCTCCAATTAAAAGGCACAGGGTATCAGAAAGGATTAGAAAACAAGACCTATATGCTGCTTTCAAGAGACTCATTTTAGACCTAAAGACACCTGCAGATTGAAAGTAAGGGAATGGAAAACCATCTATCATGCTAATGGTTGTCAAAAGAAAGCTAGAGTAGCCATACTTATATCAGACAAACTTGATTTTAAAATGAAGACTGTAACAAGAAATGAAGAAGGGCATTATATCATAATTAAGGGGTCTATCCACCAAGAAGGTCTAACGATTGTAAATATTTATGCCAATGTGGAAGCATCCAAATACATAAATCGATTAATCACAACATTAAAAAAACTCATTAATAATAATACTATGAGAGTAGGGGACTTTAACACCCCACTTACAGCAATGGACAGGTCATCTAAGCAGAAAATCAACAAGGAAACAATGGCTTTGAATGACACACTGGACTGGATAGACTTAACAGATGTATCAGAACATTTCATCCTAAAACAACAGAATACACATTGTTCTTGAGTGCACATGGAACATTCTCCAGAACAGATCACATACTGGGTCACAAATCAGCCCTCAACAAGTACAAAAGATCAAGAACATACCTTGCATATTTTCTGACCACAGTGCTATGAAACTTGAAACCAACTACAAGAAAAAATTGGGAAGACCATGAATACTTGGAAATTAAAGAACATCCTACTAAAGAATGAATGAGTTAACCAAGAAATTAAAGAGGAAATGAAAAAGGATATGGAAGCCAATGAAAATGAAAGCACAACAGCTCAAAACCTCTGGAATGCAGCAAAAGCAGTCATAAGAGGAAAGAATTTCTGATCAGGAAGAATGTTCTGATCAGGAACAGAGGGAAGGAGAATGAACCTGGACTACTTTCTTGCACCATACACAAAAATAAATTAAAATAGAAGAAGGACCTATATAAAAAACCTTTAACCTTGGCCACAGCAACTTCCTACTTGACACGTCTCCAGAGGCAAGGGAAACAAAAGCAAAAATGAACACTGGAACCTCATCAAGATAAAAAGCTTCTGCATAGCAAAAAAAAAAAAAAAAAAAAAAAAATCACCAAAACTAAAAGGCAACTGATGGAATAGGAGAAGATATTTGCAAATGACATACCAAATAAAGGGTTAGTATCCAAAATCTATAAAGAACTTATCAAATTTAACACTCAAAAAACAAACAATCCAGTGAGGACATGGGGAAAAGACATGAATGGACACTTTTCCAAAGAAGATATCCAGATGGCTAACATACACCTGAAAATACGCTCAACAACATTCATCATCAGGGAAATACAAATCAAAACCACAATGAAATACCACCTCAGACCTGTCAGAATGGCTAAAATTAACAACTCAGGTAACAACAGATGTTAGCAAGAATGCAGAGAAAGAGGAACTGTTTTGCACTGCTGGTGGGAATGCAAACTGGTGCAGCTACTCTGGAAAACAGTATGGGGGTTGCTCAAAAAATTAAAAATAGAACTACCCTACAACCCAGCAATTGCACTTTAATGTATTTATCCAAAGGATACAGAAGTGCTGACTCAAAGGGGTACATTCACCCCGATGTATTTATAGCAGCACTATCAACAATAGCCAAAGTTCGGAAAGAGCCCAAGTGTCCATTGACTGATGAATGGATAAAGAACGTGTTATAAGGAGGGCACTTGTGGGGATGAGCACTGGGTGTTATATGGAAACCAACTTGACAATAAACTATCTGTAAAAAAAAAAGTGTTTTACACACACACACACACACACACACACACACACACACACACCACAGGAATATTACTCGGAAATCAAAAAGTGTGAAATCTTGCCATCTGCACCAATGTGGATGGAACTAGACTGTATTATGCTAAGCAAAATAAGTCAGAGAAAGACAAGTATCATATGATTTCACTCATATGTGGAATTTAAGATACAAAACAGATGAACATAAGGGAAGGAAAGCAAAAATAATATAAAAACAGAGAGGAAGACAAAGCATAAGAGACTCTTAAATACAGAGAACAAACTGAGAGTTGCTGGTGGTGTGGGGTGTGGGGTGGGGGCAGATGGGCTAAAGGGGTAAGGGACATTAAGGAGGACACTTGTTTGGATGAGCACTGGGTGTTATATGTAAGTGATAAAGCACTAAATATTTTTAGTGAAATTATTATTACACTATATGTTAACTAACTTTTAAAATTTTTTAAAAAACATTTACAAAATAAATAAATGTGCACTGCTGAGGGGCACTTGGGTGGCTCGGTCAGTTAAGTATCTGACTCTTGATTTCATTCAGCTCAGGTCACAATCTCACCGTTCATGCGTTTGAGGGCTCAGACAGAGCCCTTAGGATCTCTCTCTCTCTCTCTCTCTCTCTCTCTGACCCTCCCTAGCACTCTCTCTCAAAACAAATAAATATTTTTTTTAAAAAGTGCACCTTTGAGGTCAATAAGACCAAGAAAAATTCCTCAGCCCATATTTCACCTCAATACCCAGGTTTATAATCTCTATTCTAGAAAGTCCTGAGTTCTGTATCTGAATTCAGTCAGATAATCAAAAACCACTCACAGAAATGACCTCATCTTGCTGGCACGTAATGTTATGCTCTCTGCCTCTAGCACTAACAGAATTCTCTGCCATTTTTGCACTATGCGGTTTATACATACTAAGCTGCAATTTAAGTTCATTTGTTCACTCAGATATTTAGAGAGCTCCTGCCCTGTCCCGGGCACTGGAAATAGTTGCAACCCAAACCTTAGCTAAGATTAATATTTGGCATAGCACATTAAAAAAATGCATGAAGCTTATCACTCAGTCCGTGGTAAAGAGTAAAAATACAGATGAACAAAATCTTAAGAACAGAATGATACCTCAGAGATCATTTTTTTTCAGATGAGGCTGAAGCCTAGAAAAACAAAGTCTGGCCAAGAATCACACAGCTCAAAAAGGAATAAAAATTTTAGCCCAGAGCTCTTGCCTTTAGTCAAGCCTCCTATCCTCTGTGCCTATTTGCCCAAATCTAAGGGGATGGATAAATGATTGTCAGAGGAAATGGATAAATGATTGTCAGAGGAAACTAGCAGGCGTGGTGCCACTCAGAGATGACTTCAGTTTGGCAAGTTCTCACTTGGAAAGTAATAGAATATTCCATCTGGAAGTGACAGAGAATTTCTTTGACATTCATAGGGATTATTATTTGCAGCTAGTCAGAAGCCATTCTATTTTACCTTAGAATATATAAAACAACAGAAAAGCAAGGAGTTACTTATATCTATTAAGAATAGAAAGAAAAATTAAGGATCAAACAGCCAACATTCATTAAAAAATAGATTAGGAAACGAACACCAACATCAGTTTTAGTAAGAGCAAGGAAAATGGATAAGATTCTAGAATAATGGTTACCTGCAGGGTTTATGCAGTCTTTACTAAAAATGCCCCGCCTTCACTTTAAACCATACTGCAATCAAATGTCAATAAAGGAAGTATTTTTATGCACGGCCACAAGAATAACTCGTTCTATAAGCTGCTCCTAGTATTTTTTATTATTTTTCAAGTAAGTACTACCTATAAAATGCAACTTTATTTTTAAGTCATAGCAGTCTCTATTTTCAAGGTTGGGAGAAACAGGTGTGCCTTAACTGATGAATTAGAGAACTGTGTGGAATATGTTTGAATTTCAGAAGCCTAATGATGGGCAGTAGACTTTAAAAGTAGAAGTAAAAATGACTCCTGGGTGAGTGGAGGGTGTGCTTGTCAATGAAGGGAGCTCTGTCAGCGCTGAAAGTGAAAGTAACTTGAAGGGGCGCCTGGGTGGCTCAGTTGGTTAAGCGTCTGACTTTGACTCAGGTCAGGATGTCATCATGGTTTGTGGCTTTGAGCTTCACCTCGGGCTTGTGTTGATAGCTCAGAGCCTGGAGCCTGCTATGGATTCTGCGTCTCCTTCGCTCTCTCTCCCTCCCTCCCCCTCTTGTCTCTATCTCTCAAAAATGAATAAACATCATCTGTTAAAGAGGCTGTCTTTTTTCCATTGGATATTCTTTCCTGCTTTGTCAAAGATTAGTTGGCTATATACCTTTGGGTCCAGCTCTGAGTTCTCAATTCTATTCCATTGATGGTGTTGGGACTACTGGACAGCAACATGCCGAAGAATGAAACTAGATCAATTTCTCACACCATACACAAAAATAAACTCAAAATGGATAAAGGACCTGAATGTGAGAAAAGAAACCATCAAAGCTCTAGAGGAGAAAGCAGGAAACAACCTCCTTGACCTCCACCGCAGCAACCTCTTACTTGACACATCCCCCAAAGCAAGGGAATCACGAGCAAAAATAAACGATTGGGACCTCATCAAGATTAAAAGCTTCTGCACGGCAAATGAAACAACCCACAAAACTAATAGGCAACCAATGGAATGGGAAAAGATAGTTGCAAATGACATATCAGATGAAGGGTTAATATTCACAATCCATAAGGAACTCGCCAAACTCCACACCCAAAAAGCAAACAACCCAGTGAAGAAATGGGCAGAAGATATGAACAGACACTTCTCCAAAGAGGACATCCAGATGGCCAACAGACACATGAAATAATGCTCAGCATCCCTCCTCATCAGGGAAATACAAATCAAAACCACACTGAGATACCACCTCACGCCAGTCAGAGTGGCTAAAATGAGCAAACCAGAGAACTCTAGATGCTGGCGAGGATGTGGAGAAACGGGCACCCTCCTACACTGTTGGTGGGAATGTAAACTGGTACAGCCCCTCTGGAAAACAGTGTGGAGGTTCCTCAGGAAACTAACAATAGAACTCCCCTATGACCCAGCAATAGCACTGCTAGGAATTTACCCAAGGAATACAGGAGTGCTGATGCATAGGAGCACATGTACCCCAATGTTCATAGCAGCACTCTCCACAATAGCTAAAACATGGAAAGAGCCTAAGTGTCCCTCAACAGATGAATGGATCAAGAAGATGTGGTTTATCTATACCATGGAATACTACATGGCAATGAGAAACAATGAAATCTGGCCATGTGTAGCAACATGGATGGACCTTGAGGGTGTTATGCTGAGCGAAATAAGTCAGGCAGAGAAGGACAAATATCATATGTGTGCACGTATAGGAGGATTAGGAGGAACTTAACAGAGGACCAAGGGGGAGAAGAAGGGGGAAATGGTGGGGGAAAGGGAGAGAGGCAAACCATGAGAGACTCTTGAATGCTGACAAAAACTGAGGACTGGTGGATGTGGGGGGGAGGAGGGGTGGGCATGGAGGAGGACACTTGTGGGGATGAGCACTGGGTGTTATTTGGAAACCAACTTGACAATAAACTATTTTAAAAAAATGAATAAACATTAAAAAACATTCTTAAAAGTAACTTGAAAAGACTAATTCTAGAAATGAGATCATGGGTATTTTTGTTCCTTTTAAATCCTTTGCTTTTCAAATAATTAGCAGTGCTTAAAATGAGGAAAATGTATTTTTAAAAATCAGAGGACTTAACAAATAATTGAAACCTTGTAATTCCTACCTTCAATTTGCCATGATTCTAAAATTGGACTCTATTTTAATGAAAACCAGAGTAGAAGCAACTAGAGTTGCTTTCTAAAAGGTGTGTTTTTTTTTTTTAAACTTGGCATATAAGTTAATACTTAAATCTCCATAAGGCCCTTGTCCCATTACCAGAGCCGTAGGAAAAAAGACCTCCTTTTTGAACCTGGAAACTACAAAATTTTTCCTTCTTCACTAACCAATTAAATTCACATTTTGACATAATGTCAAAACCTTCAGGGAAGGCAGTGTTTCTGATGTAAAATGCTCATGAAAATGAGCACACTTCAGAGACAACACGGAAGCCCTAATGAGGGATCTCAGGCAGCCTCGTGTTCGGGCCAGTGTTTGAAAATCAAGCCTCGAGAGACAGCCTGATGGTTTAGATCACGAGAACAAGTTTTGGAACATGACAACAACACAAAGTAGAAATACATGTTAATAACTAGAAAGAGGGTTTAGATTATTTAGTACTAACTTTGATGTGAAAGCTCGTAAGGCAATAAAAAGTTTTTAAGAGAAAACTGGTTATGAATGAAAATACGTACACGTGGCCTGAAAAACAGTAGAAATCAGTAAGTGGACCCAAAAAGGGCCCATGAAGGATGCACTATTTTCTCACTTAATCTGATCAAGTATACTAGAAATTGAATTTAACTGTTTTTTCTTGAGTCATACAGATGGTTAAACTTTACATCTTGTCAAAAGCCTGTGAGTTAGAAACTATTACAAAAATGACCAGGAAACAGAAACGTGAAATACAGATGGAATTACAGAATGCTACAACCCCAATACATCAGAACAAGAAACCAATTAAGTCAGAGGTTCTCAACCAGTACACTTCAAACCATTCACAGGTGTGCTCTCCAAGTTTGAATAACGTGTAAAGAGAAGTATGTGCTGCTTCAGCTGCCGTGCGGTAGTGGTCAGCACTGCGGATGTGTTTTCTTTCTAGGCCACAGAAGGAAGACCTGCTTCTGCACGCCCCTGTGCTGATGCCGTAGTTCAGGCCATGGAGGATAAGCGGAAGGGGCAGGTGTCCGCTGCTGAGAGGGGCCTGGAATTGCTAATGCACGGTCTCCCAGGGCCCCTTCTCTGCCGTGGACATCTTGAAGGTTTCACAGTGGCTGTTCCGTCAGACTAGATCCAAGTATCTGCACCAAACAGAACACCCCCGCCAACTTCGCATTCATGTATATGCAGTGTGCATGACACGTAAACTTATGCTGGTTTAAAGCCACTGAGATTTTGAAGGATTCTGTCATGACAGTATAGCTCTCCTGAAAGGATGAGAATGCTAGATGTCTGCCAGGCTGCTGGGCTGAGAGGCTCACGTGACTTGGTAAGTAGAGCTTGGGTCTCTGTGCTACCAGGAGGTAAAAAGTGTACTATAATGTGAAACTGAAGTGTATTCTAATGTGAAACTGAAAAGAAGTCTCTACTTTTATTAAAACATTTGAGGGCTTCTCTTAAGGTCTGTAAAAAGAGAGTCCTTTGGTCAGAAGTGTAAACAATGCAGAAGATGGCCAAGTTCACTATGCCATAAATGATTTCAACTTTGTGATTTAATATTTGAACATGTACCTTTTACACAAAGGCTAAAAATTAGGTGTTTTTTTAAAATTTTTTAATGTTTTACTTAAATTTATGAGAGACAGTGTGAGCAGTGGAGGGTTAGAGAGAGAGGGAGACACAGAATCTGAAACAGATCCAGGCTCTGAGCTAGCTGTCAGCAGAGCCCGACGCGGGGCTCAAACCCACGAACCGCGAGATCATGACCTGAGCCAAAGTTGGAGGCTTAAACTGACTGAGCCACCCAGGCGCCCCCAAATATCAGTTCTAAATCCGAGCTCACTAACCGGATCTTTAGACAACAGCCTACCACTAGAGGGAGCCATCAGCTTCTGTTTTTGCCTAAGCTCGCTCACCATCTTTGGTGAGCAACTTTAGCTACACCCAGGGAGAAATGCATTCTAATCTAGTCACTTCTTTTCTAAACATAAAACTGTGTCGGTATCATCTAGGGGGCTTTGAAAAGCACATTCTTAGAAATCCCCAAAGCCTGATTCAGTAGGTCAGAAGTCAGGTTCAGAAATGGACAATTTAAAAGAAAATTTTGGTAGTATAGTTGCCAACGTTACAGTAGTTTCAGGTGCACGCCAGTGATTAGACACCTTATGCTATATGCTCCACTCACAAGTGTAGCTTGTCCCATCTGTCCCAACACAGCGCTGTTACAGTGCCATCCACTATTTACCCTCTGCAGTACCTTTCATCCCCCTGTGACTTATTCATTTCCTAACTGGAAGTGTGTGCCTCCCACTCCCCTCCATCCATTTTGCCTCTACCCCATCCCCTTCCCATTCCCATCCGGGAACCATCTGAATTTATAGGTCTCATTCTGCTGTTTGCTTACTCATGTTTTGTTTTTTAGGTTCCACAGATAAGGGAAATCATATGGCATTTGTCTTTCTCACTCTGATTTCATTTGGCATAATATCCTCTAGTTCTTCTTCTGTACTTTTTTTAAAAAGCTTCCCAAATGTTTCTGACGCAAAGCTAGGTTTGATTCCACCGGTGTAGATTTCAAAGAGCTGGTTGTTTCCAATCAAAAAGTCTTGCCACCTGCCAGGCATTTTTGACAAGGATCAAGATGTAATAAACCTGGTTGGATCAGGCCGCCTGGGTGGCTCAGTAGGTTAAGGTTCTGACTCTTGATTTAAATTCCAATCATGATCTCATGGTTTGTGAGGTTAAGCCCTGTGTCAGGCTCTGTGCTGATAGCATGGAGCTTGCCTGAGATTCTCTCTACCTTTTTCTGCAGCTCCCTGACACGTGTACTTTCTGTCTCCCTCTCTCTCAAAAATATATAAATATTTAAAAAAAGAAAAAAGAAACCTGGTTGGATAAAAACACAACCTCCTAAGAACACAATTTCAAACACTTCACATTAATAATCATCACAGGAACAAAATATAGTTATCTTCAAATTTAAATTTATTAAGACATTCAGCTATGTCTGTCAGTCTACATCCAAATTTGCTACTAAAAATAAAATAAAGTCACATCCCACATTAGGAATATCAAGTCTGAAAAACACTTTTTGAGCCAAGCCTATTGTATAAATAAATGACTAGTTTCTTTTCATATCAAAATTCCCATAAAAAATTACATTCCCCCCTCCCCAGTTCTACCTGTAGCCATGATGAATGTAAAAATTTAAATATGACACATCCTTGTCAAAGAAAATGTGCAAAGTCTATTAACAGCTTTAAAAGTGGCATTTGCAGAATGTGATCATACAGTTATGTACTCATTCCCAAAGTGCAAATATTGCCATAATTTAACACTGTTTTGATTCAGTTGCAAGAATTAAACATTACGCAGCATTGAAAAGTACACTTAAGGGCCTCTATCAGTGCCCTAAAGCCCTTCCCACTTTGGTCTCCTACACAAACGTGGACCCCAAAGTGTTCATCAGAGTTTTAGTTTACTTCACACAGCCAACACAGTATACAATATATTAACAAAAGTTTCATATACATCAAAATGTTGAAGACTCCATCATAAAGTTCAAGAGTCTCAGATTACATGAATGCACCCACAAGGCCCAAGTGCCCACCCACCCCCTAAAGCACATACGAAGTATGAGCGTGCTTCAATCTTTGAATACAATCAATGCTCTTACGTCTTTGATTTCATTTCAGTGCTGTACAAAACTCAATTATCCCCTGAGTCCCAATTAACTGAGGGAAAGGGGTTGGTGAAAGGGCCCGTCACTACTCCTACTTTGTAACAAGAATGATCCTGTTCCATAGAGAGAGAGGTCTGTTCCGCTTCAGCTTGCTTCTTCCCATGCTGTCCTGATGCTCTTTATCCTCCTTTCCTCAGCCCCTTTCAAGCACTCAAATCTGATTTTATTTATCCCTTCCAAGTCAAGGGCAGTTTCTGAAGCTGCTGAGGTTGAATTTTCTTTGCAAACCTCTATAAAGTATCAGCACAGGATACAGAAATACATTTTGATTAGCATACATTGCAAAATTTCTCCCACAATGTCAAGGGGATGAAAGCCAGCAGTCTCCACTGAGAGTACTTCCTGGATCAGATCCTTGGAATGTCAAGCTTCCTGCCTCATCATCTCATACATTCATTCCTCAAATCTGAGCGTGAATTTCATAGTGAGTTAACTTCTCCAGAGTATCAAAGCATTACTTCTGCTTCTTTTCTTCTGGGCTGACCTCAACAAGACATACTTCATCTTTTGCACTAAAAGGATATTTCTTAGGATCACAAGTCCCTTCCTGGCTATCGGATCTTGTGGCTATGCACTCGTTATTGTCCCTACAACCTTCCTGCATCCCAGTCTCTGGAGGACGCTCTTCATTTGGAGGGTCAGTACCTTCCTGAAGCACGATGTTCTGCTCAGCTCCAGCATGAGGCTGTGGAACCAGCTCCGTCCCTAACCCTGGAAGCTGGGAGGAGTTTTTGAGGTGGCAGTGGCACAGAGGGCATGTCTCCTGGACATACAGCCATTTCTTGAGACATCCTGCATGGAAGAAATGGCTGCAAGGTGTGATCACAGCAGATTTCATGTCCTAGGAGAGGGACGAAAGATACCTCATAAATGTCTATTATCTAAAATCGTTGGCTGTGAATCCCACAAGTTCTAGTTCCAACATTTCTTTCAGACAAGTTCCCCATATAAAATTTGTAACATAGATCTTAGAATGAAACTCACTTTAGATTATAGTAATACTCCTCCTGCCATCGGAGACCCCTTTATACCAACAATGCAAGAACCACTACCCAAGTAATTAAAAAAGGAAAACCAAAAATGAGAAAGAAACTAACTGGCTTCTGCCTCAGTATGAAACACAAGCATCACGCAACTATTGCAGCGTGATTACTGGGTCTTCCCCGGCATAGCATGAGTTTAGTAATTAGAACCTCAGAAAATCTGATGAAGACAGGACTTTCCATAGTTATGCTTCAACACAGCTGAACAGATTATTCCATGATGAAATTATTGGCAAGGAGACAAAGTCAGCCACATAACACCAGGGTATTGGCAAGGAAGCAGCAATTTCATTAGGGATAATGTTATTAACACAGTCTTCAAGATACGGTCCATATAAACCAGCATTTCTCAACTTCCATTACAATTGCCCAGAGTGCTTGTTAACCATGCACATTCCTGGGCCACCCTGGACCTACTGAATTGGGATATCTGAAGATGGCATTCACAAATCTGTAACTACAGTAAGCCACCCATGTGACTTTTATGCATACTCAAGTTTGAGAACTATTGCAGTAAGAAAGACGTGGTATACTTTGCATTAATATTCCTTGCCAAAGAGTAAATATTTGAAGAATTCAGGCTGAGGACATGATGCTTCAACTGTAAAAATATACGTTTGGTGACTCAACCATTCATTTTGTTTCAAGTCCCAAAACAAGGACCTATAGTTGTTACAGAAATTCCTTGCCAAAAACTGGTAACACCTGGGAGTCAACTTTTAAGCAGAAAGCCATCCAAGGAAAAGCAGCCAGCTGGGAGGTTAAGCAATTTAACTTTCATTTTCTGTGTGGTATCAGCAGGTAGTTCTAGCACCTCAAAAAAAGTGATGTGACAACAGGAAATACAAAAAGAGGACTCTTACATCCCAGAGATGGAACATTTAGGCATGGGCTGCTGAAGCTGATGTGCCCAGTCTTTGACATGCTTTGTCCTGCATAAACAGGGCTACCAAGCACAAAGGAACCAGAACTAAGACAATGGCTGCTTCACTTGGGGGGAACCTACAATATTCCTTAGTTTCCCCAAATGCAAAAAACACCCTGGAAAATATTATTTCCTGAGTATGTTCTAGTAACAATAAAAAAGTGGTAGCTGCATTTAACTCTTAGTCAAAATTCTCATACTAAATAGTCTTAAACACACAGATATACACACCCCATCTAAACTGTAGAGCAGCCTTGGAGAAAGAACATTCATTCATACACACTCACTGACACCACCTGAGGTTTTATTCCAGCAGCATATGCTCTTTAAGAGCAATTTTAAAGGAATGCTTTCTGTTGTTGCCCTTAATTTCTGTCCATACTTCCGAAAGTGCAGTTTAACTATAAAAGCTGCTACTTAACCACCCGCTTGCACAAGTTACTGGGGACTAAACTCTAGGCCCATTTTTGTTGTGATATTTCCAAACTCATTTAAATACTATCTTTCATTTTTAATAGAAGGCAATCATCAGCTATTCATGGCACAAATGCCAACGATGCCAGGAAGGCCAGCTATCGTGCCACACCAACTGGGTGCCTCGATCCCCATCTGCATACACACAGGCCTGTCTCCATCTCAGATATCCATCAACCCACAAGTAAACACATACGCTCCCCAACTATGTTAAGTAAACAAATATTTCCTCCCCACCCTGGAAATACCAGAAGGAAAAAGAGTGAGAATCTTGACACACCACTTTTCAGAAGTTGCTAACTCCTGATTGATAGTATATATTTGATAGTACATATATCTGTGTGTGTTCGTGTGTGTTCGTGTGTGTGTGTGTGTATTCAGGAGTAAATATAAAATACACCTGACCTGTTTTTCCTTTATTTATGGGTGAGCAATGTTGAAAATAACAACAAATTACAACTTGGACTAAATTAAAAACTTAGTTTAGAAATAAAATGGAAATACTCTATCAGGTCTTTAATAATTTCTGAGAACTTTTTTTTTTAATAACCCAGGAAATAATTCTGCCTAGAAATTTAGGCAGAAATGGTTAAAGTCCCAGGGGATACATCGTATGACCCACCCAAATGGACTCTTACAGTGCAAGTTACCTGGTAACAGATGGCACAGATATCATTGTGCTTCTCCAGCTGCTCCTCTGTAGCAACAGGTAAGGATTTAATCTTATTCACAGCATCCCTGCGGAGAAGGAAGCTCTTCCACCCCAGCTGCGCCCGAAGCCACACATTATAATAGGAATGGATGAAGATGATCATTGAGCCCATTACTGTCCACTCTCCAAAGATGGTCTCTGAGACACCATAGGCCACCACACAGAGGGCCACAAGAAACTCCAGGAGGCGGTAAGTGCCATTCACATAGTAGATGACATCATCCATGTTTTCTACTGGCTCTTTTCTGAATTCCTCAACCATAAATAAGACATAAATAAAAAGTGTTCCCAAAACCTGGAAAAAAAATACAGTATTATAAAGCAGAATATGACCACTAATAAAGGCTTTTCATAGACTTAAAGCAATAACAACATTCGTAAACACTTTTTGGATGCCATATTTAATATCTAGAGGAGACAATGGTGTTATTAAAATGTGGATGATCTCGGGGCGCCTGGGTGGCTTAGTCGGTTAAGCGTCCGACTTTCGCTTAGGTCATGATCTCGCGGTTCGTGGGTTTGAGCCCCGCGTCGGGCTCTGTGCTGACTGCCAGCTCAGAGCCTGGAGCCTGTTTCAGCCTGTGACTCCCTCTCTCTCTGACCCTCCCCTGCTCATGCTGTCTCTCTCTCCTAAAAATAAATAAAACATTAAAAAAAAAAAATGTAGATGATCTCAGTAATCCAGGCATCTGCTACCAAAAAGTCACATCTCGAGACATAACTTTCTTAAAATGATTGATTAGTTGCTGACTCATCCTTTCCATTTATTCCCCAGACCACCAAAACTCATTAAAGTTCTATCTAAATTGTCCTAATTCTGTAGTCATATGTGTTCCTCAACTTTCAAAGAACCTTTAGCCTACAGGGAACAATGAATAAATCTGTGTTGCCAGTGCTGTATTTTCTTTTACTTTTTTACTGATCAAGCAGCAAAAATCCACCTTCAAGTTACAACAAGCTTTTCATTTCCAGGGCAATATGAGTTGTGTGTATGCATGTGTAATATACATGCATATGTCATATATTTATATATATCATGAAACAAAGGATATTTTTGAGTATTTACTTTAAATATGTGCTCCAAACAAGCTAAAGTCTTTTAATATTTTACAGTTCCTTATCAATTTGAAGCTTTACACAATATCTCTGTATCATTTAAAAAAACACCAAAGCTTAATTACCTTGATAAAAAAAAAAGTACACTGACATAGACAGTCTGGTATTCTAGTAACCTATCATCTATCTAACTCCTATACTCAAATCAGTGTAATGTTTTCTAATAAATAAGTTGGGAAGTGATCACCTAAACAGGCTACTTCTAATCATTAGTCTTCAAAAAGTTTAATTTCTTTTCAAGAAGGAAAATAAGAAAATCAGTTATTGCAGAAAGTTAGTTACTCCTAGGCTTACCTGAAGAGAGGTGAGAATGCTGCTGGAAATAATGATAAGCAGCCAAAAATCCATATGGAAAAACTGGCAAATCATGTAAGCCATATAAGCAGGGAACACTAGTAAAAATAAACAAAGGCTCACTGCACGGAAGTGTTTCCATAAACTCCTAGAGAAAGAAAAGTATTCCTTTAAAGTGTCTGTCACCCAGGAGCAAAACAATCACATTATCAACTGATAGGTCTTGGACTGTGCTTACATTTCCCAAATAGTTTCCTGAGCACCTTTCCCCATGCCAGTCACTGTACTAGACTTCAGGGAACGTGTCCTAGGCTTGGTATTTCAAAGCCCCCTGACTCACCTCTTCTCTATACACTCATTCAATTGCCAAGTACCATCAACTATCCCCCCTCCCCCATAGTTAACTTTCAGTTCGATTCTCATTCCTACCAATTCCAAAGTGATTTCAGGCTTTTGTAGCATTAAGCTTTAACACATTTTTAAGAGTAATTTGTGGTTTTAAGTCATGAGACATCTTCTCCCCACCCAGTATCCCATGGTGAGAATCTCTCCTACTGTGAGTACAATATTACTAAGAGGAATGGTTCTCCAATGAACAGCTATACTCATCCCTGCATCTGTCAGTGTTGGGGGCAAAAAACTATGAACCACTGTGTTTTAGGACCTACTAGCCAGTCTTCCTCTCCTGGTCCCTGATCTATCCTGGACGTGGCCTGCCTGACTGATTCTCCTACAGCTCTGCTAGTGTAATACTGCCAAAACCTGCTCTAAACTTCCTAGCCGGGCATTTGAGCTCCTCTACTTTCAATTTTTTGGTTCAAACTTGTCAACATCTCTTCCTCACTACAGGCAAAGATGGTTCATTAATTATATTCCCAGAAAAATACAAACACACTTACATTACACTAGACATGCCTCTGTCCCACTCTCTTTTACTGTAAACCCTTAGGCTATCTCAAGCTAAACAAATATGTGCACACAGATAGGTAACGTGAATCCTTTCTCCAGGAATCACCATCCCTCTTAGAATTCTTAAACACTGGTATCAGCCAATCACTAAACTATAGTATTGTTTTGGGGTGCCTAGGTGGCTCAGTTAGTTAAGTGTCTGACTGACTCAGGTCATGATCTCACAATTTGGGAGTTCAAACCCCATATCAGGCTCTGTTTTGATAGGTCAAAGCCTGGGAGCCTGCTTTGGATTCTGTGTCTCCCTGTCTCTCTACCCAACATGTATTCTCTCTCTCTCTCTCTCTCAAAGATAAAGGAACATAGAAAATTAAAAAAAAAAAAAAACCTGTAATATTGTTTCAATTATACAGATATTTATATACTGTATACTTAAACATTTTTATTTGCTTATATTTATTATCTAAATAATATATATGTACATACCCACAAAAATGTCTTATCATTCAAATTTAAACTCCTTGAAAAAAAGAACTCCTTCTTCACATGGCTCAGTTTTTAAGCATAAAGGCTTGTATGAAGTCAGTGCCAAATAAAATTAGAAAATTTATTTCTGCTTGATATTTTTCAAATTGTTTTCATTACTATCTTTTTTTTTGTAACCTACCTATATATTTACTCAAATGCAAAGCCCTATGATATAAGCAGGACAAAAGTTATGGTTATCTCATGGGGGAATAATTACATATATATACTTTGTGTATAGTTCAGTATGTGTGTGTTGTATGTGTGTGTATACACATACACATATAGACACACATATACTTTTTAGATATAGTATAACTTTGTGGTTTTAAGACACCCAACAAATCAGACTTCTTAGACTTGAGGGTTTTTTTTTCCAATTTTTTAATGTTTTTTTGAGAGAGAGAGAGAGTGTGAGCCAGGGGAGGGGCAGAGAGAGAGAGAGAGAGACAGAATCTGAAACAGTCTCCCGGCTCTGGGCTGTCAGCACAGAGCGTGACATAGGGCTTGAACTCACAAACCGTGACATGACCTGAGCCTAAGTTGGATGCTCAACCAACTGAGCCACCCAGGCGCCCCTTCATTTCTGATTCCACTTGAACCCTATTCATCAGTAGTGGAATACATATACTGGAGGAACCCCGTAGTTATGTCAAAAGGAGAAGGAACATAATTTTTCCTTTTGTGTACCTCTTCATCCATCAGAATATTTTAATAAATCATCCCGTAAATATATCCCAATTTAAAACAGACTGTATACCAAGTTCTAGAAGATAAAGAAAAACCCTCCCCAACAAGTGTCTTAATTAGAACTTTGAAAAATCTTTGTGCAACAGGAAAAAAAGGTGTGATTTCCACCCCCCTGCAAGTTTACTTATAGAACTATTTACTTTATATAACCAATTTCCAAGTAAATAGATGATAGAGGGCCACCACAAGGGATTAAAAAAAAGACATTAGCTATTTCTATTTCCTGGGTAAATAAAAGGCAAAGTTAATTTTTTTAGACATAGTGATTACAAGTCTAGAAAGAAAACACCATGAACCCAAAACAGCTTTCCTCTCTCTTAGAAACACAAAACTCCATTACAGTCTATGTAAAGTGAGTATCAAGACTTAAAATTATTAATGATTTCCTATTAAACATGAACATTTATTTAAATTCATTACAGGGAAATATAGATTTCAACCAAAATAGTTTAAAGCTCATGGCTACAAAAAAGTTCAACTGTTTTAATTAAAAATTAGCATCTGTGATCTCAAATCCATGTTGTCTCAAGGAGACCAAAAAAAAGTGCCATAAATCACCCCTTCTACCTTTAACTATAATATAGGTGGAGAGGAAAAATAATCACATACAAAGTTAAATGCTAAACTGTGCGGGACTACCTATAATTAGTAATTCAGAGAAGAAAGTGAATTATTATGATAAAAATTAAAGACAAGCACTTTAGAACTGTTTTACATCTTTTCTAGCAAACATTTCTACTTTCTGAAGAGACAAACATAAACTTGTCAGTAGTTATGCTTTGAGATGCAAAACAAATTTAGTATTTTATAGAAAGGTAGACAATACATTTATATAAAATAGGTATATACTTACATATAAGCATATATTTATACACATATACAGAGACGCATATACAACATTATGCCAAGAGTTTCAATTTAGGTTTAATTTTGGCATAAGTGTCAAAGTGTCAAACACACAAAAATATATACACATAAACACACATAGAGGTGTGTATATTATATACACAAACATATATATCCTTATTTAAGCAGTTAAAATTCAATAAAAATCTAATTTAAGGGGTGTCTGAGCGGCTCAGTCCGTTAAGTCTGACTCTTGGTTTCAGCTCAAGTCATTAGCTCATAGTTTTGTGAGTTTGAGCCCCATGACAGGCTGTTTGCTGGCAGCGTGGAGCCTGCTTGGGATTCTCTCTCTGCCCCTCCCCCATTCATGCTGTCTCTCTCTAAGAATAGCAGAAAATAACACTGAAACCTCATCCCATGAGTAGGTTAAGCACTATAAAACACACTTTATAAACACACTAATCCATTTTCTTAAAAGTTTGTCATTTGAAAATCTATGTAATTTGAATAAGTAGACCATTGTCCTAAAATTCCATTAAAACCTGGAATAAAATTTACAGATAAAGGTCAACAAATATCTCTATGGCTAAAACTGATGTACCTTTTTAAGTTAAACACTGGAAATTACCTCTAGTCTAAGCAACTCCAAAGACATGTAAGGATTTTCCCCCTAATATTTTCTTTAATGACAGATAGAAGCAACATTTCATGAATTATCAATCTTATTTCTCGAATTTTAGAATTAACCTACTCATTTCCTTTTTTAATATTAACTCAGCACACTGAATTAATCATAATCCCTGATTCAGAATGCACTACTGCTATTGGTTTGTGGGCATCCCTCTCTTTACTGAGTTAATAACCTAATTAGCTATCTTAAATATTGTAGCAGCCTTCACGAGCCCATCTCCTCAGACAGAAGTGAGGGCCTGGACAATAACCCCATTTAACCATATGGTCAGGCCCACCTCTTCCATATACCCTGCCTCTCTCCACACAATGAAGTGTTCTTTACGCTCCTGCTTGCTTCCCTTTTTTTAGTTTTGTTTAACCTGTATGTATTCCTAAAGAATAGATTTTACATTTTTGTTTTTAACATAAAAATAACATTCTATACTGCCATCTTTTTGGACTTACTTTTTAATTTTATAATGCTATGAATCACTCCTAATGTTTTGTGTGTCACTATATTTCTAATATTCCATTGTGACTATTACCACATTTACTCACCCACTTTCCTGTTTGTCATTTAAGTTGTTCCCAGATGTTTGCTACTATGAATTGTGCTATGAACATTCTTCTACATGTCCTTACTGAGCATGTGCAAGAATACCCAGAGTATATACGTAGGAGGCGATAATGACCAAGCTGTTTCCAAAGTCATTACACTTTACACTCCCACCAGAGACCAGGGACACCTTGTGATCTAGACCTCCCTCCACCCTAGATATCAGCTGATTTTCTTTTCTCTCTCCCTTCTTCCTTCCTATTTATTTATTCCTTGCCAATCCCAGAGGTTAAAAATAGTACCTCAATGTGGTCTTGATTTACATTTCCCCCATCAGTAAAAAGGTTGCACCTCTCTTCATAGTCATGTGTTTCTTCTTTCACTAAAAGCCTAAAGATAAATATGTATTTCATCCATTTCTCCTGCTCATCTGAGCTGTTTGTGTACTGATACCAATTCTTGGGTGGGTGTAAATACTTGGGAGTATCTTCTCCTAGTTTGTTAACGTTAACTTTAGGTTTAAAAAGTTAATGTTAATAGATTTATGACTCTGCTTTCACAATCACAGTCATTCTTAACTCCTAGTCTCCCTTTCACAGCAGTTCTGTCAGCTTAAGAGACTGTTTCCTATTTGAAGGTCCAAAATATGCTAGCCTATGTAGAGTTTTAATTTTTTGTTTTGAAATTTCAGGTCTCTTAAAATTCCAGAGTTGATCCTTTGATTACAGTGTGAGATAGGAACTTATTCCATCCTTTCCAAACAGAAGCCATTTTCTTCCAGCAACACTACAGAGGACTACCACCTGACCCCACTCATCTGATATGCCACCTCTGTTACCTACCGAAGTTCTGCATACACGGATGTTTGGGGGCTCTCTGTTCCAATGCTCAACAACTGTCTACACTTGAGCCAATAATACAAAAGCTTCATAGTACCTCCTACTATGAGTGAAATAAAACTTATCTTTCTCAAGTTGTATATCTGATTTCAATACAAGGATTATACTAGCCACACAGAAGGAGTTGGGTAGTATTCTTTCCATTGTCTGGAAGTGCATGTTTAAAATAGGGATAATCTGTTCCTTCAAAGTTTGGAACTTGCCTGTACTTCCATCTGGGTCAAGATCTTTACCATTTGCCTCCATTTCTTTCATAGCTACAGAACTATCCAGGTTTTTAAATTCCTCTTGAGTCAGCTCTAATAAGTTACATTTTCTCATACTTCTCAGTTTTCCTCCTTTCCTTCTAAATTTCCTCTGCATGAGACCTTGGAGGAAGAAGTCAGTAATAAACAGACTAGTTCAACACCATGGAGGGAACAAGAACTGGATTTAATGGTTTTTATGGCAGGGGAATTACAGACTTTTTTTTCTCTTTTCCAAACTTTCTACAGTATTATATTAGTCTTATTAATATATGCCTAAGTAATTATTATAATTAATACTACTAAATGATACTCCCAGAAATGACAAAATAGTGTTATACTGACAGCCTCATCACTTAAGTGGCTATTTAAAAGGCAGTTCACCATTAAGTTCAACATCTTAAATGTTTCTACTGAGATACTTCAACCCTCAAAGCCAAATCTCAAATAACTATAATTAACTGTAATGATTAATATTATCTGAAACAAAGACCTTATTTAAATTAAAATTGATTCTGTTAGCCATTCTACCATTTGTGAAAAATTTCAGAATGTTCAGCAATGTGGGATATGGGAATAGAAAGATAAATCTGATGAACTATGAAATGTTAATTTGGAATGTTTTAAAAATCTATCCAAATTCAATCTCCCAAAAGAGAGAATTAAATTCAGAATTAATTTCAGATATTTCAAATATCAAGAGAGTAAAAATGGATAAAAAAGTGATACTGAATTTTAAGCAATTTCTTATAGAATGCCCTTGTATAAACTGTAATAAGCCAAAATTGTACCTTAAAGAGCTAAATGATAAAAATTTTACAGAAAACTTCTGTAATATGGAATGAACATGAATGCAGCTATTAATTTCACCTGGTCCCAGAAAGTATCAAGAAGCCCCAATAAACCTCAGTAAGCTGCAAAATGGTCTAAAATGCCATCAGATGAGGCAGTTATTCCATAAATGCCCATCTTTATGACTGCCTGAGAGCCTTTATTTCTCTCTTCGAATGATTTTCTCCTTACTCTCAATGCTTTCTCTGCTTGAGCATTACACAAAATAAGATTATTTGATACATTTCTTGGACTAAATCTTATGCTTTCCATTTTCCATTTTAAAATTGGACAAGTGTAAGAAGTATTAAATATCTCTGAAAAAGAAAAACATTGACTTGTAATTGATTACATGGCCTTTGATGTGATTTCTAACTACAGGAATCTTGAGAGGAAAAAAAACAGAAATGTCAAACATATAGAAAAAATAGAAATGTAAACTTGCCACCTTAAGCTAATACCAATTATTCCTCCTCCCATTTTCTGTCTCGAAACATTACATAAATTTTCAGACAAAATCTATATATTTTACAAAGAATATTACAAAAAATTTTAGGGAGTTTCTTACTTGTCTCTGGATGCTCCCAGTGCCAAAACAATAGGATCTGCAATCTCTAACATTGACTGAAGGATAGAAGCTACAACAATGAAAAGGATAATACTGAGCAGGAACGCCCGATGAACAACTTGTAGTTCTATGAGACCAGTCTGTACTGCCAGGATTAACAGAGTAACTCCTTCCGTCATGCCTCTAAAAAAAGCATACGTTTTCAGAAAAAACAAATAATCAGAATCTCATTTCATTCCAAGAGCAAATAATCCTCATCAGAATGTGAACACATGTAACATATAACATGGATATAATAGTAGTACATAGTCATAATATACCACTGTATGCGTATTTTAGAATACAATGAGAAGAATAAAAGCAACTTTTAAGATAAATAAAAGTGTTCTAACTAGGCTTTGCTAATGAATGTTCAGCAATGTGGGACATGGGAATAGAAAGATAAATCTGATGAACTATGAAATGCTAATTGGGAATGTTTTAAAAATCTGCTACCAAATTTCCATCTCCCAAAAGATCATTTGTTCCCTTACTCATAAAACACTACCAAAGCAGCAATAAATTCAGATATTTAAAAAATCACGAGACTATAAATGGATGCTGGAAAAACAGTGATACTGAATTTTAAACAATTTCTTTTCTTTTTTTTAATGTTTATTTATTTTTGAGAGACAGAGACAGAGTGTGAGCAAGGGAGGAACAGAGAGGAAGACACAGACTCCAAAGCAGGCTCCAGGTTCTGAGCTGTCAGCACAGAGCCCAGTGCAGGGCCCGAACCCAAGAATTGTGAGATCATGACCTGAGTCGAAGTTGGATGCCTAACTGACGGAGCCATCCATGTGCTCTTAAGCGATTTCTTATAGAATGCCCTTGTATAAACTATAATAAGCCAAAATTGTATCTTAAAGAGGTAAATAATAATTTGACTTTTATTCTGAAAGTTCTGTAATATGAAATAAACATGAATACAGCTAGATATCCACTGAATTATAGGTTTATACCATGGGCTTTTTCTGGACTACAGAAGATAAAATCATAGGTGAATGTCTCCATAATCTTGAAGTAGGAAAAGTCTCTTTAAGCAGACCATAAGAACTACAAGACACAAATACAAACTTTTTGAAATTCAATTTCCATTTGGAAAATATACACAATATCTTTAGAGACCTTTTTTATCTTATTGGCTTGATTTATAAATAACTCTCACAAATAAATGAGCAAAGGATTAAGTCCAGTTTTCAAAACCATAAATTAGCAAATATTTCAAAGTTGGATGACCCAAGCAAGCACTGGCAAGGAATCTGAGAAAAATGGGGACACTAATGTTGATATAAAACAGGTAACACCTTTCTGGAGAAAAATTTGCTAATACATTTAAAATGTACAGACACTTCAGCTCAATAATCTTACTGGTAATAATTTACCCTATGGATGTACTACAAAAAATTTGTATGTAAGAGAAAACATAGTAAGAGAACATGTTGTGTGACATTGTGCTAATACAATTGGCAAAATCCAGATTCTGAAAAATTAAGTAGTACAATCTAGTGTCTTCAAGAAATAAAATGAAAGGAAAAAAAAATACAGAGAGACACCAAGGTCATAAATATTAAAAGAGACTTAAAAGATATTAACCAACTGCAATATGAGCCTTATTTGGATCTGAAGCTGAGCAAATAAAATATCTGAAAAAAAAAAAAAAAGATCAGGAAAATATGAACACCAACTGGTAATTTGAGGCCAAGGAATTTTTCTCTTACTAGGAATGAATATTCTATTGTAGTTATGTTTTTTCATAGGAGACTGAAATACTTATGGGTAAAATGGTATTGTATCTGAGATTTGTGCCAAATAAATGCAGCCGAGAGTTATAGAGGGGACACAATGAGTGGGACTGATAAGGGCATGCATGATAGAAGACTGGCCATATTACTGGAGATGGGTGACAAGTATATGGAGGCTCATTTTACTATTCTCTCAACTTTGTTAATTTGAAATTTTCCTAATTAGGAGTTTAAAAAAGAGAGACATATAAAAAGATATTCATAGCGCCATTTTTAATAGCAAAATAAAAAATAAATAAGTACATTTAATTTTTGGAATAGTATGCCTTTATCAAAAAGAATGAGGATGTCTCTGTTGACATAATAAAACAAATAATTGGGGCGCCTGGGTGGCTCAGTCGGTTAACCGTCCGACTTGGGCTCAGGTCATGATCTCACTGTTCGTGGGTTCGAGCCCTGCATCGGGCTCTGTACTGACAGCTCAGAGCCTTGAGCCTGCTTCAGATTCTGTGTCTTCCTCTCTCTCTGACCCTCTACTGCTCACGCTATCCCTCTCTCTCTCTCAGAAATAAATAAAACATTAAAAAAATTTTTTTAAAAACCAAATAATCTAAAAAAATATTTAAATGAAAAAATAAGGTGCAGAACTGTTTATAGTGTGGGAATGAACCAAATATATAGATATGTGTGTATGTACATATTTATATATGGATTTTCCCCATAAGAAAATTTAAAATAACCATCTACAGCTGTTACCTCTGGGGAAAGGAAATGGCAAGCAGGGGGAGGAAGTTGTCACTTCCCATTTTGTTATTTTCTGAATGGTATGAATTTGGCGAGCTTATACATGAATTATTTTTCTTTCTTGGCCCTCCCCCTTTTTTTTCCATTATAAAAGTGTTAGCTGATACTGGCAGGAAGATTACAAAGTATTAGCTTTTCTCTTCTCTAATAAAAAAAACTAATGTACACCAAAAAAAATGTTTCTTCCAATTTACAAGGTACTCACCATCTACTAATTCTGAAATATTCCATAAGGATTCAAAGACTTTTAAGAGATAACTTAAATTTATATAAATAAAACCGTTAAAAATTCTTCTGTTAAGATAACAAATTATGACAAGTTGCCGAAATAGGGTTTCCCAATGTCTGATCTTAGTGATTTAATGACAACTAGATGAACTATTATTGCATTCTCATTAATGCAATAATACTGATTGAAACTTTAATCAGTATCAAAATTATGCCCAAACATAAAAAATTAAGAAAGTATCAAATACAGAAATTTGAGTGCTGATGCACAGGGGCACATGTACCCCAATGTTCATAGCAGCGCTATCAACAATAGGCAAAACATAGAAAGAACCTCAGTGTCCATCAACTGGTGAACGGATCAAGAAGATGTGGTATATTTATACAATGAAATACTACATGGCAATGAGAAAGAATGAAATCTGGCCATTTGTAGCAACATGGATAGAACTAGAAGTTATTATGCTAAGCGAAATATGTCAGGCAGAGAAGGACAAATACCGTATGTTTGCACGTATAGAAGGATTAGGAGGAACTTAACAGAGGAGAAAGCGGGAGAAGAAGGGGAAAAATAGTTGGGGAGAGGGAGGGAGGCAAACCATGAGAGACTCTTGAATGCCGAGAACGAACTGAGGGCAGATGGGGGGTAGGGGGAGAGAGTGATGGGCATGAAGGAGGGCACTTGTTGGAATGAGCACTGGGTGTTATATGTAAACCAACTTGACAATAAACTATTTAAGGAAAAAAGACAAATATAGAAATTTGATTTTAACACAGCTACACTTAACTTCAAATGGGAAAAAACAAGCTATTAAAAATCTCTTAAATTTAGGAAAGTGTCCTGTATATATTGATAGGTACAAACAATAAAAATCAATCTTTTACACTTGGAAAACCAGTTATATTTTTCATAGTATTTTTAATCCAATTTCAACCATTAAAAAAAAAAAAAACCTCAAAATTCCATTTCCTCTGAAATTCATCATTACTTCTTCAAGTTATATATAACATTTAAATTTCTAGAGACATTCATAGTCAAGAACTTACCTATTCATGGCAGGATCATTCATGAAAGCTCGATAACCTTGCAAGTAAAACTTGCAGAGTGTCAAAACCCCCAAGGCAACGAAGGAAACCGTGAAGACTAAGCCCAGAAGTGAATAAGGAGTGCTGCAGCATTCAGCAATACTAGAAAAGAGGGGGCAGGGGTATGACAGATCAACATTTTCTCCTGGAAATAAAACCATCTTAAGACTTCAAATAACCATTAAGCTTGATCTGATCCTTATAAATTAAAACACCCCAAACTAAAATTTGAGGTAAAATCACCTAACCACTCCACTAATAATTTAAATCTATTCTTATTATTATCCTAACCCACACCTGTAAAAAAATCTCTTTGGCAAATATTTAGTATAACAGAACTATATCTGAAACAAAGTCTATTTTTATTTATCTATCATCTCTTTCAAATGTAATAAGAGCTTAAATTTTGTTCACACCTTAAGAAACATACAATTATGTGTGTGTATAAAAAAAAGGAACAGAGAGAATTACTTGGGCAAGACACCTAAACCTCATCCAAAATCTCAGTATTAGGGGTACCTTGGTGACTCAGTTGGTTAAGTATCTTGAGTTTGGCTCAGGTCATGATTCCACGGTTTGTGGGTTCAAGCCCCACGAAAGTCTCTGTTCTGAGAGCTCAGAGCCTAGAGCCTGCTTCAGATTCGGTCTGGTCTCTCTGCCCCTCCCCCACTCGTGCTCTGTCGCTTTCTCAAATATAAATCAACATTAAAAAATTTTTTTAAATAAAAAAACAAAAAATAAAATCTCAGTATTACTTTTTTACTTTTTAAATAAGTTCAAACTAGGGGCGCCTGGGTGGCTTAGTCAGTTAAGCGTCCGACTTTCGCTATGGGTCATGATCTCGCGGTTCGTGGGTTTGGGCCCCGCGTCAGGCTCTGTACTAACTGCCAGCTCAGAGCCTGAAGCCTGTTTCTGTCTGTGACTCCCTCTCTCTCTGACCCTCCCCTGCACGCTGTCTCTCTCTCTCTCTCCTAGAAATAAATAAAACATTTAAATAAATAAGTTCAAACTCATTCATAGCTTACTGATTTGTTAAGCCTATTACACTATGCTACACTTCATCTGATTGTGCTTTTCTAATAAAAATCTGGTTTAAAACACGACCAATCCCAGTTCCATGCTTAGGTTATTATCCTAACCACAGAACTCTATTTCTTTTCTCTTTAAATTGAATTACCTACTGGATCATCATAAAATTCTTCACAAAATTTCCATAGTAATTACATAAATATCAATAGCAGTGAAATTCATTAATAATGAGTAGGCTATCAAAATATACTTGATATCAATTTATTGCATGTTTACAGAAGCTAATTATCAATTATAGCTGTTATTTTCAGAAAGTACAAAATCAGGGGCACATGGGTTGCTATGTCGGTTAAGCGTCTAACTTTGGCTCAGGTCATGATCTCCCAGTTCATGGGTTCAAGCCCGCATGGGGTTCTGTACTGACAGCTCAGAGCCTGGAGTCTGCTTCAGATTTTAGGTCTCCCTCTCGCTGTCCCTCCCCTGCTCAAGCTCTCTCTCAAAAATAAACATTTAAAAATGAAAAAAAAAAAAAAAAATGGGCGCCTAGGTGGCTCAGTCAGTTAAGCATCTGACTTCGGCTCAGGTCATGATCTCGCGTTTCGTGGGTTCGAGCCCCACATTGGGTTCTGTGCTGGCAGCTCAGAGCCTGGAGCCTGCTTCAGATTCCATGTCTCCCTCTCTCTCTATCCCTCCCCTGCTCATGCTCTGTCTCTCTCTGTCTCAAAAATAAAATAAACTATAAAAAATTTAAAAAAATAAAAAATAAACATTTAAATTAATTTTTAAAAAGTACAAAATCACTCAGTGCCAATACATTTATTCTACTTATTTACTAAATTAGGTACTGTCCTATGTCATTTTTATTGACATTTCATTCTGTGTAACATTTTCCCTACACCACTTAATGCACAGTGCCCCGTAATTTAGTTGGCCAAGAAACAATGACTCTATTAATGAAAACTTAAAACTTTTATCTGTTCATATGTATTTTCCCAAAGGACAGTTTCATTCTTGCCTTTATGTACCAAAGAAGATATATATAATACACACACACACACACACACACCCATGTGCTAGACTGGGGGCCTGAGATTCAAACTCAAGAGTGGAAAAAATGACAAATACAGATCTAGCATAAGCTCACAAAAAAAGATACATTAGTAGAAAAAGTACTCTGATCTTAAGACTTTTTTTTTTAACCTAAATCTTAAAAACCGAGTCTTAGAATTCCTTTCGGGCAAATAGCAAAGTATTGGGATATACTCATTTCACCGATTATTTGGCTATCTGAATAATGAAGCAAAACATTACGAATAACATGGAATAGGGGCGCCTGGGTGACTCAGTTGATTAAGCATCCGGCTTTGGTTCAGGTCATGATCTCATGGTTTGTGGGTTTGAGCCCCATGTTGAGCTATGTGCTAACAGTGCAGATTTTCTCTCTTTCTCTCTCTCCCTCGCTCTGTCCCTCTCTCACTTGTGCTTTCTTGCTCTCTCAAAATAAATAAACAAAAAAAAATATGGCATAGCACAAGAGTAAATCATAGGGTTTGAACTCAGATGGGATTTGATGTCGGCACTGTTTAAGCAGTGTCACCTGGGGCAAGTTACTCTTGGCACAGTCTCCTCAGCTATTAAAATGATAATGATAATAAAGGTACCTATCTCTCAGGGTTGCTGTAAAGATTCAGTGTGAAGAAAAGTGTTTAGTAGTGTGGTTGGCATATATTAAATACTCAGTAAATAATTATTTTTAGTAACACGTTTTCTTGTATTTACCCAACCAATAATTTAACTCAAAATTGAAAAAATATTTTTAAAATTTGCTAGGTACCTTGACATTAGCACCTCTGTTTACTGCCAGAGGTATCCACTGAATGAAAATCCTTCAATTAAATATGGGGTACTCTAATTTAACTGGAAAAAAGTTAATTTGCAAAACCTAACTATTCCTAGATCAAAGTTTTCTCTTTCTAAGGTTACGTATAGTATCACATGTTCTTAATTACCTTGTCAAGAAAAGGAAAAGAAGTCTCTCGCGTGATGCAGGCTGATCTCGAGTACTGAAATAGGAGTAAATCTGAAGAGCAAATAAGACGAGCCAGAAAACCATGAAAAGTACAGGGACCACGAGTTGATTCCACAGAGACATTCCCAAGGCTAGAAGGCCATATACCTCTACTACCTGAATAAGAAAACAAGATAGGAAAACATCTCGTATGACTTCAACAAACACATTCAAACACAAAAAAATACTTAAAGAGAAAACTTAAATAGCTTTTCTTTCATTGTAAGGTTGTTTCAGATAAATTCCTTTAAAGTTTTCTCTGTACATACAATAAGTACCACATTTTAAAAAATTCACTGAGTTTTCATTACTATTAATATTTGGCACACAATCATCAAATGACCACAAACTGCCCTTATGGTTCAGAGTAAAGTCACTCTCAGAGTACAACTACATCAAAAGCAGGTTGTAAACTTACTCATCTCTAAATCATAATGATCAGGACTACCATAAATGATGCAACAGTGCTTGAGTGGCTAGAAAAACAGACAATATAGAAGGAAGAATTTTTCAGGGTTTAGTCAGGAAATGTTATAGGTGAAAAACAGTTTGATGGAAGATAGAATAATCACTGGAGTTTCATCTACTGGAAAGAGAAGATATTTAGCAAGTCGTCCCCCCCACTCTCTGATAACTCAATTCCCATGTATTTTTCAAACAACATTTCTCAATTTATTTGGTTTGCTAAGTGCATTAACACCAGGTAAAAAGGTACATGTAAAAATAGTTTACTAATCTACTAACAAGTAAATTAGCTTTCTAGTTTATAAAACAATCTCTTATGAGAATGATTAGGAAGAATCAATTTTCATAATCTGATTCAGCCTAAGAGCACAGATGTAACCAAGTTTCTGGAGTTACTATGTCAGGGACCAAACCCTGGTAACACAACAGTGTTCTGCAAGGCAGGCTACAAACTCTTAAGCTACCGAGCTAAATGGTCTTGCTGAAACTCTGTGTGATACCAGAACAGGTCAATAAACTACAAATATCTTAAAATACATGGACTTCAAGTTATTCTGATTTCTAATTAATACCTATCTCTAGATAGATAAAGATCTTTTAAACATTAAGTTAAAACAGACTGATATGCAAGTTATTCTAAATTTAAATTCTTGTCACAGTGCGGTGGGGGGGGGCACCTAAATTGCTCAGTCGGTTCGGTTAAGCATCCAATTTTGGCTCAGGTCATGATCTCATGGTTTGTGGTTCAAGCCCTGTGTTGGGTTCTCTGCCAACAGCTCAGAGCCAGGAGCCTGCTTCAGATTTTGTGTCTCCCTTTCTCTGCGCCTCCCCCACTCACACTCTTTCGCTCTCAAAAATAAACATTTTTTAAAAATTATAAAAAATATATTTTAGTAATAAATTCTTTCCATCTGTAAATCAAATGCTTCTTTTAAAATCTAGTCAAGATTAACTTCTATTTTTCCCCTACTAGAAAATATTGAAAGAAAAAGCAAATTGTCCAACTACCTGAAAAATTATTATTAGCAGCAAACTGTTCATTGAGAGGTAGAGAGTACTTTTCCTTTCCATTCAAAAGACAGATGACTTAAAAGCCTAATAGCTATTTCTTGCCTATTCAATTCTTTTCAGGTTGTGAATTTCATAACCTATAATTTATTTTCAACTACAACATCTAGTGATGCATGAATCTTAATGGCAACCAAGAAGATAAACATGACATTGAAAAACGAGGGCTCTGTTCTTATAATGATTAAACAGTACCCAATTAATGTTTACTTCCTGTCTTCTGTTTTCCTATAAAGGATAGCTCCACAAGATTGAGTTCAAAGGAAAATAGTAGTCATTCTTACTATGAATGCAACTACAAAGCTTCCCCATGAAATAGCTCTTCCCTAAGTATGAGAATAACTTCCTCTTCTCTCAAAGACCTACTTTTAGGAAAACTGCCCAAGTTAATCATTACATAAGATGAATAAAGAAGGCAGAATCAGGCTAGAGCCAAGAGTATAGGAAAATTTTTCTGGGAAATCTGTCCCTGGGGCTACAGCTACAACAACAACAACAACAACAAAAACCCACTTTACTTAGTAGTTTCAGTTTGGTCAATCTGAGAGCATCCTGTACCTTAAGGTCATATACACATAGTCAAGAGGTAGAAAATAATGTTCATTTAACTTTGTTTTTATAGCTCAATGTCAATTTTAGTATCTATTTCATATATTGAAATTTATCAATTAAGGCAAATGGAAATAGTTAAATATCTATTGTTTCCGTCTGGGAATAATCTGTTTTAGAGCAAAGGCTGAAAAAAGTAGGATAGCCAGAAGCATTGTATCTAAGCAAAATCCATCGTGTTAAAACGACTTAACTTCTCAGTTTACATAAATTAGGCAAACATTGGGGGGAAAACTGTAGTTAAAGGATTATAACCAGGAGAAAAACCAGGATTTGACTCTAGGTTTTCAATTCTGTATTACTTTGGTCTTTATTATAATACTTAACACATACAGAATACCATCTGCCTAGCACTGAACTAATTTAAATCTCAGAGCAACCCTATGAGTTAAGTACAACTGTTATTATTAGCTCCATTTTATGGATAAACCAACTTAAGTGACTATCCCCAGGTTACATAGCTAGTAAACAACAGTGCCAGAGTAAAAATCCAGACACTCTGATTCCACAGAATCACTTTACTGCCTCTCTACAGAACAGTTCATAATAAAAAAATCTCAGATGTTCCTAATTAGGTTGCTATTTAGAAACTGTCCAACAGAATGTGACCATAACCATGACTGTGAAATAACAATGAGCTAAATGTTTAATATAACTAATAGTTATGTAGAATTTTATCGACTTGTGTGTGGTTGTGAATCTTACCTGAACCAATTCTCTGTATGCAGACTTAGCAAGGTTATAAGGTACTAAAAGGTTAGACCCAAGAAAATAGAGAACTTCCAATCCAGTAAAAATCATAGCAAATTTGTTGATGATAACAATTGTCTCCAGAGGAACAAGGCAGAGTCGTGCTAGCAGGGGAAGCATGTGGGCTGAAAAGAGCCAAATCTGCTTCGTTTTCATGACACAGGAGCATAAAGTACACACCACCAACTGACCTAAAATGGGGAGGAGAATGCGTTTAAGATTTGGTATTCACAAAATAAAAACAAAAGACACTGCCAATAAGGATGATGATACAGCTTTTGAAAAAGTCTAATTAAGATCTCTTAGATAACAGCAAAAATCAAATTTTTAGTTCATCTGACCATAATTGCATATTCGTATGTTCTGTCAATTCTGAGCATCAATTCCCTAGGTACTGATCTGAAAACAGCAGCATAAATATCCACTAGTCTTCATTACATTTCAGATAACATATATAATACAGAAAACATTTTTCTTAATGTCTAGTTCAGTATTATAATTCAGTTACTACTATTTATATAGAGCTCCCTTTACAAAGGTCCATCAATATTTAACTGTTCTGATCTATAGGTTAAAAGCATAAAATCCAAGAGACACAGTTACTTCTCTAAGATCAAGACACAACAAAATTTATTCCGAAATTTTCAAGCTTTAATTACATTTACGGACCATGCAAGCCTTCTTCCCAAATCAATAAAGTAAAACTTTGTTTAAGGAACAAATTCTTCTCAGCCGATTATGCATGATCATTATAGAAAAGTTAGAAAATAGAAATAAAAAGAGAAATAAACTCAATCTCTTATATCTTATAATCCACTATCTTTGGACCATTAATAAAAGCACTGCATACAGTCTAAGCACTGTGTCTGAAACCTAGTAAGTGCTCAATAAAAATTAGCTATTCATACTGTTACTTTTCCAGATTTATTCTACACAATACACAAATGTTTTATTATATAAATGAGATTATAGTGTATATACTACTTTACGATCACTTTTTTTCAGTTAATACATATAATACATGTATCTCTCTCCATACCAATAAACATATACACGGGTTTTTTGGTTTTTTAGTTGTATGGTGTATTACACTGAATACACAGTATTAGCATTTGGTTGTTTTCAAATAGTTCATAATTATGCTTTGTTTAAACATCAGGCTTAGATGTTTATCGCTTATGACCTCCTCGTATACTTGGAGCACATTTCCTAGTATCTTCTTAGACTAAAATCCTCAAAGCGGAATTACTGAGTCAGAAGAAACATTTAAGACTTTGACACATAAAATCAGACTGCCCTACAGAAACAAAACACCCAGTGTACAGGGTGCCCATTTTTCCACTGACTTGCCAATAGTAAAAATAATTTAAGGAAGGGAAGGGCAAGGAATATTTCCTAAGCTTTTTTAACTCTCATTTTTTTGATTACCAATTATAAATAAGTACATAAAAATAATCTGCAATTATTTATTGAAATGCTTGTTTACATTCTTTGGCCATTTCTACTGGGAAATGTAGCCTCCTAGGTTTTAAGATATTAATTTCCTATGTCATATGACTGTATTTTCCCAATGTGTTATTTATATATTTTTTAAATTTTTTCTCTTACAGGAGTTTTTACTGTAAATGGTCAAACCTATCAAACCTTTTCCTTGATGGTTTCTACCTTTGGTGCCATGGTTAATCACATGGGCCCTCCTACTCAAGATTATACAAGTAATCACCTACATTTTTTCTTTTAAAAATTTTTTTTAATGTTTATTTTTGGGAGGGAGAGAGACAGAATGTGAGCAGGGGAGGACAGAGAGAGAGGGAGACACAGAATCCAAAGCAGGGTCCAGCCTTCGAGCTGTCTGCAGAGACTGACATAGGTTTCAAACTCACAAATCAGGGTATCATGACCTAAGCCAAAGCTGGACGCTTAACCAAATGCCCCACCTAGGTTTTCTTTTAGTATTCTTTAAAAATTAATACATTTGGAATTTATTTTAGAATAAGGTAAAATTGGAATTTATTTTAGAATATTTTAGAATTTCAGTATTTATAAATCTTCACTTAATATAATCAGGTGATTTAAGCTTAAGAAACACTACTATCTTATAAAAGACAAAGACCAAAACAAACAGAACAAAAGATCTGAGAAAATGGTAATTCAAGGGATAAAAGACAGCTTCAAAGAGATAAATGATAAATCTAAGAAAGAAAATGACTGTCATAGTAAAAAGAAGCATTCAATGAAAACAAGTAGCTGAATATTAAAAATATACAACAAAAAAAGATCTAAGTGTGTTTTTCCAGATGTTTTAGTCAGTTGTCCCTTTTTTTTTTTTGCTCTTTTAAATGTTTGTTTATTTTTGATAGAGAGAGTGTGCAAGCAGGGGAGGGACAGAGAGAGAGGGAGACAAAGAATCAGAAACAGGCTCCAGGCTCTGAGCTGTTAGCACAGAGCCTGATGCAGGGCTGGAATCCATGAACCTCATGAGAAGTGAAAACCTGACCCGAAGTTACAAGGCTTAACCAACTGAGCCACCCAGGCGCCCCTAGTCAGTTGTCTCAAAACTAGCTACTGGAATCATCCAATTCTTTTCTCATTACTTTGAAATGCCCCTCTAGTATACTTTCAAATTTTTATATATTTGAGTCTGTATCAGGACTTGCTACTTTTTAAAAAAAATTTGAGAGTGAGTGAGCACGCATGTTGAGTGGGGGAGGGGCAGGAAGATGAGGGAGAGAATTCCAAGCAGGCTCCAGGCTGTCAGCAGGGAGCCCAATGCAGGGCTCAACCTTAGGAACCATGAGATCATGACATGAGCTGAAACCAAGAGCCAAGAGTCAGATATTTATACCCTTGCACCCTAGAACTTGCTATTTTTTCCCCAATGATCTACTCTGATGACAGTACCACACTGTCCCATTTCACTAACTGGACAAGTCTCCTCTCATTGCTCCTTTTAGAATTTTAAGAAAATTCTTGGGGTGCCTGGGTGGTTTAGTCGGTTAAGCGTCCGACTTTCGCTTAGGTCATGATCTCACGGTTCGTGGGTTCAAGCCCCGCGTCGGGCTCTATGTTGACTGCCAGCTCAGAGCCTGGAGCCTGTTTCAGTCTGTGACTCCCTCTCTCTCTGACCCTCCCCTGCTCACGCTGTCTCTCTCTCTCTCTCCTAGAAATAAATAAAACATTAAAAAAAAATTTTTTTAAAAAAAATTTTATGAAAATTCTTGAACATGTTATCTTCCAGATTAAGACTCACATAATCAAATTCTCTTCCTTCTTGCCAATGAAGGGCAAAATACTTTTGAGATTTTTGTTTGTGTTCAATCGGTATTACTGTTATAAGAATACAAAAGTGGCAACCATTTTTACATGAAGCTAAAAACATTAACAATCTACCATGTTATAATGTGGCATTTTCTCCAACAAATATTAATTTTAGCCTTTAAAGAATTGATATTAATGTGAAAAATATTCATAAAGGCATAATAGGAGGAAAACTCATAATACTAAAAAAAAAATAAATAAAAGCAAAACAAAACAGGAGGAGAGGCCATCCCATAAGATACGATAACAACATTTTAGAGGGCAGAAAACTAAGAGATAGGAGGCAACTGACTGTGGTTTTAGCTAACCCATTACTCTTATCCCCACCCTGGGGGGAAGACTGAGGTTTACTGGAGAGACCGCAACAGGCTCCAGGACATCACGTACAGCGCAGAGGAGAAGTATGATACTCAAAAGCAAAGAGGGAATTAAAACAAAAGTCTGAACCGAGAGATGAAATCTTTCTAGATATCCAAACATGCTGCCATGTTTATTGTTACCATTCTAGTCACTGACACTGGCCTTCCCTACAGGGAACAGAAAGATTCCTCTTTGCGGAAAATGACCAAGTCCAAGTAAAAAGACATACAAATATTCAAGAACTTGAATCCCACTTGAATCCCAACTGTGAAACATACCAACTGTGAAACATCCCAGCTGGTAAGCCCTAAAGAGATTCCAATCAACAACTTAACTTACTTCAAAAGAGATGATCAGTTAAGGACCCCCTCGATATTTAAGTAAAATTTATGGTTTAATCAGCCTTAGATGAGGCCTAGACATCAGTATTCATAAATCTTCACTTAATATAATCAGGATTCAAATCCAGACTTCAGAAACACTACCATCCCATGAAAGACAAAGACCAAAAAACAGAAAAAAAGATCTCAGAGGAAATAGATAATTCAAGGAATAAAAGAATGCTTCAAAGAGATAAGTGATATACCTAAGAAATAAAGTGTCATAGTAAAAAGAAACGTTCAATAAAAACAAGCTCATGGATATTAAAAGTATACAACAAAAAAAGGTACAATGAAAGGATTGGAAGATAAAGTTGGGAAATCTCAGAAAGTAAAACAAAAGACAGAGAAGAGAGAAAAAAAGGAAAACAGAACAGAAATAAAGTTAGGGGGTCACTGTAGGAAGAATATTATCGAACTGACAGGATTTCTAAAGAGGGCCGAGAGAGAAGCTGTGACTGGGAAGGAGAGGCCTGCGGAGAGCTGATACAGCAACGCGGAGCAGGGTGGTACAGCAGAGAGCCAGGGTTTGTCACAACACTGGTAGGTTTTGACTTTTAAAAACAAGTGTATTTCTTTGATTAAAAAATTAGCAAAAACTCAAGAAGAAAGTACTTAGAGGAAATGTTTTAATACTAGGAATGATTAGCAATGTTCATTCTCACACATCTTATTTTCACTGTACTCACAGCTGTGATATTTAAATTTCCCTGTCCAGCATGATGTAAACTTCCTCTACACTCTGAAAATTCCCCGAAATCTGTGCCAGCACATTCAGTGCTCAACTCTGGGGTTGCAGACTTCATCTTCTTTCATAGAAGACTATGATTCATGTGCTAGGATTCTCTTTAAGAGAAGACCATTTCTCCTATGTAGGTGAAAAAAGGAAGGAGTAGAAATCTTTCCTATAACCTCAGGAACTGGAAGAACTGTGTCTATTATAATTGGTATTTCTGAATAAATCAAAATCACAAAGCAATCTTTGGATTTGAGGATTCCACTATTAGAAATAGCTCCAAGAAGTCTGCAACTCTCAGAAATGATGGCATATTAATATTATTTAGTTTTCTTCTTCATTTTAAATTTTTTTAAAAATTTATTTGTGAGAAAGAGACAGCATGAGCAGGGGAGGGTCAGAGAGAGAGGGAGACACAGAACCTGAAGCAGGCTCCAGGCTCTGAGCTAGCTGTCAGCACAGAGCCCAACACGAGGCTCGAACCCAAGAACTGTGAGATCATGACCTGAGCCGAAGTCAGACGCTTAAATGACTGAGCCACTCAGGTGTCCCTAATATTACTTAGTTTTTAATTAAAAGGTCATTAATGAAATGGAAGAAAATAGAAGGTACTTATAATCTAAATTGGAAGAAAACATAGTACTTAATAGTTTATAAATTTTGTTTTGAATTAACTGAATCTCAGCTCAATAAACAGAATAACATAGCCACTGATGGGAAAAATTTAAGGATATGTTTCTTTTCTTTCTTTTTTAAATGTTTTTATTTCTGAGAGAGAGAGAGAGCGTGAGCAGGGGAGGGTCAGAGAGAGAGGGAGACACGGAATCCGAAACAGGCTCCAGGCTCTGATCTGTCACCACAGAGCCCGATGCGGGGCTCGAACCCATGAACCGTGATATCATGACCTGAGCCCAAGTCAGACGCTTAACCGACTGAGCCACCCAGGTGCCCTAAGGAAATGTTTCAAATTTGTACTATATTGCATCCATCATAGAATAAAAAATACCTTACAAGGTCTCTAACCTAGCAAATACAGTCGACCCTTGAACAATGCAAGGGACAGGGGTGCCAATATCCCGCAGAGTTAAAAATGCTTGCCTAACTTTTGACTCTCCAAATATTAACTGCTAAAAGCCTACTATTGACTGGAATTCTTACCAATAACATAAACACATATTTTGTATGTTATATGTAATACATACTGTATTCTTACAGTAAAGTAAGCTAAGGAAAAGAAAACATTATTAAGCAAATCATAAGGAAAATAATTTTAAAATCCACTCTGTGAAGGGACGCCTGGGTGGCTCAGTCAATCAAGCATCCGACTCTTGGTTTCGGCTCAGGCCATGATCTCATGTTTGGTGAGATCAAGCCCTGCATTAGGCTCTGTTCTGACAGCGTGGAGCCTGCTTGGGATTCTCTCTCCTCTCTCTGCCCCCTTCCCTGCTCACTCTCCCTCTTCAGAAAAAATAAATATACATTAAAAAAGCATTTAAAATACACTCTGTGAAGATTACTGTTCTCCTGCCCCTAAGGCAGTTCCTGTAACTTTTCTCATCTAGCTTAGGTCACACAGTCTCAATCTAAGAGTGACCAAAACTCTGAAGCTGATTTAGAGTTAAGACTTTTCCCTTACTCTAGCTCAGGCCTCCTATGGAACTACTGACTGAAAACTCACAACTGTGAGAGGAATGGAGAAGTTATGGCAGGCTTTGTCCTCTTTCTCTCTTTCTTGCTGGCTCAACTCCGTTTGAAGCATATGGGAAAGAAGAAGAGTGGGAAGTAGCAAATTCTTACTGGACTCCACTCTTACAGTGACAGGGTACTGCTGCTCCCCAAAGCTGCGACATTTAAAACTTATCCCCCCTTTTCTCTTGAGCATTTTTATGGTTTCTTCAGAGATTGTTCTTATCACTGTGGCTCTCCCACCCTTAGTATTTGTTATATACCCTCCCTCTAGCTGTTATTGGTTCTTTGGTAAACTCTTAGAGGTTCAATCCCTACTGGGAGTCTTCTCCTTCCAAAGGCCCTCTTAGAAGGACCTAAAAAAAATCTCATAGACTCCTGGGGCCCTTATCTAGTTCACAAGAAATTAACATCCTTTGCCTACGAAGATACAAAAGAACCCTACAAGGCATTTTCACCATGTCCATAGTCAGAAAACTTACAGCAAGCCCATACACTCTTGGCCTTGATACTGAATAGAATTATAATATGAGCCACATATATAAACTTTAACTTTCTGGTAACCTCATTTGAAAAAGTAAAACAACAACAAAAAAAACCCAGGTGAAATTAATTGACAATATTTTATTCGATCTAACATACCCCATATATTATCATATAATACATGATAATTATATATCATATAACATATATATATACTTTTTAATGTCAATTAAAAAAGTAGCAAGTCATTTTGCATCCTTTTTTGTACTAAGTCTTAGAAAGTGGGTATGTATTTTAACACTTACAGCTTATCTTAATTTGTACTAGCCACATTTCAAGAGCTCAACAGCTACATGTGGTTAATTTAATTTTATTTTTTTCATGTTTATTTCTTTTGTGAGAGAAAGGCAAAGACGGGGACGGGGGGAATGAAAGTGAGGAAGGTGCAGAGAAAGATAATCCAAGCAGGCTCCACACTGTCAGCACAAAGCCTGACGTGGGACTCAATTTCACCATGAGATCATGACCTGAGCTGAAATCAAGAGTTGGATGCTTAACCAATTAAGCCTCCCAGGAGCCCCATATATGGCTAAATTCAGATGGTACAGCTTTAGATTTTCCAAGTGTGGGTCAGTTCACAGTATCCCCCACTAAGCCACAGAAGACATGTGACTTTCCAAATGGTCTACTGCTGATTTCTTTAAATGTGAATGGCTGGGGAGGTACTTCAGAGCAAACAGCTCTCTAAAGAAATTCTCCATAATCTCCAACATTTAACCTTGCAACACCCTCTATATGGATGAGTTTAAGAGTAATAAAATAGGTTTTCTGTCACTTCCTTTTTTATAATTTCACCATTATAGGTAGGGTCTGGTACATAACTTGGGATGCTCTATATTATTTTTGGGTCTTAGTTATTAACACTCCTATTTTTAACATTCTGCTACCTAAATATTTCAATCATGTCTCAAGTTCTTGATATTATGGCAATCTATTTTTGGATATAGTAATGGCTCTCAATAACGATAAATGAAGACATTGCATATTAAATTTTAATCTTATAAAATAATAATTAGCTTTATTTAAACATTAACCTTCCAAATAGTTCACGTATCATTTAAAAACACAAGGAACTATAGGCTATGTATGATTATTAGCATGTAAAGAAAATAATAAGCAAGGATGGTCTCTATCTAGACTTCCCAATTCTTTTCTAATACTTACCTATTAAGGCTGTGGTAAACCGATTCATGGAGAGAGGTTCTAAATACATTGGTCCTTCATAGGCAGACTCCAGTTCACTCCTGACATAGTCCCTAAATAAAGAAAATGGTAAGAATGCATTAGATACATACCAAGCACACATGGAAAAGAAAGGCAGTTAAAGCACAGTATTCTTATAAAAGGCATATTATGTTAGTAATACTTCTTTTCACATGTATACTAAGGAAAAATTTAGGAATAAAGAACTAGATAAAGATGGCTTCCATTTCCTTCTTCCATGCATGGATCAGAATTTATTGAATCTGAATCTTACTATGCAGAGATGACAGCCAAAAGTCCACTTTGTGGGATTTTCTTTATTACCATGGCCTTATTAAATAACTATTCCCAGTAAAAAACCATTTGAGACACCAATCCTCAACCCTACTACTTTACTGATAATACCTAATAATACTACATCAAATTTCCCCTCTTTTGGCTTTCTCTCACCATCATACCTATCTTACTTACCCCAAAGTTTTATCCTCAATTATTCTTACAGGTAAAATCACTAACCAGTTAGAAAACTGGTTCACAGGACAATCCTTAAAAATTGTCACTTTCAAAAAAATGGTCACTTTCAACTCTATCAAGAATATAGAATTATAATATTTAAATAGGCTACAGATTCATTTTGAAACAAATTTTAGATCACATCCAATAATCCTTTTAAAATTTAATTCATTTAACATGATTACTGACAAATAACAAGATTTAAGTAGAAAACAGCCTTTCCACACCGAGAAAACTTTCAGAACTTTCAGTGCATAAGGAAGCAACACAAAAAGGGAGAATTTAACTTATTATCAGCAAATTAAAATAGTAATATTAAAAGAATGTTAAGTTCTTTTGACATCACAGTAGGGAAATTTGTGTAAAAAAGTTCTCCTTTTCTTCAATTACTGAATACTTTATTCACTGTTATTTAAAAGAATTTGAATGCTTCAGTGTTTCTGAACAAACCCACAGCTATGTTTACTTTTTCCATGAAATTACTTCCTATTAAGCAATCAAGCTGAATTCCTTTCGCATAGTAAGCCAAACAAGAAATGACCCTTACATAATCCAAAAGGAGAATACGGTAAAAAAAACCAACATTAAAAACTAAAATAAACTTTATGAGTGGAAGCAGTTTGGGGGACAATTACAAAAATCAACAATGGACCTAGATTCTTGGGTGATTTAGCAATTCTCTATCACTCTATAATGACCACTTCTAACAAATAACATATTAACAGTCTCTTGTTACTGAAATTCTCAAGACAAATGATTTTAATGCAGTGCTGGCCAACCAGGTGTGATTTTGACCCCAAGGGGCATTCTGCAATGTCTGGAGACATTTTTAGCTATCACAATTTAAAAGGGTTGGCGGTGCTCTGAGCACATAGGGCAAGATGCTGCCACAACATCCTATCTCCAGTGCACAGGACAGCCCCATAACAAAGGGTTACTCAGTCCAGGGGTCAATGCTGAAACCCTGGGAGAAGTACAAATGCTACCATACATTCAAATTACATATAAATATCTCAATACTACATTACTAGACAGCCATCAATGCAAAATTATCACATTTTACAAAGTTTTAAGACAGAAAACTAAGAATTAAGAGAATTACAAAACTTAAAATACATATATAAATACCACTTGAAGTCGTTGAATATGCTATTAAAGAAATAAATTTATATTTAAAAGAGCTCTAATTCTGAGTCCAAGGCCTCTACACGCAAATAATTTCTTTGTGGCCATAGCATATTCCTTTCCAACAGATCCAGTTACAAAGAGGGAAAACCCACAAAGACAAAAAGCAGATTGATGCTTGTTAAGAACTGAGGGGGAGGGGAGGGAAAATGGGTCTACAGGAGCACTATCCCCAAGGGAAAGAGCCAAAAGGTGCTCCCCAAAGGGCTGGTTCAGTGTCCAGGATCTTTCCTAGTAATGCAGGGGGGCGGGGGGGAGACTGCAGAGTTGGTCTCCTTGACATGTTTTCTTTCCTTTGTCTGCTTTTGTCATATTACTTATGTTTTATATTTAACTCAGCAAACCCATTATTCTAGATATTTGTTAATTGTTTTGCATTATATATCCTATCCTACTTTAGTTTATCTTTTTTTTTTTTACCTCTTCTTTGTCTTCTTTAGAGTCTTTCATCTTAAATTCTAACTTCAAGTAACAAAATTTGTAAGGAAAATCAACATTCTTTTTTTTTAACCTCAAAAAAAAATACTGTATACATAATATGTAGTTAGCACACTGCTACACTCTGGGAATACTACAGTACAGAGCAGCAACAATCCCTGTTAGCATGAAGCTTATAAACTAGGAGGAGAGACATACAATTAATTATTAGGTTAATAATAATAATTACAATTATAATATTAATTATAATTATGATAAATACTATAAAAATATGGAATGAGGGGCTCCTAGGTGGCTCAGTTAGTTAAGCATTTGACTTCAGCTCAGGTTATGATCTCACAGTTCATGAGTTCAAGGCCCCATACTGAGCTCTGTGCTGACAGCTCTGAGCCTGGAGCCTGCTTTGGATTCTGTGTCTACTTCTCTCTCTGCCCCTCCCCTGCTGCCCCCCTCTCTCTCAAAAATGAATAAAAATGTTCAAAAAAAAATTTTTTTAGTATAGAATGATTTTTTTTCACTCTCCATATTTTGTGACTTTGTGATGTGGTGAAATTACAGGACACTAAGGGAGATCTGCTTTCCAGAAGAATAATCAACCGTTAGACCTTAATGACAGACAGCACCACAGTGTTGAACAGCTTCTTACCACTAGCCTTCTGGGCTGATCTCCTCTAGGACACTAAGAATAGCTCTCCTCAATGCTACTGGAACAACCATCCTACCATAGAAATTAACACCCTCTCAAGGTACCTTAGACCTGTTCTCCTTTGTTTCTGTCTCTCAAGACAGTCCTTCACAATCTTCCCTGTCTAGCTGACTCATCAATAAGCCCCATCTCAATAAAGACAGCCAGGCCCGGAAAGCCTGTATCCTCCTTTGGCCAGCTGAGTTTGTCTTGCCAGAGCCAGGGCAGCGGCTTTGATGAGGGCTAAACTACTGGTCTCACCAAGCAGCCACTACTGAGCTGTCCCTTCTGAAAGAATCTGGGCATTGTTGAATCCCACACTATACAGATGAACTTTAATAGGGATCAATATTTGAACAAAGATCTCTAAGTTATGAACAACTTCCTGGAATCTCATACTGACAATGTAAACTCTTCATTACTAGTCTCTCAGCAGAGTGAGTCATTCACAATGTAAATAAACAAGATCGAAAGCCAAACAAGAAGAATCCAGAGAAGGAATTATCCAAAATTCCATGAGTCATTTTAGGCCAAAAATTACTCTAATGCAAGGGCCATGAAATTCTAATTTTTAACAGAATTTACTATTTTAAGCCTGAATCAGGGGTACCTGGGTGGCTCAGTAAGTTAAGCATCTGACTCTTGGTATTGGCTCAGGTCATGACTTCACAGTTTCTAAGTTCGAGCCCTGTATCAGACTTAGTGCTGACAGCATGGAGCCTGCTTGGGATTCTCTCTCTCCACCTCTCTCTGCCCCTCCTGCTCTCTCTCTCTCTCGTAAAATAAATAAAAAAATAAAGTAAATAAATAAAATTTTAAAAAACTAAAAAAAAAAAAAAAGACTGAATCAGATGACCTGTTCAAAAGCAGATACAATTTTTTTTTTTTTTTTTTTTAGATTTTACTTTTTTTGTGGGGATGGCACACCTGGGTGACTCAGTAGGTTTAAGTATCTGACTCTTGATTTCAGCTCAGGTCATCTCCTGGTTCATGGGAAATCATAGTGGTGGAGAGCCTGCTTGGGATTCTCTCTCTCCCTTTCTGCCCCTCCCCACTTGCACATGTTCTCCTTCTCTCTCAAAATAAATAAACTCAAAAAAAAAAAATTTTATTTTTTTAAAGTAATCTCTACACCCAACCTGGGCCTCAAACTCACAACCCCCAAGATCAAGAGTTGTACACTCCACCAACTGAGCCAGCTAGGTGCCCTCAGTATTTAATTTTTCAATTTAGGAGACTTAAATGGTAAAATTTATTAAGTTGGTAGGAAGCAAGAATCCTTGCCATCTACTTATAACTGAATAAAATCTTTCCTTTCCGAAGCTTTTTTCATTTGTGCAATTTGTGCAATACTGACAATCAATCCTCTGCACTAATAAACTAAACAGTTCGAAATTTACTTCTCTAGTTCCCTATGATAGCCTATTCTCCAGTGACGGAAACTGCTTTGGGGTATAAGGAGTATGTAAGATACATGTAAAGGGCCTCAAGGATAGCTTGCAATTAGGACAGTACTAACTATAAAGAGAAGCACACAAGTTATAAAGAATAACAAGAAAACCTAGAAGCTTACCCATTTACCAACTGACCTTGTAACAATGTGTTAAGCAACCTGAACAACCTAGGAACAATTTGTACATTCTGGCCACTTAAAGCTTTCAAACAGTGTTTATTCCGAAGGAACCTAATCTACTTCTACAGAGAATAAAGCAGCGAGTCCTCCAAGTTATCTCAGGAAATATGTGCAAACAAAAGGCACTGCACTCAATTTAAGAGATCCCAGCTGGATTTGAGTACCTACTACACCTAAAGCAACATGTTAATAATTGGAAATAGTCCATTTACTCAGCGCTAATTATTTAAATCATCTCTGCCACCCTGCCTCTCTCTTTAATGCCCTATTAAAATATTTAGTGTCTGGATCTGATAATGTTCAAAAGAAGAAACATATGAAGTACTGAATTGGGTCCATTTTATTCCTATCAAAATTAAAAGGTGAGTGTATAATGATAAAATTCATTTTAACAATTCCTTTATCTAACAGCAATGATTCTCAACTGAGGAAAATTTTGGTCCCCAGAAGAGCACATTTGGCAATCAGGGGCACTTTTTGGTTTCAGCACTACTGGGGAGCGGTACTCCGCAATCCAGTGAGCAGAGAGAGGCAGGTTAGCATTCTATAATGCATAAGACTGTCCCCAAAGCAAAGCATGACCTAGCCCAAAATGCTGATAGCTCTGAAATAGAGACAGTTTAAATTAGACAAGCTTTCATGAAATGGGGAGCTGATTATCTACTTTTTCACATAAATAACTCTTGGTTAGGTTTTACATTTGATACACTTACATACCCAAGACTAGGATGTACATTTGATACACTTACATACCCAAGACTAGGATGAAAAGGAGTATGCTTTCACTCTTCTGAAATCCATGGGCTCTAATTCAAGTTATATCATACACAAAACTGATATGATGGTTCATAAATCTAACAATAAAATAAGGAATTTAAGAATATTGGAGTTTAAAACTTTTAGAGAAAAACATACAATTGTGATGTAAACCAACACCATACCTTCATAGGAATGGTCATGTCAGTTATAGTTTTTGGTTTTTTCCCTATAGTTCTGGATAGTTTCAATTTTAAAGTAGGATTGATACTGGAAAATATATTCTTTACATCACTCAAAACGAAAAGCACAGTTTAGTAATTTTAAGAATTAAGGAACTTGAAATTTATCAAATTCTAATAAGTTTAAACAGAATATTAGATGTTCATACTACACCGAGGCCATGGATTTTCAAAAGTTTAGTTCCCCTGAACTAAAAGCTCTATCATTCTAGACGTATTCTAAGCAAATTTTTATTCACTTAAGGATAATTAACTTCATTATTTAAGTACGTCTTAAGGGAAAACAGAAACTCAGCTTTTCAAAGCTTACGAAATTTTCAATTTAAGAAATTAGTATTTGCAAATGACTTACTCTATAGCCAGTTTTCAAGTACCAAGTTAATCATTTATATTATCCAAAGGGGCACCTGGGTGGCTCAGTCAGTTAGGCGTCCGACTTTGGCTCAGGTCATCATCTCACGTCTGTGGGTTCGAGCCCCGCGTCAGGCTCTGTGCTGACAGCTAGCTCAGAGCCTAAAGCCTGTTTCAGATTCTGTGTCTCCCTCTCTCTCTGACTCTCCCCTGCTCACACTGTCTCTCTCTCAGAAATAAATAAAACATTTAAAAATTTTTTTGTTTTAATTATCCAAGTATTGGTTCTCCTTCTTAGACCATACTACATACACTCTGCCTTGATATAACTTAAACCAGAGTGAACGGTAAAAAATATTTGTTGTGGGAGCCCGACAGTGACCACAAGAAAGCCTGGTTAGGGACGTGGGGATGTGCCTGCACACGGGGCTCCCTGCCTGGGCAAAGCATCCCTGCAAACAGGATGCTCTGCCAGGAGGCCTGCACACAGTATCCAAGTTTAATGGTCCGCTCGCAAACGAGGGAGCATGCCCTCCTTAGAAGTAAGGAGAAGGCTGGAATTGTGGGCAGGCCTCTTAGTAAACATGTTGTGGTCGCTTCCTCCCTTTGCTCCCCCCTGTCCTTGAAATGTGTTTGGCTACTTGCCCATAATTGGTAAAGGAATGCATCTTGTAGATTTCAGTTTGTATCCAGTTACCGGGTATAAAATAAACCGCAAGAGGGGCTTGCGTAGAATTGTTCCTCTGGCCAGAGTTGTGTCTGTGTCTGTCTGTTGTGTGTGTCTTGTCCTCTGTGTCATTTCGTCCACAACATTTGTAAATCATATAACTGGATAAAGGACTTGTATCTAGAACTGAGTTGTATTACAACTACGTAATAACAATAATAATCATAGACAAACCAATTAAACAATTGACAAAGGATCCCAATAAACACTTTTCTAAAAGGATTTACAAATGGTTAATGAACTCATGAAAAGATCCTCAATATCATTAGCCATCAGGGAAGTACAAATCAAAACCACGATGAAATAATCACTTCACACTCACTATGATGGCTATACGAAAAATGGCAGATGTCAACAAGTGTTGGAAAGGATGTGAGAAACTGGAACCCTTACACACTACTGGTAGAAATGTAAAATACTGCAGCCACTTCAGAAAATTAGTATGGCGGCTCCTCAAACGGTTAAACCCAATTCTACTGCAAAGAATATGCCCAAGAAAAAAAAGCATATCCACAAAAACTACTCATAATGGTCATAGCTCTATTCATAATAACCAAAAAGTGGTAAGAACTCAAGTGCCCATGATGGATGGATAAATAAACTGTAATCATTCATCAAGAGAATAGGATTTGGACAGAAAAAGTACTGATACAATTGTTACAACATGGATGAAAACATGCTAAATGAAAGAAGCCAGGTACAAAGTACCACATACCGTATGTCTATATGAAATGTCCAGAATAGGACAATCCATAGAGACAGAAAATAAACTCACAGTTGCCTAGGACAGGGGAGGAAGGGAATTAATGGAAAATGGAGAGTGACTGCTGACTGGTACACGGTTTCTTTTTGGAGTGATAAAAATGTTCTAAAATCAAATGTGGTGATGGGTCTGTATAATTCTGTGAATGTACTAAAACCACTGAGCTGTATCCCTTAAATAGGTATGTGAATTATATCTCAATAAAGCTGTTATTTTTTTTTAAAAAAAGGAGCTATTAAGTTGCCACATGAAACATGAATTATGTTTTTTAAAACTAAAAACTTCAACTTTAATATTTTATGAGGGGAATATGTTCAAGCCTCAATATTTATAAATGTGACATATTATGAATAATTAATTCAAGGATAACACATCTTTACCAACCTTCTGTGAGATAGTACCATGTAGTAAAATTTATACTAATAAAAGAAATACTAAAATAGGTCATTTCTTAAAATTTGTTAATTTGCTATCAAAACTAACTCAATTAGATAGGCATTATCTTTATAGATTCAAAGACACAACTTGTCAAGGTAACATATTTACTAAGCAGGGAACTAGTTCATACACAGTCTGACTCTAAAACTCATTTTCTTTCCACTAACCATGCTGCTTCCCTAGGTGGACTAAAGTGGCAATTAGAAAACCTACATTCAGATTAAAGTCTGAGATTATTCCTTCTCAGCTATTCACCCACTTCAGTTTTTTCTTCTATAAATCCCAAAAGATTGCCATAAGAATCAAAATGAAGATCAGAAAATGTTTTTGTATCTTATGCATGTTACTATAAAATACTATTATAATTATTTTTACTATCTTAAAACAAGTTTAATTTTCTTTTTTTTTTTTTTAATTTTTTTTTTAATTTATTATTTCTAGGAGAGAGAGCGAGACAGCATGAGCAGGGGAGGGTCAGAGAGAGAGGGAGTCACAGACTGAAACAGGCTCCAGGCTCTGAGCTGGCAGTCAGCATAGAGCCCGACGCGGGGCTCGAACCCACGAACGCGAGATCATGACCTAAGCGAAAGTCGGACGCTTAACTGACTAAGCCACCCAGGCGCCCCTAAAACAAGTTTAATTTTCTAATAGTAAAAACAAACTTTAAACATTAGAAAAAAAAATTCCCATTAGCTAAAAATCAAACATTAAAACTGCCACCAGAAGAATGGTCAGAACAAGGCTTTCCTTTGCCCCTGACATGGTCAGGCTCCCCTTTATCCTTAAATAACAGAATTCTGACCTCTAAAAAAGCCTGGATTGTAACATGGTGTGTAAAAGCTACATGCTTTCATCTATCACTACGCCACTAAACCATATGGAAACCAAAACAGCATGAGGGAAAGGGCAGTATCATTGTTTTCTCACCCAGAATTATAACTAATACAGCTCTACCTTCAACTTCAGAATTTTGATGATTATTCAAAGAAATCACATAAACTCTAAAAGGCTATCATTATATAGCTATACCATGAAATACAGATTTAAAAAGTCTTTTTTAAAAGAATGACACAGGAAAATGCTCATAAAACATAGCTGCATAATAAAAATAAGACACAAGAATGTTAGTTAAAATTCATTAAGCACTACACACGAAAAGCAAAGAATTCATTTAAAAATGGGCAGAAGACCTGAATAATCACTTCTCCAACAAAGACATCCAGATGGCCAACAGACAAATGGAAAGATGCTCAACATCACTCACTAGAAAGGAAATACAAATCAAAACTACAGTGAGGTGTTACTTCACGTCTGTCAGAATGGCTAAAATCAAAAACACAAGGAACATCAAGTGTTGGCAAGAATGTGGAATAAAGGAACCCTCCTGTACTACTGGTAGAGCTGCAAACTAGTAAAGCCACTATGGAAGACAGTATGAAGGTTCCTCAAAAAAGTTAAAAACAGAACTATCTTATGACCCAGCAACTGCACTACTAGGAATTTATCCAAAGGATACAAAAATGCTGATTCGAAGGGGCACACACACCCCAATGTTTATAGCAGTGCTATCAACAACAGCCAAATTATGGAAAGAGCTCAAATGTCCATCAACTGATGAATGGATTAAGAAGATGTAGTATATATATGCAATGAAATGATACTCAGCAATGAAAAAGAATGAAATCTTGCCATCTGCAACAACATGGATGGAAGTGGAGGATATAATGCTAAGCGAAGTAAGTCAGAGAAAGACAGATATCATATGATTTCACTCATATGTGGAATCTGTGAAATTTAACAGATGAACACAGGGGAAGGGAAGGAAAAATAAGATAAAAACAGAGAAGGAGGCAAACCATAAGAGACTCTTAAATACACAGAACTGAGGGTTGAGGGGGACAGGGGAGTAGGGAGGTGGGGGCTGGGATAAATGGGTGATGGGCATTAGGAGGACACTTTTTAGGATGAGCACTGGGTGTCATATGTACGAAATGAATCACTGGGTTCGACTCCTGAAGTAAGGACTACACTGTATGTTAACTAACTTGAGAATTAAAAAAAAAAGCGGTCCATAAAGATTCAGAAACTTTAGGCAACTGAGATTTCACTCCAACTGATGAATCTGAAAGATCTTATAGTTGACACCTTAACTGGAAATCCAGGAAAGGATTCTTCATAAATTATAGAAAAAAATCAGTTCTTCAAAAAAAAGAAAAAAACAAAAAAGTTGAAAATAGAACTACCCTGGAGCACCTGGGTGGCTCAGTGGGTCAAGCCTCCAACTTTGGCTCCGGTCATCATCTCACAGTTCACGAGTTCGAGCCCGGCACTGGGCTTTGTGCTGACAGCTCAGAGCCTGGAGTCTGCTTCAGATTCTGTGTCTCCCTCTGTCTACCCCTCCCCTACTCACACTCTGTCTCACTCAAAAATAAACAAACATTAAAGAAAAACTGAACTTTCCTACAATCCTGCAATCCCACTACTGGGTATTTATCCAAAGAATACAAAAACCCTAATTCGAAAGGATATATGCACCCCTATGTTTACTGCAGCATTATTCACAACAGCCAAATTATGGAAGCAGCCCAAGTGTCACAAATGAATGGATATAAAAGATGTGGTATATATACACATATACGTGTATACACACACACACACACACATATGCAGTGGAATATTATTCAGCCACAAAAAAAAGAATGATCTTGCCATTTGCAACAATATGGATGGAGCTAGACAATATAATGCTAAGTGAAAGAAGTCAGAGAAAGACAGATCCATGACTTCATTCATATGTGGAATTTAAGAAAACAAAACAAAGGAAAGAAAAAAAGAGTGTCAAACCAAGAAACAACTCTTAACTACAGAGAACAAACTGATGGTTACCAGAAGGGAGGCTTGTGGGGGGAGGGGTGAAATAGGTGAAAGGGATTAAGAGCTCCCTGATGATGAGCACTGAGTACTGTATAGAAATGTTGAGTCATATACTGTGCACCTGAAACTAACATAACACGATGTTAACTATACTGGAGTTAAAATAAAAAACTTTAAAAAAGGAAAAAAAAAATTCACTGAGCACTTATGTCAGAAATCATGCTAAGAGCTTTACATGCCTTACCTTACTGAACCTTTATGATAGCCCTGTAAGATATTATCACCATTTTACAGGTTAGGAAATGGAGACCTATCTTTCTGATAAGTGACATTGATGTTACAGAGTAGTAAATAAGGAACACGGAATTTGAAACTCTCCAATCACCTGTCCACTTACCCAAAAGATAGAGCACTCTTAGGTGGCCAAACACTCATCTACACACAAAAATGATGACTCAGTAAACCCTATACACTCTAACAACTTCATTATACTCTACAGACACCATTTTTGCTTAAAAATGAATAAAGGTAGGGCACCTGAGTAGCTCAGTCATTAAGCATCTTCAGCTCAGATCATGATCTCAAGGTTTATGTGTTCGAGTCTCACATCAGCTGAACTCAAGCCCCACATCAGGTGAGCACGAGCCTCGCCTTGGATAAAATACCAGCCCTGCTTCAGGTGAGCCACTCTTCTCTCTCTCTCTCCCCCTCGTGGGATTCTCTCTCTCCCTCTGCCCCTCACTCGTGTCCTCTCTCTCTTTCAGAAAAAAAAAAAAAAGAAAAATAGAGAAATGTTTCTAACTTGAACTTGAGCTCAGATTCAGAGGTGTCCTGGGTAAGGCCATAGGAATAGACTGTGTCAAGGTTTGAGGCTGGTGGTAATGCAGTGGAAGTACACTCTGTTGTCTATGTTAATACTGGCCCCTTGACTCTTCTTCTTGGCTATGTGGATAAAGATGCTACAAACCTAATCATGTTTCCACAAAGGAGTCCAAGACACAGGGACACACTTGTGTGACACAAAATTAGAAAACTCATGTCTTCACTTTAGGAGTAAAACACAGCTCAACTTGAACCACTGTTAGGATTACAAGAAATGCAGCAATACAGCTCCAGTTTTAACTGACACCTAAGGACATACCCTGGGCACAGATAATGGCAGTTAGAGAGTAAAACACCACCTTCCAGGTACCATTTTGAACAAAGAAAACTGACCAGACAGGAACAGAGGAGAGAAATGTGAGAAGACAGAGTGTCTACAAAACACTCTGGGGCCTTTAAGAAATAACCAGATGAAATTTTAAGGATGGGTCAAGAATCAGTGGCTATTGTTATTTTCACTCTTTTTGTATTCACGAAAGTGGTAAAAACTAAAAGGTATTAAGGAAATTGGAAGGAAATGCCAGATTTTAATAGGTCTATCTCTGGGTGGTATGATTACAGGTAATTGTTACTACCTTTAAATTTTCTGTATTTCCCAAAACTCATCTCCAATGAACAGTATTATTTTATAATCAGAGAGTAAAAAAGGTTTCTAAGTCAACCATTCAATTCTAATAATATAAAAATGCTATTTCTAAGGTTAATTTTTAAGCCAACACCAAAATCTGTGTTTCAGACTTCTAGACAACTACTTCTTATTATATATGCAAAGTAACTGTCTCTCTTCTTAGGATTGAGAATATATTTCATTTTGGTTATACATTTCAATCCAAACAAAAGAAATCATACCTTCCAAATTTATTTACACCCCCACCATTACATTTACCATGTGGCTTTTGGTGCACCTGTATTTTAACATTCCATTCCAAAGTAGGAAGTTCATTTCCACTGGCAGACCAGAGTCTTAAAATTTAGGACTAGCAGACCCAGACAAACACAATATTGCTAAAGATACAGAAGTTTTGAGCTATATCATGAACCTCATCAGATAATTTATATAAACCATCCTTTATATATATAGTTGCATCTTATGCCAATTCTCATGCATCATAAACTTGACTCCCTAAAATGATGAAAATAATCAAGTCCATACTTGTTAAAATGTTCTACAGCCTATTTTTGGAAATTCTTATCTTAGGTGATATAGAAAAGCTCAAGAATACCTCTGCAAACATAATCTTAAGGTCCATTTCATAGTAAGATTGTTTTCAAAAGCAGAAATAAAATTTGAGGCATAACCCCAGCTATTATTTCTATAAAATAATACTTCCTTAAAAAACAAATATCAAAAACCCTGTTTTGGATACTTAGCAAAGCCTCAGTTTATTAACAGTGTTCATGAAAAGTATTTTATTGGTAATGAAAAACTTTTTATATTCAGTCATACATTTCAAAATCGAGGTCACATTCTTACCTGGAGATTTGATGTCCAGCATAGAGGAGCAGGGCAGTCAAAAAATACAGGTAAAGCTGAACCAGATGCTGCCTGGGCAAGGTAAGTAGCACAACACTTAAAATATAACCTGTAGCAGAAATAAAGAGAGATTATAAATAAAACACAATTCTAATTTAGTCTTCCAATTAATTACACTAATAAAAAGAGCCTGAAGTCAATTACTTTCCAATTAAGTTTCAACAACTGTGAGGTTTTTTTTTTTCTTCATACCAAAATAAGTTTAATACAGTAAAGATCACTATGGACTTTTTGTTGAAAATAAAGCATTTTTCACTTTTTTAGGTATCCTTCTCTAATTTATAATCAAATATACCACACAAAGGTACAACAAGACTCCTCTCATTATCTTGATGTCTACTTATTTGTTCTACACCAATTCTCCATCCTCTAGTCCCAGAGGAAACACTGCTTAATGTCCCTCTCTAAAGCTGCCTCTTCCACTGGACTCAAGATCTTATTTTTTTAACTCCTAAAGACCCTCTATCTCCTATATCTTCAATCATCCCCCTAACACAGTGCTCACCTCTCTCTTCAAAGGGCTTAAGGGCTCTTCTTCCAATCGTGAAAAACTCTTCATGCTGATTTTTCCTATTATCTAAATGTTATAAACTATGTGTACCAATGCCTCCATTCTCTAATCATCTGTTACTCCCTCTTTATCATTTACGATCTACAAATGCTCTATGAACCTTCTTTACCCTTCACTCTAAAAAAACCTCCGAAGTCAACAACTGCCTACTTGTCAAATCTAAAACACCCTGCTTATCGTTGTCCCGGCAACCACCTTCAAAACTGGCTCTGTGGCATAGATTTCCTTATAACCTCAAACTACTCCTCCACTTTCTTTTTACTTCCTCAAATGAACAAAGGAAATTTAGTCCCCAAACAACTGCTGTTCTCTCTACAAAGTATCTAGCTCAAACAGTTTTTGTTGTTGCTTCAAATATACCATTCTAAATGTATGTTATCAACAGAGTTACTGAGAACCTGTGTACTGCACATGCAAAAAAAAAAAAAAAAAGGCAATCATTTCTTATTCTAAGCAGGTATCTCATATCTCACAATGCCTGGGATATAATCCACTTAAATGTTCTCATATACAAATACAAACTGAGCACCCCTCCTCCTCCCTCAACAGGCTGGCTCACCCTGTTTCTCTCCTAAATCCCATTCACTCTGACTCAAACCTGAGTCATCTTTCTGTCATCACCAAGTCCTGCTGTCCCAGTGTCTCATGTCACCATTCCTTTCCAGTCCCTATGCCCCATATCCCAGTCCCCTCTTAATATAATAGTATACTAATAGCATTCTTCTGTCTCTTTCCATCCTCATCCATCCTACACTTCAGTACAAAGCCATCACTTACATCTACACAACTGTCTTGCTTAAAAACCTGCAAAAGTTCTTAACTTCTCAGTCTGATAGTGTAGGTCTTGGAAAATCTGGTTCTAGTCTAATCTTCTGTAACTATTTTCTTTTTATTAGTGAGTCTTTATTACAGTACAGATATCCATTCTTAGTACCCAATGCACCTCTTACGCTTAAAGCTAAGGAGACAGGAGCACTATGCTAGAGACTAAAGAGGTAGAATTCAGATTTCCCACACACCCTAACTTTAAGAACAATCAAGCAGAAACGAGACAGAAGTATTTCTATTAGCTTTTAATTTCTTAAAATAATTTCCCCAATTTATTTTGCTAATCCCTATCTCAAAGGACTTTAGAGGTATTTAAAAAGGATGTTTACTATATTTAGCAAGCAGGTTTAGCATTTGTGGCTGAAGATTTTTTAATCCATCTATTGCATAAAACCTCTCCTTAAGTTCTCTTTTAACGAACTATCATTTTCCTTCCCAAATATTCTTACCTTTCCCTTTTCATGCACATCTCATAAAACAGCTGCCAAATCCTCCAGACTGAACATATTGATTTCATTCGTTCTTTCAATCATCCACTCAACCAATTTTTACATATAAAGTGTTACTTACACGCATTTCTAAGAGTTTGGTTTTTTTAATGTTTTATTTATTTCTGAGAGAGAGAGACAGCATGAGCAGGGGAGGGTCAGAGAGAGAGGGAGACACAGAATCTGAAACAGGCTCCAGGCTTTGAGTTAGCTGTCAGCACGGAGCCCGACGTGGGGCTCGAACCCACGAACCATGAGATCATGACCTGAGCCAAAGTCGGATGCCTAACCAACTGAGCCACCCAGGCGCTCCCTATATGCATTTCTAGACATTAAAGATCAAAAGAATAAAGTAATTGTAGTCTAGTGAACAAATAAACATGGACAAAAGTATGATGCAATACGGTGCTATCATAAACAAATATTAGAAGGGCTTTTATTAAGTGATTTAAGTTTGACCTGAACTGAGAACGGTGAATAGATCTTTATCAGGCTAAGAAAAAGAAAAACATTCTAGGAAAAGAGAATAGCAGACATGAAAACCATAAAAAGACAAAGGATGTTTTCAGGAGACCATAAACTCTGGAGGCTAGACTAAAATTTGGTGTAAATAAAAAAAGTACTGGGAGATGATGCTGATAGAACTGGTGGCTAACACCTCAATATAAAGCCTTGTATACACTAATAACGAGTTTAGACTGGACCAACATTTCTCAAATCCTTTAGATACACTTTAAGTGAGGTAAGGAAACAAAAAACAAAACAAAAACCTTATGGCCCAACTATCCCCCACCTTTTTCACATTCCAGTGGAATGCAAATATGCATCACTATTCATTCTAAAAAATTACAACAAACTCAACTGATGATGATGAAGATAACCCAACAGTAATTTATAATTAAAATGCAAGACAAGCAGCATTTAATAATGATAACCTACCTAAAATAACATTAATGAATATTCCTAACAAAATGCAGGGAGGATTTCTATTATTTGAAAGTTGTTTTAGTGGGGGGAGGGGAAACAAGGACCTAGAATAAATCAGCAGCTTTGGTATGGAGTTGGCAGGGTCAGCTATGAGAAACATATTTAAACAAGTCTTAGTAGTGATCTATGAGTGAGTGACTGAGAACAAGGAAGTGAAAATGGTTCTGATGGTTCTAGCTTGGGTAATCAAGAGGATAGTTTTGCTATTAAGATACGAAACAAGAGAAGGAGAAGGTCTGAGGTAAAGATGAGTTCATGACCATAAACCGAAGTGTCTACAGAACACTTAAGGTGGTGATGTCTAACAACAGTTAGAAATCCATTAGGACCCGGCACTAGCTAGGTGCTAGGAATAGCCCCATTCTTACCTTCAAGGAACTCACAATCTAGTTAAGACAGATGAGCCTGAGGACCCTTGGAATACAGCACAGTAAGTGCTATGGTAGAGGTATGAACTGGATGCCATGAGATCACAAAGGAAGAACACTAACCTCAGACAAACGTGGTCAAAAAAGCAATGGAAAGTGGAGATAGGGATATGTAGCTAAACTATGTGAGATCATGCAAACAACAAAAGATGAAAATTAAACACAAATTCTGGGCTGTATCAACACTTAAGAAGTCTAAACAAAAAACATAGCAAAAGAGTCAAGAAGGAATGGTCAGAAAGTTAGAAGAATCTAATTGTTAAGAGGAAGTAGTCAACAACTTCATAAATATGAGATGGTCTGCAGACTGAGGACACAAATGAAGCTTGAGTTTTACATTTTAGACCACTCATGATTTTAGTGATTGCAATTTCAATGGACTTGTTCTCATAGCCACTCTTTGCTTTCTACCTTCGACAATGCTAATTCTGGCTCTCATAACCTCTGGCCTAAAATCCTAACTGGTCTTCGTAACTCCAGATTCTCCCCTCCCCAATCCAGTGGCCTGTACAACACTGCCTAATCAATCTTCTTAAAATGCAGTTCACCTGCTTTAAATCCTTCAGTGACACTTCACTACCTACTGAATTACGCATAATACCTAATATATGTATTCAGGTCTTTTCACAAATTCCCCCATTCTACCTTTTCAACATTATTTCTATTTCCCTTTTTATATCCTATACTTTGCAAAAACAGTTCTATAATTAGCATTCCAATCATATTTAAACATTCACTTATTTTTGCTTTTCTCAGGCCCCACACTGGAAAGCTTCTCAATTTGAAGGTACAATTATATTCCATAAACGTGAACTTTACCACTCCTTACCTTGATTTTTAAGCTCTTAATAACAATAAAAGGATAATAAGGGAGGTCACAATAGCAATAAAAGGGACAAAATACCTAGGAATGAACTTAACAATAAATGCCCAAAACCTATATAATAAAAACTTTAAAACACTCCAAAAGGACTCAAAAAAATTAAAAAAAAAAACAACCTGGAACAAAGTGAGGCTTTCTGTATTCATACATAGAGAAGAGTTAACATCTTTTAAGCTATCTCTTCATCCTAACTTAAGTACCTAAAATTCATATAGCCAACAATATCAGAAAAACTCTGAGAAATAAAAAACAATGAAGGGACTAAGTCTAGATACTAAAATATAGTCTAAATATTCTTTAAGACCACACACTTAAAAAACAGGAAAAAATACCAGAAATGGAACAAAATGTATGGGAGAATTTAATATATAATGATTAGTCTGGAAAAGCTGAACTATTTAATAAATATATGGAAACTACCAATCTGGGGGGAAAATTATACCTATAACATATTGTACATGCAGATAAATCCTAAGTGGAGCAAAGATGTAAATATAAAAACTGAAACGAAAATAATGGAGTAAAATATGATACAGAAGACTTTTCTGAGTCAAAATTCTAAGTTATAAAAGAAAAAACAATAGGGGCACCTGGGTGTCTCAGTTGGTTAAGCGTCCGACTTTGGCTCAGGTCGTGAGTCTGAGCTCCCACATTGGACTCTCTGCTGAGGGTCCTCTATTCCCCCCTCTCTTTACCCCTCCCCAGCTCATTCTCTCTCTAAGTAAATTAATAAACTTAAAAAAAAGAAAGAAAAAAGAAATTCAATCTCATTAAAAACAATTTCTGCATATGAAAAAAATTATAAGCCAAAATCAAGACAACCAAAACTGAAAACAGTAATTTCAACTCATCATAAAGGGTTAATTTCCCTAATATATACCAAACTCCCACAAATTGGCAAGAAAAGGCTGAAATCCAGAGGAGGCCAGCCTAACTACTCTCTGTTGGTGCTGTGTCTCCCTTCGGTTGGAGCTGCAGCCCCAGTAAAGCCTTGCCTGTGCCTCTGGGGGGAAAAAAAGGGAGGGGGAGGCTAAAATCCCTCAGAAAGTGAGCAGAGGGCATGATCTGACAACTCACAGAAGAGGAAACACATGTTTTCCATAAACATGAGAATACAATCTTACAGTAAGAGAAATACAAATAAAAAACTATGTTAAAAAAAAAAAACATCCATTTTCTACCTAATGGAATAGCCAAATGTAAGAATTTGATAACACTGTTTTGATAAGGATGTAAGACTGCAGAAACTCTCAACCATTGTCTGTAAAACCCCACAGAGAGTAGTATAGATCCTTATTACAAACATTTATACTCTTTAATACAACAACTTAATTTCTAGTAATTTATCTCAAGGCTATATTTGTATCTATCAAAATTATGGCCATATAAAATTATTTAGTGCAACACTGAATAAAACAGCAGAAGAAACGAAAGTGTTCACCAACAGAGCATTAATTCTATGGTATGGCCATACAAGGATACTATGCCACTATAAAACAGAAGTAGGAGGCCTAGGGGGAGAATGAGGCCTTAACATTTAACCGGAATCTTAAAGTCTGGCAGGATAGAAAGTGTCACCATAAAAACACAGAGCACAAAACTTTATTTCATGAGTATCTAAAAGCAGTATCTTTGATACATCATTAAGTCAAAACAAACAACAGGTTCAGAACACTGTATATATCCTATCATCTGTACAAAGAGGACATACATGTATCCATACTTATTTACATTTATTTACCAATATATCTTTATATTGACTTATATATACATAAAAATAGATTTTCATAAGTTAATAAAAATAGCTACTTGCTGGGGCTTAAGAGAACTTAAATGACAGCGACAGGAGGATGATACATTTTACTGTATGCTTTTTATGTTTTGATTTTTTTAACATAAATAAATGTATAAATATATTACTAACTTTTAAAAAGAATTTTTAAAATGTATTTAAGGGTGAAATTTTGTAATATGGAACATTTCATAAATACTCAATACTTTGACACAGATGTTACTCTAACCAAAAAACTGCTCAAGCTGAAACTATCTACTCATATAATCACTGAGTTTATTCTACCATAGCATGTAATAAGTATATTTAAGAAGGCTCAGTTGAGTTCCCAAAGTTATAAGCCAGAGTATGAATTTCAACTGTATTAGAACCCATTCAACTTCTAAAATTAATGTTTTTGATTATTAGGCAGCTGTTTTTAAAATAAATATTTCAATCTACTCAGAAATAGTATATGTGATAAGTACATTTTTTTTAAAGTACAGTGTGAATTACTTTGCTGATTAAGTTAAAAATCTAAGCCAAGTACCCAATTGTTCTTCTACAAAAGACTGGAATTATTTTCCATGAATTGGCTAACATACAAAGCTTTTAATAAAGGGCTGAGAATTATAGTGTTTTGCAGCATAAAAGAACCTTCTCATTTCACAGAATTTCCCAAGGTAATGCCATCTAAGAGAGATGAATTTATTGTAACCAGATGTTCTGCTTCTAGTGCACTGCCTTTTCTACTATACTTCTTCCCACAATGGCTTACTTGGGAATCTCTTAGAGATGTAAGGGGTTTTCAGGGCTGAGCACTGGAACCAAGAAAGTCCTCCCATAGATAAAAATAAATCTCACTGAGACAGGACAAACCCTTCACAAGTTTATAAAATATATACTCATTGATGGACAATTCTAATAATAATAATAATAATAAGCCACTATCATCATCAAACCACACCTTGAATTATGCAACAGCAATGTCAAATGAAAATACGTTATTGCTATGATTACATATAAACCAAAAACTAACCTAAAATAAGGATCATGACTGTCATACTAGATGAATTTTTACCTGTTTCCTGCCTGTATTTTTCCTTTTTTTAAAGATTTTATTTATTTATTTATTTATTTTATATGTATTTTTGAAAGAGAGAGGGAGAGACGGAGACAGAGCTGGGAAGAGAGAGAGGGAGACAGAGAACTGGAAGCAGACTCCAGGCTCCACGCTGTCAGCACAGAATCCAACGTGGGGCTCGAATTTACGAACTGTGAGATCATGACCTGAGTTGAGGTCAGTAACTTAACCAACTGAACCAGGCAGGCCAGGCACCCCTTAAGATTTTATTTTTAAGTCATCTCTGCACCTAACATGGGGCTCAAACTCACAATCCCAATATCAAGAGTCACATGCTCTAGTGACTGAGCCAGCCAGGTGTCCCTCCTGCTTGTATCTTGACTTCAACTTCTTTTAACCTCAACATTACTTTTACCACTAACTCTAAATCATATCACTTATATTTTAAGAAGTTTTTTTTTTAATATATATGTCATTTCCAACATTCATTTAACTGAAATAAATGCCTTATGTTCCACTGATATTAATGGTCTGGAACTATAAAGAATATTGCACTTAGGAAGCTTACCTTCTGAATGACTAACAAAACCCATAACAGACAAATTATAACAGGCCAAATGTCTGGAAAGGTAGTTCTCATTATTTACATTTTATCATATTAAAATCTAAAATGTTTTCTTATGCCTTCTAAATTTTTCTTTAATGTTTTTTATTCATTTCTGAGAGAGAGAGAGAGAGAGAGAGAGAGCAAGCGAGCGAGCAGGGGAGGGTCAGAGAGAGACGGAGATACAGAATCTGAAGGAGTCTCCAAGCTCTGACCTAGCTGTCAGCACAGACCCAGACACGGGGCTCGAACCCACGAACCGGGAGATCATGACCTAAGCCAAAGTCAGACGCTTAACTGACTGAGTCACCCAGGCACCCATAAAATGTTTTCTTCTGCCCTCTAGTTTCATCCAGTAAAATAAATCTAAAACTGTCTGTTCTCTTCTAGCTCTAATAATTCATACGCGACGGTAACACAAATTGTACTACAAGCAAGATTCGGAAACATTCATCAGTGACTGTACCACTGTCATTTCAATGTAACCAAATCTCATTTTACTCAAATTCAAAAACACTTAACAAAGATACAAATCAGAATGCTCACTAAAAGATTAGCAAAGGTGATATAGACACTTACCTACATAATGCATATTAAGAGCCAAATACTTATACTGGAAGAGAGGGTTGTTACTGAGGCTACTTCTTTGGATCTGCTGGAAGAAAGAGCTGACATCCCATCTGTACAGGACATCCAACAGCATGATGCTTGGCACCCTCAGGGCCACATTTAACACTGCCTCCAGTTTTTCCTTTGCAGCCATGTTTTTTCTTGGAGCAGACCTAAAATTCAGGAGACATAACATATAAAAAAGAAGTCACCTCAAACAGCTTTTAGATAACCTCTTATGAATCTAATGGATTGTCACATACTACACAAAAACTATGTAATAATATATAAAACTCCTCAGCCACAACTACTACTTCTAGGTACTCGTGAAGCAATCTTTGTACTGGGTTTTCGCACTGACCTTTTCAGGTCTTTCCAGTCTGCCTAGGTGTTAAGGCCTCAAAACTTATTTTTAAAAAGCTGAACTCCAACTCTAGGAACTAGCAACAAAACACCCTAATACTACTACAGCTTTTGTCCAATTAACTTGCAAGGAAAAATTCACACTATAAATCTAAGATTTCTTTAGCTCTTCAAAAAGTGGAAAATTTTTAAGGGGTTATTTAAAAGAAAACACCTAAGCTATAAAAATTTGCTAACTACACACTTAGTTTGCAGCATCATCTTAAAGCCCTATCCTTTTCTATATTACTTTCAATCAAAATTGAAGTACTGAATTTACATGATGTAGATACAATTCAAAGAACTCAGGTTACAGGTAAAGAAAACATTGTTCACAATATTGTTTCCTTGAATCATTAAACTCTTCATTTGATATTCCCATAATCTGCCTTCCAAGTGGGAAACAATTGCTCATCAAATTCTTCCTGTGATACACAGATATGCTGGCACTTGGGAGTCTGCAGCTCCTGTCTGTGCTGAGCTGTTGATGATTTAAAGAATTTTAAAAAAAGGAAGGAAATGAAAGATCTCCAGACAATTCTGGGGGCGCCTGGGTGACTCAGTTCATGATCTCACGGTTTGAGACCCTGCATCGGGCTCTGTGCTGGCAGCTATCTCAGAGCCTGGAGCCTGTTTCAGATTCTGTATCTCCCTCTCTCTCTCTGACCCTCCCCTGCTCATGTTGTCTCTCTCTCAGAAATAAATAAAACCATTAAAGTAATTTTTTAAATAAAAGGACAATTCTGTGCAACACTGCTTTGTATGATAGAGCTGCAAATTAATCCAAGAAACTATGAGAATCAGGCAAACAAAAGTCGGTTAAAGACAATTTTAAAAGTAATAATTCTTGATTGTTGGCTCTGACAATATCCTTTCAAGAATTTTGCTGAGAAAGCTAAACACATTTCCAGCTTTGGCAGTAATTTCAGACATTACAGGACAAATGAAAACATTTATTTCTGAAGAAAATTACAGTGACAGATTGCTATGCTATGGTTAAATATTTGTCAGTATTTCCATTTTACCCTCTAATTTTCATAGCTTCTTAGCTCAGATAGTTTAAAAAAAAAAAAGGAGACCTCAACTTGGCAAACCATTAATAGATGTTTGTCAATTACTAAAACCTGATGCATTATATCACTGAGTGATCATAAACCATTACCATTACTTAAAAGTTATATATATCCTAAGAATGCACAAGTAACATTTTTATAAATACATATTATAATTCTGATTACTTTAAATGAACAAAACCACTTTAATAATTTTCCTACATAAGAAATAAATACTGTCAGAGAACTAAAACCTAACAGTTGTGTCCTAAGGGGAAAAAAGTACTAAAAAATAAAGTCTACTCAACATTTATTGAAAATTACACGATTCAGGAACCTCGATTTCTCAAAGCTTGTTATTATGAAGAAAAAGAAAATCTTGAGACCAAAATATAACATTAACATCTTTCCAACAATAGGGCTAAGGTGATTTTTATTTCCTTTTCTGTTTGCCAAATGTTGTTGGGGATTAAAAAAAAAAAGAAATTCCTGTAAAAAGTGTAATATGCCTAAGCTATCTGGATGACTTAATGAAATATATAGAACATAAGTACTTAGGTGGCCAAACAGATAAACAAACTCAGTTGGGAGTTTATTTCAAAGTACACAAATAATAGGGGCGCCTGGGTGGCTTAGTCGGTTAAGCGTACGACTTTCGCTTAGGTCATGATCTCGGGGTTTGTGGGTTCAAGCCCCGCATCGGACTCTGTGCTGACTGCCAGCTCAGAGCCTGAAGCCGGTTTCAGAGTCTGTGGCTCCCTCTTTCTCTGACCCTCCCCTGCTCACGCTGTCTCTCTCTCTCTCTCTCTCCTAGAAATAAATAAAACATTTAAAAAAAAATTCAAAGTACACAAATAATACATTTTTCTCACAAACCACCAGTCCCGTGTGAAAATCATCATGGACTGAGATAACAGTACCACTGACAGGCTTTGTACTATAATGGAATATACTTTTTCCATATTTTAGAATCCAATATAAATCACTACTGCTTTAGTAGGGATTATAACTAAGTTAATACTTTTGGTCCATATTTATTTCATCTGACTTAGAGCCTTCCTCTTTTTTTTAATGTTTTGCTGTTTCTACATTTACCCACTTTCAACATTTATTGCAGCTCTCAAAGGGGTAAAGAAAAAAAATTTAACTAAACAATTAACCACTCGTGCATCAAAAATCAAGATATGAACAACTAGGGAGAAAAAAATCTCCCTAATCTTATAGAGGTTCATCTCTATTACAGAAGAGGGCCATTAGGAGAATGGTACAAATTCCCTCTCAACTATCACTATTCCTGCCTTATATATAGAAGAATAAAAAGGAAACCTTGAGTTCCTACAGCTCTCAATAAGAATATTTGAGACCGATCCCCAAATTCTGCTGCGTAGTAAATCCAAGACTCAAATGTCTGAATTGAGGAGTACCTTGCATAGAATGACATATGCCCACTTAATAACAATTCTACTGCTTATAAACATAACCATTTATTTCCGTATGTGAGCTATATTTTAGCAAGTCATTGGAAAGCAGGGCCTATATGTGGACATGGAGGAAATAAATTCAGTACATGGAAAACCAGATCTAAAATGCTACCCACAAAAGCTGTGGAAAGACAACTCTCCCACAACTTTGTGATTTCTAAAGTATAAGTAAGTACCACATGATAGGGTGATCACCATCACGAATTCCTTACCCTACACTCCAGCACCACACACTAAATTAACATATAAACAAAATGTTGAAACCTTTATTTTGCTTAAAATCACTGAAATCACTCACATTGCTAAGCTACTCTATTAGAAGCATGAAGTAAAAATGGAGTTTTCTCCCCTAGAATAAAAAGATTGTTGTATTTCTATGATATCTGTTTGAAGCCTAACTGATCTCTTAGATTTATTATCAGAGCTAATGAGTATATTTCAAGAATATTCCAAGAATTTTTAAATTCTCTTAAAATCAAAATAATACCAAAGTATCCTCAAAAATAAGCAAAGGAGCTGAACACAAAGATGACACACCTAAGGCCAAATCTATGTTATTTCCTGCCATGTTCAATTACACAAATTTTCCCCTCCATGAAAGATTTTTATGTCCTTGAAATGTTAACAGAACTAGTAAATTAATATGCCAACACAATATCTCAGCAAGTAAAGTGGACTAAATGTGACTCAAGCTTAAAGATGTTTTACACAGTGAAACAGCTTTAAAAAAATCCTTTCCAAAAGCAGCAAAAAAAAAAAAAAAAAGACTCAACAATGCTAACCAAAAGTAGGACCACAGTGATTTCATTAGAGGACTTTCCCAGGCCTGGAAGCAGCAAATCACTACTTCCACAGTAACGTCCTGTACAAGTATAACCTTGCACTGCTCACCATTCATATTTGTGGGTTAGGAAACACAGGGAGTCTCACTCTACACCTTACTGAAAACACTGCACTTTTTGTTTTATGAAGAAATCACACAAACCATCTAGAACAATATGGAAAATACAAGTTTTTAAAGTAATAGCTTATCTGCTGAAGAATTAAGAAAAAGAAATGGAAAATGGGATCTTACCAAAAAAGGATATTCACATCTCCTAGCTAAACTCCCTTTTTAAAAAAGCAAATCAAAAATAAGAAATAGGAAAGCCATATGACCAATTTAAAATTCAGTACAAAAGATAATTTAAGGCTGAAAGTTTCTACATCCTTCTCCCTCTTCGAAAGGAAAAAAACATTAATCTCCTTTCTTTGTCCAATCCAACAGGAAAAAAAAAAATTCTGCCATCCACTAATACCAATCTCAAGAAAAATCTTCTGGCAGTCCATACATTAGGATGGTAAGCCCTGAAAATGTTAAAGGACAAAACTAGAGCTTAAAATCCTAAGTAAACTCAGCCACAAACTAAGATCCCCAGGATGAGAACGCACCTCTTACATAAGCATTGGCACATGTTTTAAATATAGCTGGTCCTCCCCACTGCCACGCTATGGCTAGCTAACTTTGTACCTGATTTCCACATAAACTACTAGCAATTCTGTGGCTTCTCCTCATCTCCTAAGTGACAAAGATATGGAATCCGTCTGAATAACAGGACCACCTTTCAACTCTTAAGGAACCAGACAGAGGGAATAAAAACTGCTCTCTGCCATTGGGCGTTCAGCCTGGGTCACGACTGCAGCACCGACAGCTCATCCTTTGGGCAGGATTCAAGATTCAGTAGAACGGCACAGTCCGCATTTAAAAAAATAAAAAGACACACAATTCTCTCCTTTCTTTTCAAACTAGTTTCCTGTTTACTGCAGAGGGCGATGCAAAGCCATCCATTAATCTTTGATGCCTTCTCGCTGTAAAGCCCCCTTCCTCACTCCTCGCACCTCCTCCCCCACCCTCCACGCCTGCTGATCTCAGCCGCGTTTGAACTATAGTAACCCCAACCCAGCTCGCTGCAAAGCAGGCAGCGCAACAGCAGGGCCGCTGCCGCCGCGGGGCTAGGGGATTACGTTCGCAAAACTCTGCCAGTAAAGAGGCCCGTGCCAGGGAGCTCCCCTCTCGTCTGGCCAAGGGTGCTGGCTCCGCCACGCCACGCACCAAAAAGCTTCCAAAAAAGATGCAGGCGAAGTTCATCATCCACGAGCAGAAAAGGGAGACTCATTCCTACAGGGAGAGCAAGGGTCTTGAGTGGGAAAAGAAAAACACGAGTGGGGTGGAGAAGGTATGGCAGCCGAGAGAGGAAGCGATGGGGACAAAAAGGAAGGGATCGGGAGCGCTCTCACAGTAAAAAAGGGCTGACAGGATGCAGAGCAAATGGGCCCCCATTCGAAGAACGGCTTGGCAGGCCTTTCCGCACCTCCAAACAATATCAAACCGCTTGAAAGGAGGAAGGAGGCGGCTGAGTTTGGGGCTGCGTAGCCCAAAGGATAAGTCAAAAGGAAAGAGGGAGGGAAGCCTGGAAGCCAAGTGGACAAAGACGCAAAAGAGGGAAAGTTGAAAGTGGGAACCAGAGAAAAGGGGCTGAAAATGAGCACCTAGGAAGGGGCAGCTCAAGAAGCAGCTTAGAAAAGACCTCTCTAAAGGGGGTTCTGGGGATGAAGGGGCGGGCAGAGCTCAGAGAGAAGGCAGCTTAGGAATGCCAGGGGAGGGAAGGGTCGTCTCCGGGAGGGTGGGCAATTAAGGAGGCGGAGCTCAAGGCCCGGGAGCTGGGGGAGGGGGCTCTCTGCGGGAAGGGGCCCGGGAGGGAGGGCAGAGAGTCGGAGAGCCGGTGGGGCGCCAGGTCTGCAAGAGGGGCAGCTGGTTAGGACGGAGGAGCGGGTGAACAGAGGATGGGGCCGCCGCCGAGACGGGGAAGAAGGTGGGGAAGGGGAAGAACCGGGAAGGGGCGAGGTGGGGGGCGGGGGGAGGAGGGAGCGGGCAAAAGGGTGGGGGAGGGGAGAAAGGAGGATGAGGGAAGAGAAGGGGTCGGGGGAGCCGGGATGAGAAGAGGCCAGCCAGGGCGGACGGTTCGGTCACCTCGGGCAGTGGCCTCTCTCCCCGCAGGGCGGCGCCGCCGGCGGGCAGGCGGCTCCGCAACTCCCCGGCTCTCTCGCCCGCCCTCCCGTTCTTCTCAGGCGGCGGCGGCGGGGGCCGGGACGGCGCGGCTCACAGCGGCGGCTCCTCCGCGCCGGGCCTTAGTTGCAGCGTCTTGGGAGGCGGCGGCAGCGGCGGCGGCAGCAGCCCGACCCGTGCGGTCACCATCGTCCGCGGCGGCAGGCGCTCGCGGGCCGAGCCCCTCAGCAGCCGACGGCGGCCATGGCCTACTGCGCTCGCTCCTCCCGCCCCCGGCGCTCTGCGGCGGCCGTGGTCCGCTCTCGTTCTCTGCGCCTGCGCGCGCCGCGCCCCTCCCCCGCCCGCGCACGCGCGCGCGCGCTCCCGAGCTCACTCACAATCGCAGGGACCGGGTGGTTCCCGCGCCTCCCCCAGTACGTTGGCGGGAGACAGCCCTCCCGGGGCCCACGCAGCAGGGCCCAAGCGGCTACGGAGGCGCCTACCGCCCCGACCCCCACACGCACACTGTGACACGCGCCATTCTGACACACGTGTGCTCTCACACGCCTCAAATACCAGGAGCGGCGGGCGCTCACACCCACACTCACCTGCTGCGACCACGTGGGAGAATTGGAGGGGCTGATCCTCACCGGGTGCAACCGCAGTAGCAATGATGCCAGAATTTTTTTTTTTTACCTCTCTCACTGACTGGACTAGACTGTCAACTCCACGGCGTCAGGGACCAAGTCTGTGATGGCTCAGCAGTGTCTGACATAGAATAGGCGCTCCATAAGCCTCTGTTGAATAAGTGAATGCTTGAATAAGTGGCCTGAAAATGCTATCTTTAATTTTAAATTTCTGCCCCTTGGTTTAAAGAATTTGCTCAAAGAATTTTATTGTAATACGAAATTGAATACTATTTGTGTGTTGCTTTTGGGCGAAGGTTCAAAATAGAGGTAAGTGGACACACCCCCTTCCCAAGGTCGAGGAAACTCATTTGTATTGCCCCACTGACCAGCATGCCTACCTTAATTTAAATAGCAACATACATTTTAGGGCTGCAACTGTTCCCCACTTACCCGGGATACAAAGCCTGAGGCACGTCTCGGTTCTCAGGACAAATCAAGGATGCTGCTAAGTTCCTTTCTTTGGCGAGACACCTTATTCCCAGGTTTTCTAGGGCCTCAGCGACTCTCCACAAACCCCTCACCCCCTATCTGACACCCCTTCTTCCCAAAACAAAAAACCTACGCTATTCCTTGTTGTGTCTTTGTAGCTGGAGAGCCGGTGGCTGCTAGAGACCAGTCTGGCCTTTGATGTTGATAGTGCCTGTATACACAAAGACACACCCCCAGGAGTTGGTAAAATGTTGCAAGTATCCTGGATCATCCTGAAATTGTGAAAACTCAAAACTTCTGCCAGTTACAAGAGATATTAATGTACTTGAGTGTTGATCTCTGTGTTGGCCACCCTCCTTGGAAATTCAAGTCTCTGGCCTTCGGCTTTAAATTATAAACCTCCAATTCCTCACAACCTTTATATCTTGCTAAAATTGTAAACGCAAGCTTTCCTGAAGGCATCTGTTAATCAAACTCAGGGTTAATCAAACCCTTCCACTAGTTTGATAGGTCTATAGAAATGAAGAGGGTTTTTTTTTATATTAAATGTTTTATTTATTTCTGAGAGAGAGAGATGGACAGACAGACAGCGTGAGCAGGGGAGGGTCAAAGAGAGGGAGACACAGAATCTAAAGCAGGCTCCAGGCTCTGAGCTGTCAGCACATAACCCAATGCCGGGCTCGACCTATGAACCATCAGATCATGACCTGAGCTGAAGTCAGACGCTTAACCGACTGAGCCACCAAGGCACCCCTATGAAGTTTTAAAATGAAGTTTTAAAAATTTCTGGGAAGTATGTTCATAACTCTCTATACCCACCTTTCATCCTGGTACCTTAGGCTACTTTAGAATAATCAAGCAGCTACATCCTAGAGAGGCTGTTTTATGAGTCTCTTTATACAGCCTGTTAACTAAAAAATTAAAGAGGCCACATGACTAATGACTAGAATAGAAAACTGCCCAAGATAGCAAAGGTTTAAACCTTGGTTTTCACCACTGCATTTTAATAAGTTTACTACTGACTTCAGGCAAGAAAACATAAGACCAGATTACAAAGAAGTCAAAATCTATATAGCCTTAAATTCTAATTGGATTTATTTATTTGTTTAGGGTAAATTGCCAAATGTTGAAAATATTCCTTTAATATTGTTACTGGATTTGTGTGTTTTGTTTAAATGAAGGAAAAGCTTACCTCAGCTCTCACATTTCCTTTTTTAAAGGAAAAATAATGGCTTCAAAGTTCTATAACCCTCACTAATAAGTACTCTGGACTTGTAAAAGCAGGACAAAGTCACATGTCTTTTTCACCTTTGAGTTTTACAGCAGCTGCCTGTAAATCCTAAGTTCAAAACAAGTAAAGAAAATTACTCTGGTAATGAAAGGGTTACTGCTATTATATTGCTGCAAATCCAGTTTTGGGAAAGCTCCACATTGCCAGATGCAGGTAACTGAATCAAGCTAAAAAGAAACAAAAGAAAAAAACAGGGAAAAGACTGGGGGTGGGGCAGTAGAGAAGACTGCTCAAATAAAAGCAGTCACTTAGGAAGTACTTTCTAGAAACACCCAAAAAAAGCAAAGGTTAGGAGCAAAACTTACTGTAAGTACCAGAAACCAAGCTTAAGCAAGTGCCCAAATGCTACAAAACCTGGCCTTAAAAAGAATTAGCTTCATGGCTAGAAGGAAAGAACTGGAATGTTTATGACTGTGGAATGGCAGACCATTCAGGATTCCAAAGGTTAACTTCCTGTTCACTAAATGTATGCAACACTGAGGAGGAAGTCAGCGTCAAGTTTGGAAGAGTGAATGTTTGTTACAGCTCTAGCCATTCCAAAAGACTAGTCCCTAAATGCCTTACAAAACCAACTATTGCTAATAATCCCATAGAAAGTGCCCTCTGTTGCAAATCTGTGAATAGTTGATGGCCAGTTCACTATGCCACAGATAAGATCTCATGTAACAGACTTCACATAATGGGGCCCAAATGCAAAAAACTCAGATAGCCAATTCTGGATATATGGCAGACAGGTGAATTTTCATGTGTGCATTTATTCACTTTATTCCTATGGGCACTTTGAGGTTTTCTACATATAATTCCAGAATAGTTAACTTCCTTGAATAGAAGAGTCTAAATGATATATAAAATCTCATTCAACCTGACTACCCTTATGATTTTGAAAGCCAATTCTAAGAGGAAAACTATAGTTTTCTTAGGCGACATGGTTCAGTAAAGGGGAAATAAACTCTTTTTGAGATATAATTGAGATCTAATTTACATGATACAATATACTTTTAAAGTGTGCAATCCAATGATATTTAGTAGATTCATAGAGTTGTGCGACCATCACAATCAATTTTAGAACATTTTCATCACCACCTCCCTTCCAAAAACAACAAAAACCAAAAAACATTTTATCCCTTAACAGTCACTCTCTTTGCCCCTGCCTTAAGGGACTACTAATCCTTCTATCTTACAGATTTACCTATTCTAGACATTTCATATAGGTTATGTCATACAAGATGTGGTCTTTTGGGTCTGCCTTATTTCCCTTAGCAACATGTTTTCAAAGTCCAACCATGTTGTAGCATGTACAGTTCTTTTACTTTTTATTGCCAAATAACATTCCGTTGTATGGCTATATCACATTTTGTCTGTCCATTCACCGGTTGATAGACATATGGGTGTTTTCCACTTTTTTGGCTCTTATGAATAGTACTGCTATAAACATTTGCATACAAGCATTTGTGTGGACACATGTTTTCATTTGTCTTCAGTATATAGTAGGAGTAGAATTGAATCACCTGGTCACATCACATGGTAACTCTGTGTTTAGCTTTCTGAGCAACTGCCACTGTTTTCTAAAGTGGCTGCTCGATTTTACATTTCCACCATCCGTGTACAAGGACAGATTTACTATTAGATTCAGATACCCCCTGCTTGTTAGATATGGGACCCTGTGCCAAGAGTTCATAATTTACAAACACCTCATTTGTCACCTGTAAAACAAGGAATAATGACTATCAATTTCACAGAATTATAATAAAAAATAAATAAAACTGTGTATGCTAATATTCCTGGTACAAAGTAAGCCCTCAGGGTATGTTATTAGTAGTTCCCTCTGTCTTTGGTATCTCGTTGGCAACATTTATTCTGTAATAATGTCAGACAGAGATAAAATTATAACTACCTATTAACAATAAGAAATGCATATACATGGTTGAGGCTGAATAAATATTTTTTCATGGATAAATGGAAAAACAATAGAACTTAACACTGTTTTAATAAGAAAATAAATGTATCTTTTTCTATCTCCTGTAGACCTAATGCCTGAGGCTACAGGAGGAAAAAATACAGAAACCAGTCCTATTTCGTTTCGTTTGGATTTTTCAGATTTTCCCCCAAAACATTTTATTTTCCTCAATTTTTTTTATTTTGAAAAGTTTCAAATATACAGAATTATTTTTAAAAATTGCAATCATCAATTACTCATCTAGATTCAGCAATTGTTAACGTTTTGAGTATTTGCTTCATATGTATGGATTGTTTGTTAAGCTATTTGAGAGTAAATTGCAGACATCAACACATTTTACTCCTTAATACTGCAGGCTGCCTCTTCTAAAAATAACAGCTTTCATATTACCAAAATGACCTTGCCACACTTAAAATAAATGGTAATTCCCTAATCTTTACCTATCCGACTGATGCTCAATTTTTCACATTTCTCCCTGAATTATCTTTTACAGGTAACGTTTTTCCTAACCAAATTCAATCAAGTTTCACTCATTGCCTTAGTTTTATGTCATCCAAACTAGCTTTGCTTTTAACCCATCTGAGTACTTGTGACTATTTTGAATCTCCAAAATCAGCAGGAGGGGAAAATGTATTGTTGCTCTTGTTTTCAGATTTAAGCTCTGCTGATGTACCTCTATCTTACCCAGCCGCTTTCTCTATATTGATTCTGATTAAGACAGAGACGGGTATAATGCAAAATTGTGTGTTGCTTTTCAATTATGATGATATTTAGCTAAATAGAATGGATACTGATTGTCATAGACATTTGTTAGTTGCCTCCTTTTATTATCTATTATTCTCCCTTTTCTCTTTTTAATATCATCTTGAGCATTCTAGCCATGCAGTCTACTGTGGATTAATCAGTTTATCCTATCTCCCTTAGTGATTAGTCCAGGGAAGGACCCATGACCCACGTCATTCAGGGCAAGACTCAACACCAGAGCTTTTGACTAAACTATTGAAAGAACAAAGTTTCTCTTTCCTGCTAGATCTAAAAAAGGAATCCCATAATTTCAAGGACTATAGGCAGTCATCTCAGATCCAAAAGTATCTCAAAGCAGGTAAAAGAACCTGAGACACAAAAAGAAACAGGACCTTGTCACGGTGTATGAGTCCTGTTCTAAGCCTCATATGAAGCCAGCATGTCCACTTCCTATTCTTTAACTATATCATCCAATAAATTACTTTTGCTTAGCTACTTTGCAATGTGTTTTGTTTTTTGCAGTTAAAAGAGTCCTAAGGCATTCAGTCCTTTTAATTTGAAACACAATTGTGCAACTTAACAAATTATTATAAACCAAAGCTATTTAACCACTCTCCAGAAATAGAAGCTTGCTAATACCCCAGAAAATCCCCACATACTCTTTCCCATCACAACTATCTCACCACAAAGGTAACCATTTTTATGACTTTAATACAGCCACTTCCTTTTCTTTGTTTAACCACCCAAGTATGAATCTCTAAATACTGTAATTTAGTTTTGCCTGTACTTGAATTTTACATACATGGATTCCTACAGTATGTATTCAGTGACCGGATTTTTCTGCTTAACATTGCATTTCAGATTCAATTATATTCTTTTTTTTTTTTTTATGTTTTGTTTATTTTTAGGAGACAGAGACAGCGTGAACAGAGGAGGGTCAGAGAGAGAGGGAGTCACAGGCTGAAACAGGCTCCAGGCTCTGAGCTGGCAGTCAGCACAGAGCCCGACGCGGGGCTCGAACCCACGAACTGCGAGATCATGACCTGAGCAAAAGTCGGATGCTTAACCGACTAAGCCACCCAGGCGCCCCTGGATTCAATTATATTCTTGTGTGAAACTGCAGTTCAGCCATTTTCATTGCTGTATAGAATGCTATCACATGCATAGAACATTATTTATTCATTCTGCTATTTATGAACATTTGGTTTCATGAACACCCAAACTCCTGTTTGGGGCTGCTACAAATTATACTATCAGCATTTTTGCACTTGTCTTCAGGTGCACATGGGCACCCATTTCCTTAGAAAAGAATGCCTGGGCCATAGTCTGTAGGTATTCAACTTTCTTAAGAGGTGTTTGCACCAATTTACACTCCCAACAGCAATTCCTCAGAGTTTCTATTGCTCTGCATTCTAGCTTACAACTGATATTGTCAGCCTTTTAAATTTTAACCACTCTAGGAGGTTTGTAACTTGCATTTCCCCAATTGCTTAGGAGGTTGAGTACCTTTTCACATGTTTACTGGCCTTTTGGACTTCCTCTTTTGTGAATTGTTCAAGTCTCTTACCCAATTTTCTCCTGGGTTGTTTTTTTGCTTCTGGTTTTGTAATCCTTTATATTTTGAATGCAAGCCCCTAGTCAATATATACACTGCAAAAAATCTTCTCTTGTTCCATAGCCTCCTCTTCATTCTCTAAATGGTATTTTTTTAACGAACATAAATTCTCAATTTGTCTACTACTTCTTTTAAGTCTATTTCCCCCCTGCTCCACAGTGCCATCCCTGTTATAAGTCAGATGTGTGTCTCTGAGTAGATCTGTTTCTAAATTTAGTATTCCATCCCACTGGTTTGCTTGTCTACCTTGATGTGGACACCAAACTGTTTCAATTACTCCAGCTAAATAAGAAGTCTTGGTTGGTAGTAGAGCAAGTCCTCTCCCCTGAATTTCTTTTGTTTTGTTTTCTTCAAGAGAATCTTGGCTTTTTACATTTCTTTACCAATTTTGGAATCAAATTTGGAATTTGGGCTTGTCAAGTTTCCTAAGATCTAGTTGAGATTTTTAGTTTTTGACATGGAGGTTTTATATTATCTTTTATTACATTAATTCCTAGATATTTTATGTTTTTGATGCTACTACTAATGGTAATTTACATTTTATATTCATCTTTGAATATGTAACAGTAAATTTCAAGAGTACCTGTCCCCAGGAACTTTCAATCTCTTGGGTTTGGGGACAGACCCATGAATGGTTTTAATATAAAGCTAAATGAATTGGTTATGATAAGGTGGGCAAAGGTTGCCATGAATTGGTTATGATAAGGTGGGCAAAGGTTGCCATGGAAATACAAACAGGATGGATTAGCCCATTCTGGGGAGTCATGAGGTGGAAGGAAGGGAAGGGCATTCTAATTGCTGAAAAATAGGTAAGGAGTCACCTGGTGAGTAAAGACTGAGGCCAAGAGGGGAAGAGCACACATGTTACATACTCATTACAGGATGTTAACATGGGAAATGTCCTGCTTCAGGGAGTTGCCAAAACAATAGAATTGGATATCAACATGGGTGTGAAGCAAATTCTCCCCAGGGCATAATTTACAAAAGGAATTTATAAAAGCAAAAACAAACAAAACAAAACAAAAAAACCCCAACAAATTAGTTCCAAGGCACCTGGACCCAGTTAGTCAGATAAAGTTATCGAATGGTGTATGGCGTAGAAGCGTGAGCAGAGAGAGGATTTCAGAAGTTTCTCTGAAGAGAGCTATTGCTGTCAGTACTGCTAAGCAAAGGAAGCATCATGGGGAATACTACCTCCTTCTGCTCTGGTCTGATGGTGGAGAGATCTTCCGTGAGACTAGTCACAGAAGTTGAAATATGTTCCCTGCAAAGGACCAACAGTGAAAGCAACCTGTGGCTGTTTGGGGATAGATGAGTATTACTAGAGTTTATCAAAAGAGGAGGTTTGTGGGTGTATCAAAGCAAGAGGTGTGTGGGTGTTTCCCATAGAGCAGATGTGCACCACATAGGAAACAGCTGGCCCCAGCTATCTGGGGTCTTGTACAATAAGACTAAATAGAAGGACAGAGGAGACTGACAGTAAGAAGTTGGAGATAAAAACCCAATTCTGAGGGTCACATGTGACCACCTAGAATAGGGATGTATTCCCCCAGGTCGTTGATACTAGAATTAAGAATCTTCTAGGGGTACCTGGGTGGCTCAGTGAGTGAAGCTTCTGAATCGGTTTCAGCTCAGGTCATGATCTCGCAGTTCATGGGATCGAGCCCTCTATAGGGCTGTGTGCTGAGGGTACACAGCCTGCTTGGGACTCTCTCTCTCAAAGTAAATAAATAAACATTAAAAATAATGAATCTTGGGGAACCTGGATGGCTCAGTTGGTTAAGCATCTGACTTCAGCTCAGGTCATGAACTTGCAGTTTGCGAGTTCAAGCCCCACATCAGGCTCTGGGCTGACAACTCAGAGCCTGGAGCCTACTTCAGATTCTGTGTCTCCCTCTCTCTCTCTGTTCCTCCCCTGCTTGCTTGCTTTCTCTCTCTCTCTCTCCTTCTCAAAAATGAGTAAAGATTAAAAATTTTTTAATAAAAAAATTTTTTAAACATGAATCTTCAAGCAACCCATGGAGAGTCACCAGCTTGCCTTAGTTGATCGGTTATAAAAAGCCAGCTAGCTTCTCCTAGTTGATAGACCAATAGCAGTCTGGTGCTGATTGTTCAGATTCTACAAAGTAACTAGCAACCAGTGTGGAAGCAGCCTAAGTACTCTTGCAACCAGGTCCCCCTTCTAAGTCACTACCTGGGCTAGCATCCTGGAGTTTTAGCAAATCACGTTCTCTTATATTATCCATGTATCCTTTTTAATCAACTTCTATTAAAAAACACACACACACAAAACAGGTGTGCACTAGGCACCAAGAGAGAAAGATTCAAGTTTAGCCATCTGTCAGACTCAGAGAAGTTGAAGGTCACCCAACAAGCATGAACTTCCTCCTCCCTGACCTGTCCGACTTCAGGCAGTTTCCACGCAGGTGGGGCCTGTTGCAGCTTCAGGTACACTGGAAGGAAAGCAGTGGGACAGAGCAGAAGTCCACCACTTCACACATGGAGAGAACCTTTACTGTTTGAAAGGAGATTGGAGCATTTAATTAATCTCCTGACTGGACACATCTAATTACCAAATCAAGACTGTGATTTGTAACTTAAAGGGAGTAGGACTGCCCATCCATTAAAAAATCTTGGGACCTGCCCAAGTTTGCATTGGAGGGCAGGAGAATAAATAAAATAAATTTTCTGAATAAAAATGTTAAAGGCTAGTGGGTAACAAAATCAGATACCCCTAGAGTGTAAAGTACATGCAAGAAATGAAAAGCAATACAATTATGATTTGATCTCAGATTTACAGTGGGATGTAGGGAGAGATGAAGTAAACTGGGCTCTATTCAGAAGCTGAGGAAAGACTTTCCATGCCATGGTAAGGAGTCTGGACTTTAACAGGAAATGAAGCAATACTGAGTAGTTAGCAGAGGAGAGTAATAGTTATTGGGCATTTACTGTAGTCTAGGCTCTATACCAAGTGGTTAAATGAATTATCACATTGTGCCCTGCTTCCTATCAGTCTACGCATACCAGAAGAGGTAATGAGTTTGCTCACAGAGTCACATTTCTGAGTCTAACTCAAACTTAAGTTAAATCTAAGCTTTGCTCTTTTTAAAAAAATTTTTTTAACATTTACTCAATTTTGAGAGACAGAGTGAGACAGAGCATGAATAGGGGAGGGGCAAGGAGAGAGGAAGACAGAATCTGAAGCAGGCTCCATGCTCTGAGGTGTCAGCACAGAGCCCGACTTGGGGCTTGAACTCGTGAACCATGAGATCATGACCTGAGCTGAAGTTGGATGCTTACTGACTGCATCCCTCTAAGCTTTACTCTTGACTAGCTGTGTGACATTGGGCAAATCAGTTGACCTCCCTATACCTCTGTTCCTTCATTTTTAGGATGGAGATAGTTATCCTATTTACTTTATAGAGTTTATGTCCCCATTTTTCATGACTTCAACAGCATAGTAATCCATGTGGGATTTTTTTTTCTTTTTCTTTTTTTTCAATTGTGGTGAAATTCACATAACATCAAATTAGCCACATATGTTTCTTTTTTAGTTTATTTATTTATTTTGAGAGAGACAGAGACAGCATAAGTAGGGGAGGGGCAGAGAATGGGGGGGAGAGAGAGAGAGAGAATTCCAAGCAGGCCCTGAATTGTGAGCACAGAGCCTGATGCAAGGCTTGAACCCACAAAACGTGACATCACAACCTGAGCCAGACCAAGAGTCAGATGCTTAACCAACTAAGCCACGCAGGTGCCCCCAAATTAGCCATTTTAAAGTGAACAATTGAGCAGCATTTAGTGTAGACGTAACATTGCGTAAACACCACTCTACCTAGTTCTAAACCATTTTCTTTGCCCCCCAAACAGAACCCTCTGCCAGTCAAGCCGCAGTTGTTTCTCCTAATCCCCTTCCCAATCTCCTCATTTAACACTCTCACTTAAGTGACCTTTTCCTCCCTCCCATTTGTTATCATAGTTACTTCTCAAACTGTCATTGACATCAACTTCCAAAACCTCAATTTCGAGCATCTTTCTCTGTGATCACTCCCACAAATATTCTGATTCTTTTTTTAAAATATACTCACGTGTTCTTCTTAGCATCAAGCTTCCAATCTGCTTCCAATCCACTGACCCCACCAACTCTTCACATACCCTTCTTATGTCCTTACCTCTTTCTTTACCCATCATAGATTCTACAGTCTACCATTTAAATGTCTCATTTATAAATGTTCTTAACTTTCCTCCCCCACCATCTGCTGGGCACCTGCACCTGAGCAGCTGAGATCACTGGATAAACCACACAAGCAACCATGAATCTCAGAGCTTAGCCTTCAGCACTGCTCCACAGAACCACTGCATTGTTCTGGTGAGACTGTGCTCAATTCCACAGACTGGCTCACTCTGCTTTCTTCTCAAACCTCCAATACCACCCTCTCCCTCTCCTCCATTCATTTTCAGCTGAGTGAGTAGCTAAGAAGATGGATGCAATTGATCAAATTCCTCAACTTTCTGCCACGATCTACCAGCTTTTGTGCTGATATTCTGGGCCTTCACTCCCCTCAGGTGGGACAAGTTTCCCTGCTTCTGTCAAAGGTCACGGCCTCCACTAACCATCTGGATTACAGCCTCTCTTGTTGTTCAAAGACATAGAACCTGCAATAATTCTCCTTCCCCCCCTGGTACCATCAACTTCTCTTCCTTCTCTCATGGATAACTACCACTAGCATACAAACATGCTTAGGATAGCAATCTTTTTTTTTTTTTTAGTAGTTTATTGTCATGTTGGTTTCCATACAACACCCAGTGCTAATCTGGACAAGTGCCCTCCTCCATGCCCATCACCCCCAATCCCCTCTCCCCATACCCATCAGTCCTCAGTTTGTTCTCAACATTCAAGAGTCTCTCATGGTTTGCCTCCCTCCCTCTCCCCTAGTTTCCCCCCTTCTTCTCCCCCACGGTCCTCCATTACGTTCCTCCTAATCCTCCTATACATGCAAACATATGGTAGCTGTCCTTCTCTGCCTGACTTATTTCACTCAGCATAACACCCTCAAGGTCCATCCATGTTGCTACACATGGCCAGACTTCATTCTTTCTCACTGAGGATGGCAATCTTTAAAAAAATCCCTCCCTTAACTTCATGCCTTGCAATCATCACCTCCCATTTCACTGCAGAGATTCTCTGAGAAGTTGTCTATAGTGCTCTCTCAATTTCCTCACTCTCCATTTGCCCCACAATCCACTCCACTTAGAAGTCTACCCCATATACCCCACTGAAACCATTCCCGGTAAGGTCATCAACATTGTCAGGTATAACAGTCTCTTGCCAGTCCCCATCTTATTCTACTACTACTACCAGTAGCATTCCAAAGAGTCTGTCATTTCCTTCTTTCTAAAAACATTTCCATTTCTTGATTTCTCCATTGGATTCCTAGGACTACTGTAACAAAGTGCCACACGGGGAAACTAAAAACGACAGAAATTTTTTCTTTCACAGTTCTGGACACTAGGAGTCCAAAATCAAGGTATCAGCAGGGCCGTGTTCCCTCTGAAGGCTCTAGGGAAGAAACATTCCTTGACTCTTCCAGCTTCTGGCAGCTCCCAGAAATCCTTGGCCTTCCTTGTCTTATAGCGGATGTATCACTCCAATCTCTGCTTCCATCATCACATGGCCTTCTTGAAAGATTATCAGTTATTTGATTCAGGGCTCATCATTATCCAGTATAACCTTATCTGAACTTAACCAACTGCATGTGCAGAAACCATATCTCCAAATATGGTCACATTCTGAGATTCCAGATGGACATGAATTCTGGGAGGACACTGTTCAACTCAGTATAACTTCTGTGACTGTACCCTGCTGGTTTCCTCCTTCCTCCTGGCCTCGCCTCCTCACTCTCCTGGGGAAGCTACTTTGCTTCCCCTAACTCAGCTCTGTTACAGTGACCCATGGCTTGGCCCAGAGCCCCTTGCATTCTTCCTGATTTTTTTTTTTAATGTTTATTTATTTTTTTGAGAGAGACAGAGCACAAGCAGGGGTAGTCTCTGAACCTGGGTACCCCACCCCCCTTGCCTTCTTTAAATACACTCTCTTGGGGTATTTGGGTGGCTCAGTCAGTTAAGCGTCTGACTTCCACTCAGGTCATGATCCCATGGTCCGTGGGTTCAAGCTCTGCATTGTGGGTCTGAGCTGTCAGCACAGAGCCTGGAGCTTGCTTTAGATTCTGTGTCTCCCTCTCTCTCTGCCCCTATCCCACTTGTGCTTTGTCTCTCTCTCAAAAAAATTTTTTTTAATTAAATATACTCTCTCCTAAGGGGATATCATCTAATCTCATAATTTTAAAATTCCATTGATGACTCCCAAATTTATGTTCTCACCTGTATCCATATTGATAATATGAGTTAAAACCTATTGGATACTTACTATGTGCCAGACTCTATTATAAGTTTTTTATGTCTATTAGTTAATTTAACCCTTACAACAAATTTATGGAGTACTATTTTTATCCCCAATATATGGATGAAGAAAGTGAAGCACAAGGAGGTTAAGTAAATTGTTCAAGCCCACATAGACAGAAGGAGCCAGGATTTGAAACTGTAAGCTGGGTCCAGAGCCTCCTCTCTTGACCACTACATGCTCTGGCTTTCCACTGGGCTCCAGGCTCATACTTTCAACGTCAAATTTGACATCTGCACTTATCCATCTAATTGCATCTTAGGCAAGAATTAAATAGAATACTTGGCTCCCACCTCCGCCCCCATCCCCATTCCCACCTTAATCTTTTTTCCTTCTTCTACCTCTTAGTATGTGGCACCATCAACACCCAGTTGCTCACATTAAAACAAAATCTAGGAATCAAATTTTATTTTACTCTTTCTACATCCACCCCAGCCTCCATTCCCATCCCCTAACAAATCCAAGGAAACCTATTAGGTTTACCTCCAGAATAGATCTCTCTCTGCTCCATTTTCACTACCACCCTAGTTCATGCTAAACTATCATCATCTGTCAAGTTACTGCAATTACTTTCTTCCTGGTCTTTCTCCTTTCACTTTTGCAGTTTATGTATAACCAACCCAACAGCCAAATGAGTCCTTTGAAACATGTATCAGACCATGACATGCCCAAGTTTCAAAGCTTCCCAAATGCCCCCTTATATTTAGAATAAAATCTCTACTCCTGTTTTTAGCCTACAGGTCCCTGCTTGATCTGGCACTGCCTGCCTCTCTGCCTTTACTCCTACCACTCTCCTCCTTGCTCAGGCAGTTCCAGTCATGACCTCAGCCCTGCTTTTCCAGGAATACTTTGTGCCTGCACCAGGTCCTTTGTTCATTCCTTCATTCCAGAAATGCTGTTGAAAATGCTCCACTCTCACATCTTGTTCCCATCAGATCAAACACTGCTTCCCCAAAAAGTCCTTTCTAAATCCTTACTTAATGTGCCCAATCATGTTCTTACACATTATCCTATATTTGTGTTTTAATAGCATTCACCACTATTTGGAAATACCTTAATTATATAGTTGGTTATTTAAACAGAGACTTTCTCCATCTTATTATATTTATGTTTCCAATGCCCCAAATGATGTTCAATACACAGTGACTGTTGAAAACATGTTTTTAAAAGGAGGAATTGGGGCGCCTGGGTGGCTTAGTCAGTTAAGCGTCCGACTTTCGCTTAGGTCATGATCTCGCAGTCCGTGGGTTCGAGCCCCGCGTCGGGCTCTGTGCTGACTGCCAGCTCAGAGCCTGGAGCCTATTTCAGTCTGTGACTCCCTCTCTCTCTGACCCTCCCCTGCTCAGGCTGTCTCTCTCTCTCTCTCTCTCCTAGAAATAAATAAAACATTAAAAAAATTTTGAAAAGAAAAAAGATAACTATTAGGGAAGAGAAAGAATATTTTTAGCAAGAAAAAATATTCAAATAAGTGATTTTGTCTTGAATAAGTGACAAACAGGCTATAACTATATTACTTTAGGTGACATGGAAAGTTGGTCAATACAGAAGTAAAATTAGCTTTTCAGAGCAAGGAATTATCATTTGGTTAAACATACTGCATGTAATCCTAAGGGGTTTAAATTTATTTATGCCTTCAACAAATATTTATTATTTCTACTATGTGCTGGGCACTATTCTAGGTACTTTTTAATATAATAATAAACCAGAAAGACATTATCTCTGCCCTCATGGTGTTTATAATCCAGTGGAAGACTGACATCAAATATTAATATTCCATAAACATTTGGAATTGCCAAGCAAACTGCCTAAGTGTGCACGCTGGGTTAGTATTTCGGTAACGTTAATCAGTGTGGTTTTTGTCCCTAGTACTATCTGTTTCTCTTTGGACCTTACCCGTTCATTCATCTCAGTATTTTGTATGTAATGACTCAGAAAAGGTATGACACAGTGAAATCCAATACATAAGTAATAGAAATCTTGTCCTAGCTCTTGAGTTTCAAAATCTCAGCTTTCAAAAGTACAGAATATAACTCTGGCATGAATAGTGGTTTTGGAAAATACTTGATGAGTCACAAAGGCTTCCTGGCCTATAGACTAGTAATGTGTCCAAAGGTTGGAGGAGAGGAAGGTCAAAGGGAAGTGATGAGACCTTAGGTGCTGTTGGCTCTCTATCCTATCTCATTACCTAGGCCATCCTCCAGTGGATGACAGAAATCCAACAGGTTTGTGGCACATGAGAGCAGATGAGAACAGTGTTCCCATTCTTAGGTACAATCCAGCGAGATGACCAACCTCAGAGAAGAAATGGCTTTGTGGTAGGTCTAGGCATTTGACCTTTGAAGCCTCAAAGAACCACTTGTGCTTCTCCTCAGTGCAGAAAAGCAAAGTGATCTAAAGTGAAGTAATATTCCAAAGAAGTATAGTATTGTTTTGTGAACAGCAAATCTGTCATTTTATAACAACTAATTCTCCAATTCTTTGATACTTACTGGGCATCTAACAATTCAATTCAATTTTGATACTACCTACCTAGAGTTATCCAGACCCGGGTTAAGGGCTCAGTCCCACAAAAGTGCCCCTACTTCACATGCCAGCCAGAAATGGGGTTCCCAAACTACTTTCACCTGCCTAGTTAAGTACACATTTGGGAGTTCCCATGACCCTTCCCCACTCAGGTTTGATAATTCACTGGAATGGCTCACAGAACTCAGGAAAGGAGTTCCCCTTATCTACAAGGGATACATTCCAAGACCCCCCAGTGGAAGCCTGAAACCACAGATAGTATTGAACTCTATATATACTGTTTTTCCTATACATATATACCTATGATAAAGTTTGATTTATGTTAGGCACAGTAAGAAATTAGCAACAATAATAAAGTAGAGTAATTATAACAATCTACTGTAAAAAAAGATGTGTAAATGATTTCTCTCTCAAATACCTTACTGAACTATACTCAACTGTTTTTGTGATCATGTGAGATGATAAAATGCCTATGTGATGAGATGAAGTGAGGCAAATGACACAGGCATTGTGATGCAACATTAGGCTATTATTGACATTCTGATTATTTATCATTAGGAGGACAGATTGGGACACCTGGATGGCTCAGCGGGTTGAACATCTGACTTTAGTCCAGGTCATGATCTCATGTTTTAAGTTTCAGGCTTGCTGTTGCAACACAGAGCCCACTTTGGATCCTCTGACCTCCTCTCTCTGCCCCTTCCCCCCAAAAACATTTTTTAAAAAGAAAGGGAGGGAGGGAGGGAGGGAGGGAGGGAGAAAGAAAGAAAGAAAGAAAGAAAGAAAGAAAGAAAGAAAGAAAGAAAGAAAGAAAAAGAAAGAAAGAAAGAAAAGAAAGAAAGAAAGGAAAGGAAGGAAGGAAGGAAGAGAAGGAAGGAAGGGAGAAGAGGAGGAAAGAAAGAAAGAAAGAAAGAAAGAAAGAAAGAAAGAAAGAAAGAAAGAAAGAAAGAAAGAAAGAAAAAAGAGGATGGACCATCTATTTTCAGACCGTGGTTATCACCAGAGTTGACCATTGGTAACTGAAGCCAAAGAAAGCAAAACCACAGATGGGGGGAACTACTGTCTACTTACCATTACACTTTCATTATAAAGGATGTAACTAAGGAACAGCTAAATGAAAGAGATGCACAGGGCAAGGAGAGGGGTGTGGTACACAAAGTTTCTAGGTCTTCTCCAAGCACACCACTTCCCAGCACATCGATGTGCTCATCAATCTGGAAGATCCCCAAACTTTACTGTTATATAGAGATTTCACTGAAGTTTAATGATAAGGCATGGCTCATTAAATCATTGGGCATTGGTGACTAACCTAAATCTCAGGCCTCTTTCCCCTATCCAGGGTTGGGACTGGGGCAGAAAATTCCCACCTTCTAATTATGTGGTTGGTTCCTCTGGTGACCAGCCCCAACCCTGAAGCTATCCAAAGGCCAAGAATCATCTCAATGAAATAAATTTAGGTATGGTGGAAAGGGGTTTGTTATGAATAACAAAAGACACTAACAACTGTAAGGAAATTTCTCGAGTTTTAGGAGTGTTGTGGCAGCAACCAGAAACAAAGACCAAATGTATATATATTTTTTTATTTATCATATCATATATATGGTGTCAGAAGACCCCAAAAACTTTTCCATAGTTCCGTATGGTGTAGGAGGAATAGAATGGACTGTCTCAGGCCTAAGGGGAAGGAGCAAGACAGAGCAGTGCCTGGAGGGCCCTATGGACAGGAGCCAGAAGGTAACAGCAGAGGCCAGTGTAGGCTGTTATTGTGAAATGAAGGGACTTCACAGCAGAGATTAGCTTGAATGGATGGCAGTCAGGGACCAGATTCCTCTCCCCTAATGTCATGGCACTCAATAAGCTCCCTGGAACCTAGATAAAACCGCAAAAGAGAAAGGAGGGGTGAGTAACGACTCTTAATTATTTTCAATTCCTGGTTGAACCAAATTATTAAGCCAGGTGATATATATATATCACACATACATATATATATATGTAGTGATATATATATACACATAGTTTTTGCATACCTGAGTTTGTAGGTTAAGATCCATCCCTGTCACTAAATAGAGGTATACAAAGCTACAGGAGATATGTGAAATCCATTTGGATGTGATTTAAATATCAATAACAGCTGAGATTGGCTAGCTAGGAAGAATAAGAAGAAAATTTAGTAATAATTTAGGAAAAAATTTAAGTGAGGTACATGGGTGGCTCGGTCATTTGAGCATCTGATTTCAACTCAGGTCATGATCTCGCAGTTCATGGATTTGAGTCCCATGTTGGGCTCTGTGCTGACAGCTTGCAGCCTGGAGCCTGCTTCAGATTCTGTGTCTCTCTCTCTCTCTGCCCAAGATGACTCTCTCTCTCTCTCTCTCAAAAATAAATAAACATTTAAAAAATGATAACCCTCTGGGCACCTGGGTGGCTGAGTCAGGTAAGCATCGGACTTCGGCTCAGGTCATGATCTCACGGTTCATGGATTTGAGCCCCGCTTCGGGCTCTGTGCTGACAGCCAGCTCAGAGCCTGGAGCCTGCTTCAGATTCTATGTCTCCCTCTCTCTCTGACCCTCCCCTGCTCACACTGTCTCTCTTTCTGTCAGAAATAAATAAAACATTAAAAAAAAATAACCCTCAATTGTTTAGTATAGTATAATTATCTGTTTCGTCTGTCCATTTTAATTCCAGAAAGATTTAGAATTGAAACTAGACATAATTGAGTAGGGGCACCTGGGTAGTTCAGTCGGTTAAGCATCTGACTCTTGAGCTCAGCCCAGGGGTTGATCTCAGGGTTGTGAGTTCTTAAACACCCTATTGGGCATGGAGCTTACTTAAAAAAATAAATAAATAAAATAAATAAAAAATAAAGTAAATGATGACAGCTGATTAATTCAAACCTATTATGTTTATGTACTTGTGGTAAGTGGAGGAATAATAGGGGTATTATTCAAACAGAATTGTCTGTGATTTCAATTTATACTATATAATTGAAGAACTGATTAGATTTGTGATTTTAAGTTCAATTAATAAGAAAATTGTATTAAATTTAAGAACAACTTTGGAATATTTAAGAGAACCTAGTAGTTACCATATCAATGTGTTTAATATATTACAGTTACCTAAGGTATTTTTGTTAAGCTATTGAATGTCTTAAAGTAAAAACAATTACATTAATTTTATAAATGTGATTTAGATGTTTGAGAAACTAAAATTAGGTTTGTAAATGGGCTCATACATTAATCAAGGCTCCCTTAAAAATGAATGTTAATAATGTATAAACTTGTCAGATCACTAAGTTGTACACCTGAAATTAAAGTAACATTGTGTGTGCATTATACTCGAAGAAAAAATAAACTCTTTAAAAAGGGGGAATGTTAAAAGACTTGCCTGCTTATAAATAGAATGATGTCATTTTTATTTTGAATTTAGAAGCTTAAAGATGAATAGATTTTTGTAACCCTAAGGGGAGCATTAATTTTAAAACCAAAATAATCATACATAATCTTTTCTGGGCATAAAACTGCCATCAATGACACCAAAAAACTCATACTGACAGTACCCACTATAATGCCTTGAAAGGAAAGAATATGGTGTCATGAAAGAGAATAATAGAAAAAAAATCCTACATGAATACAACCTAGGATTTATTTTTAAATATTTTATTTTTAAGTAATTTGTACATTCAACATGGGGCTTGAATTTGTAATCTGGAGATCAAGATTGTAGGCTCCACTGACTGAACCAGCCAGGCGCCCCTGTATTCATTCTTACCTAAATGTGAGAATTGATGACAGTAAACTACAAAGCATTCTAATATGAAAATAAAAAATGTAAAAATAATATTTTTAATAAATACTCTTTGCCTAGAACAAAAAAGAGACTAATTGAGAGGATTTAATTTAGATTTGGGGGTTCAAGGTAGGCCTCTCTGAGAAAGTGTCTTGTGAGCAGAGGCTTCAGAACATGAGATTACCAAGGGAAGAACAAGGAAGAGGAGAGTTCCAGGTCTGGCCCTGGGGAGGACTTGATGTGCTAGAACAGAACAGATGGAGCTGGATTGAGAGGAGGCTCAGGTCAGATCAGACAGATCCTCAGAGGCCATGTTACACCATCTGTTACACAAACATAAATATTACACAAATCCCAAGTGTCGTGAAAAACCACCAGGGATTTTAAGCAGAGGCCAGAGGTGTTGGGTATGGCTGATTATACAGCCTGGGCACTATATATCTCCATGAAACACAGCTGGCATAGTCCCTGGTGTGGCACATTGCCTGCCTGCGGGTAACATAATCAAATTAGGATTTTTAAAAGATCACTCTGTGTGCTTTATGGAGAATTCTAGGGCCAGAGTGGAAGAGGGAGATCACTTAAATAGCTACTGAAGTCTTCAATCAAGTGGCCTAGCATAGTTCTTGTGAGAGAAAAGTAAATAGACCATATTTGCAGTTTCCACAGTCAGCCTTAGAGGTCCAGGCAGATTCCTGAATTTGAGAGTAGCCTGACTTCAATGGTGCTTGAGAAACATTAATCTTCCAGCCAGTGGTGTGCTGGAGAAGACTTGTAGCGGCTCTGTACTGGCTAATGAAAGTTGAGTGTGTGCACTTCTCACTGATTTTTATTCAGTGACATCAAGTTGATAGCTTGAAATCTGCCTTGGTGGGAGTATTTACACCAAGGAAATTGGCAAGTGCTACAAACAGAGCTTCTGTCCCCAAAGAGCTGGTTGTGATACATTTACTAGCACACCAGTGCTTCCAGCTTTTTAAAACTATTTCAACTCTAAAGAATCGCTACATGAGATATGGCAAAAAGTGATGGAACATTCATAAAGCTGCTGCAGTTAAAATAAATGGGATGGTTATAAGAGACACTGGGAGGGGAAAAAAAGATCTGTAGGACTTGATGGTTTATTAATGGCAGCAATGAGAAGAGAGGAACAGATTATATTTTCTCCCCTGGAAAAAGAAGTCCCGTCCAAACACACACACAAAAAAAAAGACTGCAAAGAGAACATTTCACAATTGAGTTTCCCATCATGTGTATTTTAAAATGTCCCTACTTCAGCTGTCAAGGATTTCAAGTGCCTCTTTAAAATTCCACCTTATTGCAGCTCAGAATTCTGAATTCTATCACCATTTATTGGTGTAAATGAATGGAATAATAATTGAATCCCAAACTCTCAGTCACTGAGCATAACCGTCTTGCTAAAACAAAAGATTGGTAGAGATCTAAAGAAGAACATTCTTTAAAACTCAAAAATGTCTTCCAATCCGTGAATAGTGCAGAATCAAGGCAGCCTGTGTAGAGACTGATCAGGCCTTAACTATGTGGGAAGTTCATATACGGGTTTCTAAGGGGCATCAGGAAAGGAAGTGAAAGAAGATACTAAGAGATTACTAAACAAACATCTTTTTTCATGAAAATAAATGTTCTGTAGAATTTATAACTTATGTCCTAAGAATAATACTAAACATCCTTTACTAACAGCAAGTACATCTGATGGTTCAGAAACACAAAATGTGTTAACTTAATCAATATAAATAAAATATAAAATAATGATTTCATTTTTTCAGTCTTTCAGTAAATCTCTGTTGAAGGCATACTAAGTGATTTCCCTAGATCTTGGCTATATAAAAATGAATACTACTACTTGAGTTTGTACATAAGAACTGAGGAAGATGGAGTCATGAACAGATTAAAGTACAAAGTGGACAATGCAGGAGTTCAGTATTTAGAAGATATGGAAGCCCAAGAAGGGACTCAGAGTTGAGTGAGCAGAGGCGGCTTCCTGGAGGAGGTGACACTAAGCTGAATTTTAAAAAGTAGGAGGAAGTTGGATGACGTATGTGTGGAATAGGGGAATTTCAGGCAGACGGAAAAGCGTGATAAAAAACACAGAAGTGGAAACAGCAAGGCGATCTTTAGGTCCTTACTTGAAAGGCAGAAGGGAATAAGGAGACGAGGCTGGAAACCTATCTCATGGCATACCAAAGAGAAGGCAACTGGAATGGTCCACCCTGGGTGTAGACAAAAATGGGGTGCATTGTCTGTGGAATATTTGAAAACAATAAGAATGACTACATTGCCAACAATTCTAAACAATGATAAAATGCTCCCTCTGTCAAGTGGCCAGGCTCCTGAGTAGACCACTATATGTTTTTCCTCAAGATGTGGAGCAAAGAAGTGACATGATCAAGTTCTGAGCAGTGCAGATATAGAGATGCCAGCTGCAATTATATCTAAGTGAGAGAGTCTTTCTTTGCATCCCCTTAGAATTTGAGATAAGTTGAGTTTTTACTGACTTATGGGAGATCATGAAGAGATATATAGCAACTGGGCATTGATTTCAGACTGGAACTGTACATTCAGGAGTTAGCACAGAAGTGGTAGTTAACTCTCTGGGAGTGGAAGAGATCTGGAAAAACAGAGACAAGTGGGCCATAGATGGAATGCTGGGAAGCTGAATATTTCATGGACAGAAGACAGAACAAAGGCCTAAGAAATAGACAGTGAAGGGATGCTCATAAGCCTAAGAAGAATCTAGACAGCACAAAATTGTGGCAAGACTTTCCAGGGCTGAGATGGAGAGAGAGAATTGGAGATAATGCAAAAATGATAAATATCAGTAGGTTTCCAGGAGAAAGAAATCAGAAGAAATCATGGAACGTGTTGGCAAGTAGCTAGGGGGTTGAAGATGCAATGGCCAAAACCTTAGCAAGAATTGAGAGTGAAAGACTTTCATCTGGTAGCTTAAGTGCATTTATGGGCCCTAACCCCAATCCCATATTAAGCTTTGAATATTACAACACCCCAGGGTTTACCCACAACCCAGAATGGTTCAGGGAGTAAAATAGACCCAGTGAGTATCCTCCTTGCCTCATAAAAAGCATGGCCCTAACAAAGAGACTCACCAAATCAGAAAAGACAGGAACATGGGAAACCAAAGACCTGATGGGATGATGTACATCTCAAAAGATGCTATCGTTCTAACAGCTAAGGCACAGATGGGTCCCCCATGTGACTCATATTAACTAAGCCTGTGTTTACCCCCTACCTCCAATTAAATGTTACCTCAGAAAACTTGCTTATGTTCTTCCACTGGTAGAATAATTACCCTCAAAAAATAAAAATTAAGTTCAAAGATAGAAAAATAAAGTCTTATTTCTTCAATACTTCAGTTTATGAATTGCAGTCTGTATATTTATTACAGACAACAATAACCTATAAACCCTAGACTCAATTGGGTCTTTTCGCTATATGGACACTGCATTAAAAAAAAAAAAAAGTACAGTGTAGTGGCACCTGGGTGGCTCAGTTAAGTGTCCAACTTTTGATTTTGGCTCAGGTCATGATCTCACAGTTCATGAGATCAACCACACATAGGGCTCTGCACTGACAGCACGGAGCCTGCTTAGGATTCGCTCTCTCCCTCCCTTTCTCTCTCTCTCTCTCTCGCTCTCACTCTTGCACTCTCTCTCTCTCTGTCTCTTAAAATAAATAAATGTGTTTTTTTTAAAGTACAGTCTAAACAGCTAAGAATGGTTTAAAAGTGAAACGAAATTCTGAGCTTTAACTTGCATTGTTCAACAATCTTTACAGGATCTCATTTATTTTTTAATAAATATTTTATTGTTATTCTTTCAGAGATTTTTAAAATTAAGCTCTAGGGCCAATGTGGGGCTTGAACTCAAGATGAACCCAAGATCAAGAGTCACATGCTGTACCAGCTGAACCAGCCAGGTGCCCCCAGAGGGAACACTTTTCCTATGTTCTTTTTCTCTCTTCCCTCTGCAACCCTGCAACCTACATTACATTGGATTCTCTCATTCACAACTATACCTCCCCAGAACTTTTCCTCCTACAGGTCACACTGATAATTTTGCCTTCTAAATTCCTAACTTTTCTGTTCTAATTCTTTAATTAGTTTAACTTCTCTTTCCTTCTTCCTCTCCCCCTCCTTCTCTTTATTTCTTCCTCCTTCCCAAGATAGGGAGGAATTATGAATCTACCCAGGCAAAGAGAAGAGGCTAGTGGGGGAAGAAAACTAGAAACACTGGTTAATTTTTATTTTCTTTTTAATTTTTTAATATTTTTATTTATTTCTAGGGGAGAGAGAGAGACAGCTTGAGCAGGGGAGGGTCAGAGAGAGAGGGAGATACAGACTCCGAAATAGGCTCCAGGCTCCGAGCTGGCAGTCAACACAGAGCGTGACGCGGGGCTCGAACCCACAAACCGCGAGATCATGACCTAAGCGAAAGTCGGACGCTTAACCGACTAAGCCACCCAGGCGCCCCATCACTGGTTAATTTTTAAACCACAGCTCTTAAGAGAAGATGGTTAAGCAAAAAGGAAAATGTGAATTACCCCAAATTCTACTATTATAAACATGTTGATACACATTCAGACTTTTTTCTATGCATTTATAATACACATAAGTTTAAGCTGAAAAAAGAAACAAAAAACGCTCATAATTCATATAGCTCCTTTTAAGTAACAACTATATTGTGAAAGTCCTTTTCTCTCAAGATGTATATGTACACTCTCCCTGTTAAAAGCTATATGGCATTCCACTGATTGAATATACCATAGATGATGTACTTTGTGTCCCACTGTGAAGACATGTAGGTTATTTCTGGTTATACAATTATGAACACTATTGTCCTTCATTCAGCTACACAATCATTTTCATATAATTAATTAGTAGGTGTGATAATTCTGGTCAAAAAGTACACATATTTATTTATATTAGCTTTCTAGGCTGCTGGAACAAGTGTCACAAGCTAGGAGGCTCAAACAATGTAATTTTATTGTCTCATAGTTCTGGAAATTGAAGATCAAGCTGTTAGGTTGATTTCTTCTGCAGGCAGTACATGAGAATCTGTTCCATGCCTCTTTCCTGGTTCCTGGTGATTTGCTGGCCATCATTGGCCATCCTTGTCTTCTGCTGCATTACCCCGATCTCTGTGTTTATCTTCACATGACATTCTCCCTGTTTGCCTACAGTGCCCAAAATTTCCCTTTTTATAAGGACACCAGCCATGTTGTATTAGGGGGTAATCCTACTCCAGTGTGACCTCATTTACAATAACCTGATTTCTAAATAAAATGATATTCTTGGGGCACCTAGGTGGCTCAGTGGGTTAAGCATCCGACTTTGGCTCAGGTATGATCTCGTGGTTTGGGAGTTTGAGCCCCGTGTTGGGCTCTGTGGGGACAGCTCAGAGCTTGGATCCTGCTCCAGATTCGGTGTCCCCCTCTCTCTGTCCCTCCGCCACTCGTGCTCTGTCTCTTTCTCTCTCAAAAATAAGCATTAAAAAAAATTTAATGATATTCTTAAGTATTAAATGCTAGGACTCCAACATATGATTTTTGGGGAGATACAATTCAACCCATAACATTATCTTTAAGACTTTAATATATGTTGTCCAAGTGTTAGAGTGCATCTTTGAGAGATGTAAATGAGGTAGCATTGACAGGATTGATCATAAGTGGGGAAGGGATCATAGGAAAGGAGTAGTACTGGATGATTTCTAAATATTGGCCAGGGGCAACTGAATAAAGTATAGTACAAGTATACTGGAGAGGGAGTTTTGTAGTTAAGTTTGAAATATACAGAATCTGAGGCATTATAAAAAAGGCAAGTGGAAATGTCTACTCAGTACCTATATATGTGGGTCTCGTGTTTAGGAAAGACACAGTTTGTGAATCATCACTACTTAAGTGGAAGTTGAAAGTCATGGGGATGAAGGAAATCACCCACTATAATCACCCAGTAACATGAGATAAAAGAGGACCAAAGACAGAATCTTAGGGACCCAAATACTTAAGGGGTATTTGGAGGGTGAGAAACTTACAAATGTGACTGGGAAGAACGGTTTCAAGGATGAGGACATAAACTAGTATTTGAAGGATGAGTAAGACTTCAAGGCAGACAAGGAAGAATTCCAAGCCAAGTGCATGGTTTGAACAAAGGGCTAGAGAATGAGAATGTACATAGCATAGTGTGGAAATACCCAATAACCTGACATGGCTGAGACGACAGTATAAGGGAGCAAGGAGTGGTGAAAATGAGAGAAGGAAGGTACATTAGGGTCAGACGTGAGAGGTGTCTTATGCCTGTCATTGGCCTGTTAGTGCTCAGATCCATTCCCTGCCCTTTCCTGCTTACCTCTGTATCACAGGATGCTGACCTTTGTATTCCACCTTTCTCGGGCTGCTTTCCCCACTGGCTTCAGGTTAGGTTTGGCCAACAGAGGCACAGGTGGTAGACTAGAGGTCAGCATCTCAGGCAGGGACTGGGTCTACTCCACAGTCCAGATCTTGCTGGTCACACTCTAGCATGGCTCCAGCTCTGGCTACACAGTCCATCCAGTGGTGCTGGAGGCTCCTCCTCTGACTTCCAGGTCCTGCCACATACCCTGATTCCTGGGTTCTAATGACACTAGATCTCTTCCTTTTGTCTTCTTCCCTAGGGCTGGCAGCAGGTCCCTGCAGTTGTTGATTTCTGAGATGCCTCAGCTTATTTTCAGCTCTGCTAAAGCTCTATAACTAGGTCTCCATATTAAATTCCTTCTGTAATTCCCAGGTTTTTGTTGTTGTTGTTGTTGCTCTTATGAGTGTTATAATGAACTTGGTCATGTGTTTCCTGGTGCATCTGTCCAACAGTCTCTTTCTAACAGCTTGGAGTAGAATTGCTAGACTGCTACCTTCAGACTTGTTTTACACATGAGAAAAACAAGCCCCATGTGAAAACAGATTCCTAGCTAACGCCATAGTCAAAATTTAATTTCCATGGATCAAATATAAAAGGTAAATCTGAAAGCTTTATATTAAAATACAGAATATCTTTATGACCTGTGCTAGGGAAAAAATTTCTTATACAAGATACAAAAAGAGCAATCCATAAAGGAAAAGGTAAAACATTAAACATACTTAGAATTAAGAACTTCTGTTCAATAGGACATGATAAAGAGAATGAAAATGAAAAGCATAACTGGAAGAAGATAGTCACAACACATATAATGCACAAAATATTAGTATCCAGAATCTATAACTCCTACTAGCCACTAAGAAAAAGACAAATAACCATATAGAAAATAAGCAAAAAGATTCTTGACAGAAATGGAAATCCAAATGCCCAGAAATGGAAAAAAGGCTTAATCTCATCAGTAGTAAGGGAAGTGCAAATTAAAACCATAATGAGAAACCATTTCAACTCACTAGACTGGCACAAATGTACAAATGACACATACTAAGGTTTTGACAAGAACGTAAAGCAGGGTAGGGGTGCCTGGGTGGCTCTGTCGGTTGAGCGTCCAACTTTTGATTTCAGCTTAGGTCCTGATCTCACGGTTCCTGAGTTCAAGCCATGCATCAGGCTCTGCGCTGACAGTGTGGAGCCTGCTTGGGATTCTCTCCCTCTCCTCTCTCTCTGTTCCTCTCCAATTTGCATGTGCGCGAGTGTTCTATAAATAAATAAATAAATAAATAAATAAATAAACAAACAAATGCTAAAAAAAAAAAAGAATGTAGAGCAGGGTAAACTCATATACTTCTCACAGACATATGACTTGACACAACTTTGGAAAGCAATTTGGCATCACCCAGTAGAGTCCAATAAGCATGGATCATATACCAAGCAATTCTATTCCTAAGGATAAAATTGAAATATCTGTGCACACGTGAAGCAAAAGACACCTATAAGAAACTCCAATGCAAAATAGCTTATAATAGTCTCAATAGGCAAAAACTTTGGCCAGATTCAAATTTCTATTGACAATAAAATGGATAATAAAATTGTGATCTATCTATGTATGTCATGGATTTTTAATACAGCAGTGAAGATTAATATAAGCACACACGTAAAATGGCCGAATCTCATAACAGAGTGAAAGTAATCACAGAATGCCATACATAATTTAATTGATGTATTTTAATAGACAAAACTGAATAACATATTTTTTTAATTAAAAATTTTTTTAATATTTATTTTTGAAAGGGAGACAGAGTATGAGTGGGGAGAGGGGCAGAGAGAGAGATGGAAACACAGAATCCCAAGCAGGCTCCAGGCTCCGAGCTGTCAGCACAGAGACCCATGTAGGGCTCGAACTCAAGAACTGTGAGATCATGACCTGAGCCGAAGTCAGACACTTAGCGGGCTGAGCCACTCAGGCGCCCATTTCGTAATTTTTTTTAAGGTTTATTTATTTTAAGAGAAGGGAAACACAAGACTGTGAGATGGGCCGGGGCAAAGGGAGAGGGAGACACCAAATCTGAAGCAGGGTGTAGGCTCTGAGCTGTCAGCACAGAGCCCACTTACCACGGGGCTCAAACTCACAAACTGTGAGATTATTACCTGAGCCGAAGTCGGATGGTTAACCAACTGAGCTACCCAGGAACCCCTCATTTAGAGGTACATACATATGTGGTAAGCTTTAAAGCAAAGAAGGTCATGCGTAACACCAGATTCAAGATGATGACTATCTCTGGGTGGAGATGGGGCATATGATTATGAACTGTAAGTTTCTTAAGGAAAGGATTATATGTTTCTCTGGAGTTCAGAATCAAGGACCTGACCTAGTCTGTGAGTTCACAAAAGCCTACCTGAGGAAAGGGCATTTAAGCTGACAGCTGAAGAATGAGAAAGAGTTAATTAAAACAATGCTTCTCACATAGCCCCACTAGTAGCTGTGAAATATGATGGTATTTCCAGCCATAGTCAGATTTTTATTAAAAACATAATTTCATGCAAATAAAAACAAAAGACTGTTGGAGATTTTGCCCTCGTGCAGAAAAGACATCAATATTTTTAGAAAATTAGCTGTATTCAGAGAGAATTTGGAGACTTTCATTCTTCTTTAACATAAACCAGACTTGAGAACAAAATCATCAATATAAAAATTGGTGGCCATTCATAACTACCTGGAAATATCCTGCTCTTTACTTGGGGCTATAAGAGAGACTCTGAAGAGTTATCCAAGCATTTGGAGCAAGTTAAGCTGATGGCTGATATTGTAAGAGAGATTCAATCTTTCTTTGGAGAAATACTTAGATCCTTTGCCCACTTGTAATTGAGTTGTCTTTAAGTTGAATTGTAAGAGTTCTTTGTATATCCTAGATACTAGACTGTTCTGAGGTAGAGGATTTGCAAATATTTTCTCCCATTTTGTGGACTGTCTTTTCACTTTCTTAATAGTATCCTTTGATGCATAAAGTTTTTACTTTTTGTGAAATGCAACTTAACAATTTTTCCTTTTGTTGCTTGTACTTTCGGTATCATATTTAAGAAACCATTGCCTAATCCAAGGTCATGAAGATTTACTTATGTTAGCAAAATGGAGTTTTGAAGAGACTGGATTTATGTAGCTAAAGTAAATGTCTTTTTAAAATCTATTAAAGAGGGGCGCCTGGGTGGCTCAGTGGGTTTAAGCCTCCGACTTCGGCTCAGGTCATGATCTCACAGCCTGTGGGTTCGAGCGCCACATCGGGCTCTGTGCTGACAGCTAGCTCAGAGCCTGGAGCCTGCTTGAGATTCTGTATCTCCCTCTCTCTCTGACCCTCCCCTACTTACGCTGTCTCTCTCTCTTTCAGAAATAAATAAAACATTAAAAAAAAAAACCTATTAAAGAAGAAAAGCAGCCAATTATACACTGAATTATCTGAAGAAGTAAAAACACTAAATGTACTTAGAAATCATATTAAATTGTTATAAAAACTCACAGGCTTCATTGCAGTCAGAAAAGTCCAGTTTTGAAGTGAAATTCCAGAGTTTCAGCAAAAACTTAAATTTCTTTTTTTTTTTTTTTTTAAATATTTTTATTTATTTCTAGGAGAGAGAGAGAGAGACAGCGTGAGCAGGGGAGGGTCAGAGAGAGAGGGAGTCACAGACTGAAACAGGCTCCAGGCTCTGAGCTGGCAGTCAGCACAGAGCCCGACGCGGGGCTCGAATCCACGAACCGCGAGATCATGACCTAAGCGAGAGTCAGAGTCGGACGCTTAACCGACTAAGCCACCCAGGCGCCCCCTTAAAAGTCATTTCTAAGCTGCATCAGTGAAGGAAACTGACTATGGAGCAGTCCACTTTCAGTGATTTACTAAGGAAAGGAAGTAAAGAATCTCTCCAAAGCAGATGAAAAGATCCTTTATGTATGTGAAGAGGTGGACACTTACAGCCAAATCAGAAAGAACCATTGGGTTTTTATCAATTATCATGAGGGAAAATGGTTTATGATATTTGGTGAGATATCTGTTGGCTGAAAAAAATCTTGATAGGAAAATCAAATTCATACTTCAGAGGAATAAATGACTTAGGAATAATTTAAATCTCGACTCTGCAAAAAGTATCTTTATGTCCCTGATGTTCCAAAAGGGGCATTTGGCAGAGGCTCAGGAGCTGCTGGAACTCCCTGGGACGAGGAAGGAGATCCATTAAGTTGGGATGGCTTGAAGATCTAGGATTTTGTGCCTGCAGGGACCACAGTCCTCGGTCAGACCGACTGCATCCTGACACAGCACTTCCTCTACAACAGCAAGACAAGTTGTCCTTGTGCTCCCCATGTGGGCAGATACGCAACACCTTCTTTTGACATCTCTAAGACATCTGCATTTTCAGAAATACAGGCCAATAGGAATGATACCACAGATGACCTTGCTATCATTGGTAATTACTTTGGTAATCATGCCAGATTCAATCCTCTCACCTGAATGGAAGGCAGCTGACCCTGGGCTCTGTTCTTTTAAGTCATCCTCCTGTCAGAGGTCAGATATCCCAGATGGGTCCCAGGAAATAGTTCTTGACAAGAGCACCTCCTGTCACGCTCTTTTCTCTGGAAAGCCAGTTTGGACCTCCCCAAGAATCTTTTCCACGGAAGGATGTCCATGGCCCAGCACGTTCTTCACTGGCAACACAAAACATCTCTAAACGAGTGCTGGATTTTGGTTTTTTGTCCATACAACATTAAAACAGAAGTCAGGCACCTTCAGAATTGATCTAGCCTTCTAACGAGCCTATTTCTAAAGATCAGAATCATAGGAAAAATGCATTTTTGTCCTTTCCTAAAGTAACTTTTGATATTTTCTCTACTTTCACTGCTACTAAGTGATCATTCCATGCCTCAAATGGAAGATGGAGAGAATTATAGTTCTTAAGATACTGTTTTATTACTGGAGATTATTTAAACATGATTCTGAAAAGGAAATTGTTTCCATTATATTCTATTTGTAGATATGGTTATTATGGTATTTTTGTCGGTGTTGCTGACAAGTCCACTAAAGCAATCCAGGAACACAGAAAGAATTTTGCCTAATAAAATAATTTTGAGTGTTTTCTCTTTTAGTTTTATTGCTGTTAGTTAAGTGGTATACAGGTGCTCAAACAGAGACATTACAGAATTACCATTCTCAGGACAATGTTTCACAAATATACATCACTTAAATGGGAGTTTCGTTAGTAAATTGCTTCCATTTTATTCAATTTCTACAAAAAGTATATAATTTTTGATATTGCTATTAAACAAGTCTCTTCTACTGATCCAGGAAAACATAGTAATTTTATCTCCTAAACTATTTTTCAATTTTCTCTTCTTTAGTCTTTCTGCTGTCATTATGTGATTACACAATTGCTCAAATGGAAGCTCAGTAAAACTGTAATTTTTAAGATAGTGTTTATACATTTATTTAAAAGTGAATGTCACTTTCTCTGTTTCTAGATAGCCTGAAGATAGTATTTCAATTGTTTAACTTAAACTCCCCAATAACATGGTTATAAAAGTATCATGTCCATATCAGTTGTTACAGAAGACATCTGGATGGAATGGTATCAGATATCAGATGTGCTAACCATTGACTAGAAACATAAATCAACACATGTAAAAAGCAATGCCAGTGATATGCTATTGGAGTCCTGAGGTTGCATTCCCCAGTCCTGTTGAAGCAGAAACTGATTTAAGCCGAGGTCAGAAGTGGAGCACCAAGCAACAGATTCTAGTTTTAAACAGACTGCTGCCAATGATTCTCTCAAGCCATGAGCCAAATGCAGAATGCAGAGTTTGCCCTTTTCTGTGTTTTGGAACAAATAAAAATTTTAACCTGACATTCGTAAGACTGTTGTGAGAATTAAATGAAATAACACACCTATGGTGCTCGCATGAACAAATAACAGCTGCTATCACTATTATTCACCATTAGAAATATTATGGTGGAAAGCAATGAAGAGAAAAAAGTTACAGGTTAGATTCACTATACCAAAAGGAGAATAATCGTGACTAGTGTCATAATTGGAGTTATTAAAATGTAATCAAATTCAGAGGGAGCAAGTTTAAGAAAAAATTAATGGATTCATGTTAATTTAAATTATGAAACATTTCAATATTTGAGAACCATGAACTAATTTGGAAATGTTTAATACTTCTTATAAAGGCTAGTAATAGTGATAGCATAAAATAAATTTGCAGGTGGCAAAATTTAAAATTAGTGTAAATACAAAGAGCTGCAATATAGATGGAGAGAAAGAAAATGAATGACTTGCTTATTGATAAGATGTGATTATCATTAAACAACAGAGTGGATAAATGAATACTGAATTAGCTAGAATGTTAACAAGAGAGAAAGCAATACTGAGCTGTCAAGAAGAGAATCAACACCCTTAACTGACAGTGTAGAAGATGCCTGAGGCCTACGGAAAGGCTTCTCTCAGAACCCTCCCCAGGAGACAGGGGCAGGCTCAGGCAGTGCTTGATGCACTTTGAGGAATTGATGGGTCCAGAATCCATGTGATCTAGTTAGGCCAGTAAGATTTGATCTCAGGACTTGGGGATTTGGAGCTGAGTTATAGAGAGACTGGGAGTCAGAGTCATATTCATAGCAGTACTCTAGGGGTAAGTAAGGTCTGTAGATTTATTGTTAAGGACCTTAAACTTGCCTTGGCTCCTGTTTCAACAGCATTCAACTAATTCCCTAGATCAGGTACTGTGCCCTCCTGATACCTCCCTTCCTCCCCAGCCCCATCTTTTTGGCTCAATCCAACCTGATTAAGTTTCTGTTATTTAGAATTAGAAAAAAATATTTTAAAAAAACATTTGAAGTAATATTTATACAGCATCAAAAAAAGTACCACTTTTACATTATCAGTGAAATTCTAAGTACTAAATGTAAATTCTCTGTGCAGTTTATTTCAGTTTGAATAATGAAGCTCTGGAAATTCCAGCACAGATAAATGTGGACGAGAGGTTATAATAGTTTTCAATAAAAAGAAAGAACGTGATTTTTCCCATGTACTACATGATCTTTTTATTTGTCAGTTTGCAAGAGGAAAACTGATGGAAACTATGTCACATATCTATATGCTGTTATTTGGGAACTACTGAATGAAACCCTAGAGATTCTGAAATAGAGAATTAAAAAAAATCTTTTGATTATTCAGTAAACTCATTTTTATAAACAGACATTGAGGTCAGGGGAAATTGGTTACCTCAAGGAGAATAATTTTAGGCAAGGCTGCATTAGAACCCTGTCTAATGCTCTTCGGACATAAACACATTACTAAACAAATGTTTCCTCACAACTGGAAGTATTATGAATAAAATAATGGCAGCCTATTCATTACAGATAGCTTGTTGGTGATCAAAGCTTGCTTTGTCATGCTGTAAATGTTTATATTGTAACAGTCTAGACATTTCATTAATATTTCTTAAAGAATGGGAGATATTAATTTATCCACTTATGAGTCACCATGGATATAAAACACAAATAAATGAAACTACCATTATAATGTGAAATGCTGCAACTTAATAACAATTTGACGTTCTTGTTTAAGATGTCAAATTGAATGTTGATTAGTTAGCAATATATTATACTAAAATTTTAATTTCAGAAATAGTTCATTAGTCTAGAATTTGTGGGTAGGGACATTTGTAATTATTTCTCCCACAAATGAAAAGATATAATCTTCTATGCACAACTTTGAGTATAAACAAGCAGCACAAGTTTTGCAGTTAATACTGGACATGAGAACCTGGCTATAGGGCCATCTATACAGGCCTGTCTTAGTTCCGTATTTCAACCAGAGAAAGCTTTCTCCTCTTGATATTTTCCCTATAAAATGATGACAAAGTTAAATGAATCTGGATCTTTTGTCACCCTGTAATCTTTATGGACTTTAACATTTTCATTCCATTTACTAAACAAAGTAAAATCAATGTTCTATAATGAATATACATTATTTTCATTATTGGGAGAAATAAACTTTACTATTAGAATAAGTGGAATTAAATAATGATTTTCCCCCTGTAGTTGGTAATTTGTAGACCCTCTATTTATTTATTTTTTAAGTTTATTTACTTATTTTGAGCAGGGGAGGGGCAGAGAGGCAGGGGGAGAGAGAGAGAGAGAGAGAGAGAGATTGAATCCCAAGCAGGCTCTGTACTGTCAGCACAGAGCCCGATGGAGGGCTCAAACTCATGAAACCGTGAGGTCCTGAGCTGAGTGGAAACTGAGAGTCAGACACTTAACCAAGCGAGGCACCCAGGCACCCCTAGACCCTCTATTTAAATTAAGCCTCCCAATTTTGGGCTTAAAACTAAGTTCTCAGGATCTACCATACAACTTTGTGCCCATAGTTAACAATACCATATGATATTTTTTTGAGAGGATAGATCTCATTTTAAGTGTCCTTAATTTAATAAAAAAAATTAAATCTATGTCATATACATATTTTGTTTTCAATGAAAACAATGAAACATTTAAAACTCATTTTTCCCCCTAATTATAAAAGTAATGCAGAGACTTGCAGGTCTGGGATGAGGTGGAGTAGTTGCACTTCTCCCCACCCCTTCCACTAAGTACAACTAAAAACCCTGGACGGAATTATGAAACAAATACATGAAAACTCTAAAAGAGGGAGAAAAGGCAGATTGGCTAGTTACCTTGAAAGACACGGCAGTGAGTTCCCTGGGTTTTCTTTTTTGCTTCATATTTCTCACACTAGGTGCTGGAGATTCAAGCAACCTGGAAATGCCAGCAGGCTCAGACAAAAAATGGCCCCGAAAGCCTACTCTCTCTAGACAAAGGACCAGGAAAGAAAGAGCCTAGCAAGAAAGAAACATTCAGTTAATAACCACTCATGCAGAAAAAAAGTTAACATTGAGAGGCCTGAGCCATACAAAGTCCTGCTTACAAGGTTGGCCTTTGGCTAGCATGTGGAAACTTCACTGATAAAACAGTTCCCTACATTGATTATTAAACTTTCCTTAAATGATACAGATGCTTCATTGTGCCTAGACTGTTCACGCAAAGATATGGTTTATACTGTATACCTGCTTTCCTTCTGAGGGTCTGGAATTGGTGCTATATGACCAGATCACAAAACCTCGGGCACTGAGTTTCTAATGAACTTCCCTGGAAGGCAATACATTTACACCGATTGTCACAATTCACTGATGTAAAAATTAAGTGCATCCTGGGCAATTCTACTGGGGGAGAACTCTTAGAATCTTGTGCCTCATTTCCTCTAGACTTCACGCCACAAAACTTTTCCTTTGCTGATTTTGCTTTGTAACATTTGCTGAAAATATCATCAACGAATACAACTGTACATTGAGTCCTATGAGTACTCCTAGTGACACTGAACATGAAAGCATTCTTGGAGGCCCCCAACATACTGCTCTACTCCAACCAAGTTTCAGAAAAAGTGGTGATCCCAACCCCACCTCTGTCAGCAATAGCCCATTGGGAAACATAGACTTTCACTCATTCCAGACTATAATGAGGTATCTACCAGGATAGTATCAGAGAAAGCTGAGTGGGAAGCCAGAACTTTTATCATATTCTAGTGGAAATGAGGCCCTCCACAACATCTCCCATAATGTCAGTCAGTGGAGGCCATCTGGGGAGTAGTGATTAGGCATCATTCTACTTCCCAACTATGGGGGGTATCAGTTGAAGTCTGGTGGAGAACCTGAACTCCCACCCCTATACAACATGAGGTGACAAAGAAGGCCTAATGGGGATATGAATTTGTACCCTGACCAGGAAGTTTTAAGGTGGCATCTCTGTAACCTCACTCTGTGGTGTCACAGAAGGCCTGATAAAACAGAAGACTTAAGATCCAGAGTATCATACTGTAATACACAAAATGTTCAGGATATGGTAGAAAGGTACTTTTCCAGGAAAATCTCAATTTGGATGAGAAAGACAATCAACAGATGCCAACACTGAGAGGACACAGATGTTGGAATTATTTGACAAGGATTTTAAAACAGCCAGCATTAAAAATGATTCAATAAACAATCATGGACATGCTTGAAACAAATAAAAAGTTTCAGCAAAGAAATGGAAGACAAACAAAAGACATATAGACATTTGAGAACTGAAAAATTACAGTATCCTAAAATAAAAAATTTTTAATTAGAAGAATAGAAGAGTATATAAGAATCAGTGAACCTGAAGATATATAATAGAAATGACCTAATCTGAACAATAAAGAGAAAATGGATTAAAATAATTAACAGTCTTGGGGACCTGTAAGGTATACCAAAAGATCTAACATTTGTGCCACTAGAGTCCTGGGAGGAGAGGGGAAAAGAGAGTGGGCCTGAAGAAGTATTTAAAGAAATAATTTCTGGGGGAGCCTGAGTGGCTCAGTCAGTTAAGTGTCTGACTCTTGATTTCGGCTCAGGTTATGATCTCATGGCTTGTGAGAATGAGCCCCACATTGGGCTCTACACTGACTTAGCCTGCTTGGGATTCTCTCTCTTTCTCTCTGCCCCTCACCTGCTCCCGTGCGTGCACATGCACATGCGTGCTCTCTCTCCCTCTCAAAATAAATAAACAAACTTAAAAAAAATACAATTATAAACTGGGGAGAGTAAAGAAACTTAAATGGAGTTAAGGTTTTTATACTGCACTCAAACTAATAAAATGCCATCTCCAGTAGACTGTGGTAAGTTTTATATATATCCATTATATATGGATATATATAATGGATATATATAATGGATACTCTCGGTATTACATTATATATATATATAAAACATATAACATACATATATATAATGTAATACCGAGAGTATCCATTGAAACATATAACATATATGTTATATGTTTTATATATACATATAATGTAATACCGAGAGTATCCATTGAAAAATTTATACAAAGAGATATACTTGAAAACATTACAGACAAATCAAAATGGAATTGTAAAATCATGCTCAAGTAACCAACTGAAAGACATGAAAAAGAAAACAGAAAAACCAAAACCAGAAGGAAGAAACAGCAGACAATAAATTGGCAGATGGAAACTTTAACAAATGAATAATTAAATTACATACAGATGGTCTCTTTTGTTTGTAAAAGCCAAAAACTGAAAGAAAAAAAACCCCCAATTTCCAAACTGGTGAATAACTAGGCAAATTGTGGTAAATCCAAGCCAGTGTATTGTACTCAGCCACAAAAGGAAATGGATTGTTGCTACAAACAATAGTTTCAATAGATCTCAAGAGCCTTATGCTGAGTAAAAGAAAACAATCTTTTTTTTTTTTTAAATATTTTTATTTATTTCTATGAGAGAGAGAGACAGCGTGAGCAGGGGAGGGGCAGAGAGAGAGGGAGTCACAGACTGAAACAGGCTCCAGGCTCTGAGCTGGCAGTCAGCACAGAGCCCGACGCGGGGCTCGAACCCACGAACCGCGAGATCATGACCTAAGCGAAAGTCGGACGCTTAACCGACTAAGCCACCCAGGCGCCCCAGAAAACAATCTTAAAAGGCATATACATTTGGGGCGCCTGGGTGGGTCAGTCTGTTAAGCATCTGACTCTTGATTTTGGCTCAGGTCATGACCTCATGGTTCATGAGTTTGAGCCCCAAGTTGGGCTCTGCACTGGCAGGGCAGAGACTGCTTGGAATTCTCTCTCTCTTTCTCTCTTCCTCATCCCCACTCGTGCTCTTTCTCTCTCTCTCAAAATAAATAAATGAACATTTTTTAAAAAGGCATGTATTGTATGATTCCATTTACATAATATTCTAGAAATGACCAAAGCATAAAGATGGAAAACAGATTGGTGACCAAGGGTTAAAAATGGCAAGAGGAATGGGGGTGTGGGTGGGTACAAAGGGGGCAGCCCAAGGATATCTTTGTGGTGATGGAAGAGTTCTGTATCTTGACTGCAGTCGTTATGTGACTCTATATGTGTAACATATGGCATAGAATTATATGCAAACAAACTGTACCAATGTCAGTGTTTTGATACTGCAGTATAGCTGTGAAAGACATAATCATTAGAAAAAAAACTCAGTGAAGGATGCATGTGATCTCTCTTTTCGTGACTGCCTGTAAGCCTATAATTATTTTTTTAATTAAATATAAATTATATATACAAATGTATATACATCTAAAGCATAGAAAAGATATGCAAAGATAGGCATAAAAATTATGTGGTAAGGATATATCTCTATTACTTGAATTTTTAAAAAAAGAATGCAAAATTATTATAAAAATTTCAAATACAGAAAAATATAAACAAGATGAAAATGACTTGCTCTATGATGCCATCAAGAGATCACTTCAATTCACTCATTTAACAAATACTGAGTGCATCCTGTGGTGCCATTAGCTGTTAACATTTTGGGGTATATTTCAGAACTTTCCCATGCATCTAGAGTTATATACAAATTATAATCATTCAAGGATATGATTATATGCATAATTTGTATTATTATATAAAAAGCTCTCATTATTTGACATTTTCTTCATTAATATCCACCATTCAGCAAATATTTGATTACCTGCTTTAGCCAACATCATGCTAGACTCAAATAATATAATGGTGAATTAATCAGACATGGTCTGTTTCCTCAAAGGCCTACAGTATAGTGAGAGACTGTCACTAGACAGATTTTTTGAGATAAATACACAATTACAGATTGTGTCAAGTTTAGACAAATGTAAACAATATATGAAATTCTCAGCAGGGGTGGCTGGGTGGCTCAGCTGGTTAAACTTCCCACTTCAGCTTAGGTCATGATCTTAATCTGTAGGATTGCGCCCCTCATTGAGTTCTGTGCTGACAGCTCAGGGCCTGGAGCCTGCTTCCGATTCTGTCTTTCTTTGTCCCTCCTCTGTTTGCACTCTGCCTCTCTTTCTCTCAAAAATAAACATTAAAGAAAAATTTTTTGAAATTCTCAGCTGTGAAAGGAAAGGTTGCCTTGATGGCAAGATACCATGGCATGTTTATCATTGATGGAAATGAACCAGTAGAGAGAAAGATTAAAAATATAGGCGTGAGAGAGGATAGCAGATTTAAAGAAAGTTGAGAAGGAAAGAGCCAGAGCACAAGTATAAGTGTTGGCTTCAGGCAGAAGGAAACTGCCACAAAGAAAGAGAAGTGAAAGAAGCAAAGACAAATATAGACATAATTTAGTTTATAGATTCAGAGGTCTGAAGTTAAGGCAATTCCTCTTTGAGACCTATTTTGTTATCAAAAAGATAAGATAATGTCATCTGCCAAGAATAGGATGTAAATTGGAAGATCTGAGGTTTAAAGCCACTTGTGGTTTTAAGTTGTCATTTGGAGATAGAACCTAAATAGAGAAAGTAAACTTCCCACACGGAGTTAAGAGACTGTAGAGTCTGCCCTATTGGGCAAATTCTGCTCATTCTCAGCACACTGACTGCAGTCAAGGAAAAGTCAAGAGAACAGATTTTAGACAAGAGAAACAAAGTGCTATAGTAACTAAGTTTAAAAGAAAGAAAACAAGAAATAAGGAAAGTGTTTTTCAACTGGAAGAAGAGAAAGAAAATGACCTGAGAGAAAAGAGGAAGGAAGTAAACAGGTCAGGGGAAGATGGAGATAAAAGCAAGATGGTGTGGATTGCTGGCTGGGGCACAGAAATGTCCTTTATTTAGCCTTATAATCCAAACATGATCACAGTGACATCAGCAGTTTAACATCTGATTTTATGAAACTGGTTCCATGCTTCTTTTAGTCTCTTAGACCCAACAACCTACTGAAATTCTTGGAATTCCCAGGCCTCCAGTAGCTGCCGACAATTATGAGTGAGGCACAAGTGTATTACTCTCCACATATTAGAAGAGAGGGTCTAGTGAGCAACAGGAGGCAGAAGTTTAATTATTCACTTCCCAATGGCACTTGTGAGTTGCTCTGAGCTGTTTTTAAAAGTCCATTTTGTATTTATTCCTAGTTACCAGGAATCCAGCTCCTTTATTCATAACATAATTTTTTATTTCATGAATGTTTAGCTTAATAAAAATGGACTTGGAAGAACTGAGATATGGGCAAATAATCTGTTAGATGGGCTTTGTCCAAAATACTTTGCTACCATTATTTTCTGAGGAATACCACTGTTCAACACTTGGCAACTATTAAATTATCCACACTCGAGGAACACCAAACTTATCAGATCCTCCATTTCATGGTTATTTTATTATTAAAAAGAAGACTCTCTTTATGAATCCAGTTGTTTAGAAATAAACTTTATGGTGTTATAGTTGAGATTTATGATTAACAAAAACGAGCCTCTTGAGTTAACAGCAAAAAATATAAAGTGGTCAAGCAGCTGGTTAGCACAAGAAAAAGGAACAGACTGGATTGAAAGAAAATTATAATTCAGTCTGGAGCTCAAGCCCTTGTTTTTGATCATCTCTTTGGTTGAACTGTTAACATGTGATTCTTGTACAAATTCTTTTAATTTGGGGTTTTCCTTTCCTTTCTCTCCCCCCCCCTTTTTTTTTTTAAAAAAAGAGAGTATTCTTTTTTTCCCTTTATTGAAAATGTTTCATTTTTAAAGATGAGGAGCTTTTCATGCAATACTAATGCAATAAAAATTACCAAGAGAGGTAAGGAGAACATAAAATAGTGTTTGCCCTAACTAAAAAATTGTTAGGACACAAAACTTGGTTCTTTGCTTCTCTTCATCACAGCCAAAAGGGAAACATCAATCAGTTACATCACTGTCACGTAGAAGGAAAAAAAAAAAATACATATGTCAAAGACTGGTACTTATGTGAGGCCAATATTCTCATTTTCCTTTCCTTTCCAAAATCTTAAGTTTTGGTTGGCATCATATACAACAATCTAGTGGCAATGATTTTTTCCCCCTCCTGTCTAACATCAAGTGATGCACGTTGGGAGTCCCTTGTATGAATCAGATAGGAATTGTTCTAAATTTCCATTAAAATCTAAAATTTTGTCTTTTGTCAGGGTTTGTAAATGGCTTTCCTCACATTCAGAGGAAAAAACGGAGTGGAGGCGGGATGGGCAAGTGGAGACAAAATTTCATACTGGAGTAACCTCGATGGGAGCTTTCATACTGAAATTCACTTCCCTGGTTTTCTGAGCGATTCAGGCTTGCCCCTTAAATTATTAGTGCTGATGGCCCCTGACGCCAAGGAGGGAGTCTCAGTCTTCAGTCGTCAAAGGTCACCTTTCAGCCCTCATCCGAAACATGACACAGCCACACGAGTCCTACTGCAGAGTCCTAGGAAGGTCTCAGCACCCCTGAGAAGCCAAAGAAACACCACCAACCCACCTTCTACTTCGGCGAAACAATACCAAACACGTCAAACCTCTGAAGTGCCCGCCCAGCTCTGCGCCCACTAGCGAGCGCATGCGCAGAAGAGGGGAGAACAAGCATCCATCCAGGAATCGTAGGGGTCACAGTCTCGGAAAGGCCTGGCTCCGTCGCCAGGTGAGGAGATCCCTGATGGCAGCTATATAGGATTATCCTCACCAAAGGCAAACACGAGAAGCAGCCCTCCGGTCTCCGGCACGTTTCCGTTTCAAACTTGAACTTCCGGTTCGTTAGCCGGTTCCGGTCCCCGTACTTCACTTCCGGTCACCTTCCGTTCCGCCGCGGCCGGTTCCTGCGTCCGCTGCTGCCGGTTCCGCCGCGCTCCAGGTGAGGGGACGCGGGGCACCTGGGTGCGCTGCCCACCGAAACGCCGTTGAAGCCGAGGGGCCGCGGCGCAGCACAGCTGTTGGCGCGACGCCACCTCCGCTACGGTCGGCCCCGGCGGGCTGGAGGATGCTTGTGGGCGCCCTGGGCCACGTCTGCCCCAGTCTGCGGCCCCGGCCCGTTCGTCGTAGGGGCCGCCGCCCTCCCGTCCGGCCTTCTCGCCTGTGTCGTGGGCTTCCGTGCCTCAGTGGGTTTTGCGTCCCCGAACTCGATTCCTTCCTCCCCTGGGGTTTGTCCATCTCTCCTCCTCGCCCTCCCTGTTGAAGGCATCCTGGCCTCCGGGGTTTCTGAGTGTCTATGCTTGTATGCTGTTCCCTACCATTCTCTTCCCACAGCTGCTGCTTCTGCACCACCTCGCAGTTGCTGCTGCTGTAGGCTTGTCAAAAAGTTAACCTCCTCTCGATTATCAAGGTGTTAACTTCTACTGCTATTAGTTTCAAAAATCCGCCTTTGCCACATTTTAGTTGTGTGGGCATGGACAAGTCATTTTCTTTACTTTTCAGTTTTTAAGTTTCTATGATGAAGACAGTAGTTCAGGATTGTGAAGATTAAGTGATAGAATTAAGTTGTTTAGCATGCTGTCCTTATTCTATAATCTCCACCATTTGTCTTGCTCTGTGCAGTTTTCGAAGTGCTGTCAAAGGTGTTCTGTCATGCCTTTTAACACTGTTCTTGCTAAGTAGATATTAACTACCTCATTTTAGGGTAGGAATTTTGGAATCGAGGAGGCAAGTTAGTACAGTATGTTAGGCAGAAGGGCTAACCTAAACAGTGCTTTGTGACTCTAGGTTCACCCTTTTAAAGGTTTGATCCTTGCTTACTTGTTTGGGTTTAATTGCCACCCAGCCCATCCCCAAATCCTTTTGCGGTTTATAAATCTGATAGGGCCTAGCATGATACAAAGTTCAGTAAAACCTTGCTTGGGGAACATTATTTGTTCCCGAAGCATGCTTGTAATCCAGAGTACTCCTATATCAAAGCACATCTCAAGAACCATTGGGTCAGTTGTCATCATGTGATCGTTTACACGTGATCATTTAGCGTCATGTACTACTCATATTGCAGGACGTCACTCATTTATCAAGTTAAAATTTATTAGAAAAATTCTCCGTCTCACAGAACACTTGCAGAGCAAGTTACTCACAATCCAAGGTTTTCCTGTATGAGAATTGTGTGAGAAAGAAGGTTAAATGTGAAAACATAAGATGACTCATGTGTTTGCGATGTGTTGTTCCATTGTGAATGATCTCACTATTGAAGAAATTAGATTGAAAAGTAATTTTAGGACTATGCGTTTAAAATATTAATGGTATTTGTTTTGTTATGCTTGGTCCTTTAGAGCAGTTGCAAATTTGGAATTCCTACAAGTGGTATAGGTGATGTATACCATTGCATACTAGTTTACTAAGCACACAGAGCCCGTGCCATCTGGCAATTTTCTTTCTTAGCTGAGAAAGTTGAGGAGTCTAGAGTATTGGTTCTCAAACTTTTCATATGCCTCAGAAATGGTGGGGGGTGGCGGAGGCTGGGACAGGGACTCTTAAAACACAAATTGCTAGGTCCTTTCTCTGCAACCCCAATTGTTTTTAACAGGTTACCAAGTAGGGTCGTGCTGTCAATTGGTCCAAGACCACATTTTGAGAATGCTGAGGTGAAATGACTTGTCTAGGCTCATCTGGAGCTCAGGTGATCTCACTCCACACAACATAAACTGTTAGTGCTGGTTGCATTCCTAGCTCTTGTAAATTTTCATTTTTGTTCCCACCTTCACAGAAAAAAATAGTATTTATTTATTTATTTTTTAAATGTTTTATTTATTTCTAGGAGAGAGAGAGAGAGAGAGAGACAGTGTGAGCAGGGGAGGGTCAGAGAGAGACGGAGTCACAGACCGAAACAGGCTCCAGGCTCTGAGCTGGCAGTCAGCACAGAGCCCGACGTGGGGCTCGAACCCATGAACCGCGAGATCATGACCTAAGCGAAAGTCGGACGCTTAACCGACTAAGCCACTCAGGCGCCCCAGAAAAAAATAGTATTTAAAACTATCTTTCAGTTTAGTTCAAAAGGTCTGTTTGGCTCTTTATTGAGGATCATAACATTTGTTAGCAATGTATCTCTAAAATGTATTACATTGCCCTAAATTAACCCATTTTATTTAAATTTCAGTATTGCAGGTTGTAAACATAAGAGTGTAAGTATTAAATGAATTCATGGTACTATCTTGGTGAAGACATTTAAGTTTCTAACTTGTTTTCACATATGATTCACAGTTTGCCGCCTTGCTATTGGTCATAATTCAGAAAGAATGCAATCAAATATTTCATTAAATAAGTGATAGCATTTGTAAAGACTGACACTTTTGAAATTAGGAAATTCTATTCTCTGACCTGTGAGAGAAATGAACTTGGGAAAACTGTTAGAAAGCTTTAAGAGGGAAGAGACCTACATGTTATGGGTGATGAGAATAGCAGCTACTGTATAATTTTGTGTGCTCGTATCCGTGCCTGTGTGCTTTGTATTTATTGATCTTTCAAGAGAGGCAGTTGTGATATAGGAGAAGAAACATGAGATATAGTCAGAACTGTTATGTTCCCAGCTATGTGCCCATGAGCAGATTACATAACGTCTCTGAACTCTCACTCCATTGTAAGAGGGACAATTCTTACCAACCTTGTTAAATGAGATTGCATAAAAACTACCCAATTTATTAAATATGAAACAAATAATGGCTATTTGCTATTTATTTAGCATAGTGCCTAGAATACTTCAGTTCCAGTTTTTAAGAAAATGTATTTAGCCAGTGCTTAATTTATATAGTGCTTACTATGTGCCAGGTCTATGTGACTTATAAATATTATCTTAACCCTCATAAGAACCCCCAAAGTAGGTAGTATTATCAGCCTTACTATACAGATGAAGAAACTTAGACACTAACAGTCCGGTAACTTCCCCAAGTCAAATAGCTAGTAAGTGGGAAAGCTGGAATCTGCACCCAGATACTCTAGAGTTTGCACTTTTAACAACTCACTGTACCACGGCTCAAATGTTAAATAAATATGAATGGTTCATCATGGAAGAACTATCTTGTAGCATAAACCAGGTCAAACAGGGAGAGATAGGTAGCCTATCATTGCAGCTTAACAACTGAACAGGGAGAATCTGATAGGGTGTTACAAAGTGGTAACTCTAAGCCAAAAATTGGGAAGGTAGGGGAATTTTAACTTTGAATCCTAATAACTTTTGGTGTTCTGGTAGCATTTCTTTAAGGAGAATATCTTGTTTCTCCACCATTAGGTTGTAAAGTAAGACTCAAACTGCATTGTTCCTAAAATTTAGTTACAAGTTTGGCTATATCTTTGATGTATCTATTTTAACTTATTTACTTGTATATCTCTTTCTTTTTAGGTATCCTCTTCTGAGCAAAAGCTGCTTGATCATATGTTTCAAGGATGGCTCTCCCTATCATCGTAAAATGGGGTGGACAGGAATATTCAGTGACCACACTTTCAGAAGACGATACTGTGCTAGATCTCAAGCAATTTCTTAAGACCCTCACAGGAGTGCTACCAGAACGCCAAAAATTACTTGGACTTAAAGTTAAAGGTAATTCTCTCTTCACTTTAAACTTCTTGTATTAAGATGTTTATGATTTTTTATATTGGCTATTGTCTTTTTTCTTTAGTAAGTCCTTCCACTTGGAGATTTCTTTGATAAGGATATCCTAAAATTAGTTTATAGTAAAAGTGAAAATATTAAAAGTTACTTGAAAATACCATCACTATTAAGATTACTTTTGATTCCTCTGACAGTTGCTGCTTGCTTGTTAAACCTTTGGCACAGAAGCCTCAGGTAAAACAGTGTAAATTTCTGACAGCTTTGTTCTAGCACAGCTTTTTCATTACAGCTTGGTTCTACTCTCTCTAAATTATCTTTTCTGCTTCAGAAATAATTAAAAATTATAGGCATTGTTCATACGCAGCCTGAAAGGGACTTTTGTGGTGTTTGTGTTTGGAAGGGTGAATTTTGGGTAGCAGTAAATCTTTAGTTTTATCTTAGGTGCTCAATGTTCAAGACCTTTTGGAAAACTTCTTCATTTTGAACAACAAAATAAAACATGAATTTATTTCATTTAGCTAATTGAATGAAAGTGTTCCTCTGAGATGGAGTTGGGGAAGAAACAAACCTTGTATTAGTTGGTACTTCTTAGTGTGGTAGACATTGCTAATTCAGCAGTGACGGTTTGTTAATTTAAGAAAAAAGAAACTGCTGTGGAATCTGTACCAATCCTTTTAATGTTAGGGTTTTATATAATGGGATAGTGAAACCAGTACTTGAACTTTAGTGAGAAAACAGTCATTTGCTTATATTGTAGGCAAACCTGCAGAAAATGATGTTAAGCTTGGAGCTCTCAAACTGAAACCAAATACTAAAATCATGATGATGGGAACTCGTGAGGAGAGCTTGGTAAATGTTTACTTTTGTTACCATTTGTCCCTTTGAAGATATTATGATTTATATTACACTGTTGTATCATAGTTTTAATTGTGGTAAAATTGTCAATTTAACAGTCAGTGAAAAATAAAAGCTTCCCAGTGTATGTGGTCTTAACTCAGCAGAAAACAAATACCAGGGAACTTGTTAGTATATAGTTAGCCATAAGTGTAGTAGTAGTGCAAATGGTCAAATTTAACATGGTAAATCTGCCCAGTGAACATATATAATGAAGTATAAAATGTGGAAATTTTCTCACAGTCTGTGTTTGAAAGATTCTTGAACTCATATTGTATTTTTTTATTTGCTTTTTATGCTATGCATGCACTTGTTACATTAAAGATAATCTGGTAAAACAAAACTATTTTTCATCTTAATAGGAAGATGTCTTAGGGCCACCTCCAGACAATGATGATGTTGTCAACGATTTTGATATTGAAGATGAAGTAGTTGAAGTTGAAAATAGGTAAGTACTTTCCACTATCAAAGGAAATAGGTTTTAATGTGAAAAAAGGTGAATGTTTCATCTGATTTTATTTTTCTAATAGGGAAGAAAACCTATTGAAAATTTCTCGAAGGGTAAAAGAGTACAAAGTGGAGATTTTGAATCCTCCCAGGGAAGGGAAAAAGCTTTTGGTGCTAGATGTTGATTATACGTTATTTGGTAAGTCAGCTAAAACTGTGCTTCATCTTCTGTTACCCATAACAACTCTTTTTTCCCCCTTTTATTTTTTTTCTTCCAGAATGAAATATTTGAAAGCTTTTCTTGTTATAAAAAGTAAACCATTCATTGTGGAAAATGTTATTTGTAACCCCCAAACCCAAAGATAACTATTTTCATATTTAGATGTGTATCTTCCAGGTTGTGCTTGTATGTATATCCTTTTTACTTTTACTTGATGATATATTAAATATCTCAGTCATTCAATATATTCATTGTGAATTAAGTATATGTAGTTTTTGGTCACACAGTACTGTAGTTTATGGATGCGTCGTAATTTAACCAAGTCATTCCCTATTGATTAATGTTTTAATTTTTATGAGGATTATTTAAAAATTATTTTTGATATTTTATCCCTAGTTTTCCATTTAATTATGTTCAGGGCAGATTCTTGAATTAAAAACTTTCATGTCAAAAAAAAAGAAAGATGTGGGGTGCCTGGATGGCTCAGTCGTTAAGTGTCCAACTTCAGCTCAGGTCATCATCTCACGGTTCGTGGGTTTGAGCCCTGCATCGGGTTCTGTGTTGACAGCTCAGAGCCTAGAGCCTGATTCTGTGTCTCTCTCTCCCTGCCACTTCCCCACTCCCACTGTCTTTCTCTCTTTCTCAAAAATAAACAAACATTAAAAAAAGAAGGAAAGATGTTTGTCTCATCCTCTAACATTGCTAAGAAGTGATGAGTTAATTCCTGATATGGCATGAACTTATTTAGCTCTCATCCTAAACTTTAAGTACAGGTCATAGGTTAATGTATACTTATTTTAAAATTTGATTATTAAGTTAATTGGGCCTATCATTTTGGTGAAATGTGATTCTGTCTGGAAGGTGAATGGCTAAAAGTAAGTATAAGTGACTCTAGTTTGCTTTTCATGTCACGAAATAACACCTATATTTTAGAGACTACGTGAAAAATAAATTCACAGCTTATTGTATAAGCTTGAATTCTGGGTATTGCTCTTCAAAATTAAAGTTGATTAATTAAAATTAGATTGTAAGTTGTTAAATTGTGTGCTTTGAAAGACCTCTGTTTATCAAGCAATGTAATTCAGTCTTATGTAGTTTGCATCTGAATGTTTATATTACACTTTTTAAGTTTTGTTGCTATCATGTACTTACCCACGATAACAAACTAATAATCATCAATGACTGATTTTCTTATAGACCACAGGTCTTGTGCAGAGACTGGAGTAGAATTAATGCGGCCATATCTTCACGAATTCCTCACATCTGCATATGAGGATTATGACATTGTTATTTGGTGTAAGCTATATTTTTTATTTAGATTTCATGTTGTAAGCTTTATTTTTTGTTTAGATTCTAATGTCGTTCTATAAATTATTCTACTTTATAAAATGTGACTTAACATGACCTGTTGTTAAATATGATACATTTTTCATTTGTTTTAGCAAATTTCTGATGAAGCATATTTAACTTTTTTGCAACACAGTATAAACTTACACATATCTTTACCATTACCACTGAAATAGTTAAATGTAGGAAGAGAGTAGATGATGCTGTCAGAATAAAAATGATCTTATTTCCGTAAGACCTCACCTTGCTGAGAACTTTTCTTTCTGATCTTTACTGTAGAATCTTTGATGCTTCAGGATATTGTTGCTTCCTCCTTTATCACTCCAATTTCAGAAAAAACTTGGAGAAAGACATATAAAAAAAATCACAGTGATGTTCTTCAGAAATAAAGGAATATGGATTTACTTAACAGAAATTAATAAATGGACTAAAGCAGTATTACTTAAATTGTGGCCCATTCCAGGAACTCACAGGTCCATAATAAGATCAGTTTGCTCTGAAAAGTAAATTTATTACATTAGCGAGCACACTGTTTAGTTCAATGGACATTTTTTGGTAGCAAGACTTTATTGCTAAGGGAAGCAGTATATTGATTCATATCTTCCATCCCCTCAAAAATTTAATGTTGCCTCTTGGCAAGCCTTAGGCAGAAAAAATCCTATCCTGATTGTGAATTAAATAAAACCTCATCAGTTAAAGATGCTACATTTAATTGTACTGGGTTTTTGATGAGTGACCACCTAGTTTTTACTTCAGTCTCTAAATTTCCTTTATACTTAACCTTTTTAATCACTATACCTCCATTGTTCAGTGTTAAAATGACTTCATAGCCTTTAACATTAAATACATAGTTAAATTGTTGTTCAACTGACATCTGAGATGACATTTGAGATGACAAAGTTTCCTCTATATTAGACCTAGGATTTTGAGAACTTTTTACTGTCATATGTTTAAAATAAGTTATTTTTATAAATTATGATATTTTTATGGCCATATGTTGAAAAAGGCACTTTAATTTAGAGCTAAATAGAGTTTAAATTCTGACTTGGTTCTTACTTTGTGACACTAGGCAGGTCAGTTCATCTCTCTGAGCCTTAAGTTCCTCATCTGAGAAATGAAGAAAGGAAACCTGTGTTACAGGGTAGTTGCAAGAATAAAAGTATCAGTATATCAACTAGTATCATGTCTAACATATAGTAGTTACTTAATTGGAAACCCTTTTAATAGCTATGAATATTTTTGTTTTTTATTTGGGAATTATAGACCCAAAATAGATACTGAAGTTAAAAAAAAATGTTTTTTCCTGTCTTGTGATTGTTGTCATTGTAGATACATCAGTCTCTTAAAATTTTAGTTCAACTGACGAGTTTTGTGTGTAAGGTGATTCTTTCTGTTTTTGCGTATGTGTGCAAAGCTTTTTATTTTGAAAGCTCGGGTACCTCTTTGCTTTTAAAAAATACATATTAAACTCCTTTTCCTTTTTAAACATTTTATTTAGTAAAATGTTTCTCTCCCTCTCTCTCTGCCCCTCTCATGCTTGCACACACGCGTGCTCTATTTCTCTCTCAAATAAACTTAAAATATATCATTTTACTTAGTAAAATGTTTAAAATGTAGTTTAGTCCAGTTAACTTGGGACCAGAAGGACATATAAAACTGAGGGTTGAATTTTAATATCAGTGATCTTAAAACTGGTTGGTGTCTGATAATGAGCAGATACATAGATTAAATTTATGAATTTAGTTGTCTCAGACTCATGTTAAAAGCTCCTAGACTGAATAAGCACTAAGTTTCCTGAGCCTGGCAAAATGCTAATTTTCATTGAACTTAACAGTCACTTTTGGCATCAACTTTTGGCACATAACATTGATATGCTTGTATTGACATCTATACTAATGAATTGCATGGCAGTGGGAATGTGGAAGTAGATTGGAGATCCAGGCATCATATATTTAAGTTTGCATTAATAAGAAAATAGTATTAGGGCTGTTTTTTAAAAAAAGGTTTAGGTCTTACTTTATAAATTACCTAAATTCAGAATTCTTTGGAACATTGGTTACCTGTATCTTTTAGATAAAAGTTGTTAAAATTCTATTTTGTGTTGACACACTAAAAATAAATTTATCTTTATAAATACTTAAAATTACCACAAATACGTTAGGAATTATTATTTGTGATGTATTTGAACTTTTACTATTGCTTAAAAACCTTATTTAAACAGAAGAAAAAATTCTCAAATGAAGTCCAAGCTTTTCATTTGTGTTGTGTTATCATTCTTCATATTTTAGCTGCAACAAATATGAAGTGGATTGAAGCTAAAATGAAAGTAAGTTTTAGACAATCCATTTAAGAATGTTTTGAAATTGTATATGTCTTTTTAGAAGTTAGAAGTTGAATTGATTTCATCTCATCAAAGGCATTTAGTAGATAAACATGCCATTATCAGGAATAGAGGTGTGTTTAAAATCTGTTTAATAGTGGATTGTATTGAATAATTAAGGCTTTTTCAAAAAAGGTACAGCACAGCTCCCCTCATTTTACCCCCATTTACAATGCCTTTTTTCCCCCTTCTTTTGCCATGGTATGTAATAATTAAAGAAACAATGTCCTTCTGAAATATAAAAAAATATAAAATGGGATGTAATCTGTTCCTAGTTTATTTTCTTTGGACTACCATTTAGTGACTTAGTAAAATGAAACTAAAAAACTTGCTAGTTGTTGAGAAAGGTGTGGTGGCCAGTAGGTTAGAAAGTTGGCATTGTGGGAAATTGTAGCTGGAGTATTTAGAAAGCCTGGAATTTTTCATGTTATTATGTTTTAACCACATGAATATTTGTATTTATAGGAGCTGGGAGTGAGCACAAATGCAAATTATAAGATTACTTTCATGTTGGACAGTGCTGCTATGATAACAGTGCATACTCCAAGGAGAGGATTAATAGATGTAAGAAATCATTTTACTTCTGGGGTACCTGGGTGGCTCAGTCAGTTGATAGACTGACTCTTGGTTTTGACTCAGGTCATGATCCCAGGATTTGGGAGTTCAAGCCCCACATTGGGCTTCCCACTGAAAGTGTGGAGCCTGCTTGGGATCCTCTTCCTCTCTCTCTGCCCCTCTCATGCTCTCACACATGCATGCTCTATTTCTCTCTCAAATAAACTTTAAAAATATCATCTTATTTCTGCTTAAAGACTTTTTTTCATAGTGTACCTTTTTTTTAAAAAAAGATTTTATCTTTTTAAGTAATATTTACACCCAACTTTGGGCTTGAACTCAGAACCTGAGATGAAGAGTTGTGTGCTGTATTGACTGAGCCAGCCAGGCGCCACTCTAGTGTCCTTTTTGTATTTATATTGATGGAATAAACTACAGAAAGAGTTGAGAAGTACTCTGAAAAGATAGAAAAGTGTCAGTTGAGTTTCACATGGAAAGATGCATGTAGGGTTAATAGATTGGAATTTTAATGATAGAATTAAGGATCTTGAGTCAGCAGTGTCAGGAAAGGTCATGGATAATTATCCCATGATGATGGCAGCATAGTGTTGCTAAAAACAGAGTAGGTGTCATCAAGGAAGATACTAGAAGCAAAGCAAAACATACTCTCCCTGCCTTATATAAAACGTGATAAGTAAAAACGGATACCATAATGCATGTACTTTGGTATGATGTATCTGTAGTCCTAGAGAAGAGCAGCAACAAGAAAAAGGTTGGGCTAAAAAGATTAGAATTTTGTTTACTCATCAAGTAACCAGTCCTGTTATTGAACTCCTACTAGAATGTATTGTGGAAGGCACTGTTGGAGATGAGGAGACATGGTCACAAACTAGTAGGAATTGGGAACTATTAGCAAACTAGTTTGGAAAGCCTAGTGGGGACTGTATTGAAATCATACATAGATTTATTTAAGTGCATGGAGATTTATTCAGTAAAGGAAATACTTCATACATCAAGAGAAAAACATTATTACGTACTAAAGTAGTACATTTATAAAATCTAAACACTAAAAATAGTTTGGGAAGTGTTAAACATGGTAGTGTTTATAATAGTGAAAAATTAGAGAAATAAAAATAAACCTGGTTGTTGCCAGAAGGGAGATAGATGAGGAGATGGGTAAAATAGATGAAGGAGATTAAAAGGTACAAACTTCCAGTTATGAAATAAATACGTCATAGAGATGAAAAGTACAGCATAGGGAATATAGTCAATAATGTTGTAATAACGTTGTATGGTGATAGATGGTGATTGCACCGTCTTGATCACTAAGTTATGTGTAGAGTTATTGAATCACTGCGTTGTACATTTGAAACTAATAAAACATTTTACATTAATTATACTTCAAGAAGAAGTTAATAAATCCTCAATATCTAATAGTAGGGAATTGGATATAAAAATTTTTGTTCATCCATGTAATGGAATGATGTAGTAGAATATTTAGTGAATGAAAAATTTTTCATGATACATCATTAAAGTGAAAGAAGTACTTTAGAGGACAGTATTTGCAGACTGTTAGAAATAGTTTTTAACCTTTATTCTGTTCAGGTTTTCCCTTAACAAAATATCTGTGAACTCAAAAGCTGTTGAAGTTTATAAAAAAGACTGGAGGTAAATATAAATACAGTATTGTCAGAATAGCTAATTATTATTCTTGGCAATGATAGGATTGCAGATGATTTTAAATGTTCCAATGTGCTTTTCTGTGTTTTCACAGTTTTTTCTTATCAGCAGTATTATCTCTCTAATTGAGAATAAGTAGTCCATGTTTTCGGGAACAGAGTGCACATGACGTAATTAGAATGTAACAGCAGTATTTAAGAGGATGCAGGATTTCTAACCGTGGGTGTCATCAACTAAAGCTCTGGTCCTCTTGAGTATTTTGTTAGCCAAGAATATGAAGAATCTGGCTTATTGGGTCAGTTGCATCTTTGTCTTGAAGTATTTGGGAAGTTTGTTTCAATAGGAAACAAGTAGTAAAAATTAATTTTTAATTTTAAAAATTATTTAAAATTAAAGTATTTTAAATAATAAAGTATAAGAACATTCTTTGCAGTAGTTAAGACACTAGAAGAATAAAGGCTTTCTCCATATTAAAATATGTTCTAGAAAGAAAAAATATTTTTAAATGACAACTTTTGTCATCTATTTATTACCATTTAATCTCATATAATTATAATTATTATCATAGAATCTCATGTTACCATAAGTGAGACTCCTGTCTTCAAAAATACTTATAAAAAATAGTTTATTTAAAAAATTTTCTGAATGTGCAAAATTCATATGATTTAAAACTAAAAAAATAAGTATGTAATTAAAAGTCCTCCTCCCACCTGGCCCTCTAGCCACTTAGTCTTTTCTTCCTACTGTTATTGTGTGGTCTTATAGAGAATTTATGCAAGTACCAACAGATAGGAATGTATAAGGAATTATCTTTTTGAAGACTTATTTTAAGAACTCAGAACTAGGGGCTCAGTTGGTTAAGCATCTGACTCTTGGTTTCGGCTCAGGTCATGATCTCACATTTTTTGAGTTTGAGCCCAGCATTGGGCTCCCCGCTGACATGGCAGAACCTACTTGGGATTCTTTCTCTATCCTGCTCTCTCTGCCCCTCCCCTACGCACGCTGTCTCTGTCTCTCTCAAAATAAATAAATAAATAAATAAACTTTAAAAAAAAAAAGAACTCAGACCGAGGGATGCTTGGGTGGTTCAGTCACTTGAGCATTTTGGCTCTTGATTTTGGCTTAGGTCATGATCCCAGAATTGTAGGATCAAGCCTCATGTCAGGTTCCGTGCTGAGCGTAAAACCTGTTTAAGATGATCTCTCTCCCTCTGCCCCTCTCCCCCACTCATGTGCTCTTTTTCTGTCTTTCTCTAAGAAAAAAAAAAAAAAAGACTCAGAAATAAAAGCAAGAGATTACAAATTATAGTGCTTTTGAAGTTAACCAGTTGTCCTAGAAGTTGTGCTCCTGTGCCACTAAATTAAAGGCTGAATCAATTTTCTTTCCTCTACGGAGTATTTAAGTTCTGAATTAATAATAGAACCAGGTACATTGTTTGTTATTAAGGTTTTCTAATTTTGAAAAAAGACCCCATTTGACACTTAGGCTCTGAGGGGAATGTATTAGCTCAAGCCATGTGACTACTCAGTAGACAATTAACCACTTTATATTCTTTTTAAATAATTACTCCTCCTTTGACTTCCAAACTTCACGTTAAAATTACAGAAAGTCTTATAGTGAGTTTAATCAGGTAGACATGAACAGACCTTTCAGATGTTAACATTGTGAGATCCATTGTGTTTTAAAATCTGTTGTGTCTCAGCTGTTCACACAGCCAGCCATCCGTGTCCTACAGGAAGAAAGGAGCACTCTGACGCAGTTCTGCAGGGCATTTTGAGGGTATCTCTGCTTTTAAGAAAGGATGAACTAACTGTTCATAAAATTGAGTTAAATCTAAACTTTTATTCTAAGGTAAAGCCTCTTGGTGTTATATGGGGAAAGTTTTCGGAGTTTTACAGCAAAAAAAACACCATTATGTTTGATGACATTGGAAGAAATTTTCTAATGAACCCACAGAATGGATTAAAGGTAAGACATAATTTTACTTGCTATGCTTATGTAATCTGGAATTTGTGGTAGAACTTTATCACTGTTGAATTTCATAGATTTTCGGAAGTCTTGTATTATGGTCACAGACAAGAAAGCTTACATAGTTAGAAAAATTCATACACAGTTCAACATTCTGTCTCCCACATTGGTATCTTCTTGGTTTGCCAATTCATCTAGGTGTTTTTAATGAGCTGCGTGGAGCAATGTGGGCTGTTGTTGACTTATAGCATCATTTTATTAGCGATACAAATCTTAGAATTTCTGATGTTCTGGTTAACTGGAAGCTGGCAGTAAAAGTTTATTTTTTCCTGTTTAAACTGAAACTAAGGGTTTTGAAAATTCATACAGGGAAAGTAGAGATCCTAGAGTTATAAAACGCCAGAGCTAGGAATCTCTGTCATTTTGTCTGCCTTCTTAACTTTATATAAACAGTCTGAGGATCAGAAAATCTGTAACTTGCCCAAAATCATGTATGTAACTGGTGAATGACAGAATTTGAGTTAGAATCTAAGTGACTTGATTCCAGTGATCTTAGCATGAAGTCCTATGCAGTCTTGTATAGACATGATGGGTAACATTTAATCCTGGTGGCAGCATAAAATTGGTAAGAGGAAAATTTGAAACTTTACATTTCTGGTATCTATCATTGCCTGTATGTTAATATGATATGAAAGTGGAAAAGATAGCTGTATAGTATGATACTAATGCAAGCGGAATCTCAATCTGAAATGGCAATACTGACCCTAAGATATTTCTATTCTCAGTCCTGAACTTTTCCACAAGGTGGGTTCTTGACAACTTTATTTATTTTATTTTTTTAATTTTTTAATGTTTATTTATTATTGAGACAGAGAGAGACAGAGGATGAGTAGGGGAGGGACAGAGAGAGAGGAAGACAGAGAATCCAAAGCAGGCTCCAGGCTCTGAGCTGTCAGCACAGAGCCCGACACGGGACTCGAACCCACGAACCGTGAGATCATGACCTGAGCTGAAGTCGGACGCCCAACCAACTGAGCCACCCAGGCGCCCCAGGTTCTTGATAACTTTAGTAGAGAAAAATTTGAAGAGAGTGCATTTTTGAAGCTTTCCTTACAGACTGTGGGTGTAGTCTTCAGTGTTTGAGGACAGTTTGGAGACAGAATGCTGATCTCAGTAGTGAGTTGAAGCAATTAAAAACGCTAGTAGTACTTGAGGTAGATTGGTGGTTATGTTCCTCTTTAAAAATGGTATCTGTTTGAGGCTTTGGGAGAAGTGTTTTTCTCAAGTGTTGTACAAAAATAAATTCTGGAGTAAAGATTCATTTGATCTAAACCAAATGAAATTAGTGGTTGATACCTGCTCAGGAATGGAAGTGAAATCATGATGTTCAAGGAGTGATTTTTGAGGAAAGCTTTATCTTAAAACAAACAAACAAACATAATCCTTAGTTTTATGTGTGTTTAGAAGAAACTTTATTTTCCCAGCCCACATTTGGGCCCAGCTTCTCTCTGAACACAAAGATGATATACACACTTAGTTATTCATGTTACTTTAAAGCAAGATTATTATTATCATCATTTTAAACTAGGTACTCTGTAGAATCACTGAAAGAATTCCTAAAAATTTAAAAGCCTCCAATCTGTCCAAATTTTAATTCAGGAGAGGTATTTTTAAACATTCTAAAGCTAATCTCTCACGTGTCTCCTTTTGAAAACTTCTTTTAAGAAGGTAATTATTAACAATCTCCCCACATTGACATAGAAGCCATTTTGAAATTGAGAAATATTCTTACCGTATTTTGTTTTCATGGTTTCCTAATGCTATTGATAGAAGTCTCAAAAAAAAGGTTATTTTTAAAATAGCAAACTTCTAATATCTAATACTATAAGCTTGCCAATCTTAAGATTTAATGTGGAATATAGAAGCCATTGTGAATTAGGAATAAGTACATTACTGAGCTAAACAAAACTTGAGTTTTAGTCCTGGATAAATCAGTACTCTGAAAACTTATTGTTATTTACACAAGGAAATGATATAAGAGAAGGCTGGTAATCTAGACCATGTTGAGTTCCTAAAAATGTTTCTTTGGTTTGAGACTACAGTCGTTACACATGTTGCCTGTCCTGCTAGTGAGATCATTTTTGAGCAGTGGTACAATAATAAGTGATTATGCTAGAACAAGTGAAGTTAGGTGAATGGACTTTTTTCCACTTTACTACTTTAACTGTTAGATCCAGAGTCATAGGAGTATTTTAGCTTTGTTATTTAATAGTGCTTAAGACCAAATGTTTACAAAGTAAAGGTAACTTAGCAGGACCTTGGTAAATCTTTACCAGCCACAGAAACTGTACTTTCTCTTTTAGTTGAAATCCCTTCCTACTTTAAAGTAGAAATCACATTGGCACATTGTATATTAATAGATTAAAAGTTAGCATGTTGTCTTTTTTTATTGGAATGAAGGAATACTTTGAAAGATTTTAATATTGCCCAAGATTATGTAGAAATTCATTTCACCACATCATTATATCCTGCCTCTTTACTCCCAGCCCCAGGGCTTAAGCAAGGTCTGGTTCTTGAAGAGAATCTTCTTGATCTCCCACATGCATTGCTGCTGCTGTGAGACAGCACTGCCCACTCTACCTGTTTGGAAGCAGAATCTCCTACAACTGCTTGCTTCTGTGCAGACTCACTAGGACAGCTCTTTTTGGTGACCTTAAAGTTGTGGAAGCCTAGCTGACTGATGGGGGTCCTAACACGAAGCTGTTCTGATGCAAGTAGAACCTACAGAAAAATTTTCTTCTGTCCATTTCAAGCTGATGTTCTGTCTTTCCAATAACAGAAGAAAGGAATATATATTAAAAAATATTTAAAACCTTTCCTATTCTTGATAGGGTATTCTTTGGGTTCATTGTATTTAACAGGTGAAAAGTAAATGTCATCTGTTTCTCAGTTTACTAAGTAAAATTAATAACTGATAAGCAGTTTACATTTTCTCCAAAATCATGATAAGGATATATTAATACTTTACTAAGTATGATTTATTTAGTTCTCCTTATATGTGTGTTTTAGGAATATGATTTTTAAAAACTATTTTTTATAAAATGGAAAAATCAAATATAAATAGAAGTATATAGAATTATATAATGAACTTCTGTGTTTGCATCATTCAGTTTAAACAACTTATTAATTCATAGATGATTATGTTTGCTCTGTACCCAGCCTACTTCCCTCTCTGTAATTAAAGCAAATCTCAGACATACCATTTCATCAAATTTAATTAAAAATTTTTGAAAGGTTGTCTTGGGTTTTATAAAGATACTTGAGTTGATGTCTAAAAAGACAAAACCCTTTATTGGAACTGTGACAAAGAAAAGTGCATAAAATTTATAATTTAACAAATAGATATAAAGATAACACATGTAATTACCACCAAGTCAAGGTATTAATATCTCTTACTAATTACAATTCTCTACCCTATCTACCATCCTGACTTTTATGCTTTTGAAATGAATGCTTTTCATCATAAAATATATCAACCTTAAAAATCTGGAAAGTATGACTTTTTATGGGAAAACTCTTGTGTAGTTAAAATATTTTTATAGAGACTTTAATAATAAAAATATTTGTGATAAAATAAGAGAAAACATGTTATATAAATGTATAATAGCTATATAAAATTTTATAGAAAAAACACTGAAATGAAAATCATCATTGTTAAAATTTACTTCACTCCCCTGTTAGATCAAGCTTGTATTTGGATTAACATAAATTAGGTGGCATGAATTAAGTTATTTAACTGGTTAGAAGCAGCTGGATTGATAGAAGAGGCAAAAGTCTACAGTTTTGCAAAGTAGAGAAGCTGTGTAGAGTTCAAGTGCTACAAGAGAGCTGGTGCTGTCAGTCAGGTTCAGACTGAAAACATAAAGTAAGGTGAATGAGGTGGAAGAGCTCTTAACTGCATTAGGAACATTATAGCATGACTGTCAGTTTATTGCACTGAGATAGTGCAAAAGTCCATTTCAGTACCGACACCTTTAGTCATATTTTAATCTCATTAACTGAATCCGAATGAGAGGATAGTGTAGATGTGCTAGTTTCCTTACTGCAATGTAAAGTGTTGGATGTTTGTTTCTTAACAGATAAGACCTTTTATGAAAGCACACCTAAATCGAGATAAAGACAAGGAACTTTTAAAATTAACTCAGTACCTCAAGGAAATAGCAAAATTAGATGACTTTTTGGACCTAAATCACAAATATTGGGAAAGGTAAGTGCTAATTGCTCATCCCATTTCCTCCTTGCATTAATGAATGAAAAAACTATCCGGTGTCCATGGCATACACATAATTCTGAATTTTTATTTGAAGTGCGAGAATTCTAAAACTATTTTCTAATCCAGTGAGTGATATCTCCCTTGAAAGTATTTGTTTTTCATCTTAACCTCTAACTTGTTCATAAACTCACATCTCTTAGGATTTTTAATCCTTTCTAGGAGAGAGGATTTGAGACTGATACACATTTGTGATGCTACTTGTAAATTTCCCTGTGACACTAGATAGGTCACCCTTTTATGAGTCATACAGAACATAGTCCCCTGTTCTTATATGTAAAATAAAGTCAGGATAAAATAAAACACATTTAAAAAATTTTTTTTTGTTAAAAATCACTCTACAAGTAACCTCTCTTGTATAGCAGAAAAATTTGAAAACTTTAATCCAGTAGAAAAACAATTACATAATGATTTTCTTTTCCAAAGAGAACCATAGTTACCATCTTGATGTGTAATAGTCTTCTAGCCTTTCTTCTAAGCACAAACATTTGCACAAATCTACATTTAGACTGCATTTAAACATCAAGATTTTGAAGCAGGGAAAACTTCTGGAGAAGTGGACAGGATTATAATGTACTGTAAGTAATTTTTTGGAATTAGATCATTTAAAGATCTGATTGCATTAATACAGCAACAAAAGAAACTGCTCAGGTAATAGCAACAGTTAGGCTAAAATAGGGTAATTAGGAATAAATTCTAAAAGAAAGCTCTTCTGGGGTACCTGGGTGGCTCAGTTAGTTGTATCCAACTCTCGGTTTTGGCTCAGGTCATGATCTCTTGGTCCATGGGTTTTAGCCCTGCCTTGGGCTCCATGCTGACATATAGCTTTTTATTAGATGATTCTCATTCATAATCCTATTAGGAAGACAAAGCAGGCAATTTTATCCTCATCTCCAAATTACAGATAATGTAACTAAAGAATGGAGATAGTAAATGCTACAAAGTGAGCAAGTTTTGCACCGTTAAAACTTTTCTGGGGTCACGTGCATGTCTCAGTTAGTTAGGTGTCTGACTTCAGCTCAGGTCATGATCTCATGGTTCATGAGTCTGAGCCTCACAACAGGCTTGCTGCTGCAGTACAGAGCCCACTTCGGGCCGTCTGTCTCCTGCTCTCTCTGCCCCTCCCTCCCTCCCCTTCTCCCTCTCCCTCTCAAAAATAAACAAAGAGCTAAAAAAACAAAAAGTTGTCCAGGTCTTCTGATTTTAAGAACTCTTTCCCACCCCATACTACTGAATGTAGTAATTTATATATTTGAGAAATGGAGGTAAAAATTTGAATTTAGTGGTAGATTCCTAAAAAATAATATGAGGAAAAATTAATTATTATTAACGTCTTTGCATCTTTACACTCTGGATCAGAGTCTTATAGCATCTGTGGCCCATAGTCACTACCCATGAAAAAAAAGTCTTTAAATGAATGAGAAATTTTTTGTGGAAATTGCAATATTAGTTAATACATCACTTTCACATTAGGAAGTCAGGCAGTATGAAGGGAGAGATTGCAGTCTCCAGAACCTTGTTTTGAGTCTGAGCTCTGCCACTTTTCTATCTCATTGAACTTGGGTAAATTGCTTACCCTCTTCATGCCTGTGAAATAAGAATAATTGTAAAAGAAAGCTATTCCTGTGTTCCTGGGTGGTTCAGTTAAGTGTCCAACACTTGGTTTTGGCTCAGGTCATGATCTCATAGTGCGTGCGTTTGAGCCCTGCGTTGGGCTCTGTACTAACAGTGCAGAACCTGTGTGGGATTCTCTCCCTTTCTCTCTGCCCCTCCCCTGCTTGTGCTTCCTCTCTCTCTGTCTCTCAAAACAAACATTAAGAAGATAAAAGAAAGCTCTTCATAGAGCTGTTGTGAGGACTAAATGAATTAATACCTGTACTTAAAACAGTGGGGGGGAAGGGCACGTGGGTGGCTCAGTGGGTTAAGTGTCCACCTCTTGATTTTGCCTCAGGTCATGATCTCATGGTTCATGGGATCAAGCTCTGAGTCAGGCTCTGAGCTGACAGCTGGAGCTTGCTTGGGATTCTCTCTCCCTCTCTCTCTCTGTCTCTTCCCTGCTCATTGTTTCTCTCTCTCTCAGAAAAACAAAAACAAAAAACCAGTGGTTGGCACATAAACACTCAGTAATAGGTATTGGTTATTACATTAACATTAACATCTGGAAATGTTTTGTTATTAAAATCTGTTTCCTTTGGGAGGAGAGTTAGATTGTTATTGTGAATTTATCATGATACAGCTTAGACATATTTATTTTATTTCTTGCAGGTATCTGTCAAAGAAGCAAGGACAGTAGTTACAAGTTACATGGGCAGTTACCGAGGATACTTGAGATCACGAACTTCTTGCTTTTCTGCTAGAAATCATTATAATAGTGCTGGACACTGCAGCGAATATCAGACTGCTTATACTTGGTCTTCCAGTTTTGTAAATTTAATTTTATATTTTTTGAAGATCATAGCAATACGCTTAAAAAATCCTTTTCTCCTATATGAATATACTGTTACTCTTGAAAAATATTTTCTCCGTCATTGAGTACTGAGTTTTTTCCCCTCACACACACAAAAAATGTACAAAAATGTATTCTCAACGGTGTCATTTTGTGGCTTTGGAAACCAGTTATGTCTTGTGTTTTTGTCTCACTGTGTTGTTTGACTAAATCTAAGACCAAACCCATCTTGAAGCTACTGCTTTTCCCTTTAAAACTCCCCCCAAAAAAAGTTTTTGCTTAAGGAACCTAGTTTGGTATGCTTAAAATCACCAAGAGTTTTTTTATTCCTTTGTTGTAGACACAATTTCTCTTCTTCCTGTGCACTATTTACATCTCTACATTTTGATCTGTCTCAGTTTGGTCTGTATGTGTGTCTGTGTTCTTTGAGTAAAACTGGAAAACGTCAGCTGTGATACAAGTATGTCTCATAGTATGAGAAATAGGAAACATAAGACTGAAGAGTAAAACTAAAGAACAAAAATGTCTTCCTTTTTTTGGTGGCTAAGTAAAGGCACTTCTGCCTAAAACCGTTGTCATAAAAGCAATTAAAGGCAATACATTTTTAAGTGGACATGTCACTCGCTCAGCCCTAAAAAGCATGAACAAAAAGTTTTTGTTCTGTTCCAGCTCTATATTGTCTTAAGTGCAAACACTATGTTTCAGTGAAAATATTTAGCCATAAGGTTAAAAAAAAATTATTTGCAATGCTTAAGCCCGCAGATATGTAATGTGACCACTGTTTGTGTTGACAGTATTGCTTTATACAGTTCTTGTATTTGAAAGGAATCTAGTCCTTTCAAATAAACATGGTGTATATTGTTCTTACGGGACTATTTCAGTGGTGTAAATAATAAATACTTTTTCTTAAAACATTGGTTTTGGTCTTTACTACCCCAAATAATTTCGCCTCTTTCTGGAATCACAAAATGAAACATTAGGTTCAGGCAAGGACCTTTCAGAAAAAAACTAAACATGTATGGTTTATAAGTGTGTATATCACTATTCATGCATTCAGAATTGGTTTTAGCAGCTAATTAGATATGTTACGTTACTTAATTCTAGTAAGTACCCTGTATTCAGGGAGATAAGCTGTTTTTGTGACAGGTTATTATAAAAAATATATAGTGTAGAAGTGTTTGGGAACTCAACTAAATTCAATTAAAAACATCTTTCTAAATTATGAGGTTAAATTTAAACATTTAGGGATGGAGTAGATGTTTTAGGAATATTCACTTCACTGGAGCATTTTCCCATTGTAAAAGGTGGTTTACTGTTCCAAAGTAGGTGTGGAAAGGGCTTAAATCCTCTTCGGAAAACTGAACACTTAAAGCTGTTTAGTTCGGAAGAGCAGATGTTTTCTAATTCAATATAAAATACAAAAATGAGTAAGCCTCAGAAAGCAAAGCAGGATTTTTAAAAATAGTTTATTGTCAAGTTGGTTTCCATATAACACCCAGTGCACATCCCCACAAGTGCCCTCCTCCATGCCCATCACCCCCCTTCCCCTCCCCCGACCCCATCTGCCCTCAGTTTGTTCTTGGCATTCAAGAGTCTCTTATGGTTTGCCTTCCTCCCTCTCCCCCTTTATTTCCCCACTTCTTCTCCCCAACAGTCCTCCGTTAAGTTCCTCCTAATCCTCCTATACGTGCAAAGATATGGTATTTGTCCTGCTCTGCCTGACTTACTTCGCTCAGCATAACACCCTCAAGTCCCATCCATGTTGCTACACAGGCCAGATTTCATTGTTTCTCATTGCCATGTAGTATTCCATGGTATAGATAAACCACATCTTCTTGATCCATTCATCTGTTGATGGACACTTAGGCTCTTTCCATGTTTTAGCTATTGTGGAGAGTGCTGCTATGAACATCGGGGTACATGTGCCCCTATGCATCAGCACTCCTGTATCCCTTGGGTAAATTCCTAGCAGTACTATTGCTGGGTCATAGGGGAGTTATATTGTTAATTTTTTGAGGAATCGCCGCACTGTTTTCCAGAGGGGCTGCACCGGTTTACATTCCCATCAACAGTGAAGGAGTGTACCCGTTTCTCCACATCCTTGCCAGCATCTAGAGTCCTCTGATTTGCTCATTTTAACCACTCTGACTGGCATGAGGTGGTATCTCAGTGTGGTTTTGGTGTGTATTTCCCTGATGAGGAGGGATGCTGAGCATCATTTCATGTGTCTGTTGGCCATCTGGATGTCCTCTTTGGAGAAGTGTCTGTTCATATCTTCTGCCCCTCTCTTCAATGGGTTATTTGTTTTTTTGGGTGTGGAGCTTGGTGAGTTCCTTATAGATTTTGGATACTAGTCCTTTAATATGTCATTACAACTATCTTTTGCCATACCGTCGGTTGCCTATTAGTTTTATGGATTGTTTCCTTTGCCGGGCAGAAGCTTTTAATCTTGATGAGGTACCAATAGCTCAGTTTTGCTCTTGATTCCCTTGCCTTTGGGGATGTGTCAAGTAAGAAATTGCTGCGGTTGGGGTCAAGGAGGTTGTTTCCTGCTTTCTTCTCTAGGATTTTGACGGTTTCCTGTCTCACGTTCAGGTCCTTTACCCATTTTGAGTTTATTTTTGTTATGGTGTGAGAAAATGATCTAGTTTCATTCTTCTGCATGTTGCTGTCCAGTTCTCCCTGCACCATCTGTTAAAGAGGCTGTCTTTTTTTCCATTGGATACTTTTTCCTGCTTTGTCAAAATTAGTTGGCCGTACATTTGTGGGTCCAGTTCTGAGTTCTCTATTCTATTCCATTGTTCTAGGTGTCTGTTTTTGTGCCAATACCATACTGTCTTCATGATGACAGCTTTGTAGTAGAGGCTAAAGTCTGGGATGGTGATGGCTCCCGTTTTGGTTTTCTCCTTCAATATTACTTTGGCTATTTGGGGTCTTTTGTGGTTCCATACAAATTTTAGGATAGTTTGTTCTAGCTTTGAGAAGAATGTTGGTGCAATTTTGATTAGGATTGCATTGAATGTGTAGATTGCTTTGGGTAGTAATGACATTTTAACTGTATTTATTCTTCCAATCCATGAGCATGGAATGTTTTTCCATTTCTTTGTGTCTTCTTCAATTTCCTTCATAAGTTTTCTATAGTTTTCATCATACAAATCTGTTCTATCTTTGGTTAGGTTTATTCCTGGGTATTTTATGGTTTATTTTGTGCAATTGTTAATGGTATAAATTTCTTGATTTCTCTTTCTGTTGCTTAATTGTATAAAAATGCAACCAACTTCTCTATGTTGATTTTGTATCCTTTAACTTTGCTGAATTCATAGATCAGCTCTAGTAGGCTTCTGGTAGAGTCTGTCGGGTTTTCTATGTAGAGTATCATGTCGTCTGCAAAGCAGGATTTTTAAAAAACATTTTCTGCCGTTAGGTGGTGCCCAAACCAAAGTTTATTAGGCAGTATGCTAAATTTAGCAATTCTGGGAGAACATTGTTCTTGTCAGCTTACTGAGATCACATGTTTGTGTGATTAATACATTCGTAGAGTATTAGACTTTTACTTTGTCTTCTGCATCTCATAACTTATTGAACATACTTATTTCGCAATCTCCATGTATGTGGCGCACACAACAGAACTAGGAGATGACTTAATCCACATACATATGCTGATGAAACAGCAACTTAGCTTTATGACAGAGACGTCCAAACTTTGAAGCGATTGATTCTTGATAAGATATATGTAATCTAAAAACTGCAGAACATCATGAAACCTTTGATTCAGAGAGAGCTGTCTGAGATCTAGTAGCCTCTTAGATCCTTTATGAAGATTAGTTATTGGACTAATGATACATACAGGAGTTACTTCGTTTTAATAGCAAAGAATAGTTAAACAGGTCATTACGGTGAGCAACTGAGATGTTCTTTATTCACAGAAAGTAAAATGATTGTCAGTTTTGTGGAGGAGGTGGAGCTCTGCAGGGAGAAGGACTGGGAAACAATGATAATGCAAAAAAAAAAAAAGAAAGAAAAGAAAAGAAAATGCAAATTACTTAGATGATAGCTTGGTTTCTAAATGACAGTTGGTTGCCAAGAATAATCATAAAATGTGAATAGTGAATAAACTGGTTGAGGATTTTTCTCATTCCAAGTAATGAACAGAACTTTCAATGGAAAATTGTTACAGTTTCTCCTAAGGTATTTATACATCAAACTATTCTTACTAACTAGAATAGCATCTCAAGAGGTGTCTATAGAGATTAAACACTTAAGTATTTATGTAAGGTTATAGTAGTCTTTGGAATTGCTTTGGAGAGGCTGTGTCAGTTTTGATGGGAATGCTAAATATTCAGAGCTTAAGAAGAAAATCCTTAAAGATGAGCTTGACAGATTTATCAAAGACTTATGAGAAATTAATGCATGATAAGAACTAGAAGAGAAATATCAGACATCCTGTGGGGTTGAAAAAGGCTATCAATTACCTAATGTCAATGAGGTTCCACGCAGAATATAAAATCTTACAAATCTCTAACACTAAAGATTTTTTTTAAAACTCTAGAAGCACTTCTTAAATGCTGCTAAAAAGTGATTTCCTGATACAGTGTTACTTATTGAAACCTGATTTCCTTGTGAAAACCTTTAAAAGTTCAACCGAGGGTTTGTAAGACCATTTATAAGCAGTGGCAACATAATCATAAAAATATAAAAGCCAGATTGCTTAAGCATTAGTGATATTTCTATTAGTCAATATGTTAGATGTGTATGTGTGTAATCTGTGACACAAGAGGCCAAACTCTCGTTTGGAACATACAGATTATTAAAATGAAGTAAACCATTTTAATTGAATACAAATCCCTCTTAATCCAATTATTAGCTATTAATTCCCTGGAGCACTTTTGATTGCTATCACTTCTTGTTGCATAATATGTAGGAACAGTTATGGTTTCCCAAATGAGACCTTAGAAAAAAAGGCAAGAGATTTGTCAGGATTGACACTTGGCTAGAATCCCTCCTTACTAACAGTGGGACCTTACACAAGTCTCTCTAATCCTTTGAACTTTTCTTTCCTCTTCAAAAAAGAACTAATAATAACACTTCTCTCTCCCAAAGGCTGTTGCAAAGATCACATGAGACAATTCATCTGGAAATACTTTGAAGCAACGAAAGCTTTGTGAATGTTGGATGTTATTAAAAGTGGTTCCAAGGGTGTGGCTATGATTGAATTATATCATTCTTGAAATTATAATTAGAGTGTAGTGTTGAAAGGAAAGCTTTCTGTAATTACGTACATGTTTCACAAATATTACCTTGACTTTCTGAGAGTTCTAAACAGCCAAGGAAAGTAAAATGAAGATGTGCTTCTTACGATCTAGGTGTTTTGTAAGCATGCTTTTTGTAATGGTCTGGACTGGAAAGCCTGCCGACTCCACTACTAACCGTCCAAAGTACATATGTTTAAAACTTTAGCAGCATTATAATACATCTTTGTATAGTGGGATATTAACATTATTTTAATCTTTTAACTTTGGAAATGCTGTTCCCAGACCGACGTTAGCTAATTTTGCTTTGCATGTAAAAAATAAAAAATTACTCCAAAGCAATGAGAATTTTTTCTTTATAATATTTGTGTGTGTGTGTGTGTGTGTTTTGTTGTAAAGATATACTCAGGTAGATACTAATTTTTCCCCGGTAGGCTTGGCAGAATAAACTGCCTATGCAGGAAACAGGCAGTCAACATTTAATGTACATTTGTTAGTCCTCCGTGTCTCCGGCATTGTTCTTCAGAGGTAAACACAAGAAGATTCTCTTCCCTCACAGAATTTATGTTTGAGTAAAGGAAACAATAAAGAAAAAAAGCAACATGATAATTTTTGAAGACTAAGAAGTGCTTTGAAAATGTAGTATGATAGAAGGTGGAATTGAGGGGTGGTGATTGGCAAGGGCATAGGCCAGAGTGGGAAGACCTGAGTAAGAGTCATCACTCAGAATATTATGGAGAAGAGCAGTGGCAGCAGAGCTAAGGAGCATGTGCAAGACCTTAAGGCAAGAAGAAGATTGGGAGGTTCTGGGATTGGTGGGAGGTAAGTGGTCGCTGGTGGGAGATGAGGATGGAGACACAGGAAGAGCCTATGGGATAGGATTTTGCAGGTCACAGTAAGTAACCTGGTGAGTTCTAACTGAAATGGGGAGAGCCAGTGGAGGATTTTAAGTAGGGGAATGACAATTTTTTTTAATAGCCTTACTGAGACAAAATTTACACACTCTAAAATTCACCCATTTGAAGTGTGCAATTCAATGGTTTTAATATGTTTACAGATTTGTTCAGCCATCACCATGATCTAATTTTAGAACCTTATTTGTTTTTAAGAAGATCATACTGGCTCTTGTGTGGAGAATGGATTATAGAGGATCGAAAGTAGAAAGGACGAGATCAGTCAGGAGGTTACTGTTATTATTCCAGATGGGAGGTTTTAAAAGTAACCAAGGGAAAGTTTGCATTCTTTCACTCCTTCACTGCATCACTTCTGAACTACCTATCGGGGCTCCTGGGTGGCTCATTTGGTTAAGCGCCCAACTCTTGGTTTTGGCTCAGGTCACAAACAATTCGTGATTCAAGCCCCACATCGGGCTCTGCCCTGATAGCACGGAGCCTGCTTGGGATTCTCTCTCTCCCTCTCTCTCTACCCCTCCCCTGCTCACTCTCTATCTCAAAATAAATAAAAACTAAAAAAAAAAAATTAAATGCTTGAATTACCTACTGAGCCCCTGTGACGTGCTAGGTACTATCTGAGGTGCCAGATCTTTAGTGGTAAGTAAGGCAGATGTGATCCCTGCCCTCCAGAGCCAGCAGCTGTAGGACTGGGCATGGCAAACTCATCCCTCTGGGCTTCACCACTTGCCAAGGTATTTAATTTGAAAAATAGAGAACTCAACATATGAACCCTTCTCCTTCCACCTACACCCACAGTGGAAAAGCCCTCAGGGATTCCAGCCGACCTGGCTGTCCAGAGGCTGGACACGTGGTGAAGTTTCCAGCATGAGCATGCATGGCCATGACAGTGTGGAGGGGAGCAGTTAGGGAGAAAGATCAAAGACCCCTCTTCTTTTCTCTGGGAGGTGTTGTAGTAGTGTAGAACATCCTTCTAGCTATTTCATACACAGGCAACAGAAAAAGTCATTTAAGCAGTATTTTGCCTTTGTGCTCAATATAATCACTTCCTCCCCAAAGTCTAATGGGGCTACAATGTGTGCCCTAAATCTGTGGCTGAATTCTGCTGCCAGATGTTTCCTCAACTCTCAATCCCAGGAACACCTTTCTCCAGTATTCCTGGGGCTTATCTCATGCAAAGTGATTCAAGGGTGTTGTGTTACAATCAGATCTTTCATAGCATGCACTGCTACAAAATTTTAGTCAAAGCAAAAACAAAATGATAAACTAGGCTTGAACTTCCACTGAGAATAAAATAATGACGGGACACTTAAGCACTTTTGTTGATATTACTCAGTTTTAAGATGGTGACATAATTTTTTCAAAAAATCTGTGAATATTCTTTATTTACTCCTAAATAGCTCTTTGCTAAAAGAAGAATGAGTGTGCATTATTGTTTTGATGGACTTGGTGGATCTGTTTAGTTAATGTTAGTCCTAACGGTTTGAAAGACCTTCTCTTTTCATTTTTAAAGAGCACTTTTATTTACTTAAGAAATACAAATACTTTTAAAAAGTTACATGTGATCTCATCATCTAGGGGTAACCATGGTTGACATTGTGATGTACTTACTTCCAGGCTTTTCTGTGTGTCCATGTGTACTGATGGAATATCTCTGTAAAAATGGTCAGACATGTCTCAGTGGCTCTTTGTGCTTGAATGAATTAGCCAGAGTGGTTATTTTAGACCCATGTAATTGAAAGCTTCTAGAAACAGAGATCATATTTCTATTACTTTTGTATTCTTTGCAAGTACACAGTAAGCTTCTGAACTTGGCAGATATGTGACAAATAAGAGTTAAGCTAATAAATGTGTAAATAAACAAGCCATAAAATATGCACTTACTCAATGTCATTATTTTTAACATTTGGTTCTTTAAATGCTTCCAACTGTAACAAGACTCATGACAAAATATAATACATGTATTTATTTCCCTTTTCATTTTGCTTCCCTGCAGAAGAATCAATTCCTGTATTGATTTTCTCCATCCACCTTAATAGGAGGATATAGTAAATAAAGAAAACATTTTTATGAGAGCTTCTTGTAAAGAAGAAATTTGTAAGTTCTGGTTACTGATATGACGATGTTGGATGAGTGAACTACTATAGTTTTAGGTCTCCATAATATACGAGAGATATTTTCATTCATCTCTTAGATGACATTTTGCCTTTAGTGTAGTAGTAAATTGATGTGGTTTACAAATGCCTTCACTAGACAAAATAGAAGTGCACAGCACCATATCTAATGCCATAATTATTTCTCATACATTGATATTCTCAGGGCATTCTGGGAGCTCAAGACTAGATGATGGTCCGTTCTGATTAATAGGACACTAATAGGTATAATACTGATGCCACTGAACAGCAAATCATTGAAAGCAAAATGCTGCTATTTGCCTGCTGCCATTCAGCTCACTGAGTAACTAACTAAGCATCTTTTTTTTTTTTTTCTAGGAGAGAGAGAGAGAGACAGCGCGAGCAGGGGAGGGTCAGAGAGAGAGGGAGTCACAGACTGAAACAGGCTCCAGGCTCTGAGCTGGCAGTCAGCACAGAGCCCGACGCGGGGCTCGAACCCACGAACCGCGAGATCATGACCTAAGCGAAAGTCGGACACTTAACCGACTAAGCCACCCAGGCGCCCCCTAACTAAGCATCTATACTTCCAGCCCCACGGTGAGGTGCGGTCTATGTTCATCAGAACCCACATGTTGAGGAAGTCCTTCCAGGGCCACTGATCTATGATATTTCTTGAATAGGGCCCAAGACGGACCCATATTATTGTGGCTGCATCAGGCAGCTTCAGCATACGTGAAAAGATAGTTCCATCCCTTAGGTGATCCAGGTCAGGGATGATCCTTTCGTTTAAGTGATTAGAGGAACTCAAACAAGTCGTATTTTGGAGTCAGGCTGGGAGCTCACACAGTACTGAAAGCACCACTTGGGGGCAGCCAAAGCAGGGTATGTGTCTCCCCTCCACCCCCCAAACCTGCACTTGTAAGTCAACAGGCCTGGGTCAGACAGCCAGTCCCACAACTTCGGGACGATTGAGGATTAGAAATGTAACCTCCTTGCATTTGTTTTCTATTGCACATCACAAATTACCACAAGCCTAGTGGTTTAAAACAGCATGCGTTTATTATGTCAACGATTTTCACAGCGAGGAGTCTGAGCACAGCTTGATTGGATCCTCTGTTCAGGGTCTCACAAGACTGCATGGAGGTATGGACCAGGCTGGCTTTCATCTAGAAGTTTGTTTGGGGAAGAATTTGCTCATTCAGGTTGTCGGCAGAATTCACTTCCTTGAGGCTGTGCGGCTGATTATATGACTGAAGTCCCCCTTCTTTTTTAGTGGCTATCAGTTGCCCTCACGTTCTAGAGGCTTCCCATAATTCCTTCCCACATTACTTCTCCAATATGGCTACTTATCTCATCCAAGTCTCAAGGCGGGGGTGGGAGGTGGGGGTGGGGGGGAGAGCGAGTCTCTGACTCCAGTCTGCTAGTCTTACATAGTATAGTAATCATGGGAGTGACATCCTATCACATTTACCATATTCTGTTAGAATCAAGTGACAAATCCCTCTCACACTTAGGAGAGGGGATTACAAAAAGGTGTGAACATCAGGAGGTAGAATCATTGAGGGTTAATTTATGGTTTCTTTCTCACAATCCCTGAGTCTAATCTGTAAAACTGGTATGAAAATACTTACTTCACAAGGTGATTAGATTCAAAATGAATAACACTTACCAAGTGTTTGCATGGTGCCTGGCACATAGTAAGGATTCAGTAAATTTTCAGTGATGATGATGGTCATAATCATTGGTGATAACCAGTGGATATCTTAATAAATACTTTCAACTTCCTAAATCATGCGACCCCTGTAAGAATTCCTTAGGGTACAGAAAATTTCAAGTTTTGAACTTGAGTCTTTCAAAGGATAGCATCAAACCAGTTCTCTTTGTGATATGGGGAAGAATGCAAAGACATTGATTATCTAAGGTGGGACATAATTAAGGAATAATATCCATTTGACTTTTAAATAAATTGTAAGATATATTTTATTTCTCTGGTAGTTTGCTAAGGCACCTTATTCCATATTACAGAGGTGCTCTAATTACTCTAAATCACTTTACTCTTTCCCTATTGATGATCACTTAGTTTGAATCATTTAGTATTATTGCCAGCAAAGCTGCAGTACATGTATTCTGTGCACTTGTGTGTTGCTATAGGAAAAAGTTATTCAGCCATTTATTGAGAACCTATTATGTATCAAACATTATATTAAGTTCTGGGTGGATAAGATAGATATGGTCCCTTCCTTCATGAACCTTACAGTACATTAAACATTTTAGGCATTAAATAACTCCAATATAGGGTATATATTATAAGAAGAACTAATATAATAAGGAGGAGGGTGAGGCGAGGTCAGATCCAAAGATAGGAAGGTAGTCAAGTTCTGGGGACCAAGGAGAACAACAGGTGGGCCACCTCTAAAAAAGAAGGAAAAATCATATGATCCTGGGAATAAGAACTTTAACAATGTGGGAGCTACATTCCTGGTATCATTGAGGTACTCTTAAAAAAAAAAAAAAACACGTGTATAAATCTTAGATGACTAACTCAGAAATATACTTTTCTTAAATTTCTTTTAAGAGCTCCTATTCCTCTGAGTAGTAATAACTTAATCTTGGTCAATTTGAAGTTTCCTGCCCTTTCCCCAGTGTTGTCTAAGTGATGTGATGTTAATGTTATGCCAAGACATTGGGGACATGGGATTGAGATGGGGAGGATATCGGGTCTTTGGTTGTGACTTAGCCATGCTGATGTCTCCTAAGGTCTCCAAAACCTGTCCTGGACCTTTGTCACTGGTCCATCTAGGTCTCCATTACATCATCCCTTGTTCCAAGTTGGGTCTAATGGATGCACCTTGTTGTATCTGTACTTGGACTGAACAAACAGAGTAACCGTGGTTCCCTCCGCCCTGAGACACTCACTGTGGTGTTAAAACCTGTGCTACTTCATAGCCACCCTCTGCAGCATCAGGTCACTCTTCCATCTTCTCAGAAGGTAAAGGTGAGCTAAAGGAAGATGTTATGAAGTTGTCTAGGTTTTCTACCCTGGCACATGTGAAGCCATTTCTTCTCTGAGATCTTGGACCTCTTGTGGGCCCCGCCTGAGAAGAGAGTTGTGCATTCACTGTGCTCTATGATCTCACAAACCTTCATGGAGTTCTTTCATGTTCTCCTCTCGGGCTCATTTTCCTTCATACACTCCTTTTTTTTCAGTTCTGGAACAACTTAATCTGGTTGAGGTGCAGTGGGACAGGAAGCTTTTGATCAGACTCGTCACTTATGTTCCCAAATGTATTGCCTAGCTTTTGAGATTCAAAAACCAAAAGCCAGTTACCTTGTTTTCTTCTCTTCTCTTCTCTTCTCTTCTCTTCTCTTCTCTTCTCTTCTCTTCTCTTCTCTTCTCTCCTCTCCTCTCCTCTCCTCTCCTCTCCTCTCCTCTCCTCTCCTCTCCTCTCCTCTCCTCTGAGTTATCCATTCTCTGAGGAAGTGAATGACTGACTGAGGAGTGGAGCAGGGGGTGCAAAGAAATGCAAAGGAAAACACTGTTTAATAGTTCAAAACTATTAATCTACCACAAACAGCATGTTGCACTTGGAAGTTATGCAATAAATATAGATGTATTTAAATCTGTTAAAGTAGCACTTTTAGGAGAGGCTTTCTTGATGTTTCCAAATCAGGCTGTTAGATGTTTTCCTGGAACATGATTTATGATTGGCAATCTCTGATAAGCAAAGTTTGCTTTGCAGAAGTTTGCTCTGTACTCACTTTCCTTGGATGTACCCAAGCCATAAAGCAAGAATTACTTAAGCTTAAAATTAGTCTTAGGTACATGAATATTCATAGCAATATTCAGAATAGTCAATAAGCAGAAACAACCCAAATTCATCCCTCAACTAATGAATGGATAAATAAAATGTGGCATATGGACAAAATGGAATATTGTTCATCAGTAAAAAGAATGAAGTACTGATATATACTATCACTTGTTTGAGCCTCAAAAACATTGTGCTGAGAAGGAAGTCACAAAGGGCTGCATATTGTATAATTCTATGTATATAAAATGTAGGGAATAGGCAGACCCACAGAGGCAGAGAGTAGACAGTGGCTGCCTAGGGCTGCGGGGAGGAGAGGGATGGTGGGATTGAAGGCTGATGGCGAAGGAGTGCTGGGTTTCCTTTTGGACTATTGAAAATATTCCAAAATAGATTGTGGTGATGAATGCACAGCTTTGTGAATATAATAAAAGCCATTGAATTATATGCTTTAAGTGGTTAATTGCATAATATGTGAATTATACTCATTATAGCTGTTTAAAAAAACTTGACATTCAAATTCTAGTAGCTAATGATGGCTTTGGTCTACAGAGTTAAAAAGTGAATCCAAAAATGAAAGTCTGTTTGTATATATTCAAATAACTTTGTTATTATTTGAAAGTGAAATTCTTCCCTTTTTACTCTAGGGCCAAATGTAAATATACAAATTGCTTATTTGTATACACACTTGTCTTTTGAGATTCGGTACTCAATAGTTCTCTTACCCAGTGAAGTTTTAAAATTTACAGAATTGAAGTTACTCAGATTTAATTTTCTAAATGTATTTGTGTAAAGAAGAGACACATGGCAAAATCAGAAATCGTTGGAAATATATGGTGAATTTTTCTGAAAAGTGACATGACACTTAAAGTTTTTACGTGATGATTTGGTTAAATTCATTTTTTTTTCTTCTGCTACTTCTTCTCTTACTATCCATTCTTCTTCTGGTAGAAAGAATTGGCTGTCTAAGTCCAAATGGCTGGGTTGAGAGCCAGTGACAATAAAAAACTCTGTTGCTGGACCAGCCAAGTATGTTCTGAATTCTGGCCTCTTCAAATCAGTAGTGTTTTTGCATGACTAAGAATGCACAATTTGTTCCAAAACATTTCCCAGGAAATCAGGCTGGTCTGTGCCTGGATAGCCATTCTGAGCTTGGTCCTCCTGGTCTGTGAAGAAGGATCTGAATAGAGAAGGCTTGTATAGACTGTAGGTTGGATCAACTACAAATGGCTGCCCCAGGGATGCACACACAAAAAAGTGAAGCCAGCCACGCCTTGTTTCCTATGATAGCAGCATATCACATTTAGCGGGTCCTACATCTAAGGACCCAGGGCTTGTAGGTCTGGGAGCATCAATGCATTTGCAAACTTTAGAATTGCCATTAGAACATCATTTCCTCCAAAGCTTACAAGAAGCTGCCTGTCCCTCACAGAGCACCTACAGACAGCGAATGGACTTCAGTTTTAGAATGATGACTGATTTGGAAAATATTTTCACTTTCTGGAGATTTGAGCAGGGCAATCTCTTCTCCCCTAGGCTGTAAACTGCCCTCCTACCTCCACTGACAAGAATTGCATGAAAGTACCTTTTTAACTTTTAAATACATTTTCAAAAAATACAGAGAAGCTGAAAGAATGATATTTTTTTAACACCCTCAGATATACCCATTGTATATCTGGTATATTAGTACTTTCCAACAGGAGGAGAAAGTGAACCACAAATATGAAGTATATCTGTAATTTAGAAATTTCTAGTACTCATCTTAATGCAAGTTAAAAGAAACAGGTGAAATGAATTTTAAGAGTACTTTAACTTAATATGTACAAAAGATCATTTCGACATATAATTAACATAAAAATTATATATATATATATATATATACATATTTAAAGCTATTTTTAAAAAAATTTTGAGAGAGATAGCGAGAGAGCACAAATGGGGGAGAGGGGCAAAGGGAGAGAGAGAGACAGAGGGAGAGAGAATCCCAGTCAGGCTCCATGCTCAGTGTGGAGCCCAATACAGAGCTTGATTCCACAATCCTGGGATCATGACCTGAGCCAAAATCAAGAGTTGGATGCTAAACCGACTGAGCCACCTAGGTGTCCCCATAAAAACTATTAATGGGGTATTTTACATTCCTTCATACTATCTTTGAAGCCCAGTGTGTATTTTACATGTATTGTACATCTTGCCACATTTCAAGTGCTCAATAGCCACATGTGGCCAGTGTGTGTATGTGTGTGTGTTGTGAACCTTCACTCAAAATTTGGTTCTGATGGCTGTACCAAAGAAGGGAGCACCCAGGCTTTCTTATCAGCTTGCCCAAATGTGGGTATGGGTCAGGAGGTAAGAGGGAGGGGTGAGGCTTTAAAGCTGTTAATCACAAAATAAATAAACAAATAAATAAATAAAATAAAAAGGACTTGGATACTCTCTGTACATGTATCCTTATTATCTATCTACCTACCTACCTAAAATATATAAAGTATTCCTCCAGATGATGAAAGATACTTAAAAACTACATGTTAAATAGGGGTGAGAAAGTTGGAAGAGACTAAAAGCTTAAGCCTTAGTAAAACAAGGCGGTGTACATATAGGAAAAGTGGACCAGTTTGGGGAAGGACACACAAACATATATATTTCTGTGAATATAGAACTTGGCACTTGCTATTCCTTTTCCTGGAATGTTCTCTGCCCAGCGATGCCCCCCCCCCCCCCCCGCCTCCCAGCTATGGAGATTCTCTCTCACACCTTTCCGTTCTCTGTCACACTTGATCTCATCGACCTCATCTGAAGGGTCAAGCTCATTGATGCTACCTAACTTAAATTAAAGCTTCCCTTGCCTGTTCTCTCTTCTCTTATGCTGCTTTATCTTTCTTTGAAGCAGCCACCACTTTCAGGATTTGTTATTTTGTTTGTGGTTTATCTCCCTCAGTGAATCTGGAAGCTCGATAGGGTAGGGGTTCGGTCGGTTTTGTTCATGTAGATAAGAGGCGGCGCACAGTAGGGTCTCAGGAAGTGGTTGTGGAGTGAGTGTCTGATGGATTAGGAGAAGGACATGAGGAGGGTTGCTGGCAAAAAGCAGCAAGAGAGGCCCTACTGTTACTGCAATAGTGTCTTCATAAAAGACAAAGTCAGGATTTTTCTTTTTTAAGAAAAACATTTTTGTTTTCAAGTGCCTAAAATAACGTTAGGCTAACTAAGGATTTCTGGAATGCTTTGGGATTGTTTTAATGAATAAATGGAAATTATATCTATTTAGCATTAATTTTTATGTGTAAACGGGTACATTCAAATCATATAAAGGCAGTTCTCTTGAATAATTGAAACATCCTCTTTACCCTGCAAAGCATTTATTGCATGCTTCCCTCAAAGATTCTATTGATGGAAACTAAAACCATCAAGGTTTAAATGCGAAATAAGAAAGATTTTTTTCATTTATGTAGGCCTAGCAGTAAATACCTCAGAACAGTGGAGACCCAAGAATCAGATCCAAGAAGGATCCTGGGAAAGTCAATACGATGACCTCTGATAACCTCAGATTTAGAGATGTTTTATTAAAAAGAATATAAGAAGGGAAAGCTTTCATTATAGTAAAATCCAAATTAATAAATGTAGAAAGAACGATGAAAATAGAAAACCACCATCAGGCAAAGCCATTGTTGTAGCAAGTATCATCAGTGTAGCTAAAATTAGTGGGTAAAAGTATGACAAGAAAGAGAATATTAACATACTCTGAGTATCGCTCTCAGATGTATTAATTCTAAAGGAAAAAAACAGATTTCCTGTGGGGAAATCAGGTAGACATCAGCTAAACCAAGTGATCAAAGTTAACATCACCAGTCCTGAGATACCTTGACGCCGTGCACCTCCTGATGGGATTCACTGAGAACAGGAAGATGTCACTTGTGTGTTGACAAAAATGCAGAACCAAAGTTTAATCATGAGGAAACATTAAGCAAATCCAAATTGAGGGACATTTTACAAAATAACTGATCACTGCTCTTCAAAAATGTCAAGATAACAAATGACTAAGAAAGACCCAGAAACTATCTTCGATTTGAGATGATAACCTGGGGCATGAAATTCAACGCAATGTTCATCCTGGATTAGATCCTGGGCTAAAAAAGGACATTGGTGGGACAATTGGTAAAATTGAGGTCTATGGCTTAGCTAATAGTGTTGTATAGCTTTAATTTCCTGATCTATATACTTGTAGTAAGATTATGGATGATATTAATATTAGGGGAAGCTTAGCAATAGTTATAAGAGAACTCTTGTACTATTTTTGCAATTTTTCTATATCTGAAATGAATTCAAAATTAAAAAACACAAACAAAGATAAGCATATTTACTTAGTAATCTGAACTGAGCATAGGAGTGATGTTAATGGTAATAATACTGTATATTAGTATTAGTATTATTTTATAATACTACATATACCTTGTGTATGTAGTATTATATAATACTGTATATTAACCTACTGTTATAGGTTGGACTGTGTCCCCCTCCCAGTTCACACGTTGAAGTCAGAACACCCTTAGAATATCACCTTACTTAGAAATAATGTCATTGCAATTGCACAAAAAGCCATAAAATACCTAGGAATAAATCTAACCAAAGATAGAAGAGATCTGTATGATGAAAACTATAGAAAACTTATGAAGGAAATTGAAGAAGACACAAAGAAATGGAAAAACATTCCATTCAGCAACATGCAGAAGAATGAAACTAGATCATTTTCTCACACCATAACAAAAATAAACTCAAAATGGGTAAAGGACCTGAACGTGAGACAGGAAACCGTCAAAATCCTAGAGAAGAAAGCAGGAAACAACCTCCTTGACCCCAACCGCAGCAATTTCTTACTTGACACATCCCCAAAGGCAAGGGAATCAAGAGCAAAACTGAGCTATTGGGACCTCATCAAGATTAAAAGCTTCTGCCCGGCAAAGGAAACAATCCATAAAACTAATAGGCAACTGATAGAATGGGAAAAGGTAGTTGTAAATGACATATCAGATAAATGACTAGTATCCAAAATCTATAAGGAACTCACCAAAGTCCACACCCAAAAAACAAATAATCCAGTGAAGACATGGGCAGAAGACATGAACAGACACTTCTCCGAAGAGGACATCCAGATGGCCAACAGACACATGAAACGATGCTCAGCATCCCCCCTCATGAGGGAAATACAAATCAAAACCACCCTGAGATACCACCTCACGCCGGTCAGAATGGCTAAACTGAGCAAATCAGAGGACTCTAGATGCTGGCGAGGATGTGGAGAAATGGACATCCTCCTACACAGTTGGTGGGAATGTAAACCAGTGCAGCCCCTCTGGAAAACAGTGTGGAGGTTCCTCAAAAAATTAACAATAGAACTCTCCTATGACCCAGCAATAGCACTGCTAGGAATTTGCCCAAGGGATACAGGAGTGCTGGTGCATAGGGGCACATGTCCCCCAATGTTCATAGCAGCACTCTCAACAATAGCCAAAACATGGAAAGACCCTAAGTGTCCATCAATGGACGAATGGATCAAGAAGATGTGGTTTATCTATACAATGGAATACTCCATGGCAATGAGAAACAATGAAATCTGGCCATGTGTAGCAACATGGATGGAACTTGAGGGTGTTATGTTGAGTGAAATAAGTCAGGCAGAGAAGGACAGATAGCATATGTTTGCACATATAGGAGGATTAGGAGGAACTGAATGGAGGACCATGGGTGAGAAGAAGGGGAAAAATAGTGGGGGAGAGGGAGGGAGGCAAACCATGAGAGACTCTTGAATGCTGAGAACAAAATGAGGGCTGATGGGAGTTGGGGGAGGGGTAGGGGGGTGATGGGCATGGAGGAGGGCACTTGTGGGGACGGGCACTGGGTACTATATGGAAACCAACTTGACAATAAACTATTTTTAAAAATTTAAAAAAAAAGAAATAGTGTCATTGTAGATGTAATTAAGATGGGGTTGTACTAGAGAGGGATGGCTTCTTAATCCAGTGTCCTTAACCAAAAGAGGAATTTGGGACAAAGGCAGGTGCCCAGGGAGAATGCCAGGTGAAGATTAAGGCAGAGATTGGGGTAGTGTGGCAGAAGCCAAGGGTCACCAAAGATGGCCAGCAAACCACCAGGAGCCAGGAGAGAGGCATGGAATGGATTCTCCCTCACAGCCTGAGGAAGAAACCAACCTTGATGACAGCTTGATCTTGGACTTCCAGTCTTTAGAACTGTGAAACAATAAATATCTGTTGTCTAAGCCACCTGGTTTGTGGTGCATTGTTAATTGGCCCAAGCAAACAAATACACTGATTAACATGTATTGAGAATTCAATATTCCAGGCTCTATTTTGAGCTCTTCACATACATTATTTCATTTCATCTTCACTCTGCCCTTTGCAGGAAGTGCTATTATTGCTTCCAAGTGGTAGCCTAGAGAACTGATACATATAGTGGCAAGGAACTATGGCTAGTTCATGGCGAAGTAGGTTAAAACCTCTACATGGGGCACCTGGGTGTCTCAGTCAGTTAAGTATCTGACTTCGGCTCAGGTCATGATCTCACTGTTTGTGGGTTCAAGCCCCGCATCAGGCTCTGTGCTGACAGCTAGCTCAGAGCCTGAAATCTGTTTTGGATTCTGTATCTCCCTTTCTCTTTGACCCTCCCCTGTTCACGCTGTCTCTCTCTCTCTCAGAAATAAATAAAACATTAAAAAAAAAATCTACAGTGTGACGTGGGCATATTTCTAATGACTGCACATACTTCTTTTTTTTTAAGTTTTTAGTTATTTATTTTAAGAGAGAGAAAGAGAGAGAGTGCACAGGTTGGGAATGGGGAGCCAGAGAGAGGGAGAGAGAGAATCCCAAGCAGGCTCCACGCCATCAGTACAGAGCCCGATGTGGGCCTTGCACTCACAAACTGTGAGATCATGACTTGAGCCGAGCTCAAGAATCGATGCTTAACCAACTGTGCCGCTCAGGCATCCCTTGACTGCCCATACTTCTTACCACTCCTGGTTTTCAATCCCAAAAGTTTCTTATGGGATGCAAAATGGTTACCTTTGATTAGTTTTTCTTTATACCTCATATATAAATCCTGGGGGTGAAAAATAGTAAAGTATACATGCAGATACCACCCGTTTCTCTACAATCACCCCAGCATGAAATCAAATGCCTGCTTATTTGGAAACACTGAACATCCAGTATCTTAGTACTCCCAAGAAAGGAGCATTAGTCATCCAAGGAGAGATTCCATTTTGAAAGTGAGCAAAGAATTTAAGTGAATACTGGAATTAAATTCAGTTACTCAAATCAAGGGGGACTGCATCCTGGGGCAGTGGAGCTACTTTGAAAAGGGAAAAGTAAAGGTGTCCTCCATTTGATAGCAAATAACCAGAGAGAATTACCCACTGGGGTTCATTTGTTTGCCTTCTTGAGTCATTCCTTACTCAATTAACCTTTATTGAACACCACTGGACTTCCGGGCACCAGCTCCGCCAGCATGACTTGAAGAAGACAGTCCCGGATTTCAGTCTGTCTCTTATTCAGGGCTATTCCCAAGGCAAAAAGGTGGAGATGAAAGCTTTTGAAGGCACATTCCCATTTCCCAGTTCTTAACCCTTCTCCTCATAGGCATTGTCTTCTGAATAACTGAAGGGAATTTTCTTGCGTTTCTCTATCTCTAGCTCAAATTTCACACATGAGCTCTGACTCCATATATCCAAGGATTATTGGATATTCCCATTGGTTGTCCCATGCATATGTCCACAGATATAAGGTGGAACTCATCATCTTTAGTCCCTCACCTTTGTTCCCTCCACTCTCAACCTCAGCTTCTCTCTCAGTGAAAAAGGTGATCAAGTCAAAAACCTCAACGTTCTATGTAAGTAGAGCTATGTCTGGTTTTGCTTAGGTAATATCCTGTGACTCCCTCAGTCCTTGGGCCATGTACTATGGAAGGACCTAATAAAGGTGTGTCGAATGAATGAGTGAATGAATGAATGAATGGGCTTTATTCTGGATTTTTTTTCTCTCTTATCAATTATGTCCGATGAATAGGTCTGGTCAATTCTCTCCTTCATTTCTTTCAAAGTAGTCCTCTAATCTCCAGCCTTATCAGCATTTTGCGTGTCCAATCCATCATAATCTCTCTCACCTGGACCACTACTGTGACCTTTACCTTGCCCACTTGCCTTCTCTCCCTATCTATTCCTAATGTAGCAACTTGAGTGATCTGGTAAAGACAAAAATCTGACCCCATCACTTTTCTGCCTAAAACTCTTCTACGACTTTCTGTTGTCATCATGGTGAAGCCCTAGCTTGACACTTGAGAACCCTCTTACTTTATTTTAGTAGTATTTAGTTCCTATTTATTCCCCATCCTTATTTCTTATCATTTTATCTTTCTCCTTTCCTTTTGCTCCTCACACTATGCTTCAATTCAAAGGAGCTTTCTGCTTGTTTCCAAAAATGTCTTTCTTTCAGACTTGCACTCATCTCATTCCCTTTACCTGGTCATTCTTCTTAATTCTTAAAGTCACAGTATGTGATACATTCTCATTTGGGAACTGTTTCAGTTTTGATTGCTGCTGCAACAAATTATCATATATTTAGCTGCTTACAATACATGTTTATTATCTTGCAGACCTAAAGGTCAGAGGACCAGGTGGGCTTGGATGGGTTCTCTGCTTAGTGCTTCACAAAGGCAGGGCTGTGGTCCATTCTGGAAGCTCTGGGGAACAATCTGTTTCCAAACTCATTCAGGTTCTTGTAGAATTCAGTTCTTTGTGGTTGTAGGAATGAGGTCCCCATTTCTCTGACACATTGTTCCTTCATGTTCAAGCCAGCAATAGCTTGAAGGTCAAATCCTTCCCATGCTTCATACATCTGTGTCTTCTCCCTCTACCGCATTTGACTTTTAAAGGCTCATGTGATTACACTCGTTCCACCTGGATCGATCATCTGGGATAATCTCATCATAATCACAAGTTCTGAGAACGAGGCATGGACATCTTGGGGGATAATTTTGCCTACCACAGATGCCCGCCTTCGAAGCTATGTTCTAGGTCAGTCCTTTGCAGTCCTGTGGCAGGCACTGTTGGTTGCCTAAACAATAACCATTGCCCACTCAGCTTCTCCCCTGCCATCAGGGACTGCCTGACTCCTATGTTAGAGAGGGAATTATCAGGTTCTTGCTTTCCCAGCCTCCTGGTAGGTAGGGCATGAACATGTCTGCCCAAGGGCTCTGGAAAGACTGGGTAGCATCCAACTTCGGCTCAGGTCATGATCTCACGGTTCACAAGTTCGAGCCCCATGTAGAGCTCTGTCTGACAGCTCAGAGCCTGGAGACTGCTTTGGATTCTGTGTCTCCCTCCCTCTCTACCTCTCTCCCGCTTGCTCTCTCTCTCTCTCTCAAAAATAAACATTAAAAAATTAAAAAAACAAATTTTAGAGGAGAACTACCTTTCCAATCCTCAGGCATGGTGATCTGAGGACACGATGGAGAGAGCTACAGCAGCCACCTTGAGGGGCATATATAGGGACAAAAGCCTGCACACTGAAGTGAGTGAAGAAAGTTGAAAAGAGTCTGAGTTCTTGATGATGTCATCAAATTGCCCAATTACATTCTGCCGTACCTTACCTCCAGACTTCTTGTAGGTGCCCTGATAGCTCCTTATTGCTCAAGTCACTTGTTGGTGGGATTTCCCTTACTTGCAGCCTGAAGCATCCATGAAGGCAAATCCCCACAGATAACTCCAGTTTTCCTTACCTATGCTAACACTTAAACCACACTGTACTGTTACCACCTCTGCTGCTGTCTTCAGCCCTCTTGTGGCTGTAAGATCTTAGAGGCAGTAGACCTGCCCACCTTGCTCATGTATTCTTCTCTGCATCTGTGTGCCTGGCACAGTAAGCAGTGAGTAATTACTTGCTGAATGAATGAATGAATGAATGAATGAATGAAAGTCCTCCCTCTCCTTCAACTTCCTTCACTCCAAGCACCTACCATTCTCACCATGACCATCAATGTCATGTGTGTTTGGGCAGATTGTGTCCTGCACAAGGGTCCCTGGTTGAGGGGTCAAGAGGAAGCAGAAATCTAGTCTGCTCTCCACTCAGTAAGCTATGTACCCTGGCATGGGGCTGTGCCCTGAGGAAGAGATACCTTTTTCCTGCCAGCATTAAGGTGCTCAAGGGCTAGTAGTAGTTCTGTGGCAGTCCAAATGATGACTTTCTTTGTCTTATAGGGTGTATGCCCTTGCTGTTTCTTTTCTACTCTTACTGGAGTGGAGCGGAGGATGCTCTTAGGTTCCAGACACCACATTGCAAGGAGCTGGGCAACGATTTTGAGAAGCTAATTAGTCTGCAAGCATTTGCAGGAACCCCTAGGTTTTCATGTGCTGCTACTCGCTGGGGATAAGGTGGCCATTTTAATAGCAATCTTCCAGGAATTATTACTTAAAATGTCAGGAACAGCCAAAATGGGAGTCAGGAGACTCAGGTTCAAGTTTGAGCATTGGCACGAATCAGGCTCTGGGTATTTGGGCAAGGCACCAGACTTCTCTGGCCTTCCATTTCCTCATCTTATGAAACTTGAGGTTCTCAAACTGGGCTCTGAAGAGTTTAGGGGCATTGGGGTTGGGCCCTGGGCTCTCAGGGGTGAGTAGGGAGGGTGGCTGAGTGGGTGGGAAGCTTCAGCCGGAGGAGTTCTGCTTTTGTCTGCTTTACATATAGGACTTTATAGAAAATTAATTTTTAATTATGCAGGAAATATGCTAATACATTCTTCTTGTAAAGAATTAGAACATTGCTGATAAAACTAAAGTCCCTTTGGCTACCCATCTTCCCCGGTGTCTGTATATGGTGGGACTTCATTTAGGATTTCCACTTGAACAAAGGGATTCTAGCTCAAACGAGCTGGGAGACAATTGGTCTGGTCAGCCACTAAAGCCCCCAAAAGTGCAAAAACAGGGATTTCAGAGAAAAGGATCAGCCATGGCTGGAGACCATTTTTCAAGGCTGGGTGCAGAGCCATTTGGTGGTTGCGGAAACGGCACAATGCTCTGTATGCTGTGATTTGGGGGAGATGTTGCTGCTGTGTGCTAGCAGGAGAGGACTGATGGGCAGGTGGACACAGATTTCTGAGTCAGAACTGGAAAGCTTATGGGCATGTCCCAGACCAACCGTCATCTCCATAGGGAGGCAAGAAGATGTGGGATTAGAACTGCTTCTTCCTTTTGGCTTGACTTTATAAAAACAGAAACTGCAACAGGCATTTGAGTATACTTGCTGGCTGCTGGCTGCTGTGAGCTTGGTCTCCTTAAATGGTCACAACATCCCCAGGAGGTGATGGCACTGCTAGCATACTTGTTTTAGAGGTGAGGAAACTAAGGCACAGAGAGATTAAGGAAATGCCCAAGGGCACATAGCTGGTAAATGGGGAGAAGGGATTTGAGCCCAGGTCTCCTTGCTTCAGGCCAGGTGCACACATGCTCTGCGGTCCAGCTCCTCCCAGGCACTGAGGCCCCCACTGGACCAGTGTTTTGCGAGCGCCTGTTGGATGGTGGGTGTGGGAAGGAAGATGCCCACCGGACACTATGAGCTGTCCCCCACCCCACCATGCTGGGGTTAGCAATGGTCCTTTTGCCGAGAGCCAGGGAAGACCCCTGGTCGGTTGGATTAAAGGGTGGGGGAGAGACGGTTTGTGTTTCTTACGAAAGGAGGCAGGGGAGATTAGGGAGCGTCTGCAGAGCCCTGAAGCGGGTCACACACCGGCCTGCACTAGGTGGAGGGGCTGCCAGGATGCCGCGCGCCTGGGAACCCAGGCCTGCGTGAAGGTAAATGCAAATCAGCTCCGCCGAGCGCGCTTCCTGCAGAAGGAAGGGTGTTCAGTATGCGCGCCTGGTTTCCTCTGCCCTCAGCTCGAATGCTGATTTTAGTTTTGCATTTTATGAGCTTGAGAGAGGGAATTCATTTCCTTGGTTATAATATGGCCCTCTGGAGAAAGTCTTGTCCAAATACATTTTGCTCACAAATGCTGTGCTGGAAGAGGGGCCATACTGAAATGAAAAGGAAAGAGATGATTAAAATCGGATTTATGGGTAAGGTGAATTGGCAGGTTTATGCCAAATTATTGCACCCAGAAAGGTTAAAGGGAATGAAAAGGATGTTCCCGGGAGCTGAAAAACCTTTGTAGAAAGAAATATTTAGGGTGCACATACCCTCATCCTAACCTGGCTGTATTTTAATATATGTATTCCCCATGTCTGCCCCTTTTTTAGTCTCTCTGATCCCTGGAGGCGGGAATTGGGCTCATTACATCTTGGTACCCTCCAGATGGGGATGTTCTTACAAAGCTATTTATAAGAAAGGGTTTCTACACTGAAGAGCTTGACTGATCTCTTCATTGACTCATTAATGCTTCCTCCCTCCCAATCCACTTCTAAGAAACATCATGACCTTCTAACAACAATCCCTCCATTTCCCTACCCCCACAAAGGCATAGGGTCCCAAGTTATTCATTTTTTTAGGGTATAGGCAATATAGTAATAATATTCACAACCAGCTTTTATTGAGTACTTATTATGGATCAGGTATTTTTATAAGCACTTTCTAAGTATTACTCCATTAACCCTCACAACCACTCTGTGAAGTGGGTACTCTTATTATCCCATTTTACAGATGAGAAAACTGAGGCTTGCAGAGGTGAAGTAACTTGCCCAAGATCACAAAGCTATTCAGTAGAAATAGCTACCATTTTCTGAGTGCTTATTGTGGGCCAGGCACTGTGCTAATCTCATTAAATGGATCATCTCATTTTATAGAGCTCTTAACCCTCAAGAGGTGACCTTCTGTGCTTAGGATTTCAAGCATTCAATCCTTTGGAGACTGGAAACAGTGAGAGAGCAAGGTCTTGTTTAGCCTTGTATCCAGAAAGTTGAGGATGGTGCCAGGGACAGAGCGGTAACTCAAAAAGTGTTGTTGAGAGAAAGAAGGAACAGCAGGGGTGTCTCTCCTATAGGAGCTGCTTGCCTGAACCCCCCTCCCTCCTTACCCAGGTTCGTCCTCCTCAGGCTTGGGTTGCTTGGAATGAGCTTTCTGACCCTGGCATCCCCAGGACCCTACTTGGCATCATTGGATGTGGCTCCGGGGTTCTCTAGGGGCATGCCAGCTATGAGAGGCAGGCCAGATGTGAGGGGCAGGCCAGTTGTGAGGTGTTCTGATGCCAATTACCCCCTGGCTTCTTCTTCTCACGTGGCCAGGTGCCTCTCTGAGATGGGGACCTAGATGTTTACGAGAATATCTTTATTTAATTTTCAGTGTATTTGTTTTCTATTTTGGAAGACAAACATGGGAGGAGTTATTGTTTCATGGCACAGAATCTGTTCGGGAAGAAGAGAAAGTGGATGGGGTGATGACTGCAGAACAATGGAATGTAGTTAATGTCAGTGAATTGGGTACGCAAAGATGGTTATACGTGTACATTTTATCTTATGTGTATTTTACCACAATTAAGAAATACCCAATTTCTTGGGTCTTTTCTCAGGAGAACACCAGCAGAATTTTCTTACATCTCATGGACTGGAACTAGGTCTCATGTCCTTGCTGGGAAGCCAGGGTGGCTAGAAAAGTAATTACTTAGCTTTCCAATCCTAGAGCTCAGGAGGGTCACTGGGAGAGAAAGAAGTTGAGAATGAATACTGATGGGACAAATAGCAGGTTGTGTCCAGTGTCCTGATGAAGGTCACGTGGTCACGTAGCAGGGCTCACCAGGCTTAGGTTCCAGTCTCCTGGTTCCCAGTCCTGAGCTCGTTAGCTCAAACATTTGATATGTTTGTAGTGGCTAGGAGGCTCCATAAAAAAGGACTGTCCTGAGAATGTCCTTCAAAGACAAAAACTCTTCATTGAAATTCAAATTAATTGAATGCTAAGAGATCATGTCAGGAAAGCACTGGGCATGCTGGGAAACGGAACATCTGAGCTCTGCCCCAGGCTGGCCGGAAGTTTTAGGAAAAGTCTCCTGGTGTCTGTACTTATTAATGTGATTAATTATTTTTTTTTTGGTTAGCGTTGTTTATTAAATGCCCATTAAGTGTTTTGGTATCTCTAGATGAAAGACCCTGTAGGAGGACAAATAGTTGTTATTAACCAACTACGTGCTATTCAGTATGGGCTCATAATATAAAATGATAGGTTTCAAATGTTGGATGAGAATGATAGAATCTTTCCATCACTCCTCCAGGTCAGAAGCAGAGGAGAGTAAGGGCTCCAGGAGACTCTTAAAATAAGGATACTTAAAACATTCCTATTATAATTACCTTGCCATTGCAAGGAGGCCCAGATATGTACACTGGCTATGGAAGATAGCAGAGAATGGACTCCATTCTCTCTGATCCCACCACTTGCTCTCTCTGTGGGAGGCACCAAAGAGAAATTGGCAGGCTCTGTCCTTTCGTTGACTTCCCCTTCTCTATTGAGCCTTCCTAGGTGACTCCAGGCTACACGGATTCTTCTCCTTCGTTCTTACCCCTTGGGCACCATATATACTGAACGTTTTAACATTCAGTGCTGTTGAAGTTAACTTTTCATCCCTGCCTTCTAAGCTGTGCCAGGAATGGGCACTGTTTGGGGAAGGCAACCCAAGGTTGTCTGGGCCTCCTCAAACTGGACCTTTGTCGGGTGTTCTAACGCAGGTCCAGACACGTGACAAGTCCTCTGCAATCACTGGATCTGGACCTATGAGATGGGATGCTCATGATTCTACCATGTTGGGGCTTTATTTCATCATACTTTGAAAGCAAGTAGAGTCGATTCCAGGATAGAAGGTGAAAGAAGCAAGAACATCCAACCCCTGAAGAGGGCATAATGGTTCAGAGGTTCAGTGTCCTTGCAGAGTTCCCCATGATCAGACCACAGGGATATTCCCTGAGCTCAGCAAGACACTGACTTGTGAATCCTCTAAAGGGAAAGAGCGACTCTGCAAAACTGGAAGTGAGATTGCTTCAGTGAAGGGCAAGTCTTAAGTGGCAGGGGAGAAGTAATGGAATCCTGGTAAATGAAAGCCTGAAACATTATTGCAAATAAGATTATATTTTTATTAGTTCACTCTCAGAATGCAAAAACAAATAAGTAAACAGAAAACAAATGAAATCACTTTACAGAAAGCACATTCATTGCTTAAAAGTAGCACCTTTGTGATTGGTACTGTCCGTTCATACCCACCAGTCAGGTTCACTCATGCTGATGAGTAAGCGATTCATGATTGTTTTCTTTGCAGCCCTGGGCTTTTTTGCATGGCTATTAAAAGGCAACTGGCAATTGTGACAATTTTATTTGCTTGGCCATCCTATACTTATTCTCCCTCTTGGATCCTAAGACCTTTTTACTTTTCAGACACATACTGTCTCGGGGTCACTCTCCAGTGTCTTACAGATGGATAGAGGGGGGACGGCCAGGGTGGCTGATGCAGAATTTCAATTTCAATTAATTTTTTAGCCCTTTCTAAATTCATGCACCCAATGTCCCCCCAAGCCCCCCAAAAACTTGCTTAGAAGTGCAGGTGGCCCTGAACTGCTTTATCAACATCAGCTCGAGGAAATCTTCACGGATACAGGAACTAACATCTCAATCTCCAGAATCCTTTCAAATGGATTCATGTCTCCCTGCCTCTATTTAACTGTTTCTGTGTTCCCATCCATCACAAATATATTATGGCATCAGAACATTGTGCTCTCACTGGTTGTCATAAAACTGATGCACTTGTACTCTTACTTGAAAAGCTGTCAGTATAAATAAATAAATTCACATTTTGCATAATAGGGCCTATTCCTTACGGATCGGGTCCTGGGAGTGTGAAACATATAATACATCTTGGCACAGAAGGGTTCAATAACAACAATAAATTAATAAATACATAAATTACTTAAATATTTAAATAGCATTAAGGTCAGTGGCAACCTGCTAGCTAGAAAATCTATAAATAAAGTAGCTAATTATTTCAGTGGGCATTTGGCATTTCAATGTAAAAATACTACAAAGACATTATAATGATCCTTTACAAAAAGAAAATTAAGTAGAAAATAACTTTTGGGCCCTATTCCATTGTCTTTTAAAAAAATTTTGTATAATATCTTCCACTTTTCCTCCAAGGTTTCATCCTGGGAGTAGAACCTGAAAAAGAATACCAACAGTCTATGTGAATTAGAAATGTGGCAGCAAATTCGTCTTATTTCGCACAACACATTACTGGGGCAACTGGGTTTTAGGGATTCCGTGTCAGAAGGGTCTAGCCTGTCCTTATGTGGCCTAGGATCTGGCTGCTTTCAGTGCCCCCCACCCCAGGACACTGGAGAAGGTTCTAAGTCTTGAAAACAGCTTGCAAGCTATTTTTGCCCGGACACCTAGCTACCTCTCTCTTCTTTGCCTCCTCCTCCAGGAGAGCAGGACCTATGTCAGTTTTCTTTACTGCAGTATCTCTGTACCCAGCACAGTGCCTGAATCAAATAAATATCCGCTAATGAACTAATGTATGTTTCTGACTCTCATGACTATGTGTGAGGCACCCTGTCTCCCCTTTCTTCTCCTGCTCACCCCCCCCCACCCCGCACCATTGCCCTGAACCTGGGTCCATTGGGCTTTGTGGGCCTGCTCACCTAACTGCAGGACACAGATGCCCAGTTGCTCCAGGATGAGCTATAGTAGCGGTCTCGGGCTTGCACGCGGACCTTGGCATCCCTGTGGCACACGACCTTGGCTGAGGTCTTGTCCACGGAGAGTCTATCTTTCTGCAAAGGAGAGGAATGTCTTTGGCAATACAGTCACAAGATAGGCTGGGCCTATTTCTGCAACGCTTGATCTCCCAAAACAGGTACACCTCGGTATAAGGGCTCCAATCACCAGTGGAAATGTATAGAACTTGCGCCACCTACTGATAGAAGCTCTAAACTCATTTTCTACCGCAGGCCAGAGGGAGGAATGGTTCCGTCCAGCTCACATCTTTCTAGCACAGCTGCCCTGCCTGAGGGCCCCATGCACACTCACCCCTGTGCTGGGCCACCGGTAGAACTAAGGAAGATTTGCTGTAGCTGACCCCTGGATATCCCGAAATACTATATCTTGATCCTTTTATCAGAAAACGTGTTGAAATCCAGGCATTGTTTACTTTTAGCTGTGTGACCACAGGAAAATGCTTTAGGCTCTGTGTCTGAGTTTTATCATTTATAAAAGAGGGATAATAATCATTCCTACCTCAAGACGTGTAAATGTTAAAGGTAATCATCATGTAAAACTCTTACTTAAGTTTTTAATCAGGTAGAACGTATTCAGTAGATATTATCTATTAAGGACATAAATTTTATGTAGGGAAGACACATATGAAGATTTTAAATAAGATTTAGGTAAAATTTACCCCAGAATGGCCCTTCCCTCCTACAAAAAAATAATGCTCAGGGAGTGACTGAGTGACTGAATTTCTACTAAATGCTAAACACTATCCTGAATAAGACCTTGTTCCCGTGATTTCTAAAACCGGGGTCCAAGAAGTGTTGGGCTTTAGAAAAGCACATCTTGATCCTGGGGATTACGATGCCAAGGCAAGAAAGTTTGAAAGCCATTGTCGTAGCCTATGTGAACACTAGCATTCTGCTCAATAAAATAATTTCACTATATGTGGAACAGCTTGGAATTATCCATGTTTGGTGAGACGTAGCATGAATGTTCTATCAGTCATTATACTCACTAAATTGAAGCAATAATTTTAGGCTCCTGGAGCCCAGATTTCCTTTTTGGGGATCAATTCTGAGTGCAAGAATTCATGACGAACTGTACTGGAGGCAGTAGTAGCATGGTTATGTGCAGGCAATTTGTGTCCCCCAGCCCGAATTTCCTGGTTCCGATCCTTCCTCTTTCCTAGCTGAGTAACTTTGAGCAAGTCATTTAACCTCTCTGAGTTTCAATGTCTTCACTAGTGAAGTGGTGATAATACTGCCTGCCTTTGCAGGGTTCCTTGAAGGATTCAGTGAGATATGCATGTAAAACCCTTAGCATAGTCTCGGGCATTTAGAAAGTGCTAGATAAATGTTAGTTACTGGCATTCTCACCCCCTTGATGTGGGCCCACCTAAACCTGAATATATGGCACCTGAATCACATGATACCTTTTCTCTGTTGTTCTTGCCCTGGACCTGTATGCCAAATGTCAGGGAGAAGTAGGAATGTGGGATGCTCCAGGTGTCAGGGTATTCCCAGCTCACTTCCACATGCCGAGAATTCTTTAATGGTTTCAGCTGCAGGTTCTTGGGAGGGTCCGGTTTGACTGTGGAAGAATATAAAGAAAACCCCTTTATTTTCCTAATAGGACTTTGGTGTAAGGTAGTTCTGGTTTCTGATCCTACTTTCATCTTTGATGAGCTGTGAGTCCGTAGGATAGTTACTTAACTTCTCTGGGCGCCTGTTGGCAGACATGAGATCCCTGCTGCTGGTGCCCGTGCTGGTGCCCATGGAAGGTGGTCCTCACCAAATGCCACACCCTCTATGGCTGACCCCGAGAGAGGCTCCAAATCCTTGTCATTGCACCATCAGATGAGCCGTAGCACTGGAACCCCCTCTGCGTTGTGCTCAGAAGAAATTTTGTGGAAACAAGGCTCTCACATCTGGGCTATGTAGTGAAGGACCACCCTCTCTGTGGTCAATACCCCTCTGCGCACCGAGCTTGGAACTGAGCGGAGCCCCTCTCTGGGGATGAGAGGAGAGACTTTGCACTTAGTGCTCTTTCTGTTGTCTTTTCACGGCATCTGGCACTGACTCGCCTTGCAGCAGTTATAGTCAATCCCCCATCTCTGTGCTCGTTCATTCATTCAATAAATGATTACTGAGCACCAGTCATGTGCAGCCACTGGACTGTGCACAGAGGATACAGCAGCGAGTATCACGGAAGACTGTAGACCCTTGTCTAGACAAGGGCACAGGAGACATTCTATGCAATGTCCAAAGCCCAAAGACCAGGGCTCCTAGTAGATGCTTTTCAAATATTCTTCTATTATTAACACAACTGACATTTTTTCTTTTTTCCTTTAGAACTCAGCTAAATGTCACCTCAGAGAGACCTTCCCTAGCCATCGCATGAACGCAAACTTTTCTCTACCTGCCAAGGGCAATCTCTCCACAAATGCTAGAGCAAGTTCTGTGATTCTATACATTCTACTTCATGATGAATGTTCAGTGGATACATGGCAAAGGAAATGACAAATGGCAAAATCTCCATGTGCAAATTAAAAAAAAACAGATGTCCATTTTGGAGGGTCTTATTCCAATAAAGAAGATTCTTTTTTCAAATGCTGGAGAAAGATTGGTTTGGAATAACCGCAATTAGTATGGAAGGCTGGTATGATATGGTATGGTATGCTTGAGGGACTCCTCCTAGCTTCGCTGTGGAAGCTGCCTGGATGGCAGAATACAAGTGTAGCCAGGAGCCTGCTTTTTCTTTTATTTTTTTAAATGTATATTTATTTATTTTGAGGGGAGGACAGAGAGAGAGGAGAGAGAGAATCCCAAGCAGGCGCCACACTGTCAGTAGGGAGCACAATACAGGGCTTGAACTCACAAACCGTGAGATCATGACCTGATTCGAAGTCAAGAGTTGGTCGTTTAACTGACTGAGCCACCCAGGTGCCCCAAGAGTCTCCTCTTTTCTCCTGGGGCAGGACTGGGTCTCAACTGCTAGGTGTGAGATCTGGAGCAACTTATTTAACCTGTGTAAGACTCAATTTTCTCTTCCTTAAAATGCAGACAATAGTATTTACATTGTACACCTTTTGGGGGGTATACAATAAAAGAGATGATGCATGTAAACCCCTTACCTCAGTGCATGGGGCATTGTGCACATGTGACAAATGGCATTTATCCTTAGTAAGCACGTATAATCAAGCAAACTTACTGATGTCCCTGATGAAGAAGCTGCTGGTGTAGTTTTCGTACTTGAGCTTGTGAATAGCATCCACGACGACTTCGATGGGCAGGCTCTCCTCGGCAGCTGGGCAGGCACTACCCTCCTGACACTCCACTGTGTACTTCTTATAATCCCTGTTGTCCACTCTGACCTTCTCTGATGAGAGTGTCACTGCTCCACAAGTCACTCCTTGGGGGTCAGAGGAGCTGAAGTCAAAGACAGACATTGCCCTGTGTCACACATTTGTGGGTGAGTTTCCAGGGGCAGCAGCCAGGCAGCCGTCTGGGGACACAACTTCTCCAACTGGTTTCATTTCTTCTCAGGGGGTAAGAAACTGCCCTCCCCAGGAGAACAAGCTTTGCCTCAAGAGGTGGTACAAATATTTCGAGACAACTCTGCATGTACGTGCCTCTGGCCTAAATGAACCCAGACATTTTTAGATCCAGAGCCCTGGGTTAAATCTCCTTATCAGAATTTTAAATTCATTTTTCTCATCTTAATTACAAAATCAATACATGCTAATGATAAAAAATTAAGAAGATAAAAATGTGTATAAATGAAACGTGTGTGCCTCTTTAAACCCTAATCGCATTCCCCAAATAGAAATACTATTCATAGCTTGTTGCATCCCTCCAGATCTTTGTCTATGAATATTCAAATCAATCATATATTCACATGTCTTATGCATACACACACATTTTGTCTATATATACAGACAACGATTTTATTTTTCATTAAACAGGATCCAACCACACACATATATATGGTTTGTAACCATCTCTTCCCCCTCTTAGCATATGGGGAGTGCTCCACAACAGACCACACAGATTGGGTTACCCATTTCAATGAATGCACGTTAGGCTGGTGGATAACGTACCACACTTTATTTAACTTTTCCCCTGCTGATTACCAAAAACAGCACGGCGAACACTGGCTTCTATGTCTTTGTGCCCTCGTATAAGCACCCTTTAGTAAGGATTTTCATCTTAAAGATGGAAAAGGAAGACTCCAGAGGTTAATTTACTCACTTAATCACCTGGGGTTTGTTATGTTACCCTGCCTTGTTCAGGAACCTAGATGGTGAGTGAGGTTAAGTTACACAGACCGACTAACATAGGTTCGGTATCCACGGAAACTGGTTTCTTAGGGGAAGTCCAAGTGTATTGGACAAACAATGAACTTCGGATTAGTGATGTCAGTAGAGGGAAAAGGAGTTGAGATGGCCCTGAGAAAATTTCTAGAGGCCTCAGATTTTTGGAGTTGGTTTCAGGGCTTTCAAGATCTTTGTCCAAGAGCTTTTGTCTCTATTTTCATCTCAGGGTGCAATTTTGGCAAGTCATTCGTAGCTTCTATTACTCCTTTTATCTCTCCCCACGGTGCCATGAGCCTTAATGAAGCATTGCCAGGCAATCTGGACGAGTGGGTTCGAACCCAGCAGAGGCTATTCTCAGGCCCCAATAATAGCCTGTTCTAACCTACACATTTGCTCAGGCGATTAGCTTAAATAGCCATGTTCTTTTCCCAACTTAGGCAAGACAGGATGTTGAAGAAAATACAGGTTTGACTCTGTTTTCTCGCTTATCATTAACTGATAGGCCATTGCTAGGTTGTCCTTATTTTCTTAATGAAATAGTCCTTGCAAAATGCTAAGAGATCAGAGTGGTTTCACTTACCCTCTGCTGCTTTTGACAGTGAATTTCAAATCAGCACTGATTGCCGTCAGCCACCAGCAGGTGAAACGTCCAGAATAATTCTTTGCCTCACATTTTAGAAAGATCTTATTTTTGGATTCTGGATTTGGAAAGAACAAAAATTCAATATTTGGAAGTTTTCTTTCAGATACATTTTAATTGTGATGAACCACAGGCCAGTAAGTGGCACAAAAGTGAAGATCTTCCATTTATTTCCTTGGAAAATGATGATGCTCCCCTGACAGGCAGTTCAGCGAGGACTGGGAATGTCTCAGTAGGATGCTGATTCTGCAGAGTATACAATGCGCCTAACGCATCAGAGGGGGGGATTAAATTTATCAAGGCTGCCACCCCAGGGCCGAGTTATGCAGTATACACATCGGTTAATTTCCATTAACCAGTTGAAAAGAACTTCAGGAAAACCAACCATATTCACCACGAAAATCTCTGAACATGAGATTTGGATGGTTGATTACTCAAAGTATCTGAGAAAGCAAAGAAACAGACAGGTGCTGGGTGGTTTCAGTAAGGGGTTTATCTTAAAAAAATTTTTTTTATGGAGCTAAAGAGAAAATTAACACTATCTGAGGGAATAGGATTACCTTTCTGTTCCTTTAAGATATCAGTAGACCAAATTCCATCTTCCTTTTTGTGTATCAGTAGGAGCGACTGACTCAGAACCCTGCCTCCTTTGTGACAGGTATACTGGCCAGCATCTGCAAATTCTTTGACTTGGATGGTCAGAGTTTTACCAGAGCCTAGGACTTCACTGCTCTGGTCCGAGGTCCAGGTGATGTCATCTTCTTCAGGGGTATTACAGGTGAGGACCACCGTTTCTCCGGCCGCATCAGGGTCCCAATCCAACTCTACAACGTAAACTGGAGAGCACAGGGAATGGAGAACAGGACTGTGAGCTCCACGAACTTGGGACTCGGTTTTGTGAATGACCTGCACATCTGCGTTGCAGAAAAGCACAACGTTGCTTGTGATACACACACACACACACACACACACACACACACACACAGAGAGAGAGAGAGAGAGAGAGAGAGAGAGAGAGAGAGAGAGAGAGATTGGATTTCAAGCCTGCCAGTGCAGAGCCCAAGGTGGGGCTCAAACTCACTAACTGTGTGATCATGACCTAAGCTGAAATAAAGAGTCAGACTCTTAACTGACTGAGCCACCCAGGTGTTCCAAGACAAGCAAAGAGTTTTATAGCTGCCATCGACAACTGACAGGCTGTCTTTAATAATTAACCTCTGATTAGCTGGCAGATGGGGAAGGCCTTGATACACCAAAAATGCAAAGAGCACAAAACTCTTTACCAAGGGCCTGGTGGAGAAAAGAACCTTGCAGCACAATTTTGGTTTCATAGGGAATAAGGCAGGACACAGAAATGTCTAGAAAGATTGACCAGCATTGAGATCCTGTCCCCACTAATTGGCTAAGGGATTTGGAACAATGTACTTAATCACCATGAGCCTCAGTTTCCTCATCTGTGAAATGACAATAATAGTGTCTATGTCGTAGGCTTGGCCATGAGGATTAAATAAAAAACAAACATATGAAGCACTTAGCAGCATGCCTACCACAGTAAACTCAATATTGGCTATTGTTATTTACAGACCAAAGGGTCAGATGACTACACAGAGAAACTGTCCTATAATTTTCTATGGGCATTTAAGGATTTAGTTCTTACTGGGTAAAACTCACCAACAGAGATTTTCATTCTGTTTTTTAAAAACACTTTTACCCTTATGAAGCAGTTCAGTGGATCTTGGTCTTCCTGTTTCATAGAGGAGCATACCAAAACCAAGAGACCAAGCAAGGTTACATCAAGTTAGAAACACAAGAGCTGAATCTCAGGCCTTTTGTCTTGTTGGCTTTGCACTGGATCTCCAATATGAGTATCTAAACTGGCATCTGAGGAGTGGCTTAGTATAGTATTTCAATGAGTGTGCCACATCACAGCTTTATTCATTCATGCATGCATCGCTTAGTAGTTAACTAGGATGCAGTGGTCCCCCAAACCTGACCACAAAGCCACCGTTAGCAGAAGCAGCACTGAGAAACTGATGGAAGTACAAATTCAGAGTTACCAAACCAGCCACTCTGGGATGGGCCTGGGTCTGTTGGTTTACACTCTCCAGATGATTTTGATGCCCTCTCTAGTTTGAGAGCCACATTGGTTAGGAACCTGGATTTTGGAGTCACATAGGTCTGAGTTTAGATTCAGCCCTGTATCTTATACTTGCCTGTGACCTCAGGCAAGACATTCAATTACTCTAAGCTTGGGTGTCATCGTTTTTAAAATGAGCAAAATATTAGTGCTTGCTTCAGCAGGTTGAGACATGGATTATACAAGTCGATTCATACAACAGCTTAACGTAGTGCCCTCAAATGCTCTCTGAATGGTGACTTTGATTGTTGGCATCCAAATGTAAAGCATTGTGGGATATAAAGTTCTCACTTTACATCTGAGGGATTTATAACTACTGAGTGGGTAACAAAACAAGAAGTAAAATGCATTTGAGACCCAACTCTTTGGAAATGATCACCTGTGCCGAAATAAAACCGGATCGCACCTTCAGCTTTCTCTAGTTTCTCTTTGTTCCACTGGCAACTGAACCACAGCAAGGCTATTTTTCTGTCACAGCTAAGACTCAGAAGGCCTACAAGACCCTTACCCAGCTGCAGGGGAGAGCAACTGCAAGGGGGAGCCTGACGAAGATATCTGGAACCCTGTGCCTGGTCTCATCTGGTCTCCAAAGTCCTACGCCCTCTGTGTTTCTCACATGGACTTCCTGGAATTTCTGTGGTTTGCCAAATTAGAAGTAATGTAAGGGTTTACTAATCAGGGGCCAGGTTTCCTGAGCTCACTAACTATCCCAGAATTGATAGGAATCTGGCATAATCATCTAGCTCAGGCCTCTGCCTTTCCTCAAAGGAGGGTCTAAACCTTTCAAACCCTCCGCAGGCAGAGGGGAGATGGCTGGATTCTTGTCTTCCCCCAAAGATTAAGAATTGAAAGATAGTCCCACATTTTTTTCAGATACCCATTTTGCAGTGTGGTACTTTCCTGACTATTAAAAGATTATTTCTGGTCATCAGCTGCAATGTCTTCACTTGTAACTTAATGCCTATTTCCTCCTGTTCTCCAAGTGCACAGGAAACCATTGCTTCATGCCCTTCTTGTAAGACCGTCTTCAAATACTTAAATGCACAGCCTTTGAAGTGAGATAGAATGGGAATCAAGTCCCGGTTCTGTCCTTACCAGGTATGTGAAACTGGGAAGTTGCTTAATCTCTGTAGCCTCTATTTTCAACATCTATAAAATGGAGTTACAGACAGTCCCTATTTTACATAGCAACTATATAAAACTATATCTCACTATAGCATTGTGAGAATTAAATGAGATACTGTCAAAAAATAGTAACAGTTATTAGTAGTATGCAATTAAAGATGGCAACTGCCAATGGTAGGTCTGCTTCATTGAGAAACATTTGAAGGTCTTTCAGGAACAACTAGCAATCAGTTAATATATGACTTAGTGTGTGTGAGATAAAAGGATGGAGGGAACCCCTTATTTTACTAAGACGTATTCTATTATTCTAGTAATTTTGTTTGGTCATTGGGATTTTAAACAGGTTCTCCTGAATCATCAGTCCCATCACTTTAAACAACCAAAACAATGCCAGCTAACATTTACTGTCACTTCACATCTGTTGAGTTGTCCTCTGAATTCACAAGCACATTTAATCATCCATGTAGTAGGCATCTCTTCATAATCTTCAGGTCAAAGTCGAGGAAACTCAGGCTGGAGGTGACCCAGCTAAAGGTGACCTACCTGATAAGTGGCAGAGTCAGCCTTTGAGCCCAAGTCAATGTGAGTCTAAATGCTCTGCTTCCCCCAAAGTGCATGGTCAGAGGTTAGTACTCCTGGTGCTGGCAGAGGGGGAGATATTGTGTGATGGAGCAGGGGATGAGAGAATGGAGTTCTTATACTTTTCAAATCCTTCACTTTGGAATTTTAATTGAATGATACAGCTGGTTTTTAGTAATACTGGCAAAATCCATATATCTTTCCCTATCAGAGTCCACAAAAGATCCTACTCTGGCATGTAATGTGAAAGCCAAACAACACTGATGCCCTCAAAGGTGAAGGAAGGACAGATGGCCCCACACTTTCCCAGTGATGGCACTCACTAGGAGGCCCTCAGGCTTGGATGCCCCTTCTAGTCTGATGTCTTCACAGGGCCTGCCTGATAGTCATGGCTTAGAATTCAGGGCCTTTCCAGAGAAGGAGAGTCTGGTTACCGTTTTTCTCCAGTTCCCATGTAGCCATGAGGGGAGGTGCCAGCAAAACCAGGGAAAACCAGGAGATGATCAGCTGCTGAGGATGCATCTGTAGGAGGGGGAGAAACAGAAGAGAAGAAGGAGAAAAAGAGAAAGAAGAGGAGGGGAAGGAGAAGAGACAATGTCAGTCATTACTCAGTCATTTTGGAAACTGTATTCGTTCTATATGTATAGTTCTCAATCTTGATTTGTCCTGTCAGGTTCATACTACATGAATTACAGGAGCCCTGTGCCAGTCTCTGGGGAAGAACATCTCCAAAGAGAGAACCACAGACTATCTGGAGCTGAAGGAGACCTAAGGCCAGCCACCTGAATCCTCTTACTTTTAAGGTGAGACACCTAGGGCACAGAGAAGGACATGACTTGTCTGGATCAACATTCTGCAGTTATTTACTCGGTACTTACAATGTAAAGGGCACTGAGCTAGAGAGTTTAGGACCCCCCCCCCCAAAAAAAAAAGAATTTTTTGCCTGGGTCCTGTCTTCTAGGAGCAAATACTTTCATTCAACAAACATTTATGAAGTCAGTCTGTTAAACACCTACCCTCCCATTGAAGAGACCAGCTATACACCTGTATCTCTGTAGCACGAGGCAGTGTGTGTGGGGACACTAAGGATAAAGGACTAGGGGTGGGGGAAGAGCAGGTAAATAGAGATGATCTTCCAAGTTATGGCAACCACCTGGTGGCCAAGTTTAGTTTCTCTCCTCATTTGGAATGCAATTGCTCCAAACTCAAAGGTTACTTCCTCTTCCATAATGAAACCGTGATTCTCACACTTGAGCACACACTGGAGTAATCTGGAAGCCTTGCTAAAAAGACTGGGTTCCACCTCCAGAGTGTCTGATTCAGCAGGTCTGGTGGTGGGGGGGGGGTGAAGGAGGAGGGGCCTCACAATCTGCATTTCTTAAAAGTTTCCAGTTGAAGCTGATGTTGTTGGTCCAAGGACGACACTTTGAGAACTACTGGTCTAACCCATGTTTTGGATCCACAGCTCTGAAAATCAAGATGTTCTTTGGAAGAAGTCAATAAAATATTGATATATTCACTCTGGAAAGCGAAATGCATAATTTTGTGCTAAATATTAGCTACTGTCTTATAGTAACACTCAATCTAGATTAGTATCCAGGGTTTATGCAAATCTTCAGAACGTGAAGACTGTACCCTACTTCTGTAGAGATGGTGATTATTGAATTTCATTCTGAAACACCCCCATCCATCTCAGAGAGCACCAATGTTCTGCAGGAATATGTTTTCAGAAACCACTGACTAAATCATACAAAGAATAAGACTCGAAATTTTCGGCCAAGGGGCACCTGGGTGGCTCAGTGGGTTAAGTGTCCGATTTCAGCTCAGGTCATGATCTCGTGGTTCGTGAGTTTGAGCCTTGCATCAGGCTTTGTGCTGACAGCTCAGAGACTGAAGCCTGCTTCGAATTCTGTGTCTTCGTCTCTCTCTACCCCTCCCTTGCTTGTGCTCTCTCTCTCCCAAAAATAAATCAACCATTAAAAAAATTTCTGCCAGATACCTTAAAAATGAGCATTTCTTGGCTGGGGCAATGGAATATTGACAAATCATGGCTTTGTTAGAATTGCTGCTAATCCTAGGAGAATCTTGCCATGTGCTTATTTGGTCAGATTACAAAGGTTGAGAGTGCCAGAGATAGGACTAGCAGTCAGGCATCCTGGACCTTCAGCACTTTGTCACTGCAGTGTGGGGCTTCCACAGGCATTTCATTAATCAGCCCAAGTTGTGACTGTAGCAACATACTAGTTGCCACAGGGCCTCAGTTAGTATGTTCACAGGCTTGGAATCCAGCAGACATGGGCTTGAATTCTGCTTCCTCCACTCACTAGTTGTGTGATGTTGCCCAAATTATCTCTGAGCCTCAGATTCCTCATCTATAAAATGGACATGGTACCCATCTCAGAGGGCTGTTGAGAGAATGCAATGAGATGACATGTCATATTATAAATGCAACCAATAACATATTAGCTTGTACTTAGGGGAAGAGATAAAGGAAAAATGAGGTATGTCTGTGTTGTATACAACGGTAGACAAAACCACTGTGCTGGTTGTAGGGAAATGCCCTAGAGGTATTGTAATTACACAGGCCTGTAAAGCCCGGATGCCGGCACTCTGGGAAGGGAAATACAGAGATTCCTGGCATCTCCTGGTGATTCTTTTGCACTATCTTAATGCTGGGATTTTCCCTTTGGCTATGTGCCTGGCACTTCCTCCTGGGGCCTGAGATGTGCTTGAGAATTTCAGGTGAACTGCACTTCATGGTCAAGGGAGCCCTGGTGATGATTCTAAGAAACTACTTGCATTTTAGTATCACCTACATTTTAAACCACAGAACACTGGCTGGGTTGGGGGGAGGTGGTGGTGGGTCACTCTCTTAATCCAACCCAAGGAAATCCAAAAAGGCAGCAGCATGTAGTTGTCCTGTGTTCTCCAGATCAGCGGATATCAGAGAGCTATACTGCACAGCCCACATTTCCTTGGCATGCTACATTTGAGAGTCTTGAGGATTAAACCTTTTTTTTCCCCATGTAATATTATAGTTTTTCTAAATTCTTGAAATCCTTGTATAAGGAACATAGGGACTCCTGGTCCTGTGGGATGGTTATACTCCCTAAAACTGGTGCTAACATGGGCATGCCCATGACACTTGGGTGGGCATCTCTTTTGCAAGCTTTATTTTGCTACTCTTGAATTTAGAAAGAATTATTATTGGGTGCCTGGGTGGCTCAGTCAGCTAAGTGTCTGACTTCAGCTCAGGTCATGATCTCACGGTTCATGAGCTGGAGCCTTGCATCAGGCTCTGTACTGACAGCTCAGAGTCTGGAGCCTGCCTCGGATTCTGCTCTCTCTCTTTCTCTCTCTGCCTCTCCCCTTGTAGCACTCAGTCTCTGTTTCTCCCTCTCTCAAAAATAAACATTAAAAAAATAAAAAAATAAAAATAATTATTATTTTAAAACAAAAAGGCAAAATCACACAAAGCATGGGTAGCTCATGCAAAGACCCTCAGTACAGAGCCAGGCAGACCTGCATTGGCATCCCAGCCCTGCCATTTATTAGTCGTGTGACCCTAGGCAAGTCACTCGACTTATTTAAGCCTCACACTCAATCTGTAAAATGGGCATCCTGTTAGTGGTGAGGAGTTAGTGAAATAATCCATAAAGGTCTCCAGCAGAGTGCCCCGAGGAAGTCAGGACACTTGGCTGTTTACTCTCCCCTGTTTACTCTGTTTACACGCATAGCACTTACTACCACTGCAATAATATAGTTACTGCTCTATGTTTGTCTTCCCTGCCACAATGAGCTCTCTGAGGGCAGGGATCATGTCTTTCTTACTCCACATTATACCCCCATAGTCTAGCATAAACTCTCTGGCCTTGAGGGATTTTATTAATTATTAGAGGAATCAGTGAATGTACAGAAATCATCAATCTTCAGGTCCCAATAAAATGACCCCTAGGAGGTTGTCCAAATTCTTTCCAATATCTTGAAATTCCTTATTTGATGGAAGTGGGCCATCAGCGGGCGGTTGGTAATCTCTTGGTTAAAATGATATTTTAACCTGATCATTATTTTTTTAACCCAAAAACTTGTTGCACACAATTTACCTGGGCAACCGTAAGACACCAGTACAGTATAATCTTTTGTTTTCCTCCTCACAGATTTTAAAACTCTTTGGCAAGTACTTTTAAACACTGTGGTTGCTTTTCATCTTTAAGTAGCACCAAAGTTAGTTAATCCAAAAAAATCTGGATAACCCAGGCATCAGTGTGGTTGACTGTCCCAGCTGACTATTAAACTTGACACAAAGTTTGCTCTGCAACTTTCAATTATGTGGTATAACTATGAATTCAATTGTTTATTGAATTCATTACCATTTAATGAATGAACAGCTTTAAAAAAAAGTTTATAGTCCTAAGAGAAGCACCACTCACTTGCTACAGTTTAACTGATGGGCATTAAAATTGAGGAACACGCTTTTATGTACACACCACTCTCAGGCAAGAGAAAACAAACCTTTCTATCAAATGTGTATTTATTTGCAGACCCTGGTGTATAATTATTATTAGTTGACTTTTAACATTAATACTTTATACATCAGTCCCCAAAGCACTGACTTTTCACTAGTGTACCAGCAGGCAAATCACCAGGAATGTCTACCACTCACTCTGGTAGCCTGCCAGGGTAGGGGTACCACTCAAGTGGTGCTAACCCTGGACAGCCCGCGGGCTGCGGAAAGCTAGCAGGGGCCAAGGAAGTACTTACCTTGCTTCTAGACAGGCGGCAGAGTTTGCTGGGTCCAAAACTTGCTTCTTCTTCTTCTTCTGCTGCTGCTGCTGCTACCGGAGCTTATATACCCTACTCTTACCAAGCTTTCTGATGAAAACTTAAACTAGAAACTGACTTGTTCAAGTTGCAACACTGAAAACAACTCTCAAAACCTTCTGGGGGAATTTTAAGAAGTTCCTTTTTTTTTTTTCCCCATGTGTATCAATAATGCTGAGGGAACACAAGCATCAAAATCCCAGGTAATGAACTAAGAGGAAGTGACTTTTGGGTGGGGAAAAAGGAAGGAGATGGGATGTTCACTTCTTTCTGTTGACATCAGGGTCAATGGGCTTAAAACTTGCATGCAGCAGGCAGTCTCCCTGGCTCCACACACAGGAGAAGGAAGGCCAAGGAGAGTTCACACAGGAGGCCAGGTTCAGGTCAGAATCAAGCAATTGTAAGCTAGAGGATCCCAAAGCAAACTCCATGGTTCTCCTGAAGTCAAGGAGAATGAGATGAAGGGCAAAGGATTTAGTATATTTGAGGTCCCCCTCTTCTACATTATTCCTTCAATATCTGGATTTCAGAAACATCCCATTACCACCCATTGTGGCTTCATACACCACACACATGCCTGTACATTTATATAAGCACAGTCCTGGGAAGATGGTAAAAATGTGTCTGTTACTAGTAAGACACGAATATGGAGGGATACAGCTCATGCTCATAGGTAATTGCTCAGACACAGGTGGGGGAATAAAGTGAAATATCCACAGTCAGGCATATAGACAACCTATGCCACACTCAAGGCACACCCCCTTGGTCACCCAGACTATAACCTCACACTCCTATGCACACAAAACTATAGAGCCCTAGGAGCTCTATACCGATGCGCAGAATTAGCAGAATTAGCTAGAAATTCCTAGAGGAATTATTAAGAGGAGTGAAGGTGAACACAGTGTTAGACACCCCCACCCCTTCTGCACAAGAGCTGCAACATAAACACTAGCACGAACACTTACACCAAGTACAAGCCCACAGATGCACGCCGATAAATGCAGGCCATCCCCAGAGTCCCCGAGAGAGGGCGCTGCTGCGAGGCAGTGTCCTAGCCGAGCCCCGGACCCAGGAGCGCACTCTCAGCCGCCAAGTCTCCATTTTGGAGCCCGGTCCCCAAGTTCCCGCCGCCGGGGAACTTCCTGGGCCCCGGCAGGGTTTCAGGTGGGCGCAGCTTCCCATACTAACTTTCCTTGCAGTTTCTGCGCGGGGAAAACTGGAGACCCAGGCGAGAGCTGCGGAGCTTCCCAACCGCACACTTCCTCCCTCGTTTGTCCCATCCGGGGAGGGCGGGGGCTGCTGAGCTGGCAGTCCCACTGCTTATCCGACCTGGTGCCTCTGGCTTGGGCGGAGACAGTACCTCGAGCTCGGAGTGCCTTCAGCCACCTCCTCTGCCCTCTAGGCTTCAAGAGAAACAGAAGTTCTCAAGTTAAACAACAAAGCAAAATGTCCTGTATCCAAGTCATGTGTAGATATGAACAAAGTAAGTTGCATTGTATTGGTTGTATGATACTGTGTGTGTGTGTGTGTGTGCATGTGTGCGTGTGTACGCGTGTGCGCACGCGCGAGCGTGTGTCCGAGTGCGCTCCTGCTTGTTACCATGGACATCTATGACGAATATAGAGGGACGGTGATGGGGACGGGATGTTTGATTTTCGTTGTTATATGATACACATACAGTCACACATACGTGCATATATTAAAATACGTACCGACTTGGGGGGAGTTCTTTCTGTAAAAATGTATTTATGACTCCCAACAAGCTATCAAAGATTACTTAACAGAAAACTTAATATAAAGTCGACAGAAACAGTTTCACGGACTCGTTTACAGTGGGAGCATCCCCACAGGTGAGCCCCTCTGTGGCCGTCCATAAATACATACATACATAAAGTAAGACAAGTGAGACAAAACCATTTTACCAATGTGTTCATAAAAGCAGCCTCAGAATTTAAAAAAAAAAAACTGATTTGAACATAAGAGCTAAGTAAAAATAATGTGCTAGTTGTGCAAAAGCATGTTCAAGACAAACCTAGCCCCCCTCTTCCACTCAGACTGTGGCCCCAGGACCAGTCCTGTGTGAAAAGTGTGTAGGGCCAACCACTCCAAGGACAAGTAGTAGGTGTTTAAGATTTAGGTGTCTAAGTAGTAGGTGCCTGAATTCCAGCACCTGTGTGCACCTTACTCAACTTCTCTAAGCCTCAGTTCCCACATCTGTAAAATGGGATTAATCATAGTACCTGATTTTAGGTATGTCATGAGGCTAAGTGAGGTGAGACGTAATGTACTTAGCACAGCATCCTGGCTAAGTGCTTAATGAGTGGCCGGTTTATTTATTTATTTATTTATCCTGCTTGTCCCAGGAAGACTTTTGGTAGCTGGCTAGGGGACATTGAAGATAGAAGATGAGTGATAAAATTAGTGGGAGGAGCCCAATATAGAGCCCGTACTAGTCCTCATGCCATGGAACCCCATGGCTGGAGCTGAGCACTGATTTGGCCCTGAGCAGCCAGATAACCAGGATGAGAAGGAAGAGCCTACACTTGCTCCCTCTGGGCCCCATAGGTCCGACTCTTTTGATGATCCTGTTTGCCCACGGAGAAGTACTTCTCATACTTTATCCGCAGATAATAAAGAATTCAGGTTCTCAGGCGCCACCTTCTGAGATTGTTGTTCAGTAGATCTGAGGTGGGGCCCAGGAATCTGCATTTTAGCGAGCTTGCAAGTGACTCTGATGTGGGGACCGTGGCCTGCACTTTGAGGCACTGCACAACCCCGGTGCTCCACTGCCCGGAGAGATACCCTTGGCCTTCTGTGTCTCTGGACACTCCCAAGGCCAGATGGCACCCTGGTAACATCAGCCAAATGCCCAAATGCCCATCGTTCTGATTTCACAAAAGAAGTTTATCACCTTGTCCCCCATCACGGTCCAGAGTCTGCCCCAAGCAAATTGAACCGCAGCCTGTGAGCTCCCTCAGCGTCTCCTATGGGAAAGTAAGGTCTGTGGTCAAACAGCAGGCAGGCAGGGCTGTAGGATGGAGAGGAACCCCCTAGAAACTGAAAATAACTTGAAGTGTTTTTTGACCACAAAACCTTTTTTTTTAAAGATGAATGCTCTGAGCTTTCTAACACAAATTTCAAATAAAGGGGAACCTTGTATACTCTTTACAATTGAAATGTTAAAAAAATTACACAAGCAATACATGCTGGCATGCTACCATAAAAACTTCAAATAATACAAATACATATAGACTAAAAAGTTGGAGCCCTGATTCACTTAGCAGTTAGAGGTCACCATTGCCAACATTTTCATCTACTCCTGACTCTTTTCTATGTATTTATATCTATCTGGTTATATAAATGGGGTCAGACTATACATATTCTTCTGTAAATTGCTGTTGTCTCACAATAGTCTGTTTTGTGTCTAGTGGTTTCTTATATCGTGCTAGAGGTCATCTAGAATATTCTGTCTGGATCAGTTAGGGTGCTTTGGGCTTTACTCTCCAGCTAGCTTCTCTGGGTCTCCCAAAATAACTCTATAGTTCTAGGCATTAATCCACACAGGACAGCATCTAGGATAATAAAGGATCGTTTTCTCCTGGTATGTCTCTCTTTGTAGCAAAGAATTTGTGCTGTAAGTCCTCATATTCTCCTCATCTCCCTGGTCACCTATAAACTAATCATTGAGAAAGAAAGTGGACTTACAATGAAAGTGAGGTTTTAGACAAGTTTGTTTTTCCCTGAGCTGCTGAGAGGATCAAGATCCCAGAGAATGGATACTCCACCTAGGTGGGAACCACGTAGGCAACTGAGAGTTGAATATAAGTGGTTAAGGCTGTCAGTGAAGTGAAGAAGTATGACAGCTAATTTCACACAAGACCCAGTGTTCTTCCCCCAAATGATTAGCTGCTTTTGAAGATAAACTTCTAGTTTAAGGGTATGGGAAGTAGCTCCCACTTGCATGAGGGCTGTGTGCTTTTTTTTCACCTTTATTATTATTTTTTTAACTTATTTTTAAATTTTAAATCCAAATTAGTTAGCATATAGTGCAACAATGATTTCAGGAGTAGATTCTTTAATGCCTCTTACCCATTTAGACCATTTCCCCTCCCACAACGCCTCCAGTAACCCTCTGGTTGCTCTCTATATTTAAGAGTCTCTTATATTTTGTTCCCCTCCATATTTTTATATTATTTTTGCTTCCTTTCCCTTATGTTCATCTGTTTTGTATCTTAAAGTCCTCATATGAGTGAAGTCATATGATATTTGTCTTTCTCTGACTAATTTCACTTAGCATAATACCCTCTAGTTCCATCCATGTAGTTGCAAATGGCAAGATTTCATTCTTTTTGATTGCCGAGTAATACTCCATTGTATATATACACCACATCTTCTTTATCCGTTCATCCCTCAATGGACATTTGGGCTCTTTCCATACTTTGGCTATTGTCAATAGTGCTGCTGTAAACATTGGGGTGCACGTGCTCCTTCGGAATAGCATACCTGTGGGATGTGTGCTTTTAAGAAAAAAGATTGGAGGTTCTATGGCTAAAAATTTAACTGAATAATCTAAGTGGTATGATTATAGATGATTTTTGTCTTCTTTTTGATTTCCTAAGTTTTCCAAAATGCCTATAATGAACTTGTATTACTTCTCTAATCAGAAAAAGTGTCATTGAAAAAAAGACATGAATGAAGCATGCAAAAAAGGCAGAATATGGCATGGTTAGGAATTTGCTTTGTAGAACCAGACAGTGCTAGGTTAGATCATGGTCCATATTTATTACACGTAATTGAATGTGCTCTTGAGATGTGAGTTGCCCTGTCACCGCTGAAGTGCTAGACTTTCAGGGTAGCCATGGAGAGGCCTCCGTCGCAGGTGCCATGTTTCCTGGAGGCAGAAGGCAGCCCAAAGTGATCTCGTTCAAGTTTTCTTTATTTTATTTTTTTATTAAAAAAATTTTTTTAACGTTTATTTATTTTTGAGAGACAGACCATGAGCAGGGGAAGGCAGAGAGAGGAAGACACAGAATCTGAAACAGGCTCCAGGCTCTGAGCTGTCAGCCCAGAGGCCAACACGGGGCTTGAACTCAGGTATGGCAAGATGATGACCTGAGCCAAAGTCTGCCGCATAACCGACTGAGCCACCCAGGCGCCCCTGGTTCAAGTTTTCAGGTGTCATTCAAGTATATTTTTGTTTTAATGCTTTGTAAGAGATCCCTAAAGCCAGCTTCTTTTTTAAAGGGGCTGAGCTGTCTTCACCCACCTCCTCCCCTTCAAAAGTGAGTCCTGTCACATTTCTACAAAGTTATCCTTCCATCTGGGCCTGTGCTCTGAAGGCAATGGGTGCCAGATGTTGTCACTGCCGAAGTCCGTCGCCCAAGTGGCCATCTTTGCCTGCTAGACTGGACGGACTGCACAGTAATGCAGGTGCTCCACTTTGTCATTGATGTGTTCATTTGCATATGGAAATCTTTTTCTCTTCCTTTCTAAGTGCAACTTTGTGTTAATCCCAGTGAAAGGAATGGGTGTGCAGACCGGAAGTGGGTGTGCCCTGGGCTTTAGGATTGCCGAGGTGTCTAAATACTTATGTTAGAAAGCTGCGGGAACAGTTGGTCTGGTGTTGCTGTCACCTGAGATGGGTAGAGCGAGACAAGGTGGGATCAAGATGGAGAAGGCAAGCCTCTGGCATGAAGCACTACCATCTACTGTGTCATTCCAGATCAACTCACACCAAAAGACAATTATTGCCTATCAACTGGCCACCCCTGCATTTGTAGCATAAATTGTTAATGTTTATTCATTTTGAGAGAGAGAGTGTGAGTGGGAGAGGGGGAGAGAGAGGGAGACACAGAATCGGAAGCAGGCTCTAGGCTCTGAGCTGTCAGCACAGAGCCCGACGTGGGGCTGGAGCTCATGAGCCATGAGATCATGACCTAGATGAATTTGGACGCTCAACCCGCTGAGCCACCCAGGCGCTCCCTGTAGGGTAAATTGTTAAATCATTATTCAATAAAGTATATCCCTGCTGCTAGAATTCTTGGGAGCATAAAATTCTGTAGACAAGAAGTAGCTTGACCAAAGACCTGAGATTTGAAGCATCTTCCGCTGTGACTGTTGATCTGGGACTCATATTTGAGCATATGTTCATTTCTCTGTTCATTGGGAATTTATACTCTTCTGGGCTTTTATTGTATCTTGCTCTGGAAATCTGCCCAGGAAGGTAGCTATTGACCCCGGTCTCCTGCCCTGTCATTTTCTCTCCAACTTTTGGCTTTAAAATATCCTATTTATTGATCTACCTTTATTGATTTTTGTTGGTACTTTAAAAAATAACTTATGCCCCTGGTTAAAAAGAAAATCAAATAGTCAAAGTTTGTTAAATATGTCTGTCTTCTTTAGGTGCCTCCTGGACTCCCCACTGTGAAAACTTTATACCACAGATCCCAGGCAGGCTGTCCAAACTTACCTGTTACATTTGGTAGTGATCTTCCAGTCATTATACAAGAATATGTAACAACCAAATAGGAACAATTTTATTTATTTTTTCCTTTTTTAAAATGTTTTTTATTTTTGAGAGAGAGAGAGAGAGTCAGAGTCAGAGCACGAGCAGGGGAGGGACAGAGAGAGAGGGAGACACAGAATCAGAAGTAGGCTCCAGGCTCTGAGCTGTCAGCATAGAGCTCGACACGGGGCTCGAACCCACGGACCATGAGATCATGACCTGAGCCAAAGTCGGACCGACTTAACCCACTAACCTACCCAGGTGCTCCTATTTCTGGTTTTTAACAGGTGGAAAATGTTCCTTTAGACCATGGGAGATAGAATTGTATGATGTGAGCACTGCCACCAACAGGGCTTGCTCATGTTGGGGAAAACTGATGAGGCGTGAAAGTTAAATAATGCCAAGGCAAATATGTGGCTACGTACTGGGCGGTTAGTTACCAGACTCATTTACACCTAGGGCACTACCGTGTATGCACTGTAAGCACCGGTGATGATGAAATGCCACTGTGGATTATTTGAGAGGCCAGAGAAATTTAGCAAAAGGGAAAAGTAGCACCCTCACTTCTATCAAAAAGCAGCACAGCAAGCAGAACCTGGAGTTGATCAGTGTTGATCGGTGTTGAGTTTTGGTCTCTGCTCTGTTCGGCCACGTAGATGATCTTGGGCAACTTCAACTTTTTGAGCCTCGGTGTCCTCATCTGAGGAAGATGCAACCACTGATAGTATCCAGCTCAGAGAGTAGAGATAAGGACCCAATTACATTTTATGTAGAAGGTGGATCAACAGGGGCACCTGGGTGGCTCAGTGGGTTAAGCGTCCAACTTCAGCTCAGGTCATGATCTCATTGTTTGTGGGTTTGAGCCCCGTGTTAGGCTCTGTGCTGACAGCTCAGAGCCTGGAGCCTGCTTCAGAGCCTATGTCTTTCTCTCCTTCTCTCTCTCTGCCTCTCCCCTCCTCACACTCTTATCTCTTTCTGTCTCTCAAAAGTGAATAGCCGTTTAAAAATTTTTTTAAATAAGGTGGGTCAATAGATAGTAACTCTCATTGAAATTAAGTAATATAAAAAAGAAATATGGTTGGTCACCAGAGGAGTTTCTGTCTTATGATGGAGCAATTATTAGGTCATGTCATAGCGAAACTTTAATAATGATTTTGTCTCTATTAGTTTGTGTCTTTAATTACGTTTCATCGAACTGCATCTTACTAAGCACCTACTCTATGCCGGAAGCAATGACAGTGTAGTAGGAGCACTGTCCCCTGCAGTGATGTTCTCATGTATCCGAGGGGCCAACCAGAGAGCCAAGAGGCGGTGACACTGCAGTGTGATACATCTTATGATGATGATCACGGCAGGGTGCTTTACAAGCATACTCGCCGTTGGGGTGGTGGTCACGGAAGGCTTCCTAGGAGAGGTGATGTCTAAGCTGAGACTTGAAGAATGCGGAGTTGAGTTTGTATGAGAAACAATAAGAGCTAACATTTTTGAGTACGCTTCTGTCTGCCAGGTACCATGCTATGTTCCCTGTGTGTTTTTCCCTTCTAGGACTCAATAAAACTACGAGGTTTTGTTGGGCAGGTACTGTCTTGCCCACTTTATAGATCAGAGAACTGAGGCTTATAGATGTGAAGTTCACTTGCCATAGAAAAGTCAAGAAGCTGAAATTGAAACATATGATATATTCCAGTCCATCAGTACCATCTGTCATGCAAGGCCACATCCTATATTATGTTTATAAAGTGAGGGCATCTCAGGTTAGCATTATCCTTTCTCAGGAAAGGCATTATCTTCAAGACATATATAGGAGGCCAAAGGAAGAATTGGTTTTCATATATGTGGGATATAGGAGGGGAGGAGAAGGATGTGATTTCAGTGGTTTTTGAGAATGATGCGTCCAGATATGAAGGTTAGGTGAGGAGACACTGTGAGCAGGATGCAGCAGCAATCCGGTTTGAATGGATGAAGATGGCACTCATGTGTCCTCCCCCTGCAAGGAGGGAAGCCATGTGGCCATGTGATTCGAAGCTCCCGTACCACTGGACGGAAGCCTAGGAGATGAAGAGGGCTGATGAAGAGGGTTGGGAGGATCAAGCAAACACACTCAGTGCTTGGGGCCACAGGGCAGGCCACATCTAGACAAATTAGCAGGAATCCAGTGAATGGTCTCCATTTCTGTCATCCAACTGGATAGTCAGAGTTCCATACAGATTATTTTTGATTCCAATCATGAATTGAGCAAGGGACACCGGTGGGTCTGGGAATTAACTGCATGAGTGAGAGTCATTTGGACCCATCAGGTTCTGAGGCAGAAACTTCCCCTAAGAATAACATGTGGGCATCGATGAAGAGTCCTTGAATGCTGTCGTTATAATGGCAGCTGACTTTTATTTAGAACATTGGTTTCTTGGCAGACAATTACAGCTTTACAGTTAGTTCTCATAACAACCCTTTTATAGGCAAAGACACTGGAGGTAGAGACAGAATCAGTGTCAACCAGCAAGTAGGTGGCAGATCTGGGATTCATGATCTCAGATACCACCCTGGACCAGGGACCTCTGCCCAGGGCTACTGATAAAATCTGCCCATGTTTCTATGTGAAAGCTGTTTTCCAGAAAAACCTTTTGAATTCTTTGAGTCGAAATGCAGGCATTTGTTTAGCTCACAGTTATTTACTGAATGACAATTATGTACTAGGCACTGTGCTAAGTTCTGCAGACACAGCTGTGAGCGAACAGAAACTCTGCCCCCATGGAGGTAAATACATATACACAGAGGACAAAATACCATGAGGGAAATGAATGGTGAACGAGATGAAATCACAGGGAGACCTTGCTGCAGTAGGTCAGGAGAGGCCTTTCTAATGAGGTGGCATTTAAGATGAAAGTGAGCCAGGAGAAGAGAAAGTAAGAAGTCCCCATAATGAGAGAGTGCTGGGTGTGTCTGAGCAGAAAGAAGGCCAGTATGAGTAGAGGAGAGGACTGTGGAAAATGCCCTGCAAGGCTGGGCAGGCCCTGGGCTGCATGTGCTAGTTAGTGGCCTGTGTGGTGGGTACCTTTAGCACTGAAAGGTGGAAAAGTCACTGAGCTGAAGCAGCCACAACCCAAACCAACACCCAAGTAATATCTTGTAATATTATACAGTATAATCTTGTAATAAGATCAGTACAAATGAGGTCCCGGGAGCTGAAAACCTTACTGACCAGACCAGAGGTTTCTAAACCTTCTCAGTTTACAGAGCCCTGGATGCCTTAGTGACTTTTGTCATGGCACCCTTAGGCCAAAAGAGATACCTAATGGTTTCATTTATTAAGTAGGTAGGTCCAAACAACTTGATAAATCTTTATATTCTAACAACTTTTTAGTAGTCATTTGAAAAAAATGATACACGTAGATTGAAAGAAGAAGCAACAGTATTTTTATTGTTTCTTAAGTCACTCCATTACTAATGGGCTTTGTGTGGAGTCACATTGGACTGCCACCTTCATTTCCTGGTCCACACAGATTTCCTTATGGTACAGTATAGTAACTTCTGAAAACATAGCTTTGCAAAGATATGCCATCATTGAAAGGAATGTGGCATGCTCTAGTATTGACACACTGAACAGTCATGAGTTATTGAAGTGCTCAATAGCTGTTGAGTATCCTGTGTTTCCTTTGGGGAATTTCACATACCTTATAGCACTTCTGTGAATTTACATGGTACCCTGGGGTGATTTGGTATACAGTTTGGAGACCACAGAACTAGATATTTCAGATTATAGGACCTAGATTGTTCTTTGCTGCTAAATCCAATGCTATATTTGAGTACATAGTAGTATATTCTGTGTAGATTCCAGGAAGTGAAGTTGCCACTCTTTCTGAAATCTGTATCCTCTTTGTCCTTAAATCTGTAGGGATACCCCAGAGTGCTAACACAGTCTGACTACCTTTGATAGGGGCGAGGGGGAAAAGCAGGAGAAACACATATAGATCGTCAGCAGTAGCATGAAAGCATGTGCTGTTGAACAAGGAGGAAATGAGTATGTGATATGCAATAGTGATTTTGGAGGCCTTGATGAAGAAGTGAATGGTCAGGTTCTGAAGGGTTGGTGGTTGTCAGAATCTGCAGTGAAGTTAGCTCAGCCTTGGGGTATTTCCTTTTGTATTTAGGAATATCCTGCTGAAGGCAGTTATAAAACATGCCAAGAAGAAATTTAATCCCCAGCTCCACTAGCACATTTCTTCGGTTGCTCTCATCTATTTCCTTAGCTGGATGCCATTCTTGGTGAGTGACAGAAAGTGAGGGGATTAGTGAACAGATGAACAGACCTGTCTTTGGAATGCTCCAGAACCTTGCTGCAATATAAATACCGTGTTGTCTCAAAGAAGGTAGTCAGTAGAACCAGTTGACTTTAAGGCAATTAAACTTTCTCTTTCAGCATGACATCACATATGCAAATTTTCCAGGTTGGTTGGGACACTGATGAAACCAGTTCCCATGGCAACTGAGAGATATCCTTACATCATCTGTGTGATGTAAGGATAATCAGCCAGAGAACACATAGTATCACTCAGAGATAGGATGTGTTCTCATTGGTCAACACTGTAGGCATGAAAAAATACACTCTGAATGAAGAAGAGCTCTTAGGTTGGCTTTAGGCTATCTCGTTCTATCTGGCAGTTGACCAGAGAAACACTTCCTGGTGGGGAAATCCTCACCTTGGAAATGTTGCATTTGTATCATCATGTTGAATGAAATGAGCTCTCTTTGCATGGTGTAGCCATGTGAGTTTCCTCCTGGATCCACTGACTTAATCATGGTATGCCACAAGGAGGGTGGGGCCAGTGGTTAACATCTGCAGAAGAAGCATGACTATTGGGGGTGGAGATGGGAAACAGTGATATATCCTTTTAAACTTGGGTGACCTGAACTGGAGCCCCGTTTTCTCTCTACATATTTCATTCAAAGAAAACTCATGCTACCTTTTGAGGTGGAGTATAGGGCATAGTTAAATGTAACGGTCTCTAAGAGCCCAGATTCTTACACACAAATTTATTGTTTATATGGCACTGGGAAAGGTACTCAATTTTTCTGCGCTCCGCTTTCCTCATGTTAAAATGTGATACTTTTCCTGGTACTTCCCACAAAGGGCTGTTGTGAAGATTGAGGCAGATACTATATATAGAGGACTCATATGCTTTATGAACAGAACCTAGCTCACAGCAGACACTCAGTACCTGTTAAGTTATTTTTATTATTTTAAGACTGCTATTCTCCAGGGCTATATACATATATTATAAGGTTCTTTGAGTCAAGATGCCTGTTTCTATTCTAAATCATATAGTCTTTAGAATAATATTGGGCACAAAATTGGCTCTGTTGATGAATAAATTATAAAAATATTTCCCAGTGGATACTCTGACACTTCTGAAGGCAGCAAGAACTCTTGGGACCCTTGGTCATAAAGCTAACACAGCCAAATGGTCCTCAATTACAGTTCCAGATGCTCATATCTCATTTTCTTCTAGATCCACTCCAAATTATTGGATCTAAAATGAATATATCTTCATCCAAATTCTCTTATCGTTCTCTTGGAAATTTTTCGAGCCAAGGCTTGGAGTAAAGGCCCTTATGCTATGCTTGCAGAATGACAAACTCTGGGGCTTTTCGGAGCCAGGTAGGAAATGTAAACAAGTGAGGGGTACCACGTGTGTGATTCTGGATGGCACTGGAGACATCAAAGTACTAGGGTGGTTGTGTACCATCCAAATGAGTTCAAATTCAATCTTTGAAAATTAAGATCTGGGGCACCTGGGTGGCTCGGTCAGTTGAGTGTCTGACTTTGGCTCAGGTCATGATCTCACGGTTCCTGAGTCAGAGCCCCACGTCCAGCTTGCTGCTGTCAATGTGGAGCCATCAAGCTGTCTTCCAAAGTGGCTATACCTCAAACTCGGTTTTGAAAACAATATTGTAATCACTACAACAAACATGTCTGTGGGTTGAATTTGACTGTACTGATTGATTGCAACTTCTGGAAAAAGTGCATAACGTTTGCCAAGTTATAATAAAGCTCAGAATTCTGCACTAAGAGAATCATAGTGAATATGACTTCTCTTGATATATCCTTAGTCTATGTGAAATGTGATGAAATAACAGTTATCTTCTCTTCAAAGTGCTCAGGACAAAAGTGCTTTTAGTGCAATGTGGGCGCCAAACACATCTATGAAGACAGAGCCTCTCCAAGGAAGCATTGAAACAAGTGCATTCATTCATTCATCCTCTCATCCATTCACTCATCCTCTCATCCATTCACTCATCCATTATACTTATTGAATGTGTAGTGTATCATTTGGCTGAGAGGGAATCCCTATTCATGAGGAGTTTACAGTTTAGCATGGGAAATAAGCCAAGTGCTCAGATGGCTGCTAAACAGGACAGGATGAGAGAAGTGTTCTAAGAACACTTGAAGTGCTAGGGGAACTTAAGAGACAGAGAGAGCATGTCCACTGGAGAGGATGAAGGCAGATTACAAGAAACAGGAGACAATCACAATAGATTTGAAGGAAGAGGTTACACTGTGACAAGAAGAAGAGGGATGGGGGAGAGAGCAGTGAGGTAAGAATATGCGGGGGCGAGTGTCCAAGAGATGCCAAATAGTTCTTCTTCCCTTGAGTTTAGTGTCCGCTGAAGAAAAAGTGGGCAAGGAAGCTAGAAAGATGACAGCAGACAGATACACAAATAATTGACAAGAACGGTTGAGCACTGTGAGTAAAGCCCAGTTAAGATCAGAGAGAAGAAAAGTTCTGGCTCTTCGCTGCGAGAATGTGAGGTATTTACCCCAAACTCTCTATGCTTTGGTTTCCTCTTCTGTAAAATGAGGATAATACTAATACTTTATATTTACTTATTGTAAATTTCTTATAAGAAATACTACTACTTACTGAGCAAAAACCATGTGTCAGGTTCTATGCCACATGCTGTATATGCATTAACTTATTTTATTCTTACAGTAACCTTATGAAGAAGTTATTTTATAATCCCCAATGATGTCTGAAGAAAATGAAGCACAGAGAGAAAAAGTAATTCAACTGATGTCATAGGGATAGAAAATGACAGGGCAGAGATAATGAGATCCCATGTAATGTATGATTTGGCTGAGACCACGCTTGTGAGCTCTTAGCTTAGTGCTTGCCTATAACAATCACTTCAGTAATTGCTAGCTATTATTATTAATTCCATTACTATTAATTCTACTACCATTGTCATTTGACTGGAGGAATCACCTTAGTTTCATGGAGGAGGTGATATTTGTAATCAGCCTTGAGGGTGGGTAGGCTTTGGATAGGTAGGGGTGGGGCAGAAGGACTTTCTAGACCATGGGCACAGCAGGAGCTGCACAGCTTTGCAATGGAGAATAGGAAGGAGACTCCAAGACTGGATGCATAGCTCCAAGGGAAGCAGGGGAAAAGGATTCAGCTGACAAGGCAATAAAATGGCTGGGCTGTCTGGCAGTAGACAGTGTGTCAGCATTGGAGGTTTTAAATATAGGAAGTGAGGAGATTGGAGCTTTGCTTAACTTTCTGTTTAGCGAGCTGAGCTGTCTGTTCTTGAGGCTGGGCTGTCTGTCCTCCAGGGCAGCCCTTCAAACTTGAATCCGGGCTGGCAGGTGCCCGGTTCTGATGGTGATGCTCCAGGTCGGGAGAGGAAACAATGTTTTGGAGACAGGAATCTCCATTCAGTAGCCCAGCTCTCATTTCAGACTCATCTCTCCATCAGCAGAGGCTGTCTTTGGATGCTTGTGGGAAGTCAGAGGTGAGGGAAGAAAGAGAAACCCAGTAGCAGAAGCGCTCCTGCAAATCATGTGGCTTTCTGTACCATCTCTCCCATTTCTCTCTTCCCTTGATACTTCCTTTTAAGATCCAAAAGAGCAAAGGCTGACTTAAACGATCTCTAGGGCCAGACATTCCTGGGTGAAAATGTGGGGCTTCTCAAGAGGAAATGAAACGACACAGAGATATGGTGGCCTTCAGATTTTCTGCTGTGATGCACTGGGCGTATTCATGTTGAAATAGAAAGATAGTTTTAAAAGTGTGATGTAAAGGAGGTGTTTGGAGTTTTTCCTGGAGACATACAGAGGGGAAGAATTCTCCAGAATCATCTTGGCAGAATCTCTGGCTGGAAAACAGACTGCTGGAGTAGAAAGGGCACAGAAATAGAAACCAGACCACCTGGGGTCTTCTGATTCAGTGTTTTCCAAAGGGCAAGTACCCTGTGAGGTGATTTTAGACTGCAAGGGAACGACTCATTAAACAGTTACAAATCCCGAGTGAGAGCTTTGTTCCCCCATTGCAAATTTAGTTTTCCATTCCTCAGGTGCCATCAATGAGGAAGATTCAGGTTTGGGCTAGGTGTCTTTAAGACCTTTCCATCACTTGTTGATTTCTCTTTTGAACAAGGAGCCAGCATCAGGCACAGAGGCTGTAGCAGGCAATACCATCCATTCCAGAGGGTCTCATCCTTGGCTCACACTGCTATTTCCCCTGGGGAAACTTTAGAAAATCACTTAGGGCTGGTCTCCTCTGTCCCCCTAAAGAGTTCTAGTTTAATAGGTCTGGGGTAAAGCCTGGGCATTGGGAGTTTTCAAAGCTCTTGGGGCAATAGTTTCTAATTAAAATAATTTTATGTAGTATTTATTAGTCTATTCATGGTGAATTATAATGCTTTCTATTTAAGGTAACGAGGTAAAATTTCTTGTCAATATCAGTTGACTTAAATAAAAATAGTAAGTGCTCCTTAAGAAAAAACCAAAACAGAGCAAAACGAAACAAAATGGAATGCTGCAGGTGGTATTTAGATGTGGCAAAGACAAAATATGCACTGAGTGAACTTTGCCAAGCTCTCTGTGGATCTTTGCTTAGCTCTATGATTTCTGACCTTCTGTGGGTCCATTCTTCTCAACAATAAAATGGGAACAATTATCTCATGGCACCTTATCCAAGGCAAAATAGTGGGTTTGCCTTGGGAATCAAATGATTGAACGTCAAGTTGGACTTGCTACACAAATGTGAGGAAGGAGATGATCCATGCTACAGGGAGGGGCTCATTGGCAGATTTATAGTGACCTGGACCTGGGACATCTTAGATGAGGCTATTTGTAACTACCGACTTCCAAGTAACATCTTCTCTCTCTCCCTGCCGAGATGATCCACTGGTTTCCATGAAAGGTCATAATTTCCAGTGATGATTGATTTACTCCAGTGGCAATAAACTAAAGAACAACTCAAAGTCCTACCAAGATCTCAAAGTGTTGTACATTTGAACGGAAGCCAGACATTGAACTGAAGCAGAAAGAAGGAATAAAAAAGATCTGAATGGAAATAAATAAAATACAGACTAGAGAGACAATAGATAAGGTCAATGAATAGGTTTTTTTTCATAAGATAAACAAAATAGACAAACCATTAGCTAGATTTTCCAAGAAAAACAGTGACTGAAATAAAATTAGAAACAAAGGAGGAGGCATTACAACTGATACCACATGAAAATATGATGAATGAACAATTATCTCCTCTTCAAAGTCTCAGTTTGGTTTTTTTTTCATTTCCTGAGACAATGATATGATATTTATTTTTATTCCTGAGACAATGATATGATATTATTTATTTTTTTAGTGTTGTAAATAGTAGGTATAGATTTCTAAATGTTAACTCAACCTTAAATTCCTATAATAAACTACTTGGTTATAATGTATTGTCCTTTATATATTACTGGCTTTAATGCATCACTGTTTATGGTGACATTAGTCTGTAATTTTCCTCAGAATATCCTTGTCAAATTTTGATATCATGGTTATGGTGGCTCCCAGATCAGTTAGTTTTCCACTTCATTTTTCGTAGAATCCTACGTAATTTCTTCTTTAAATACTTGGTAAAATTCATCATTAATGCTGTCTGGGTCTGTGGTTTTCTTTTGGGAAAGATTTTTAATTATGTATTCAATGTATTTAATGTGTACTGTATTATTTCAATTTTCTATTTCTTCTTATGTCAGTTTTGGTAAGTTATATGTTCGTAGGAATTTGTTTATTTCCTCTAAAATTTGAAATTTAGAAGTACAGTTTTTAATATTATCCCTTATGATCCTTTCAATGTTTAAGATATCTATAGTAATGTCCCTCTCCATTTCTGCTATTGGTTAGTTGTTCCTTCCTTTTGATCTTGATTTGTTTCAGTAAGGGTCAATTTTTTATTTAATTACTTTCTGCTCTTATTTTTTTCTTTCTTCCCCTTTATTTAGGTTTAGTTTATTTCATGCCTATTCTTAAGACAGAAGCATAAATCATTGGTTTTTAAAGACTGTCTTCTTATTAAATATGTGAGTTTTAAGATTAAAAGTTTTTCTATACTCATAATCTTAGAGATCCCAAAGTAATTATTGTTGGTTACTCACTGTTACATCACTAGCTCCTATCAGAGTGTTCAGTCTCTCCTATGCTCTAAGTGTTCCAAAGCCTTCTTGTTTCTTTTAGGATAAAGTCCAGATCCTTCCTTTGGTACACTTGTCCCTCCGTGATCTGCCCCAGCTCCCTCATTGGTTTTATGTGCTGCTGCTCACTCCCATGTCCAGCTTGCTCCAGCCACATTTGCCTTGCCGTTCCTTAGAAGCATCAGGAACACTCCTCTCTCGGGGCTTTTGCACTTGCTGCCACCCTTCTCCGGAAAGTTTATACTTCAGATTGTCACATGACTTTCTCCCTCCCTTCATTCAGGTCTCTGTGAGATGTACCTTTTCATAAATGCCTTCTATGGCTACCGTACATAACATAGCACCCTTAGCATGCTCTATCCCCTTTGCCTTGATTTATTTTTCTTTATTATGCCTCGTGCCAAATGACACAAAATAAAGTTGTTGGTTTCTCCCTTCTTCTCTATCTAGAATGTAAGTTCCATGAGAGCAAGAATTTTTTGCTTGTTTGTTTTATTTACTGCTGTGTCTCCAAAGCCGAGAACAGTGTCTGGCATATACTAAATAATCTACAAATATTTATTGAATGAATGGACTCTGTGCTTGGAGTTAGGAAATCTAGTAAATATTTCTGAACCTATCATTGATCAGCCATGTGACCTTGGGCAAATTTAACTTTCTAATACCCAATTCCTTTATTTGTATAGTAGGAATAAGAATTCCCATCAGAATTCTGTTGCCCATCAGATAATGAATAAAAAGTTCTTTATGAAGTATAAAAAATTATGAGACATTTAAAAAATTTTTTTAAATGTTTTTATTTATTTCTAGGAGAGAGAGAGACAGTGTTAACAGGGGAGGGTCACAGAGAGAGGGAGTCACAGACTGAAACAGGCTCCAGGCTCTGAGCTGGCAGTCAGCACAGAGCCCGACGCAGGGCTCGAACCCACAAACTGCGAGATCATGACCCAAGCGAAAGTTGGACACTTAATCGACTAAGCCACCCAGGCGCCCCATTATGAGACATTTTAAATATTATGGTAAGAAAATGTCTGACCGTCTCATGTCCCAAATTTCTTTCTCTTTGGGACATCCGTGGTGTTAAACACTTCTTTAGGATAAGATATTTTGTTGTATTTGGCTCTCATTAAAATGTAGGTTTGTTGGGGCACCTGGGTGGCTCAGTCGGTTAAGCATCCGATTTCGGTTCAGGTCATGATCTCACAGTTTATGGGTTCGAGCTCTGCATCTGGTTCTGTGCTGACAGCTCAGAGCTTGGAGCCTGTTTCAGATTCTGTGTCTCCCTCTCTCTCTGCCCCTCCCCCACTCGTGCTCTGTCTCTCTCTGTCTCAAAAATAAATAAAAAACAAAAAACAAAGCCAAAAAACAAAAAACAAGCCCCAAAAACCCAGTAGGTTTTTTTCCCGGAAAGAATAACGTTTTCACACTTCCGTAGCCACTAGCGAGTCAGCACGAATTCATATAGAATTGGTTGTCACTGAAGGCATAGGATATAGGAGAGGTATGTTTTGTGAAGAAAGCTGGAAGTAAACATCTAGAGTACAGGGAAGAGGAGGTTCTGGAAGAGTGGTTTCAAGGGCACTGGGGAAAAAATTAAGAAATTCCTTATTACTCAGGTTAGGCTATGTTATACTACAATAGAAAACTGCCTCAAAATTTTCAGTAGCATAATCTAGGAAAGGTTAATTTCTTGTCCTTGTAGAATCTGCTGTGGGTCCATGCTACTCACCAGGGTTGGGGACAGGGATAGTTGTGTTTTTGTACGTGTTCGTGTGTGGGATTTTGTGGGTAGTCTTAATTAAAAGTAATAACCTTAATAAAGTTTTATAAAAGTATTGCAGTCCTATGTGATGACAGAAGATTTTTTTTTAATGTTTTATTTGTTTCTAGGAGAGAGAGAGAGACAGCGTGAGCAGGAGAGGGTCAGAGAGAGAGGGAGACACAGACTGAAACAGGCTCCAGGCTCTGAGCTTGCAGTCAGCACAGAGCCCGACGCGGGGCTCGAACCCACGAACCGTGAGATCATGACCTAAGCGAAAGTCGGACGCTTAACCGACTAAGCCACCAAGGTGCCCCTGTGATGACAGAAGATTTTATAGAGTTTATGTAGGAATATGCTTGAATATACTGTTGTGACTCTATAGCCCTTTCCACATAGAGTTTAAATATAATTGTTGCATTCTGCAACTGAGAGTTGTATCATGTAGTTTTATGAATACATGTGTTTATGGGGGAATGGGACATATTTGATTTAGAACTTTAACAAAATGCTACCATTTATTGAGCACTTCCTGTGTAACAGGTACAAGACTATGGGCTTTAGACATCTTATCTCATTTAATCCTTGAACAGCTCCCTGTACCCACTTTATAGTGAAGAAACTGATATTCATAGGTATGAAGTAATTTGACTTCAATCATACAACTAAGTGGGAGAACTTAGACCAAATTCATGTGCATGGTCTTATCAATGCAATGCTCCCCACCCTTCCCCACCTCCAAGTAATACATCCTAAATGCATAATTTCTATAAGCCTATCAACAGACCAGAACTGATGATGATGACAAATATAGTAATATAGTAGAGGCCACATTTGATTTCATGGCATTTGGGCTCTGGTTTAGATTGCCAAATATGTCCTGTTGAACAGATATAACCTTCCCAACATTACTATGGGCTAAGAATTTGCTGGTGGTAGACCCCAGTTAAAATGCAAATAATATTTCTTGGGAGCAATAATAAATTAACACTGATCATTGTGACTACATCTGCTGATTTCTGTCATCAGGGAATAATCAAGCAGAGGAGACAAAATTTAAAATAGTTTTTTAGGATGCAATTTAATGTAGCCCATACACAAATGAGAAATTAAATATAATTGAGTGGAAGGTGTGTTTCACATAAACATAATGGGTAGGTTAGTGAGGGGGTTTCATAATTGACAACAATTATGAAGAAAGGCTCCCTGGAGTAGGTAGAACTTGATGAGTCTTGAAATCTTGACTGATTTGAAAAACATTTATTTGCCTAATAATCCAGATTTCCTAAAATCTTCTATTATAATTATCTAGTGTCTTTTTTCTGCCATAACTCTTACCTTTCTCCATCTTCTTTTTTTCTGGAAAATGCTTCTTTCTCTACTCCATGTGACTTGAGTGGGAGCTGTCATCTTTTTAAAGACCTCTCTCCCAGATTGTGTTAATTGGCATGAAATAAGCACTTGATTTAATCTGGGCCAATGATAATAGCCAAATTTATGGCCACAGTTGATGAGTTCAGTGATGGGTACCTGACCCAAGATTAGCTAGTCAGTTCCATTTGTTGGACTTTTGAGTTTGGTACTAGAGAAAGCAAATCTTGGTTCTTCTATGGGTTTGTGCTCTGTGAGTTCTGAGATCCTGGAGCTATGGTGGCCATCTTCTTGGGTGACTTTATTTTATTTTATTTATTTTATTTTATTTTTTAAATGTTTATATTTGAGAGAGAGAGAGAGAAAGAGAGAGAGCATGTGCATGCAAGTGGAGGCGCAGAGAGATAGACACAGAATGTGAAGCAGGCTCCAGGTTCTGAGATGTCACCACAGAGCCAATGTGGGACTTGAACTCAGGAACTGTGAAATCATGACCTGAGCTGAAGTCAGATGCTTAACCAACTGAGCCATCCAGGCACCACCTGCTTGGTCTATTAAAAAAAAAAAAGAATAAAGTTGACCTGTAAAATGAAACAGAAATGAGGGGCACAAAGAAGGTCTTGGTGGCATTTAATTATCTGATTCCAGGGGTCTCTGAGATCTACCTTTATGCACTGCTTTGATTGTTCAGTCTTCATATGAATAATTTCTAATAATCCCTGCTGCCACCTTTTACCCTCAGCTAGTTTGAGTAGAATTTTTATCAAATGCAGCAAAGAGCCCTGATGAATATTTCATTGTGACTTCATGTTGAAATAGAATAGGGATTATCTTTATTTTACAGAGAAAAAAAATGAGGCTCAGAAAAAAAAAAAAATGTAATCAAGATGCTAAAAAAATGAAGCGTTGACCTGAAACAAATATTCAGGTTTCTCTCCCTGGAGAAAACATTGGGAGGTACAAAGAGATGTGGGCAGGAATAGTCTGCCGGCTTGGGAGACTCTTATCAACTTGAAGAGAATAGCTTCCTACTGCTGTGGTATTCTGAATGTTCTGAAATTTTGGTATCATTTAGCTTGGGGTTTTTTCTTTCCTTTGTCAGCAAATCTTGGCTTTTGAGGAAACAAAGGAAGCCCAACTCCCCCACAGCTCCCACTTTCCATTTTACTTTAGGTCCGTGGGGTTACCCAGGTCTGAAATCTCATAACCATCTGTTTGTGTCGTAGTGATGTAACACTGAAAAGAATGGCTTTTGACAAGGACTGATTCCAAAATGATATGAAGTAATTGATTGTCTCACTCTTATCAAAGCACACTGAGATTCCTATTAGCCTAGGAACTCAGAAAGATGCAGAAAGAACAAACCCTTGAGTTTAAGGACAAATTTTGCTTATGTTATCTTCAAAAAAAGGAAGACAGGAAGAGGAACTTAGGACATTTAAACATTTATATCTTCTCTTACTTAAAAAAATAAGACTTAAGGTGGCTTTAAAGGATATAAAAATATGGGAAGATAGTAAGTTAAAGGTAGAAGAGAAATAAAAAATGATGATCAGGTAGAGCTATTATATAGAATTAGGAGTGAGGCCAGTAAACAACAAACCTGACACAATCCTATTTGTATTTGACAACTGGTTCCCAAGTTGGGCTTTAAGTATTCTTGTCAGTGCAAGCAGGAAAACCCAATCAGTTACATGGTTTGCAATTCTATGAGATAAAACAAACCAAATCCTTAGGAGAAGTACAATTGCATCTGGTCCTATGACCAAAAGTAATGTGCCCTGGATTCTTACAAAGAGAGCACTGTATTGTATGATGTAAAGCCCTCTAGGGCCCCTTCCAGGAGACCCAATGGTGAGATTCACAGCCCTGGTTCTCATAGCTGACAGTATTATTTCTCAAATTTTAATCATCTTTATGATTTCTGCCATGTCTACTTAATTACATTAAAAATTTATTAACCGAATATATTTTTAGCATAGTTTTTACTTGGGCCCAATTTTAAACTTAATTTCATTTTAGCAAGGTAGATGGGCTGGTTCTATTTTTCTATCTTTATTTTATTTTTAATATTTTACTTATTTCTGAGAGAGAGACAGCGTGAGCAGGGGAGGGTCAGAGAGAGAGGGAGGTATAGAATTTGAAACAGGTTCCAGGCTCTGAGCTAGCTGTCAGCACAGAGCCCAATGAGGGGCTCAAACCCATGAACTGTGAGATCATGATCTGAGCCAAAGTCCAATGCTTAACCTACTGAGCCACCCAGGTGCCCCATATTTTTCTAATACTCTTTAAATTAAGTTTATAAACTAAAATTTTCTTATGTACCCCTAGTGATATTTGGGCTACTACCTTGGGAAACACTGGCTCAGAGAAAAAGAAGAACCCCAACATTTGAATAATCATGACCTCATTGCATCTATGTCTCATGAAGTACTACCATCATCAGAGATGAGAAAAACAAGGTTAGGACTTGTGCAAGATCCCACAGAAACCGAGTTGGGATGAAACTCAAGTTTTCTGATGAAAGTCAAGTTCTAGCTTCTAGCTGAACATTGTGGGCCTTTTCCCAAACTGAAGTTCAAGCTCTTTTTGACAGTTGGCCTTTTTGCTTCCTGCCAGAATGCCTCACCCACTGCTTTATGTGTGGTGATGCCTACCTGTAGTTACTGGAACCCAGTCTGCTGGACCAAAGAAAGGAAGTCTGCCAGGCAGATGTGGAATCCTAAAGAGGAACTTCATTCACTGCTATGGACAGCTCTACCTCTTCATGCCCCCATGGATTTTTGGGGAAGTATTTTTGTGGCTTGCCAGTCTCTCATCAGGCAGGGTCGCTTGTCCTGGGTTGACCTAATTCACTGGTGGAAAGTACGGCTGGGAGATTTAGAATAGTTGCAGTTTGACATTGATTCTTCACAGCTCACTGTCACAATGAGCTTTTTTGGTAAGACGTTGAACTGAATGAAGTTTGTTGTAGAGGACTGTAAGATTCTCCTAATCTTGGAGGACATTTGGAGTGAGAACTGACAGTGACTTTCTCATGGCAATTTATGCAAACTCAGAGGAGAAGCCATCTCTATCTCTCATAAGAATAGGACTTTGGGTAACTCACCTTGAAGTCTGGACCCATAGGTGTGATCTATACTCCCACAGAGTCCTGATTTGTAGATAAGCCTTTTTTTCTTCTTCCTCCTCCTTCTATTACTTCTTCTTTTATGAATAGAAGTAATGTTTCCTGCTTCATCTTTTTCTTTTTTTTTCTTTTTTTTTTTTAATATTTTTGTTTTATTTCTAGGATAGAGAGAGACAGCGTGAACAGGGGAGGGTCAGAGAGAGAGGGAGTCACAGACTGAAACAGGCTCCAGTCTCTGAGCTGGCAGTCAGCACAGAGCCCGACGCGGGGCTCGAACCCACGAACCGTGAGATCATGACCTAAGCGAAAGTCGGACGCTTAACCGACTAAGCCACCCAGGTGCCCCTGCTTCATCTTTTTCTTAAAGAGATTTTTAAACTCTCATTGTCAAAAAAATATTATTTAGAAACTTTTTATTTTGAAATAAGTGAAGATTCACATTTATTTGTATAAAATGCTATGGTAAAATCCTGTGTACCTTTTACCCAGTTTTCCCTAATGGCAATTTTCTTAAAGAAATTTTAGAACTACTGAGGTACAATTTATATGTTATAAAGCTCATTCTTTTAAAGTATATAATTTGATGAGCTTTGACTAATATTTACAACTGAGTAATTCCTATCACAATCAAAATATAGAACATCTCCATCATCCCTTAAAGTTCCTTCATGCGCTTTTGCAGTTAATCACTTCTCCCCATTCCTGGCCCTTAGAAACCACTCCTCTACTCTCTGTCCTATATTTTTGCCTTTCCTAGACTGTCTTTTAAATGGAATTATATGGTATGTAGTCTTTTTTGACTTTTTTTCTTCATTTAGCTTATACTAAAAGCATTTAGTAATACTTTTGAGATTCATCCATGTTTCTGAATGTATCACTAGTTTGTCTTTTTTTTTTAAATGGCTGAGTAGTATTTCTTTATATGACACAATTTGTTTATCCCCTCACCAAGTGATGGAAATTTGTACCATTTATAGTTTTTGGCTACTAGGAATAAAGATACTATAAACTTTTGTGTATAAATCTTTGGGAGGACATTTCTCTTGAGTAAATTCTTAGAGAAGGATTATTAGGTTGTATGGTAAAAGTATGTTTAACTTTATGAGAAACTACCAAGCTGTTTTCCAAAGTGATTATATAATTTTACAGTTCTACTAGCAATATATAAAAATTTCACTTCCTGCATATCCTGGTCAACTCTTGGTATTGTTAGTTAGTTTGAAAAATTTAGCTGTTCTAGTGGTATCTTACTTATGTACTTTTTTCCTTTCCTTCCTTCCTTCCTTCCTGCCTGCCTGCCATTTGTGTATCTACTTTGGTATGTGTCTATTTCAATATTTTGCCTATTTTTTCATTGAGTCACTTGTCTTCAAATTAATGAGTTGAAAGCACTTTTTCATATTTTCTAGATATAAGTCTTTCACTAGATATGTGATTTAAAAATATTCTCTCTCAGGGTGCCTGGGTGGCTCAGTTGCTTAAGCATCTGACTTCAGTTTAGGTCAATATTTCATTATTTCACGGTTTATGAGTTTGAGTCCTGCTTCAGGTGAGCCCCACTTCTCTCTCTCTCCCTCTCTCTGCCCTTCACTCACTTGTGTCCTCTCTCTTTCTCATAAAAATTTTTATTTCTCCCAGTCTGTGACTTGTCTTTTCATTTTTTTAGACAGTGTATTTCAAAAAATTTTTTAATGTTTTATTTATTTCTGAGAGAGAGAGACAGTGTGAGCAGGGAAAGGTCAGAGAGAGAGGGAGGTACAGAATTTGAAACAGGCTCCAAGCTCTGAGCTAGCTGTCAGCACAGAGCCCGATGCAGGGCTTGAACCCACAAACTGTGGGATCATGACCTGAGCCAAAGTTGGACGCTTAACCAAATGAGCCACCCAGGTGCCCCAAAAACAGTGTATTTCAAAGACAAGATATTTTTTATTTTATGAAGTCCAGTTTATCAATTTTTAAATTTTGTGGTTTGCTTTTATGCCCCAGCACATTTTTTGCTTAATGCAAGGTCACAAAGATTTTCCTCATGTTTTCTTTTAGATGTCTTAATTTTAGTTATTATTTTTATATCTGTAATCCATTTTGAATTAGTTTTTGTATATGGTGTGAGATAAGAACTGTGGTTAATAATTTTTGCATTTGAATGCCTAATTATTATACTGCCATTTGTTGAAGAGACTATTTCTCTCCATTAAATTATTTTGGCACTTTTGTGTAAAATCAATGGACATAACATATATATGGATCTATTTTTGAACTCTATTCTGATATGGTTTTTTTTTCTTCCAATTTTGTTTAGATTCAAGTTAGTTAACATCAAGTGTAGTATTGGTTTCAGGAGTAGAATTTAGTGATTCATCACTTACATATAACATCCAATGGTCATCACAGCAAGTGCCCTCCAAATGACCATCACCCATCTAGCCCCACCCCCTCGCCTCTAGCATCCACCAGTTTGTTCTCTATAGTTAAGAGTCTCTGATGGTTTGCCTCTCCGTTTTAATCTCATTTCATTTTTCCTTCCCTTCCCCTATATTCATTTGTTTTGTTTCTTAAATTCCATTTATATTTGTCTTTTTCTGACTGACTTATTTTGCTTAGTATGATACACCTTAGTTCCATTGTGTGTGTGTGTGGGGGGGGGTTGGGTTGGTATATCTCTATCTACATCTTTATCTCCATATCTATATATCTGTATCTTCTGTATCTTCATCAGTGGATGGACATGTGGGTTCTTTCTTTAATTTGACTATTGTTAATAGTACTGCTATAAACATTGGGGTGCGTGTTCCCCTTTGAATCAATATCTTTGTATCCTTTGGATAAATACCTAGTAGTGCAATTGCTGGGTCATAGGGTAGTTCTATTTTCAACTTTCTGAGGAACCTCCATACTGTTTTCCAGAGTGGCTGCACCAGTTTGCATTCCCACCAGCAGTGTAAGAAGTTTCTCCACATCCTTGCCAACATCTGTTATTTCTTGAGGTGTTAATTTTAGCCCTCTGACAGATGTGAGGTGGTATCTCATTGAGGTTTTGATTTGTATGTCCCCGATGATGAGCGATGTTGAAGATCTTTTCACGTGTCTGTTTTTCTACATGTTGCTGTTCAGTTTTCCCAACACCATTTGTTGAAGAGACTTTCTTTTTTCCATTGGATATTTTTTCCTACTTTGTAGAAGATTAGTTATGGGTTCTTTGGGTTCTTTACTCTGTTCTGTTGTTCCATGTGTCACTTTTTATGCCTGCCAATACCATACTATCTTGATAATTACAGTTTTGTAGTACAGCTTAAAATCTGAAATTGTGATGCTTCCCACTTTGCTTTTCTTTTTCAACATTACTTTGGTTATTCAGGGTCTTTTCTGGTTCCAGACAAATTTTAGGATTGTTTGCTCTAGCTCTGTGAAAAATGCTGGTGTTATTTTGATAGGGATTACATCACATGTGTAGATTGCTTTAGGTAGTATAGACATTTTAACATTTGTTCTTCCAATCCATGAGCATGGAATGTTTTTCCATTTCTTTGTGTCTTATTCAATTTCTTTCATAAATGTACAGATCTTTTGTCTCTTTGTTTAGGTTTATTCCTAGGTATCTTATGATTTTTGGTGCAATTATAAATGGGATCAATTCCTTGATTTCCCATTCTGCTGTTTCATTATTGGTGTATAGAAATGCAACAGATTTCTGTATATTGATTTATATCAGCAACTTCGCTGAATTCATGTATCAGTTCTAGCAATTTTTTGGTGGAGTCTTTCAAGTTTTCCACGTAGAGTGTTATGTCATCTGCGAAGAGTGAAAGTTTGACATCTTCCTTGACGATTTGGATACCTTTCATTTCTTTTTGTTGTCTGATTGCTGATTGTAGGACTTTCTCTACTATGTACTATGTTGAACAGCAGTGGTGAGAGTTTACATTCCTGTCGTGTTCCTGACCTTATGAGAAAAGCTCTCAGTTTTTCCGCATTGAGGATAATATTAGCTGTGGGTCTTTCATATATGGTCTTTATGATGTTGATGTATGTTACTACTATCCCTACTTTCTTGAAGGTTTTTATCAAGAAAGGATGCTGTATTTTGTAAAATGTTTTTTCTGTATATATGATCTGAGAGGATCATATGGTTCTTACCCTTTCTTTTATTAATGTGGTGTATCATGTTTGATTTATGGATATTGAACCACTCCTGCAGCACAGGAATAAATCCCACTTGATCATGGTGAATGATTCTTTTATGTACTGCTGGATTCAGTTTGCTAGTATCTTGTTTTGCATCCATGTTCATTAGGGATACTGGTCTGTAATTCTTTTTAGTGGGGTCTTTATCTGGTTTTGGAATCAAGGTGATACTCATCATAGAATGAATTTGGAAGTTTTCCTTCCATTTCTGTTTCTTTTTGGAACAGTTTCAGAAGAATAGGTATTCTATGTTTGGTAGAATTCCCTGGGGAAGCCATCTGGGCTTAGACACTTTGTTAGTTGGGAGATTTTTTATTAATTCAATTTCATTGCTGGTTATGAGTCTCTTCAAATTTTCTATTTTTTCTCTTTCAGTTTTGGTAGTTTATGTGTTTATAGGAATTTATCCTTCTTCCATATTGCCCAATTTGTTGGCATATAATTCCTTATAATATTCTCTTATAATTGTAGTTCTGTAGTTTGGATTGTGATCTCTCCTCTTTCATTCATGATTTTATTTATTTGAGTCCTGCCTCTTTTCTTTTTGATAAATCTGGCTAGGGAGTTATCAATTTTATTACTTCTTTTAAAGAACCAGCTCCTAGTTTTGATGATCTGTACTACTTTATTTTTAAATTTCTATATCATTTATTTCTGCTCTAATTTTTATTATTTCCCTTTTTCTGCTGATTTTGGGCTTTGTTTGCTGCTCCTTTTCCAGCTCCTTTAGGTGTAGGGTTAGGTTGTATATTTGTATTTTCTTGCTTCTGAAGGAAGGCCTGGATTGCTATATATTTCTCTCTTATGACTACCTTTGCTGCATCCCAAAGGGTTTGAGCTGTCAGTATGATTTTAATTTGCTTCCAGTATTTTTTAAATTTCTTCCTTACTTTCCTGATTAGCCCATTCATTCTTTAGCAGGATGTTCTTTAACCTCCACGTATCTGTGGTCTTTTCAAAATTTTCCTTGTGGTTGATTTCAAGTTTCATAGTGTTGTGATCTGAAAATATGCATGGTATGATCTCAATCGTTTTGTATTGGTTGAAGCCTAATTTGTGACCTAGTGTGTGATCTATTCTGGAGAATGTTTCATGTGCACTTGAAAAGAATGTGTATTCTGCTGCTTTAGGATAAAATGTTCCGAAAATATCTGTTAAGTCCATTTGGTCCAGTGTGTCATTCAAAGCCATTGTTTCTTTGTTGATCTTCTGCTTACATGATCTGTCTACTACGGTAAGTGGAGTGTTAAAGTCCCCTACTATTACTGTATTATTGTCAATGTGTTTCTTTAAGTTTGTTATTAATTGATTTCTATATTTGGAAGTTTCAAGTTGGGGGCAGAAATACTTACAGTTGTTAGATCTTATTGGATAGACCCCTTTATTATGATATAGTGCCCTTCTTCATCTTTTATTACAGTATTTGCTTCAAAATCTAGTTTGTCTGATATAAGTATGTCTGATATAAGTATAGATGCTCCAGCTTTCTTTTGATGTTCATTAACATCATATATGATTTTCCACCCCCTTACTTTCAATTTGGAGGTGTTTGGGGTCTAAAATGATTCTCTTTTATACAGAGTATTGAAAGGTCTTATTTTTAAACCCATTCGGATACCCTGTGTCTTTTGATTGGAGCATTTAGTCCATTTACATTCAGAGTAATTATTGATAGATCCGAATTTGGTGCCGTTGTATTACCTGTAAAGTCACTGTTCCTATAGATAGTCTCTGTTCCTTTCTAGTCTTTGTTGCTTCTGGTCTCTCTTTCTTGTTCAAAAGGTCCCTTTAATAATGCTTGCAGAGCTGGTTTAGTGTTCATGAACTCCTTAGTTTTTGTTTGTCTTGGAAACTCTTAATCTTTCCTTCTATTCTGAATGACAGCCTTGATGGATAAAGTATTCTTGGCTGCATATTTTTCCCAGTTAGTACTTTGAATATATGATGCCACTCCCTTCTGGCCTGCCAAGTTTCTGTGGGCAGGTCTGCTTCTAATCTTATTTGTCTACCTTATAGGTTAAGGGCCTCTTGTCCCTAGCTGCTTTCAGAATTCTCTCTTTATCTTTGTATTTTGCAAGTTTCACTGTGATATGCCTTGGTGTTGACCTGTTTTTGTTGATTTTGAGGGGACTTTTCTGTGCCTTTTGGACTTGAATGCCTGTTTCTTTCCCCAGATTAAGGATGTTTTCAGCTATAATTTGTTCAAATAAACCTTGTGCCCCTTTTTCCTGCTCTTCTTCTGGGACTCCTATGATATGGATATTATTACCCTTTATGGAGTTGCTAAGTTCCTATGTCTATATTTGTAATCTAATAATTTTCTTCCCCTCTTCTTTTCAGCCTCATTATTTTTCCATTAATTTTACCTCCTATATCATCTATTCATAACTCTGCTTCACCATCCTCATTGTGATTATATTAGTTGGTTTTGCATCTCAGTTATATCATTTTTTATTTTGTCCTAATTCTTAGGTCTTTTATCTCTGCAGCAAAGGTTTCTCTGAGAGTCTTCTATGCTTTTCCTAAGCTCAGCTAGTATTGTTATAACTGTTGTTCTAAATTCTTGTTCAGATACATTGCTTATATCTGTGTTGAGCAGATTCCTGTATGTGGCTTCTTTTTTTTTTTTTTTTTAAAGTTTATTTATTGATTTTGAGAGACAGAGTGAGTGGGGGAAGAGCAAGCAGAAAGAGAAGAGAGAGAGAGAATCCAAGCAGGCTTCATGCTATAGCATGAAGCCCAATATGGGGCTCAAACTCACGAGCCATGAGATCATGACATAAACCAAAATCAAGAGTCAAATGGTCAACCGACTGAGGAACCCAGGCACCCCCCCCCAGCTGTGATTTCTTCTTGATCTTTCTTTTGGGGAGAGTTTCTCTATCTTGTTATTTTGTCTAGGTTTCTGTATTTTGTGTGTTATGAAAGCTTGTTATCTTTCCTGCTCCTGAGAGTAGTGCTATATTAAGAAAGGGTCATATACTGTCTAGAGCCTGGCACTGCAGGAAGTGTTTCTATGTGTATGCTGTGTGAACTCTGCTATTGTGGTTTCACTGCTATTTCCCCCAGGTCAGTCCTCTGCAGAGTTCCTTCTTGCTTGCAGTGGGGAGTATTTGGACCTTTAACTGGGTGTGCTTTGTTTTGTTTATTAAAATAAGCCTGATTAGGGGCACCTAGATGGCTCCATCAGTTAAGCATCTGACTCTTGATTTGGGCTCAGGTCATGGTCTCATGGTTCGTGGGATCAAGCCCCATGTTGAGCTCTGTGCTGACAGTGTGAGGTCTGCTTGGGATTCTCTCTCTTTTCCCTCTCACTCTCTGAAACTCCTCTGCTCATATTGTCTCTGTCTCTCTCTAAATAAATAAATAAACTTAAAATAATGAAAAAAAAAAAGCTGAATAAAGAAAAAAACAAACCCTGGTCCAGAAAAAGAGGAAAGGAAACAAAAAACAAATGAACAAAAAACTCTAATCCTGATTCCAAAGGAAAAAGAAAGAAAAGAAACCCTGGTCCTATTTCCATCAGAACTGAAGCTGATGCTTTGGAGCACTCTATGATCAGCAGACTTGGTGCACATAGTGGGAACCTGTGTTGGTCCTTTGGGAGAGATTCCCCCTGTGGTGCCTTGCAGTCAGACCCGTCCTAGTAAAGATGTCCCTGTAGGGCACTTTGATGTAAGTGGCTCCAGCCTCAACTGGAGGTGCTGTGTTGCTCACTGAAGTCTGACCATGCTGGTGGGCAGGGTTAGGGAGGAGATGGTGTCACCTGTCACCTCACTCTCTCATCCCCAAGGAGGAGAGCTCCCTCCTGCTCTTCAGGAAACTCTTACAGCCAAATGTATAATCTTCTCTCCTGTGGCCCAGGCTTTTGTCAGATCTCTGCCATTGACCTTTCTGTGCCCAGAGCCATCAGTTTGCCTGGTGCCACAGCTCTCCTGTGTTTTATCTCTGAGGCATGGCTGGGAGTCAAAACTCGAAATCTTAAAGGACACAGAAAGGCATGGACCCTATCCCTTCCTTTGAAAGAGAACCTCCCAGTGCTGCGCCTGGCACCATCCTGTCCCAGAAAACCAGTTGCTGTGTGCGTTGGTGGTATAGTGGTGAACATAGCTGCCTTCCAGAAAAGCAGTTGCATGGTGTGCAGATGCCTGGAGCTTATGGTGAAGCACAGTGGAAAGCTGTGGCCGGGTTATCTGCCCTCTGTGAGGGCCTCTGTCCTCTGCTGTTGAATGGCTACTCAAAGGTGCCAGCTGGGTCTTTCATCTTTGGAGAGACAATGTACCCTCTTCCAAATGCACTCCAAGGAGGGGAATGTTCTCTCCCAGTGTGACTCAGGGGACCCCCACATCACACCATCCACTGCCTGCTGCTGGAACCTCTGCCCTCCTTTTTCACAGTAGCACCGGTGTCCATCCAGATTAACACCTGCCAGTGGTGCACACTTCCAGAACCTCAGAATTTGAGCCCAATGTTTGCAAAAACTTTTGATAGTAGGTTCCTCCTGATTTTCCAGTCAATGGTTTTGAGGGAGTGCTTTTTTTTTTTTTTTTTTTTTTGTGCGTGCGAAACAGAGGTGTTGCTCTCTTGTGCCCTCTTTCCTTCTCTTTTCTGTGAAAAGGGCTCCCTCCCCTCCGGTTCCATGCCTTTTCTCTCCCCTGATTTATGTCTCCACGCATCATACCTGCCACATTTTCTCCCTGAAATCGTGCAGATTGTTCTCTTAATCCTCCAATAGGTTTCCAAGTGTTCAAAATGATTTGATGTTGGGGCGCCTGGGTGGCTTAGTCGGTTGAGCGTCCGACTTTCGCTTAGGTCATGATCTCGCGGTTCGTGGGTTCGAGCCCCGCGTCGGGCTCTGTGCTGACTGCCAGCTCAGAGCCTGGAGCCTGTTTCAGTCTGGTGACTCCCTCTCTCTCTGACCCTCCCCTGCTCACGCTGTCTCTCTCTCTCCTAGAAATAATAAAAAAAAAAAAAAAAGAAGAAGAAAAATGATTTGATGTTGATCTATCTGTGTTGGAGGGAGGAGGCAAGCCCAGGGTCCCCTTACTCTTCTGCCATTTTAACTCCTCTCTCTTTTTTCTGATTTGTAGATCTATATGTTTGTCCATCAGTACCACCCACACTATCTTGATAACTGCAGCTTTATACTAAGTTTTAAAATCATTTATAAGTTCTTTAACTTTGATATTTATCTTAAAGAATTATTTTAGCTATTTAAATTCCTTTATATTTAATATAAAATTTAAAGATGTTATATCAATTTATACAAAAAATAAGCCCATAAGCCCTCTGGGATTTTGATTCAGGTTGTATTAAACCTATAGGTTAATTTGGAATTTGGGGAGAATTGACTTCTTAATAACATTGAATCTTCTGATCCATGAATATGATTTACCTCTCTATTTAGCTAATTTTCTAAGCAGTATTTTGTGGTTTCCTGTATAAAAGTCTTTCATATATATCGTAATATTTATTACATTGTATCTTGGTCCTGTACCTTGCAATCATGCTAAGCTTACTTATAAGTTCTGACAGTTTTTTTTATGTGTTTTTGTTTTTGTTTTTGTTTTCTGTAGATTCCTTAAGATTTTGATTGTAGACCATCATATTGTCAGCAAATAATAGTAGTTCTTCCTTTGAATTTTGGTGTCTTTTTGTTTGTTTAGTTCTCTTCATACAGGAAATCCTGCCTAAGACCTATAGTACAATATAGAATAGAAGTGGTGAAAGCAGACACCATTGCCTTGTTACCAACTTTAGGAGAAAAGTGTTTAGTCTTTTATTGAATATGATGTTAGCTATAGGATTTGTGTGGATGCCTTTTATCCACATTGGGAAAGTTCCTTTATCAACTGTATCCTGTAATCAGCTGTGAATTTTTATCATGAATGGATGTTGACTTTGGTCAAATCTTCTTTCTGCATCTATTTTGACTTTCATATGGCTTTTGTTTTTCAGCCTGTTGACACAATGAATTATACTGATCTGTTTTCCAATGTTGAGCCAACATTGTATTCCTAAGGTAAACCCTATTTGGTCAAAATGTAATATCTATTTTTTTTGGACTCATTTTGTTAATATTTTGTCAAGGATTTTTGAGTTTAGTTTCATGAGAGATTTTGAGTGGAGTATTTTTATCTTGCAACTATTTTTTTAATTTGTTCTTAATGTTAGGGTAATGCTGATTTCATAAAATTAGTTGGGAAGTATTTCTTCCTCTTTTATGTTCTGAAAGAGTTCATATAGAATTGATATTGTACTGTTGGGAAGCAAGAATTCCTGTCCTCTTCAAGATCCTTCTAGCTGGACTATGACTCAAATTGACATGAGACACATTAATAGGACAAAATCAAATTTAATAGTGTACATATAGGGAATCCACATAGACATGGAAATTTCAGACAGTCAAGCAAAATGAGATATATGTTATCCTCAACCAAGGAAAAGGGGTTAGGGGCCTGTGATTTCAAAAGAAAGGAATACAATTCATAGGGTAATAAAGAGAAGAACAGAGGTTTGGTAATTAGATGTTTGTCCTGCCATATAGATGGGTTACTCAGATTAAAATGTATCTCTGGTAATAACCCTTATGCTGAAAAGACCCTCCAATTAAGATTCTTCTTTTTTTAATATTTATTTTATTATTATTTTAAGTTTATTTATTTATTTTGAGAGAGAGAGAGAGAGAGAAAGAGTACAAGTTGGGGGAGGGTGGGAGAGAGAGAGTATTCCAAGCAGGTTCTGCACTGACAGCATGGAGCTTGATGTGGGGCTCAAACTCACAAACCATGAGATCATGACCTGAGATTAAACCAAGAGTCAGACACTTAACTGACTGAGCCACGCACACACTCCTTCTTCTTCTTTTAAAAATATTTTATTTTTAAGTAATCCCTACACCCAATGTGGGGCTCGAACTCATGATGCAAAGATCAAGAGACTCATGCTTCACTGACTGAGCCAGCCAGGTGCCCTTTACTTAAGATTATTCTATGTAGTTAAGGGAGGGGCAAAAGTGTCTCTAGAGTCTGCAGGGTCTTGAATGCCTTCAGCTCAAAATAATCCACAAACCAAAGTAGCATGTTCTGGGGGTCCTGTTCTGAACCCCTTATGTATTTTCTTTAACTGTTTGGTATAATTCCCCAGGAAACTCATTTGGACCTATAGTTTCTTTGTGGGAAGGATTTTAACTATGAATATACTTTTTTAATAGATTAAAAAATTTTAATGTTTATTTTTGAAAGAGAGATAGATTCACGAGCAGGAGAGGGGCAGAGAGGGAGAGAGACACAGAATCTGAAGCAGGCTCCAGACTCTGAGCTGTCAGCACAGAGCCCGACAGGGGGCTCGAACCACCAGCCATGGGATCATGACCTGAGCTGACATCAGATTCTTATCTCACTGAGCCACCCAGGTGCCCCCTTTTAATAGATTTAAGACCATCCAGGTTTTCCCTTTCCTGAGTGAGTGTTAGCAAGGAATTTGTCCATTTCATCTAAGTTGCCAAATATATTGTCAGAAAGTTGTTCTTAATATTACATTATTCTTTTTAATGGCTAATAGACCTGCAGTGATAATCCCTCTTTCATTCATAACATTGGTAGTTTGGGTCTCCATCATTTTTCTTGGTTAGTATGGCTAGAGGCTTACCAATTTCATTGATCTTTCCAAAGTACCAGTTTTTGGTTTTGTTGATTTTGCTTACTATATTTGTTTTCTCTTTCAATGTTTTCTTTTCTTTTTTTTCTCCTGTATCTTTATTATTTCCTGCCTTTTATTTACTTTGGGTTTAATTTGCTCTTAATTTTCTAATTCCATAAAATGGAAACTTAAATAATTGATTTTAGACCTTTCTTTTCTAATATTAGTATTTCATACTATCAGTTTCCCTTTAAGTATTTAAAGGTTTCTTTAATTGAATCCTACATATTTCTAAGTTTCTTATCATTTAATGTAGTTTAAAATATTTTCTAATTCCCCTTGTTATTTCTTCTTTGACCTGTGGGTTATTTACAAATGTACTGTTTATTATCCAAATATTTGAGGGTTTTCTTGGTGTCATTCTGTTGCTATTATCATTCATATTTCTTGCTTCCTGGCCCTTTTATTTGAGTCATCTGTGTGATGCTTCTGATGCATTGGTGCCCTGGGAGAATTCACTTCTTGTTGCCCAGAGGCCTCAGAATGCTAATGCTGCATTTATTCGTTAATTCAAAAAATCCTTATTGAGGATCCTCTATTGCCAAGTTGTATTCCAGGCATTGGAGAATTATCAACTGTGAACACAGTAGAGAAGGGGCTTTCATTATTGTGCACAAGCCTGACAACGATCATGAAAACAAATACACGAGCAAAACATTCCCAAATGCTTACTACAGTGAAGAAAAATAAAATGGGGTTGTGATAGAGAATGAATTGATGGGTACTTTAGATTGGGTGTACAAGAAAGCCCACTCTGAAAAGGTGTCATTTGACCTGAGGTTTGAATACAAAAAAAAAAGTGTCTTTTCACTGAAAAATCTGGAGGAAGATTGTTTCAAGGTAAGGGAACAGCAAGCACCAAGGCACTGAAGCAGGGGTAAGTTTGGCTTATCCAGGAACCAAGTGAAAGATCAGAGTGGGGGGAGTACAGAGAATAAGGGAATAAGAGAAGGAATGTGGTCACTGGAGTTAGACAGGGATGACATAGACTTGGAAGACCAGGGCAAGGATTTGGGTTATATTTTAAGGCCTGCCTAGGTGGAAGGTTTGAATAGGGGGCGTAACAAGACCTGATTTATGTTTCTGATGGATCACGTTTGCTGCAGCACGGAGCATGGACTGGAGGGAAACAGGAGGGAAAGCAGAAAGGCCACCAGCCCCACTGTGGGCTGCTGTGGATTAAGTAAGGGAGGCAGGGAGAATGGTTCTTTCCCCAACTCTTTATTTGCTCATTCATTCAGTAGCTCTTTCTTGAGTATCTGTTGTGTGTCAACAATATGTTAGGCACCAGGTCTGCACTGATATACTGTCTGAGCTGTGCTGCCACTGAGCTTTTAGTCAAATGTCCCTTTCAGTTTCCTGGGTCCTCAAACAGCACTGGCTGTACACATTGTCTTTCATGAACATAACCCTGCTAGGACTCACCTGAACCCCACGCACTTTCATGTGGGCTTTCCATTACACAAGAAACGATGTAGGATATCTCCGCCTAAGCACCTTCCTTGCAACTTCCTATCTCCCTCAACAAAACATAAGGAATACAAATGTGGGGTGTAAAATGGATACAAAGGGAGAATGAGGCATTTGAATTTACGTGCCACTAGCCTAGAACTTCACTGAAGTCTGTAAGAGTATTTGTGAGCAGCCGGTTCCAGAGGCCTTTCCCTCCACGGGATCACTGAAGGAATTATAGGTTATAAAGATGACCTTTGTTTCTGGTCTGTTTTCAATAGGCCAGCCTTTTTATTTTTTAAGATAAACATTTTTTAAGGTAGTGAAACAACATTGTTTAGTATAGGCAACACTTTTTCAGATTCAATTTGCAACCACAGGGTCTTGTGTGAAATTCTGGGTGTAACCACATTTCTCAGATGGTAAAGAAAGTGGGCAGTCAGCTTTCTTCAAAGGAAACCAAGCACCTAATATACTATGTTTCACTATCTAACTGTCAGAAGCCTGAGAACAAACTTCTAGTACGGTCTTCCAAGCAGGTCAAACTCCTCTACATCTTCATTTCAGAATACAAAATATCAGGTATGCTTTTTAATGGAGAGAGAGAGGCTTCAAGTTGCAAGGAAGCAACAGGGAGTAGAACAACATTCTAGTAGGTTCTATGTGTTAGGGACCTACTCGTTTGGAGTAACCAAAATAGGAGAATTCTGGCAAAAGAATAGGTGAAAAATCACTTAAAACCAGTTCCAGAAAAATTTCTTCATAGCCGTGAAATCCTTATTTCAGAATATTATTCAGAGTCCTGATATACAAATGGGAAAAATGGAATCTGTTTTGAAAAGGGGGAGGATAAGTAAGCTCCCATCCCTGGCAAGTCTTCGGGACTTAGTCCTTCAAGAAACCCAGCTGAAACCCTGTTGATCTAAACTTGATAGAGAACAAAGATTGTGTCAATACCTTACCCCTTGCCAAGTTAAACCTTATTTATGGTATATCATATGCTAGTAACTTTGCACACAAAATAATTCACATATGCAGCATTACGCTTGATCCCATGAAATGAGTATTGGTTCATCTGTTGTCAAGATGAGGAAACTGAGTTTCAGAGTGGCTAGATCATGTGTCCAAAGTCACTTAGTTACTAAGTGGAAAATCTTGGCTTCAAACTCAGAGCTGACACCAAAGCTTCTGCTTTTAACCAGTAATCTCTGCTGTTTCTTCCTTCTCCCTTCTTTACTTCTCATCAAGAGCAGAAGCATTTCAAGGAATGCTTACAGAAAGGAGATCAGGAAGAGGAAAGGAGGAAGAAAGTAATGTGGAGGAGGCAGAGGGAAGCGTTGAGACTTAGGCTAGTGATAAAGAGGAAATTAGTGTAAAATGATAAAAACCCAAGGAACCAGCTGCTAAGAAAGGAAACTCCATGGAAAATCCAAAGAAAGATAATATCATGAGGAGAGAGTGAAAGAAAAGAGGGGCTCAGATGTAAGGTCACAGTTTACCAGTGACAGAAATGCCAAGATTTCAGTCAGGACCAGACTCTTGGCTTCTATTGCAATTTGATTACTTAGTCATTTAAAACTGGGTTAATGTTCAGCATAGCTGATCAGCACAGAAGCCTGGCCCCAGACATGGGAGTCTTGCAGGTGGACTAGCCAATTGGAGCTGGGCAGTTTTTTTGGGCACATAGCTCATGAGGCTCTATGGTGACCAGCCCCGGATGGGGCTTTCTGTGACTTCCAACAGTCAGTTTGCCTCCCTTGACTGATGTTTTAGATAGGTTGCTGAGATGGTTGGCAGAGTTGGAGTCCATGGGCCAACTGTGAACTAACCCCGGGGACAACCCAGAAGCCAAGAATCTAGCTGTGAGGTGTATTGTTCTCCAAAAGAATAAAGGAAGGAAAAGAAACCAGTGAGAAAGCTCTTGCCTTGCTTGAGGTGACTGGTCTCTGCCATTGTTTGGCCTACTTGTGCGGAATCTGTTGCCCATACCAGCAGTATCAACACCATACAGCACCCAGTGCTTTTGTAGAATTGGTGACATAGCTCCCACTGCCGATGTTGACTGGATAAGTGGGTGACAGCTGTAGTAGAAGCACCTGCCCCAAGTGCAAGGTTTGGGGACAGAGAACTTCCTAATTCTCTGCCTCAGTTTACCTCTCTGAAGCACCCTAATCATAGTTGACTTCTTACCTACTTCTTCAGGTAAGGGATGTGGAGTCATAAGACATGAATGTTGAGAAGCATGTTGAATCTCTGAGAAGGAAAGGAAAGAAACATTCGTTGAAGATCTTCTGTATCCCAGGCAAGTCACATGCCTTCTCAGATCAGATGTCCCCCAAACTCTACAATAGGCAGTATTAGCTCCATTTTATAGGAGATACTCAAAGGTTTCTGAGATTCAGAGAGATTGTTCTGTACAATTTTTTTCTACTCCTTTTTGTATCCCTTTCTCTTTGAGGTGCCCTGCATCTCTTGTGGGCATTTAGTGTTGTAATCTTTTTAGATGCTTAGCATTAACCAAAGAGCACCAGGATAGGTACCAAAAGGCAGGACCCTGGCCTTGGCTGGGCCCACTTCATGGGCCAAGAAGATAACATGACCATGGAAGGCAGTTAGGAAAAGAATAACAGGCAGAGGTGGGTAATTCAGTGAAAAGTGCATATGAAGACATTCAGCTGCAAGAAAAACACACCACTACCACAACAAGCAGGATAAATAAAGCCAGAGCTTTTCAATTTACAGCCTCCCGACTAGATCATCTCTTAGGTCCTTTTGAGCTCCAATATTTAAATTTTTTGCCTCCCATCAAAACTAGCACACCCTTCGTCTAGTCTCTTCAGGTTCTGCTTTCTGTTGGCTGGAGTGGGTGGTGGCAATGAGCTAATCAGATAAGCTAACCTCTGCTGATGGGTACATTAGCTAATGGGCAGCTCCTCCCATGACTTAATGCTATGGTTGAGTTAAAGTATATCCCTTTTGATCTTGACCTGGGGGATTGACAAATAGTGGGAATTCACATTTCCATGCCCGGTATGCCTGCAACTACACTCTAGGGGCAGCACCAGCATGAGGTTAGACAGGAATGGGCACATGACAGAGGCACCAACTACAGCATGAATAAGATGGTCAGAGCCTGATGACTGGACTAAAACCACTGGGTTCTGTGTTATGCGGTGGCCCCACAGTGGGGGGGAGGTCGTAGGACATTGGGTATAGGGAGGAGAACAATGACAATCTTAAAGCCATTTAAATATTTTTGGTTCTCACATTTTAAACTCCTAAGAAACATAATTTTTTTTAAGTTAAAGAAGTATATTTGTGGTAAAAAGAAAAAAATACCTAGAAAGGTATAAAGAGCAAAAGTCTCTGCCCCTTAAACTTACTTCTTTTCCCTAAAGGAACTAACTATTGTCAATTTCCTTTTTTTAAAACTATTTTTTAGTTTATTTATTTTGAGAGAGAGAGAGAGAGAGAGAGAATAAGCACATGGGGGGCAGAGAGAAGGAGAGACTGAATCTTAAGCAGGTTCTGCATCACTAACCCAGAGCCCAGTGAGGGGCTTAAACGCATGAACGGTGAGATCATGACCTGATCTAAGATCAAGAGTTGAATGCTTAACTGACTGAGCCACCCAGGTGCCCCCGTTAATTTCTTATAAATATCTAAACTGAGGAAAACCACCTGTAAGCTTGACTATTCCAACCAACCAACCAACCAACCAACCAACCAACCAACCAACCAACCAACCAACCTACCTCATCTTTTATGCCTTTTTCCACCCCCTGGGCTACAAATTGCAACAGTGTGGTCTTGTTCTAATATATTTTGTCTTCCATACTCTTTACTTTCTCTCTCTACTCCTGTAAAACCCCTACCTTATTTTTACCTTTTTCATTTCAGAAAAGCCTTTTATCAATGTCTTAGATTTGAATGTAGAAAAGATTGTAATGAATATAAAATGTGGGACCCGAAAGGAATTTTTCTTAATTATGGAAGCTAAGGCCCCAGAAAAAAATGCACGCATTGTCTTGGGTTAGTATAATATTTTACTGTTTATAAAAGGGTTTCTTGGGGCGTCTGGGTGGCTGAGTCGGTTGAGCGTCTGACCTTGGTTCAGGTCATGATCTCATGGTTGGTGAGTTCGAGCCCCACATCAGGTTCTGTGCTGACAGCTCTGAGCCTGGACCTGCTTCAGATCCTGTGTCTCCCTCTCTCTCTGCCCCTCCCCTGCTCACAATCAGTCTCCCTCTCTCAAAAACAAATAAAGAATAAAAAAAATTTTTTAAAGGGTTTCTTATTTATTGTTGTATTTGACTATTTCACCAGCTCCCCTATGGAAATAGGCAGTATTATTTCCACTGTACCGATGAAGAAATCGAGGCTTCCTGGGGTTGCTATGGGGGTACCAATAGCCAGTACAGTCATTGTCCTGGGGGAATGGGCGTGGCAAGGCTCACATCTCGCTGGCATCACCAGTCTTGTGGCAGGATTTCGGGTGCGGTGAGGGGAGGGTGGAGATGTAATTCTTCAACTTGCAATACCTGAGCTCTGGCTCAGGTGTTCTGCTGACTTCACTTTCCAGGTTTAATTTGGCTCCTGGCCCTGGGTTTCCCAGGCATGGATATGGCAACAGAACTGTGTAAATCCGAGGAGCAGGGGAGCTTCTGGAACTCTGACAGCCCTGCCTTCCCGGCCCCAGGCAGACTGGAAGCCCAGCTGATTCCTACTGGCTGATTCCCACCTGTGCCTGTGCTTCACATGCTGAAGCCAGCTGCTTCCCCTTCGTGCTTTCTTTCACTCTTCTCTTAATTCTGTGCCCTTGAAGGGGTAATGTCTTTTCCAGACTTTACCTCCTTTGCCTGCATAGGGGATGAGTAAAATGGCAAGAGAGTCAGGGTTGCTTGAGGTCGATGCAGTGAGCCCGGTGGGTGTTTCTGACACAGGTCCGAGGACCTCCCGGCTCCGTGGAATGATCTGTCAGACACATTGCAAAGTAAATGAGCTGGGAATTGCATTTGGCTTCAAGTAATGGAGAATCTAAGCAACAAGGGCTTACACAAGAATGAGTTTTGTTTTTCTTACAGTCCCTTAAGTTTGGAGCTGGGTATCTGGTAGCTCTGTGCTGTCACCAGAACCCCAGGGTCTTGTTTTTCTTCTGCTCCACCTTTTCTTCTGTAGGGTTGCTTGGTCAGAAAGTAGCTATGGGAGATCCAGACTTCATATCTCAGGTGTAAAGGAGAAAGGGGAAAATAGAAGTGGGTGCCTGATGACTGAGTATACACTCTTTGAATTGCTTTCCTGGAAGCTCAGCCTTAAGGTATTGACTTCTGCTTTGTCTCCCATACTATCCGCAAAGGTGTCTGGGAGGTGTTGTGTGTTTAGTTTTTTCTTTTCGTAAACTGGGCACAGTGCTACATCCATCAATACAGTCTTTGTTACGATGAAAGAAGAGGAGAAAGGATGGTGGGTAGATTATGAACGGCCTCAGCTAATCTGGCCAATTTTAGCAACATGCCACTGTATTAGCAGTGCATTCTGCTGAATGTGTGGATTAACTAAATAATTAAACCACTCTGTGCCTTGATTCTTCTCGCCTTGAAAATGGACTTAATAACACCTCCCTTGCAGTGACTCAGTTTTATAGGACTGTTATGAATATTCACTAAGAAGATGTATGTGAATGGGTCAGAGCTCTAGGACATATGCTGTTGGCACCTGTAAATGTTAGTTGTGACAGTGAGCACAACTGAGAGTGAGGATCCAGACCCTGAAGTCAGACTGCTGGATTTGTATCCTGCCTTCAGCACTTTCTGCTCAGTCATGGGCATGTGTACTTCAATGGTAAAATAGGATACTAGAAGCTCTCTCTTTGACTTGCTGTCAGATTGAGACGATCCATGGAATATGCTTAATAGAGTGTGTGGTGTATCAGGGATGTTCAAAGAATGTTATTCATTATGATTACGAAATCACAGAGAAGGGGCATGTAACACAGACTCAGGGAAAGCCTCCGCAGTGGATGGGTCTGGGTTGTATTGTAGCAGGTGCAAAGGAGAAAGCGCAGTGAAGAAGGTGGGCAGCATGGCACAAACAGCGTGGGCAGCGAGGAGGTGTGAAGGGTCTGGTGTGCCTGGGCCCCAGGGTCAAGTTGGGAAGTGGAACAAGTTGAGGTGGAGAGGAAGGCTGTGTTTGTGACTTGGAAGGCTTGAATGCTGTCATGGGGAACTGAGAGTTCTGGGGGGTGGTGGGGAGGAACTGGCCCCTCCTGCCCCATCTCCTGGAGGTGATTTCTGAATGTGGATGAGATCACATTCACAGATGAGGAATTAGCTAATTTGAACTGCGTGTGGTTTATTGGCATCTGTAAACTGCTACCTGTTAACTCCAAGACTCAAGGCCCAAGCCCTGGCCAGGCTCCTCTGGGAAGGGGCCATTAATCACCTAATGACTTCCACTGTGGCAGAGAAGGAAATGCTAATAGCTGGAGGCTGATCTTCTGACTGGAGGAGAGGAAGGCTGCTATAGGTTCTCACAGGCATATAAAAACAAGTTGACTCTGGGTTTCCAACAGAGCTTTATTACCCATTAGCTGATGAGAACAGATTTATCAAATTCCCCTAGAAATTAAGTTGTGGGCCAGAGAGGTAAATTCTGATGTGGGGAGAGAAGGAGGAGTTGCTGGGGATACAGGGATGCCTAGTTTAGGGACCCTACAAGGGTCCCTAGTTTAGGGACCATTGGGATAGCAAATGGGTGACTGGTTCCTACGCTGTGAGGTTGAGTAGAAAGAGCCCTTAACAGGAAACCACAGAAATGGGGGCCTGTCTCACCTTCATCCCTAGGTTTCCAGAACCAATGCATAGCATTCTGTACAACACGGATAATAACACCTACAGGACTGGCTTTACTGGGATGTTTGAGGATCACAGGAGAAAATGTATGTCTGTGAAGACACGGACCATATTAGGTGCACCTAGAATAAACCGCAATCTTCTGGGCCTTCCGACAGATTATAGAATACACCAGTCTCTTTCCTACCTTTGTCTATTGACATGTGCTCCTTTTCTGCTTAGAATATTCTGCCAGCTTTTCTATGGCTTGTTCTGCCTCACTTCAGCTTATATCCCACTTCTTTAGAAACGCAAGACCCATTGAGAGTCTGCACTCCCTTCTGAGCCTCTACTGTCCAAGAAGGCAAGTGGTTAAACCCAGACTTCAAAGCAGGACTCGGGTTCAAGTTCAACTCTGACATATACCAACTGTTTGACCTTGGACAGTCACCTAACCTGTCTGTGCCTCAGTTCCCACATCTATAAGATGCAAATATTAATATAGGTTTTCCCCAATTTCGAAAGTTTAAGTTCACTTCACTTTTACAAAAGACCTATAGTGGTACCTGTTTTTATCAACTAAAAGAAATCTCAAGAGGATTTTCACTTTTATAAAAAGAGCCATTACTGTACTAACAAAGGTCTTTTGTGAAAACAAAGTGGTGTAATGCGAACTTGCAGAAAGTCAGGGATGCTCTTCAGTTCATGCCATTTCATAGGAATGTTTGACTTTCAGATAGTGGAAGAAACCTATAATATCTATGTCACCAAGTGGTGTGGACAAAGGGTGACTTTAATAGATGTTAACTATTATTTTATGTTCAGCAGAACGTTCTATTTCCTTTCTAGCACTAACCACATCTGTGATTAGTTTATTTGTAAGTATGTTTATTATCTGACACCCACAATGGGATCTCTGTGAGAACAGTGACCCTGTCTTTCTCATCCATTAATTTTTTTAACTTTATTTATTTATTTTGAGAGAAAGACAGAGAGAGCACGAGAGAGGGGCAGAGAGAAAGGGAGAGAGAGAATCCCAAGTAGGTTCCCTGCTGTCAGCACAGAGCCCGATGTGGGGCTCGAACTCAGGAATCATGAGATCATGACCTGAGCCGAAATCAACTGTCAGATGCTTAACTGACTGAACCACCCAGGTGCCCCTCTCATCCATTCTATGTACCATGTGCATAGCACAGTGCCAGGCACCTAGCACACATTCAAGAAATGGTTGTGAGACAAGGAGTGTGCTGAAAGAATACTTCCCAGAACTGAGCCTAGCGGGTGACTCTGACAGTCCTGGGCTGGCCAAGGAGCTTGTCAGATGGCCCTGCTCTGTAGTTCATTCTCCCTTTGCAGGGCTTTCACTTGTGTAATGAAACAGCAGCGAAACCCCACGATACCTGAGGGCTTCCCCTCCTGCTAGCCCAGTATCTGACCACAAAAAGGGGGAAGAAAAAGAAGAGAAAAAGAGCAGTTCCAAACCACACGCTTCTTGGGACAGAAAAATGAGTTGTCTTTTTCCCAGAGTTGTGTGAGTTATTGCAGCAGACTGGGGGTGTGTTTTGTTGCACCTGAGAACAGCCAATAGATGAAGCATCAGAAGCCCTGGACTTGATATCAGCAGTGAGACTTCTTCTACCTCTGCCCCCAAGTTGCTGTGCCACCTCCATCAAGTCACTTTACCTCTCTGGATCTCTTCAGTGCTCATCTGCAAGTTGAGGGGATTGGAACAGATGATTAAGGGAGAGTGGCCATACAGTCTAGCTTTGCCTGGAGATCTGGTATAATTGTTAATAATAACTTCTTTCATTCTCTAAGTGATCTATACTGCCTGATAAATTATAAAATCAGTTTGATTTGTCTCTTCAAGTTATAATATTTAGTCTTCAAAAAATTTTTGATTGCCTGCCCCTGCCTCTGCCCCACCCGCAGATCCATGCTCTGCTTCACTTCATGACCCAACATGCTGACCTCCAAGGACATTGTCACTTGGATGCCTCTGCTCCCTGGTTTCCAGTGAGGGTTGGCAATGGGAGGTATCAGCAGATGGGAGTGTAGGAAAGGAGAGACATAGGGGCATTAATCCTTTGTTGCCTCCCTCCCTGCAGCCTTGGAAGTGGCTGCTTCCTACACCCCTTTCTTCCCTTGGCCTGAGTTCTGTGAACCTCATCCTTGCCTGGCTCCTTCAGGTCTAGGGATGAGGAATGATAAGGGCTTCCCTGGGCGTGTTGCCGTTCCCAGCTGCTTTCTTAACTCTGCCCACACCTCTCTACATAGTCCCTCATTGACTTTCTCCAGCCAACCGTTTTGAGTGTGCTGCCTCTTTCCTGCTGCACTTGAACAAATACAGATTCTTTCTCCATATGGGGCACGGACCTCTTTAACAAAGGGAAACCTAAATCCAAATGTGGGAGGCTAACCTTATTTTTCTAGGATGCTAGGAGAGCTGTGGACTGGCTTATATAACTGGTGAATGAATGAAGAGGAGGGGACATGATGATGGCCTTTAAGCCAAATGCCATTTAGGTGCCACTTTAGCAGCATTAAAATAAAATGAAACTTACAATGCATGCCTGACACATAACAGGGATTCGAGAAATGTGCATTGAATAAGATTTCCACCTCCCAGTTTTATTAAGAACATTTTCTTTTTTTGGGGCACCTGGGTGGCTTAGTTGGTTAAGCGTCCGACTTTGTCTTAGGTCATGGTCTCGCGGTTCGTGGGTTCGAGCCCCGCGTCGGGCTCTGTGCTGACTGCCAGCTCAGAGCCTGGAGCCTATTTCAGTCTGTGACTCCCTCTCTCTCTGACCCTCCCCTGCTCACGCTGTCTCTCTCTCTCTCCTAGAAATAAATAAAACACTAAAAAAAAAAAAAAAAGAACATTTTCTTTTTTAAAATTTTATGTTTTATTTATTTTTGAGAGAGAGACAGTGTGGCAGGGGAGGGTCAGAGAAAGAGGGAGACACAGAATCCGAAGACAGGCTCCAGGCTCCAAGCTGTCAGCACAGAGCCCAATGCGGGGCTCAAACCCATGAACTGTGAGTACATAACCTGAGCTGAAGTCGGCACTGAACCGACTGAGCCACCCAAGTGCCCCTATTAAGAACATTTTCAAACATACAGAAGATTGCATAACCTGTACAGTGAACATCTAGGTGTAACTACATTTGCTTTATCACATATCCATCCAACCATCTAATCCTCTATCCATCTATCAATCCATCTTATCTTTTTTATATTTCAAAGTGAATTGTAAACACAGTATACTTTTCTCCTAAACAGTTCAGCAAAATAGTATTTTTTTTTCATTGCAAAAGCAATTGAAGCTAATTGTAAAACTTTTTGACAATATAGGAGGTATGAAGCCAGAAGAAAATCTCTCTCTTCTATCTCCAGCCTTGTTTTCCAAGCACGACTGCTTATAAGTATAGTTCCAAACATTCATACAGATAATATACTTTTGATAGTTTACCAGACTCCTCCTTTGCAACTTGCTTAAAAAAATCAATCACACCTTAAAGTCATTCTAAACTGGAAAACAACAATGAAATTTTAACTGGTTATGGAGAAAAATAGAACAATACAACAGATGGTGATAGCAGGTACTAATTTACAAAGGGTGGTCTGGGAAGGCTTCTTTGAGGAAGTCATATTAAGCAAATTTTTTTACGTTTATTTATGTTTTGAGAGAGAGACAGAGCATGAGCAGAGGAGGGGCAGAGAGAGGGAGAGAGAGGGAGACACAGAATCCAAAACAGGCTCTAGCTTTGAGCTGTCAGGACAGAGCCTGACATAGGGCTTAAACTCATGAACTGTAAGATCGTGACCTGAGCCGAAGTCAGACACTCAACTGACTGAGCCACCCGGGTGCCCAAGAAAGTCACATTTGAGCTGAGACCTCAGTGGTGAGGAAGAGCCCGTTATGCAAGTCCCAGGGAGAAGGCATAGCAAATGCAAAGCCCCTGAGTGGAAACAAGCTTCAAGCTTGGTGTGTTTGAAGAATAGAAACAGTCAGCATAACTGAAGTATATACCAAATGGCTGGAAGTGGAGTTAGTACGGTCGGTAGGTGCCAGATCTTATAGGGTCAAGGAGTTTGGGTTTTGTCCTTAGTGAAGCAGGTCAGATTACATTTTAATCCCTGGGAAGTCATAAAATGATACAGCTCCATCTGACCTGCATAGAGTGAAATGTGAGCAAACACATTTCCTGTATTCGGTTAGCTGCAGCATGGAAAGCCAGAGCCTCACCCAGGCTGTGTGTGGAGCATCCTGGAAATAGAATGAATGTCAGGATCAGACAGATGTGTGTTCAAATTCCACATCCACTGGTTCATATCCAAAGGTGAAAGTAGGGTCCCAAAGATATTTGTACACTCATGCTTATAACACTATTATTTACAATAGTCAAAAAAATGGAAGCAAACCAAGTGTTTCTCAAGATGAGTGGATGGACAAAGTGTGCTATATACACACAATGGAGTATTATCCAGCCTCAAAAATGAAGGAAATTCTGACACAGGCTACAGTATGGGTGAGCCTTGAGGATAATATGGCAAGTGCAATAAGTTAGTCACAAAAAAAAAAATACTGTATGGTTCCCCTTACATGAAGAATCTACAATAGTGAAATTCATAGAAACAGAAAGTAGAGTGGTGGTTGTAAGGGCTAGGGAGAGGGAGGCATGGGGAATTGTTTAATGGGTATGGAGTTTCACTTTTGCAAGATGAAAAGAGTTCTGGAGATGAGTTGCACAATAATGTGAATGTACTTAATACTACTGAACAGTATGTATGCTTTAAAATGGTAACTTTTATGTAATGTGTAGTTTACGATTAAAACTTTAACAAAAATTCCAGCTCCATCACTCAGGAGCATTGTGACTTGGCCAGTTAGTCCCTCTGAGCCTCGGTTTTTGCATCGGTAAAAGGGAGACAGTAATTCCTCCTAGCTCTTGTGGAGGCAGGCTCAAATGCTGTCTTGTTCCATTCTCCCTTTGGAGAATTTAGAAGGCTTCCCAGCCCTCCCCAGGCAGCTGAAAGACCCCATCAGTGAATTTCAGTTGAGTCGCCCTTGTACCTAATACTTGTGGATGCTCAGTGAATACTTGTTGACAGACTTGCTGACTGAATCCACTTGTAGACATGATCCATAAGGAGACATATGTGTCCGAAGCTGTGTTGGCCATAGTTGGCATCCCATAAGTATTTATGGAACAGGTGAATGAACAAAGTGGATGATATGTTTGGCCGTGGTTATAAAACAATCTGCCTGTTCCAAAACATAAATAAGACTTTTCTCTCTCATCTTGTAGCATAATCATTGCTTCAGAAAATAAACTGACTAAGTGGTGCCTGGGTGGGTGGCTCAGTTGGTTAAGTGTCTGACTTCCGCTCAGGTCATGACCTCACGGCTCGTGAGTTTGAGCCCCACATAGGGCTCTGTGCTGACAGCTCAGAGCCTGGAGCCTGCTTTGGATTCTGAGTCTCCCTCTCTCTCGTGCCCCCCACCCCTACTAGTGTTCTGTTTCTCTCTGTCTCTCAAAAATGAATAAAAACGTTAACAAATTTTAAGAAAATAAACTGTCTGAAAGCCCTCCTGACCAAGTCTCATCTTAACATCTGTATCAGTTTTCCATTGCTAGAAAATGACAAGTTTCCATAAAACACGAGTGGTTTAAACAGTACACATCAATTACTGTACAGTTCTATGGGTCAGACTTCTGACATGGGTCTCACTGGGGCTAAAATCAAGGTGTCAGTGGAGCTGCAGTCATTATCTGAGGTTCTAGGAATGGATCTGCTTTCTTAGATATTCGGGCTGTTTGCAAAATCCAATTCCTTGTGCCTGTAGAACTGAGGTCCTGTTTCCTTTCTGGCTGTCACAGAGGGCCATTTCCAGCTTCTAGAGGCCACCCACATTCCTTAACTTGTGCCCACATCCTCTGTCTTCAAAGTTCTCCACTCTTCTCCCCACTCTGACCCGGCAGAGAAAGGTTCTCCACCCAAGTACTTAGACTGGGCTTTCCTGGATCCTCCAGGATATTCTCCCCATCTCAGGGCCCTTAACCTGAATCCTACCTGCAGAGTCCCCTTTAAAGATGGACAGATCCTGGGGATTAGGGCATGAATATCTTTGGAGGGTTATTATTTTGCCTACCACTACATCTGTTATCATTTTATTTTATTTTATTTTTTTATTTATTTCTAGGAGAGAGAGAGAGAGAGACAGCGTGAGCAGGGGAGGGTCAGAGAGAGAGGGAGTCACAGACTGAAACAGGCTCCAGGCTCTGAGCTGGCGGTCAGCACAGAGCCCGACGCGGGGCTCGAACCCACGAACCGCGAGATCATGACCTAAGTGAAATTCGGATGCTTAACCGACTAAGCCATCCAGGCGCCCCCATCTGTTATCATTTTAGAATGAATTGGTTTCTCAGTGCAGATAGTTGTCTCCCAGCAAAGAGCTCTGGGAAATGAGGCCAATAAAAGGGAGATTTAGATTGAGGGAAGAGAGGTGAGGCACTGACGGTAAATATGTTGGTAGGCCTGCTACAGAGAGAGGTTCCTGACTTTGCGGTATCTAGGTCTCTAGAACAAAAGAGATACAAATGCCAAGAAAGTTAAACTTTGTGTGTCTTACAGCCTCCCTTCAAATCATTTCTGCCGAGGATAAAGCAACCTTCCCTGGCCATGAAGAGTCATAATAGCTTTCCCCAAAATTTTCATCAGTTGATTGATAGGCTATTATTGGCTCATTGCTGCCAATAATTGAAGGATGCTTTGTTGGCAGTGAAGCTTCCAGATGTTATCAGAGCAGGCATTCCTTGAGGCTCACCCCACACGTGGCATTGGCTCCTATAGTGTATCCAGCCACTGATCAGGGACCTGGTGGTGTCCAGGGCAGACCTTTAGGTCATTTCCAGAGCTTTCTCTACAGAGAGGGTACGTTACACGGCTCAGACGCCATCTGTTTTGAATCTTTTTCTTTCCCTCTTTGCCATTTTCTTTCCACCTTCTCTCTCTTTCCTGCCCTCTCTTCTCTCCTCTCTAGTTTTCTGATGTTTTAGGATCAAAATAATGAAAAAGAATGGGAACAATTTCAACTCAGGAAATAACCCAAAGGTATAAGAAAGGCTGTACAAAGTTCACTGCTCGACTCTTCCCCGTTCTGATAAAACACGTTTACAGCAAAGAAATCTTGTCTGGGGAAATGAGGCAATAAGAGGTTGAAGTAGCACTGCGGGGTGAGGTGGGGCAGTCTGCTGCTCCTAGATGTCATGGAAACGAAGGAGAGAGGGAGACAATGGCCACTTCTGAGGCCACGGGGATTACAGGTTTCAGGTCAACCAAAGTGGTAATTCTCCCGTATGCCACCCTTATAAGAGGGATGGCAGGGAGACTATGGGCCATGGTTTACCCTTGGAAAAGGGGTGTGTTGGACTTGGACTTTCTAGATGCCGCCACAGCGGGAAGCCAGAGTCTCATTGTGTGCTAATAGAGGTCACAGCTCTTGGGAACAAGGCTTGCAACACAGAGGAAACTCCCCCTCCCTGCCCGTGACCACACCCTTGCCTCTCTCACACTTGGGCTTCCCAGTCAGACAGCTCTGGGGACGACATTGGCGTGGGATCATCAAGAAGACTGCTTGGGAAACCCAACAGGAAAAAGAGGTAGTTGAGCCAAGAAAAGTCACCAGACCTTTCTTTTGGCTTGAGGCATTGTGTATACATTTGAATAATAAGAACCAGATTAATATTACAATTCTAATGTGACTGTTGAGCCACAGTTATGTGCTAATCACAGTTTTCCAGGGATTGTCTTCAGTCATTACACTAACTCTGCAAGGTAGGCGTTATCTACATTCCATAGATGTTGAAATTGAGAACAAGAGAGGTTAGGAGAGTTGCCAAAGGCCACAGAGTGAGTGGTAAGGCTGAACTTCGACTTCAGGTTTAATTGATTTTAAAGCCGGTTTTCTCTTTCCCTCCCTTCTTCTCTTCCTCCCTCCCTTCCTTCCTTCCACTTCAATTTTCTTTCTGTCCTGTTTGCTTTGTCTTTTTAAAAAGAAATAAAATGTCACATACACGGTGGGAATCCCTTTGTGTCCCTCCCCTGTCCCATTCTCCTCCCTTCCTCTCCGGAGGCAACCAATCTCTTAATTGAGGTTATTGAGTGGGAGTATCTCTCCCATCCTTCATTATGCGTACATGGCCATAAGCGATCTATAGCCTGGTGTGTTTTAAATGTTTGCATATATGAAAAAGGGCTAAAAGTAGGCATTTACAGAGGAAAAGAATATAAATGCCTGTTAACAAAACAACAACAAATTCACTGTCTCATTCATTAAAAGAGCAGTACAGATTAAGATCACCCTGAGATACCATTTTTTAACCTCATCAGATTGGCCAGTACTGAGGATTTGGTAACTTAGTGTGTAGGAGAGGCCACGGGGAAGAGGTCTTCCAACTTTGATTGTGAGTGGGTGACGTGATGTCTTCTCTCTAGAGGGCAATTTGACAATCTCCATCAAAAATGCAAATGCACGGGGTGCCTGGGTGACTCAGTTGGTTAAGCATGGACTCTTGATTTTTGGCTCGATCTCATGGATCATGGGTTAAACCCTGTATTGGGCTCTGTGCTGGCAGTGTGAAGGCTGCTTGGGATTCTCTCTCTCCCTCTCTCTGTTCCTCCCCAACTTGTTCTCTTTCTCTGTTCCTCCCCAACTTGTTCTCTCTCTCTCTCTCTCTCTCAGAATAAATAAATTTTTAAAAATGCAAACACACAAAATTACAAAAGAAATTTCATTTCTGGACATCTGTCTATAGGTATATTTGTACATATTCAAAAGCACATGTGTTCAAGCTTACTCTTTAAAGTGTTGCTTGTAATAAAAAGACCAGGAATAATCCACACATCCATCAATAAGGGACTCACTGAATCAACTGTGGTACATCCCAATTAGAAAAAAGAATGAAGAGGGGCTCCTGGGTGGCTCGGTTGGTTGGGCGTCCAACTTCAGCTCTGGTCATGATCTCACGATTCGTGGGTTCAACCCCCGCTTCGGGCTCTGTGCTGACAGCGAGCTTAGAGCCTGGAGCCTGTTTCAGATTCTGTATCTCCCTTTCTCTCTGACCCTCCCCTGCTCATGCTGTCTCTCTCAGTCTCTCAGAAATAAATAAAAAAACTTTTTTAAAAAAAGAAAAAGAATGAAGATATTCTCTGTGCCAATGTGGAAATTTCTCCCATACATATTGAATAACAAAAAAGCAAAAGTGCAGAAGAATATGTATACGATGGTACCTTTGTGCAGCAAAGGGGAAAATTAAGCTTATCTGTCCAGGAAGTTTACATATGAAAACTAGTAACAGTTGGGGCGTCTGGGTGGCTCAGTCGGTTAAGTGTCCGACTTCGGCTCAGGTCATGATCTCACGGTTCGTGGGTTCGAGCCCTGCATCGGGCTCTGTGCTGACAGCCAGCTCAGAGCCTGGAGCCTGCTTCAGACTCTGTATCTTGCTCTCTCTCTGACCCTCAACTGCTCTCTCTCTCTCTCTCTCTCTCTCTCTTTCTCAGAAATAAATTTAAAAAAAAACATTAAAAAAAAACTAGTAACAGTTTTGTATGTGGGAAGAAAGGAGTGGGATGAAGGAAGAAATGAAGACTTTTCAATGTATTTTAAAATAATTTTTTTGAACAATATGGATGGACTGTGTTACCTATCCCCAAAATTTAATAATAATAATAAAAAAAACTAGAGTGCAAGTACATGTCATTCTTCAACTAACCTTTTCCAGTCTGGTTTATGTTTTTTGAAGCCTATCCGTGTGGCCATGACCTTGATCTTTCCATTAATTATAATGCCTTGAACTGTGGAGTCCTACAACTGGAAATGGTTCTGGAGTTCACCCAGCTCCTTACTTTCATATTACTGGAAAGACACACGAAAGTGCAGGAATGACAAGCAGATCACCCAGGCCAGCCCCACAGGTCAATGCTAGAATTGGGGTTGGCTCAGATCTTGCAACCCTGGCTGGGAGTCTGGGGCCCCATTTCTTCCTCCACCCCCAATGCCAAAACCACCCCTCAATTCTTACTAAGAGTTGGTAATATTATGTGTTATACTTTCCTAAGGATTTTTGCCTTTTAAAAACAAAGCAAAGATAAACAACCACATCAAACACAAAAACGAGTGATCACCGTTTTATGCAATAGAGATAATTTGGGGTCAGGGAAATGGAAGGGGGGGGCACAAATAGAAATGGTGGTTATCAGCCAGGGTTGGAATAAACTTTAGAGTACTTCCTTCCCATTTCTTCCTCCTAAATAAATAAATAAATAAGAGAAAAAAAAAAGAGAAAGGCAAACAAAACAAAACAACTAGGTCGTAACTTCTTCACTGGTCTGGTTGATTCTGCCTTGAGCTCAGGAAGGAACTAATTTGTGGCTTGATCTGTCAATAGCATTGTTGCAAATATCATTAATGGAACAAAATGTTATTAGTCTTTTTGTTGCCATAGAAACAGTGAAGGCACTCATAAATCTCTTATAGTGAATGAGACCTCCCCAGGTCAAGTCCCCTGGTCCTGCCATCATGCAGGACCCCATTAACCATCCTGACAAGAGAGGACCTTTCAGGATTTACCTTGATAAATAACCCCATTCCTTAGTAAAGCACTATGTCAGAAGTGGTAAGGATATAAAAACTCATGTGGTTTCACTTCAAATCTAATAGCATAGATGGGTTTTCCCCAGAATTTTATACTAAAATATTTTAGCAGTGGAGGAACGGCAACAATGTGACGAGGTCCTTTCTAAGCCTGGAATTTTGGTCACATTCAGGATTTTCAGTTACAATTTCATGCAAATACTAGGTTCCATTTTGTAAGATAAGTGTGTTTGCTTTAATGTACACATTTATATTCCATGAACCACTTTTTCCCTCCCCATTCTTCTAGTAAAATTGATCCTGCAAGAAGATACACTATGACGCCCTGTGGCTTTGGATATTTTCTGTCTGGATTTCAGCAGGCATCTTTGTACACAGAGATCAAGTTTGAGAAGCATGGATTGGTCAGGATTTTGTAAAGGGCCAGACAGTAAATATTTAGGCTTTGTGGGCACACTGTTTTTGTTAACCACTATTCAACCATGGTATTGTAGTCTTGTAGTAAAAGCAGCCATAAACAATATGTAAATGAATTGGCATGGCTGTCTCCCAATAAATCTCTATAGAAACAGCCAGAGTTGGCCCATGGCCTAAATCCGGCATACAGGTTATAGTTTATCAACCCCTAGATGAGACAGTACATTCCCAAGGGCTTATTAAAGGAAATATTTTCAGCTGGAACAAACAAGAAACAAGAATGGGAATAGATTTTCCGTTGATCATTGAAGGCTACCTGTTATTTCAAAGAGCAGAGAAGAAATTATAGCATTATTGGTAGGAGACCAGTGTGATCAAAGGCAAAATTTTTAGGTTTGTATGTACGTGGGGGACAGGGAGGACAGTAATCAGATCAATTTGGTGGGGGGGGTGGGGGGGATGGAATTCATGTCCAAGAGAAGCATGCTAAACCATTAGGCCTGGAAGGGACCTTTCTGATCATTTTCTTCTCATTTTACAGATGGGGAAATTGAGGTCAGGAGAGATCTCAGATCTGGGACAAGGCTGGAGAGTGGAGTGCCTTGAACACTAAGCTAAGGGATCTCAGCTCTGCAGTGCAGTGCAGGCCAGTGATGTTTCACCATTTCCTCATTTGAATGCTTATTCATTAACCCACTTCCTACATGCCACGTGACCAGATGTCCCAAGAGGAGTTCCTTTGGGATGAAGTTAATTCTCATCCATTGTGAAATAGCACTGTTGAGATGGTGACAAGACACATCTGGAGCAATCACCTAGATGAATGCCAAGGATCCAGAAGCTTTAGCTTCTCATCCTGCTGTTAACTTGTCCTGCTAGCCTGGACTGAAGCCTGAGCTCTGTTGTGGTTAAACAAGAAGCATTCATCCTCAGAACCAGTGTTCTGGCCCCTTCTCCTCCCACCACGAACTCGAAGTAATAAATGACCAGAGGATATTGGAGTAGGAGGAGCCACAACCTGTGTGACCCAGATATTCATTCATTGCTTTTCCCTTGCTAATTATTGAGCACTTCCCATGCCTTGGGTTTTGGGGATAAACAATAAAGAGGTAAGCAGGCAGACTTCTGCCTTCATGGGGCTCACATTCTAGTGGTGTGAGGAGGGAAACATAAACAATACACAAATAAACAAAAAAACAAACAAGAATTTCAGATGGAGAGAAGTGCTCCTAGCAAACTTGAACAGGATATCACGAAAATGGCTGGAGGGGCTCTTTTTTTGAAGACCTCTCTGAGGAGAAACCTGAAGGTTGAGAAGAGAGCAAGCACAGAGCACTTCAAGCAGGGGGCAGAGTAGGAGGAAAGACCCAGAGATCCTGGTCGAGGAACAGAAAGGCCTGTGTCCTTTCTGGGTGTACACAGGGTGGTGGGGCGGGGGTGGGGTGGGGTTGGAGAGAAGGAAATAGAGATAGACCATGTAAAGAAATGGGTGAATTTTAATCTGGTTGATTATGTGACTCAACTTGGTCTCTCTTCTTTTTTCTTTAATGAATCCTCTGAAATCCATTAAAAGAAATGTGTGAAGTGATGCCTGCCCTTGTTTTTAAGAGGTAATTTCTGAGTATCGTTCTTGGCTGTCACCTGACTTCCCCTGGCTGCCGGTGCCATCCCAGCTCTGATTGTCAGTCTTTTGTAGGTGACCTGTTTTCTCTGCTGCTTTTATGTCATGTGGTTGTTTTAGTGCTCCTTAGCTTATCTATAAACGTGCTTAGGCGTGGACTTAATCTTATTTATTTTATTTGGGGTTTGATGGGGGATCCTCAGCCTGAAGATTACTTTCTTTCACCAATTTTGGAAAATGCAAACCTATTAACTCTGAAAATTTCCTCTCTTACTCTTAAGTACTGAGAATAAACTGAGGATTTCTGGGGGTGGAGGAGAGGGGAAGGGGGGTGATGGGCATGGGGCAGGGTACTTGTTGGGATGAGCACTGGGTGTTATATGGAAACCAACTTGACAATAAACTGTATTAAAAATATTTTAAAAAAAAAGAAAATTTCCTCTCTTCCACTTTTTCTGTTCTATTTGTCCAGTACTTTAATGAGATGCATGTTAGTCCTTCTAAGCCTGTCACCCATTATTCTTGATGTACCTTTCCTATTTTACCTCTTTTAGTCTAGTTACTCTGTGCTCAAGTGAGAGTAATTTCAGATATACAGTCACATTTATCAATTCTCTTCAGCAGCACTTAACATTCTGGTTTCTATTTTTAAAAGAGCATCCAAGCAGTTATTTGGAGAATGACTGGGAGGGATTAAAAGTAGAAGTAAGATAACTGACAGGCCTAGTCCAGGTGGGAAATAATGGCGGCCTCTATCAGACAGTAGCAGTGGCAGCTGAGAGCAGTGACTAGATTCAGGATGTATTTTGGAAGCAGAAGAAACAGGACCCATTGAGTGATTGGACGGGGGGTTTGGATGGTGCTGCTGGTGGTACTGGTGAAGTGAAAAGCAGAAATCAAGGATAACTCATTGGGGTTGGTACTTGAGCAACTACTAAATGGCAGTGGTTTTTGCTGTTGATAAGATTGGAACGCCAGGGGACGAACGGTTTGCATGGGAGGTGTTGTCAGTGGATAGGGCCATCCTGGGTGTGCTGAGTGGAAGATGCATTTCAGGGGTCCAGGTAGGGAAATGCTGTTGGCAGCTGGAGGTCATGTGTTCTGTGTCTCCAGTTGAAGGGTCAGCATTCTCCCTAATACTCAAATAACAATTGCCTATGACAGTTTGCTTGACCACACATTTTATATTTCCTCCCTGAAATTTCTGGGGCTCCTTAAAGATCTGCTAATTCCATGGATCCATCCTGGTTTCTGTCTTTCACCTCCCCTAGGCATTCTGTCCCGTCTCTGCTCAACTCTGTGACACCATATGACATCTCTGCCTGAGGCTGGACATGTTTAAGGGAGCTGATACAAATTGTCAAATAGCTCTTCCCACACATTGTGCCACTTATATTCCCATCAACAGAGAAGGCGTGTCCATTTCCCCACATTCTCACTAACACCATAGATTATATATGTTTTAAAGTTTATTCATTTTATTTTGAGAGAGAGAGCGAGAGAGCAAGCACATGAGTGGGGAGGAGCAGAGAGAGAGAAAACGAGAGAGAATCTCAAGTAGGCTCTCCACTGTCAGCACGGAACCAGATGTGGGACTCAATCCCATACACTGTGAGATCATGACCTGAGCTGAAATCAAGAGACAGATGCTTCACTGAGTGAGCCACCCAGGCACCCCACACTTGCCAATTTAATAGATGATAAAGGGTGACACATTTCAATTTGTATTGCAAACATATGCCTTTAAACAATAAAATATGTCTATAAATTTCAGTGCTCCAGATCATTCAAGCACTCATAATCATGCATAATTATGCAGGAATTTTAGGGTGGATATAACAGTGCTGGCTAAGAAGTCCCATTCCATACCAGGCTCTGCAGTTGTGGTACCTCTTTTAACCCCCATGGCATCCTGATGTGGTGTTATTATTGTCCCTCATTTTCTACATGGGGAAAACTGAGGTCAAGGGTATAAGTAACTTGTCCCAGTGGCAGAGCTTGGAGTGACATCCTAGGTCAGTGGGAATGCACAGCCCGAGCTCCTAAGCCTTGCCCTCCTCTCTTCTTCTGCCCTAGAAGGGATGCTGGACCAGAACCCCTCCTTGCCTGGGATAACAGCATTAATTGAATTCCTTCTGGAAATTCTTTTCGTCTCTTAGCCACCCATTCTCACTTTCCTGCTTTTTTCTCCCAGATTTCTAGATCCTTTTTAGGGTTGACATGTGGTCAGTATAATCTTCAGTGACCCTCCCGCAGCAAAGACATTCAGGACATCTGTGGGCAGGGTAGCAAAAGCCATGAAACTTCCTGCAGGTTTAGGGGTGGAGAGGGAACTCCCTGCTGGGGGCCCATTTCCTCTGCACTTCTTTCCTGTCATACAGCAATGAGGGTAAGTTTTATTTTTTCCTCATAGTAATAATGAGATAATATATATTTAGGAATACAATGTACTTGTGTCCTGTTGTAAGCACCGCCGTTGCCTCAACTACCCAATGGAGTACTTACCATTGTAAGTGTTGTACATGCTTATTACATAAAGTTTGAATAGTAGAGCACCTAAGGACTGCCACTGCTAAGATCGTGCTGTATTCCCTGCTTATATTTTTCCTTATTTTATATTTTAATGGACATCACATCCCATGTGCAATTGTTATACATGTTCAACTATACACTTTTGAGAGAAAAGAGAGGAGGAAATGAAAGAATTCTAGTGAATGTACTAGAGTGAGCACGAGGTGAGAACAGCAGGGGATTCTGCTGTTCCTTCCTTGGACCTCAGCCCCTGGGGCCTCTCATCGTGTGACTGCCTCACCACACAGGCTGTGGGTCTAGGCTTAAAGAGATGTGTTGGGGTTCAGCATGGCACCTCATTAGAACCACCTGCTTCAGCTGATGGTCACACCAGGAGTCAAAGATCCATTGAGCATTTTGGGAAACACTGGCTGATGGAACTTACCGAGAAATGTGCATCTCCCATGTGGTATCATGTTAAGGGGTTTCAAAGGTATTTCAACTTTCGACATTTCTACGTGGAGTACTAACCTGACAAGCTAACCCTTATGCAAGATGCCACTTTTTGGAGCTGAGTCACTCTATACTTTGAGGTTTAAATCAAAGTGACTTAAGCTCTTTGTCCTGTTTTCTTTAAACTTTATCCTATTTGCTGGGATGTCTAGTGTCCTCCTCTATATTTCTGCCCTCTCTGAAGCTGGTGTTGTGGTTGGTGCCAGCTCCGGGTTTCTGCCTATGAGGATCTCGGGATTCACTTCTCCCATGAAGGGACCACACACTGGCCTCTTCCCTGCATGGAGCCTGGCATGGGATTTGACGTCTACTTTTTGCTTTTACCAGGCCCTTCTCCTGAGGAGTGTGTGCTTCATAGACTTAAATCAAGGTGTGCAGATCTGGGAGGGATTTTTAAAATTCCTAATTCTAATTAAATTCCTAATAATACCAGCAAATTCCTTTCACAATTTCTGAGCCATGAACCAGCAGAGTACCTGATGCCATTGAGGCCTGGAGAAGGAGGCAGGAGATTGGGTCTGTGTCAGGTGTGACAGGATGCGTCTGTTCCCCATGGACGGAGGGAACACCCTGGGAAGCAGGACTAGGCTTGCTCTGCCATTATCCCTAAGTGGGTTTTGAATGGATGAGACGATCCTAGTAAAAGGGGAGTGTCGGGTGGACTGTCTCTGGTTGGGGAGAGAAAGGAAGGAAGGAGCTGGAGCCCAAGCTGGTGCTACATATGAGCACCTATGTAGGGGGTGGCTTACACATGTAAGGGGTGGCCCCACAACACTCCACAATGAAACCAATGCATGTGCCCCATGAGAGGCAGCCTCACAGATAGAGCCAAAGGCCGGCCCATGTCATCCAGGGAAACAGCAATCAATGTAATAAAGAGGATCAGTCCTTCACCAGGAGTAGCTAAGCAAAGAGACATCTCTGCCCTTCCATCCTTCTGTCCTGCTTCAATACCAGAGGACATGTGTGGAAGAGATGGGGTGGTGACAACAGACCCTACTCCCCTCCCTGCCAAGCTCCTTAGAGACACAGGTCCAGTGTTTGTGTATGTGTTTGGGATTGGGGGCAGGGGGCGGTGGGAAGAAGAGTCACTGCTTGAAAATAAGTTCAAAATGTGAAGGAATAACCCCTAAAAACTAGAAATAAATGGCATTGGACTAAAATGATGTTAAGCATTGCTAAAGAGCACACGGTGGCACTTTTGTGTTTGAAACTATGTTCCTTAATAAACTAGATTCCATCATAGTTATGAGGTATTGGCCTTTTAAAGATTCAAATTTCATATCCAGCCTTTCCCCAGCTGCCTATATCTGCCCACCTCACATGACAACTTTTTTTCAGGCCTGGAGGGTACAGTTTCAATACATTGGCCATCAAAGGTGGTGATCCAGGGGAGAGAGGAGGATGTCTCCAGAAAACCTTGCAGCCTCAGTAATTTGTATGCAAGTGAACAAGAGAGTGTGACTGTCCCCACTTAGCTCTGAGGGTCGGAAAGGGTTCTGTTCAGGTTGGGTGTGTAAGAATATCAGGCCTTTTTTTACCCGCATTTACTGCCAAATCATTCCCTTCTGAGTCTGAGTCATTGTTCCAGCCACCTGCTCCTTGCGGCCACTGGGGAGTCCTAAAATCATGGAGTCTAGGATGTCGTCCTCACTCCCCTCGCTTAAGGCATAGCTGTGCCTGTAGAGCAGAACGAAGTAGGGAAAGAAAATAATATTGAGGGTTGAGAGGGAGGAGGGACTCAGAAAGATGGGCTATTTGGAAACAAAAACTGCCTTGGATTCTGTCGTAGGCTCTGTCCTGAGAACAAGAAGAGGAAGAGAGGCTGACAGGGGAGGTTGATTTTTAACAACTGTTTTAAAATTGACAACAGAGGAAGAGAGACCAGAACCACAGACAAAGTTAACATTTTGCACTTCAGCATCATTTGATCTTTTAAAAAGTCCCCAGTCTTCAGAGGGGTTGTCCCTGGATAAGAGGTTCTGTTCTGAACTGGAGGAAGATCTAGGTGAGGCATGGATGGAGTTTATGGTCCCTTCCCCAAATCACTCCCTATAAGCATCCCATGATACTGGAAATCCCCAGAGTTAACTTTGCTTTCCTTCTGGCTACAATTATGGAGCTCATTTAGTGCATTCCATAGTGGTGTCTCAATTTACAGATATGCTAGTTGAGGGTTGGAGAAATTAAACAGTGGAAATTCATACAGCTGGTAAACCATATAGCTTAAGATCGAAGTTCAGGCCTGTTTGATTCCAGACTCTATCACACTAGTGGCCCCAATATATGTTCACTCTTTTAGGATCAGGACCTTCTTTGTCAACTCTGTTACATGGTTTACTGAGCATAGTAGCTAGGAAATCAGCCTGTGGGTTTAGGGGTCAGGAGGGCTTGAGTTTGAGCCTTGACTCTGATATTAATCAGTTGTGTGACTTTGGAAACTCAGTCTCCTTCAGTTCACTCAAAAGGAGGCTGGACTATGAGAAGTCCAATGAAGCACACTGGCAGCATTTTAGTAGATTATTGTTAAGTTTTTAAAGCATATATTCTTTAGCCATGAGCAAGCAATGAAGGAGAACAAACAATGATCAGAATGATAGCTAACATTTATTGAGTGCCTAGGAAGGATTAGACACTGTGGTAAGGTCTCTCCATGTTCTAAATTAATTCTCTTAACAATCAATGAGGTCTGTACAGTTGGCCTCAGTGTACAAAAAGAAGCACATCCAGCCACAGGTAGAGGAGCCAGGATTTGAACCAAGGGAGCTGAACTTGAGAGCTTGTTCTCACCAGCAGGAGGTAAACTTGCATGTGGACCTTCTTGAGAAGTTGGAACAGAGGGTGATGCTTAGAGAGGGTAAGTAGGAGGCTTTGGTCTTGGGGGCAGCATGGGGGCTTTGGGCTTTCGGAAGAGGGCAAGACAGGATGACCATGGATGTGGAGCTGGGTGTTTGAGACAGCTGTCACCTGTGGGATCTTGGAGACTGAATTCTAAAGGTGAATCACACTGTCAGATCTTCTGTTTCCTTAGAGATGGTCTAGTCTCATGCTCTTTTAAACTGTGACTCATGGACCATTAGAGTCCTCCAGGAGTGGGTAGATGGGGTCCGAGGTGGAGGTCTTAGGGGGTCCCAGCCTCCTAGGTGGAGGCTCAGCACATGGGTCTTTAAGACCCAATGTGATTTCACTTTGCTTCCCCCCTCCTTTTTTAGGGGGAGTACAACTTACACACCGTAGAGCACACAAATATGATAAAGCTTGAGTTTTTATATATGTATGTATCCAGGTAGCCACTACTCAGATCAAAGCAAAGAACATTCTCTACTCCCCGGGGCAAGTTCTCTGCTGCTCCTGGTCAATGTCCTCACCAAAGATAACCACTCTCTGATCTCTCCTGTTTTTGAACTTCACATAAATAGAATTATAAAGTTTATGTTATTTTTCTGTCTGGCTTCTTTTACTCAAAATTATATTAAGACATTCATCCAGGTTTTGGACTATAGCAATGGTCTTCTTTTTCATTGCCATGTAGTATTCCATTGCATGACAATATTATAATTTATTGATCTTTTGTACTATTGACGCACATTGGGTTGTTTCTGGGTTTTGGTATAATGAACATAACTGTTATGAACTTTCTTGCACAAGCCTTGTGATGGGCACATGAGCGCATTTCTGTTGAGTGTATACCCAGGAGTGAATGGCTGCTGTTGAACTCTGGTGGGTAGACCAGCTGTCTTTGAATAGACATTTCATAAAGTGGGGATCCTAATAAGATTTCACTTGGGAAGTGTGGTTGCTTAAGATTTCTTTTTAAAGGAAAAAGTTTAACCCCCACTAGTACAATCCTCTGCATTTGCAGATGATCAGACGGTGACTCAGAGAAGACAGTGGTTCGCTCAGACTTAACCCGCAGCAAAGCCGTGCCTGGAACTCAATTACTAGATAGAAGTTTCTTATGAACTTCTGAACTCTCTGAAATGGGTGCTATATATCACTCAAGCTGGCTGCTGGTCAGATGTGGAAAGGACAATCTGAGTCAGAAGCCCTGGGTTCAAGCCTCACGACTGTCACTAAACAGTGTGTGAGGCATGGCAAGGTACTCGGTGCTGTGAGCCTCACTCTCCTTAACTGGGAAGTGGATACCCCTGCTCCCCAGCATTGTTGGATTAAAGGAGATCAGGGACACTCCTTAGGTTGAGAAGCACTTTACATCATTATTATCATTACCATCAAAATATATTCTAAGGGGATGCTTTGGGAAGCATACTGTTTTCTTGTAATATTAATGCTTATAATAATTCACTCCTTCACATTTTTTTTTTTCAGCCTGGCTTAATAGTTTTTAATGAGAGCTTTCTCCCCTTCATTACAAATCTAGTGTGGCAGATCGTATTTTCCAGAGATTGCCACACCAAAGTATATCCCATCCTGGGTGCTGCTCTCTGATGGAACATTTTTGTAACATGACACATCTCCATTGAGGCTGACAGGGCTAACGTTCTCTCTCCTCAAACCCTGGCTGACCTTTGTAACTACCTCCACTAAGGTAACTTGGCAGAAATGAGGATAGGTGAGAACAAATCCAGAGTTAGAAAGGAAAGGTCTACATTTTGGGGTGTTTCCTAGAGAGAACAGAAACAACCCCAGGAGGAAGCACTGCATTGGGTTTTACTTTTCTGATTTCACACTGTGGTCCTTTTCATTTCTCATGTCTTAATTGAAACTTTACGCCATAGAGAAAAAAATATGTATCTGGCAAGCACCCCCTTGAGTTAAACCTGAGATAAGAACTGAGTTCTGAGTAGCTTCCAACTCAAGTGGAATTGCAGTCATTCACGAGGAGCCTGGTGACTCTAGAAGAAGGGCCTAGAGGCCACATCCTCCTCTTGTGGCTTGGCAGGGACCAGATTGGGGGCGAGGGCTCACCTGGGATGACAGTAGCTCCCTTTAGCCTGAGAGGCAGATAGACTCCTGGCACCCGAGCCCTGAAGGCAGAATGAGTATGGGTGGCTGGGAGTCACGCAGAGAGAGCTTGCCTGTCGACTTTCCCCTGAGAGGTCCAGGTTTCTGTGAAAGAAGGTCCTTTTGTCAAGAAAGTATTTATTACAAATGTAAAAATAATAAATTCTTCCCATATGTAAATTGCTTCCCATATTGGAAAGCGGGTTCACATGCGTTTCTTATTTGATTTTTCCAATGGCCATGTAAAGAAGCCAGAGAATGTATCATCACCATCGTCACCATCATCACCATCATCATCACCATCACCATTATCACCATCTCCTCCTCCTCCTCCTTCTTCTTCTTCTTCATATCATCATCATCATTTAAATGTTATATTTAAAGGAACTGATAAGGTAAGGGCTTTGCCCGAGATCACACAGCTAGCAAGCAGAAATGCCAGTGAAAGAAATGGGTCTTCTGGCTTCTGGGAAAATTTCCTTTACTGCATAGTAGTCTTGATCCATGGTGGAACAGGAGTTTTGGGCTCCATAGCAGATCAAGGGCAGAGCTAACTTGAGGGAGGGGTACCCTTCACCCCTTAGCTTGCCCCAAAGCTCTTTTGCTGTATGCATGGTATTGGCTCTATGTGGAATAGAACGCCCCTGTGTCCCCTGATGACTTTCCTGCCTCTGCCAGAAAACAACTACCCTATCAATCATTTACATTTTAGTGAGAATTTAAGGACTTGTTTCCTCTAACAGAGATATTTGTGTTTTATAGCTTATCTTGCTGTGATGATTGACCCTTGGAAAAGGCATTTCCAGCATCAGTAAGAATAGAGAAGAGACATTTTCTCAGGGGCAAGGGGGGAAGCTAGTGGGAGAGATTTTATAGACTCCCTCCACCCACATAGCATCATGTCAGCCGATGCTAACTACCTGAATCACAAAACTTCAGTTATCAAATATCTGAGTGCTGGGTGCTGGATACAGGCAAGGATGAAAGTAACTGTAATATGATATTTTAAGTGCTAATATTTTAAGTTATTAGGGTGCTATCAGAGCATGAAGTAACCAGTGTAAGAATGGGGACATATAAGAGCTTTTTGGAGAAGATAACATCAGTTGGGCTGAGTCTGGACAGGTAAATGGACCTGCCATCTCTTGAATATCTTAGTCCAAGTTCTATAGAGGAGCAAATCTGAGGGATTATGTGCCGATACTAGTGAAGAGGGTAATCCTAGGGAAGCAGGCATGAAGAAAAGGGTAGTGAGCAGTGTAGGGTGGGGAGTAATATGATGGAGTACATTACTGCACTGGCCACAGCTCTGTAGCAAGCCTGGATGATTGCTGCATCTCACTGGACAGCCTCAGAGAGACCTGATGGAACTCGGTACATGCACGGGGCCGGGGAATGGAGACGAAATGTATTTTCTGGTTCTCTCCCCATTTCTGATCCCCCAGTGGCTCAAGCTCACCCCAGGGAGATTTAAGTCTCATGCATTTCTAGTTCAAGTCATATGCCCCGTGGCTGGCAATTTATCTGAGTCCTAGTCTGGGAGTGTTGAGAAGTGCAAGAGGTCACTGGTGGCAGCCGTAGGGGCAAACGGTGTGGCCCGGGTGCTGACAGAGTAGATTTGAGGTAGCCTAGAGGAGGAGCATGGGGGAGCTAGCAGGGCGTTTACACACCCTGAGTTGTCTAATCATCATAATAACCCTGTGCGATGGGTTGGATTGTGTGCCCCCGAAGATGTGTTTAAGTCCTAATCCCTCTTACCTGTGAACGTGACCCTATTGGGAAATAAGATCTTTGCAGATGTCATCAAAGATGTAAATGAAGATGAATTCAAAACGGAATAGGGTGGCCCTTAACCCAGTATGACTGTCATCCTTAGAAGAAAAGAAGAGGCATAGAGACAGCCACACACATGAGAGAAGAATGGCAGGTGCAGACCCAGACAGGCAGGGAGATGCCGTGTGACGAGGCAGCGATGCATCCAGGAGCCAAAGAGCACCAGGAATGCTGACAACAGCAGAAGCAGACACAAAGGCATAGAACAGATTCTCCCCTCCAGGGTTCAGAGAGAGCACAGTCCTGGGGCACCTGGGTGGCTCAGTCAGTGAGCATCCAACTTCAGTTCAGGTCATGATCTCATGGTTTGTGAGTTAGATCCCCGCACCAGGCTCTGTGCTGACAGCTCGCTCAGAGCCTGGAGCCTGTTTCAGATTCTGTGTATCCCTCTCTCTCTGCCCCTTTCCCTGCTCACACGTTGTCTCTCTGTCTCTCAAAAATAAATAAACATTTTTTAAAAAAGGAGAGAGCAATCACAGTCCTGAAGACTCCTTGATCTTGGACTTGCAGCCTCCAGAAGAACAATGCAAGAACATACATTTCTGTTGCTTTTAGCCACCTGTTCATGGTGCTTTGTTGCGGCAGCCTGAGGTGAAAGGACGAGCTGAGCAGAGGCATGATGCGCGGATAACTGTGGCTCAAACCTGAAGAATGAAACAGGATGAGGCCCATGGTGTGGAGGCTGGCCAGAGCCTGCAGTTACTGAGAACATTCTATGTGGTGAGCACTGCTCTGAGTGCTTTTCATCTGTCCACCCACTGAATTCTTACAAAACCCAACGAGGAACAACCTGTATATTCCCATTTTCCAAAGAAGGACTTGAGACACAGAGCACTTAAGCAACTCACTTAATGTCACATTCAATGGCATTGAAATCCTGGCATCACCAAGCACATGATCTTTTCATTCACCCTGCATTCATTCACCCGAGGCTGACATGGTGCCTCCTCTGTGCTAGACAGAGGTGCAGAGCTGAACACACTTTGGTTCCCCCAACCCTACAGCCCTCACTGTCTTTCTAATGCAATCTAGTTGACACCCTCCCACACTTAACTCGAGGATTGCTCTGAAATGTGGCTGGTCTGAGCTCATGTATGCCATATGTGTAAAACACACAGCAGGTTTAGAAGACCTGATACAAAAGGAATGCAAAATACATCATTAATAATTTTTAATAGACTGTATGTTGAAGTGACTATGTTTTGGATATAAAATATATCATTAAAGTTTATTGCACCTTTAAAAAAAAAAGTGGCCACCAGAAAACTAAAGTCAGGTAGGCGTTCACATGATATTTCTGTTCGATAACATTACTCTAGAATGTGAAGTCCTTGAAGGCAGGGGCTGTCTCTGTATTGTTCACTGTGGGTCGCAGGAGACAGGATAGGGCCAACACACAATAGTCCCTCAATACAGAGTTGTTGGATAATTGAATGAATGACCAAATCCAGCTGACCCTTGAGTCTGCTCATCTGTTCCCTGTAAACACAAGGTCAGACGTCACTTTTTACTTTGCTTTGTCTCTCCGGGAAGTCTCTCAGCTGTTCTGAGGCTTAAACAGAAAATGGATGCTGTTTCATGCCAAGGAATGGAGAGGCTGCTTCGTGCTAAAGAATGGAGAGGAGAGGGTCAGAGTATTTCCAACCACAATGGCAGCTATCACTGGCTAGATGCAAATTCAGTGCCTGGCATCATTCTCAGCACTTTGTACGGAGTAGTCTTTTAATTCTAATGACCCTCTGACATCCATCTCGTCATCAACTCCATTTGTTAGATGGGGAAAATTAAAGCCCAGACAGGTTAAGTCACGCTCCTGGGATTACAGGGCTGGATTTGTAACCAGGTCTGTTTGATATGCCACTTGGGCTCTTAATCACTCTCCCAGAGCATAGAGAAAAGGGGACTGGATCTCACCTCACCCAGAGAGTGACCCTTCATCAGGTCCCCTTTGTTCTGAGGCCTCAGAGCAGCCCTAGACAGCAGACGTCCCAGCTCTCCTGGGTTCTGGGGAACCTATCATCTGTGTGTATTACCACAAAGCAGCTGCCATGCATTTTCTGTGCATCTATCTAGGTTCACTCTGCCAGTACATACAGCCATATCCTGTCCTGCATCTTCTTCACCAGATGGCTGGGCTACTCATGGGCTGGATCACCTTCTGTATCTGTGATGTGGCCATGAGCCAGCAGATGAGTGAGTGTCTGGGGCAGGGAATAGCCCCCACCCATGCCTTCTGATGAGCCGTCGCTTCTTGTCCTTAGGGACCTCGGCTTCTACAGATTCTTGGAGAGCAGAAAGTCACAGAGAGGCTCCAAACCACTTATTCCAGTGCTGAGGAATGTTTGTTGATATTCCATATGTTTGTGTTAGTCCATTGTCCCTTCAGGTCAGGTGGTGGGTCTGGAGGTCATGAACCCAGGTGCTGGGATCAGGCAGAGGACCCTTCAGCTCAGAGCATCACCTCTCTCTAGCCGTATTGTTGCAGACCTCATTCTTTCTCTCTAAGGCTCAGCCTCCTCTTCAGTGAAATGAAGTCAGTAAGAAACCATTCATGTTGCTATTGTTTCTTGTTGAAGTACAACTCAAAGTCTTGCCTTGGCCTTTCCTGACCCCCTGTCCTCTAAACTCATACCGTAGTCCTGACTACTGCATGGATTAACACCCATTCATTTGTAATGTCACCTGGTGGTGTCCATGGATCTGGCGGGTGTGGTTCCCATGGTCTTTAAAGAGAAGTTGCTTAGCACATGGACTTTGCAACTACTGCCAGGTTCAGGTCCTAAGCCTGCTCCTTCTCACTCCTTATGTGGCCTTGGTGAGGTTACTTTATCTCTCTGAGCCTCCATTTCCTTATCTAAGTGGTGATAGTAATACCTCTTTTGAAAGGTTGTGGTGGGACCATGTGGAATAGTCATGGAAAACACATGTAAAATGTGGTCATGATTTCAAGAGGGCCTTGTTCATGTCCCGGCCCATCCATACTCTACCTGACGCCTGTTCTTCCCATGATGATCCCTCCATCTCCATGAACGCAACTCAGCTTTCCCTTTGCTAAAGCCAAAAAACTTGGCATCATCTTTGATCCCCTTCTGTCTCAAACAGCCATGAAATGCTGTTGGCAGGTTGTCCCACCTTCACCTGCCCCACCCCCCTGCTGCCCTTGGTCCAAGCCGCCAGCATCTCCCCCCTGTATCTCAGCTCCAACCTGGTCTCCCTGTTTCTATCCTTGACTCCAGTCACTCTGTTCTCCACAGAATGATCCTTTGGTGGGATTAGCTTGTTTGCCGATTGTTTTTATTTTTTTAAGCAAATACTTAACTGGTGCTTACTAGGTGGCAGATACAAGTCTGAGTACTTTACAGACTTAAACTCACCTGGATTCTTATAACGGCCCCAGGAGGACAGTACCTAACCGATCACCCATCTAGTCAGTAGAAGGGCTGGGATGGCCATCTGGTTCCTGATTGGTGCTGCCAACAGTGATGCTTTTAAATCATATCAGATGTGTCCCCGCTCTGCCCAGACCATCCAGTGGCTTCCCATGTGCTCAGAGTAAAAACCAAGTCGTCACCATTCTGCTCTAGCTATGCTGACCTTAAATACTGCAAGCCCACTCCTGTCTTAGGGTCTCTATGCTTGCTGATTTGCTTGCATGTCCCCACCCCAATCAGCCCTGATTGTCTCAAGGCCATGGGCTCTGTTAAGGAGTTTGGACTTTATCTGAAGGGACTGAGGAATCCACTAAGAAGCTTGGAAAAAAGTCATCTGATGTGATGTGCTGGGGCTGCTTGTACTTGCTCACCAGGGCCAATTGTTAAATTTTTAGGAAATTCGCAAGCTGAGTATTAAATCACTTTAGCCTGAAATTCACTACGGGTGAGAGCATTTACACCATGGAAGTTGGCAAGCACTACAAATCATGGCTCCCCTCCCACCCTGCATCCCCAGAGAGCTGTTATTAAGTATTTACCAGCATGCCACTGGCTTTGACAAAGGTTTGTGTGAAGTGCAAGTAAGGTGTTAACTTACTAAGTCAGGGCAGGCTTCCCAGAAGACCTGGCATTTAAACTGGATCCTGAGACATCAGTAGGCACTTGCCTAAGGTGAGAGGGCATCCCTGACTGAGCAAACCAAATGAGGAGAAGCACAAAGGTATGAAATTTCCCTTTGGGGTCTGTAAATATTGCAGAGTGGCAGTGGTGTATGGAGCGGAGGGTGGAGGAGGTGGAAGGCACGTTGTATGGAAAGAGAACAGCAGAGAGGGGTTGGAGGCAGGTTGTGTGAGAACCTCAAGACCAGGTAAGGGGCTTGGACTCTCTCCTGGGATCCTGGGGAGCTGTGGCAGGCTGCTAAACATTGCCTATTCTGGCTGTTGTGTGGAGAATAATAGATTGGAGATGGGAGGTCAGAAACCAGTTCAATTTGCATTATGTTTTCTAAATGTTTTTTTAAGTTTATTTCTGAAAAAGAGAGACAGCGTGATCAGGGGAGGGTCAGAGAGAAAGGGAGACACAGAATCTGAAGCAGTCTCCAGGCTCTGAGCTGTCAGCACAGAGCCCGACACAGGGCTCGAACCCACAAACAGGGAGATCATGACCTGAGCCGAAGTCAGGCGCTCAACTGACTGAGCCACCCAGATGCCCCTCACTTTGCATTCTTATGGTGAGTGAGAGTTAGGAGTAGATGATACAGACAGTGCCTGCCTACACGTTTTCCCTTACAGCTCTGTGGGAAGACTTGTCCCATCGAGGCCCTATTAGCCACTTTTTGGGGAGTTAGTTCACTGTCTGTTGCAAAGCATTCTGGGAAACAAGAAAACTGCAATGAAGCTTTGTAATGGAGCATGTAAGGGGGTTGTCTTCCATCTGACCTTGGGACCCAGGCTCCACACAGTCAGTCCTCTGAAGGCCACAGGGAGTAGGTAGAAATAACAAGTGTTGGCACTTTCTAACTGTAGACTGTTCAAGGCTCTTTACATGCGTTAACACCTTTGGTTCCCCAGTGTGCCACTGGGGGAGAAATAGTTGTCATCCCCATCTTACAGATGGAACAGAGATTAGGTAACTTGTTCAAGGGCCAGCCAATGCATGGAAGAGCAAGACTCAAACCCTAAAGATAATCGTCTTTACTGCCATCCTATGCTGCCTCTCTGTTTTCAGATATGATCCTTATTATTTTTGCAATGGTCACAGCTCCTACTTTTATTTTCCATTTTGTGCATGGAGAAGCTGAGGTTCAAGGAGAGTTCACAGTTGTCCTGAGCCAGCGAGCATCAGAGCTGGCCCTCGACCCCTGCAGCCTGACTCCCACCTTCCAGGAAGGCATGAGACAAGATGAGAGAAGCTAAAAATGGGCACCAGAGGGCAAGGGCGCCCCAGCATGTGAGGTTTGGGTCTGGTGTCTTCAAGAGGATGAGAATTTTTATCTTCATAGTTTGGAAATCCCATAGAAAGACACAAACATCACCAACAATGGCTCTGCTCCTGCCACACCCACCTCCTCTCTTGGCCAAGACTTTGGTTCTTCCAGGATGTGACAGCAAAATCTTGCCTCAGAGTTGGAGGAAGCAAATGTCAGAGCTTCCCTCTGGGTCTGGAGGATAGGTGTTTTGGGGAGTGGTTTCACTGTGAGGGAAGAAAACTGCTGTTCAAACCCCATGTCACTTCGGATTTTGAAACTCTGCCTTGGTGCACATCCTTGATAGTTAACACACACCAAGTGATGGAGCCTGGAGCGATGTTCAGTGCCCATCACAGGCTGGGGAAGACCCTAGAAGCTGGCATATGATGAATTAGGCATTGTGTGGTCTACTGACCAGCATTAGCATCAATTGATGCTCATCTTGGGGGACCAATTTTGAGGAAATCTAAGGGGTGTCTAACAATGATGCCCATTTATTGAGCACTCATTATGAACCAGGAATCAGGCTAAGTATCTCATTTAATACTCAAACAATGCTATGACCTAGGCCTTGGTTGAAAGAAGGGAGAACTGAGTTTAAGTGTCCTGCCCCAGGGCTGAGCTGACATTTGAACCCAGGTCAGACTCTATGTGCACAAATGCAACACCTGCACCCTGTCTGGTGTGGGGGAGCGAAGGCAGACGCAGCAGGACCAGTGAGAAGGAGACTACAATAATCTAGGTGGGGAGATGATGATGGCTCAGACTAACGTGTGTTGGAGAAGTGGCATGGGGGTTTGGATTCAGGGTGTATATTGAAGGCAAAGCACCAGGACTTGTTGATGGTTGGATGTGAAATGTGAGAAAGATACTAACCAAAAGACAAGACCTAGATCTTGATCTGAGCAACGAAGTGCAAGGAAATGTCATTTCCTAAGATGGGAACCTCAAGGGCAGGGCAGGGTTTGGGGGTGAAGATCCAGAACTAACCTGGAGGGTCAATTCAACAACTGCTTGGAAACACCATCAGGGAAGAGGTAGGGAGAGGAGGTATAGATTTGGTTGTCATCAGTGTATAGATGTAGTTTACAGTCCTGGGCTGGATGAGATCATCAAGTAAAGGACTGTAAATAAGAAAAATGGTCAAGAGCAGAGCTTTAGAGAGTCTATCAAATAAAGGGTAAGCTGTGTGTGCCTGTGGGGGGTGGGTAGCTAGCAGAGGAGACTGAGCAGGAAAAAGCAGTGGGGTTAGGAGGACAACCAGTGGGTGGTTCAATTGGTTAAATATCCGACTCTTGATTTCGGTTCAGGTCACCATCTCCCGGTTGGCTCGGAGATTCAGCTGGTTTCTGCGATGGGTGTGGAGACTGCTTGGGATTCTCTCTCTACCTTGTCCTCTGCCCTTACCCTGCACACACACACATGTGCGTGCTCTCTCTCTCAAAAAAAAATTAAAAATAAAAAAAGAAGAACACGTTTCAAGGAGAGGTTATCACTAGGTCATTGCTGCTGAAGGTCAAATAAGACAAGGAGAGATTTAGCCTTTGGCTTTGGCAAAATGTAACCCATTATTGACCCTGCTATCCTAGTGATGACAAACTCTTTAGACCTATCATGTTGGCTGCCCTTGAATTTCTGGGTAAGTATCCCAAAATTATAGAGTGTAGAGATGACAGAGCCACCACTTATTTAGACAGTCTTCTAAGTTTGAACTCTGGATCTGCCAGTAGCTGTGTGACCTTGGGTAAGTTGCTAACTCCCTCTGAACTTTACTTTCTTCATCTGTAAATGGGGGAAGACAATGCCTGTGTTATAAATTATGGTGAAGCATGGATTACATGAAATCATGTATATAAAACACCAAATGCCTAGTAGGTATTTATGACGATGATGATGATGATGATTGGTATTATTACTATTGTTAGTTTAAGAGCGATGCCTATATTTCTGAGAAAATCAATGTCTTAATTTTGAATAGGGCTTCATCAATGCTAAAGAAGGTGATGGAAAGTTCTTTGCAGTTTCAGATATTCTTCTCCCTATGCCACCCAAAATACTCAGCACGTAACTAGACCTAACCTGATTATATCAGTCCCTGCTTTGAGCAGTGTGTCGTGCTCTCTGGTAAGATATCAAGACCCTTCCTGCACTCACAAGGCCTGAGTCATGCAAGCCCTCCACTTGTCTCACACCAGGTCACTCCTCCAGCTCATAGTTTCCTGAGAGTGCTGTTCTCTTTCTGGCAACAGGGCATTGCTCATGCTGTTCCCTCTTCCACAAATTCCCTTCCCTCCCCTCTTCCCTGTGTTACATTCTCATCCTTTACCTCCTGGGCCAATGGTTACTTGCCTGGGAGGCCCTCTCTGAGCTCCTGGATTGAGTCAATTTCTTTGCTAGAAGTTGCCAGAGCTCCCATGCCTCCTTCATGGCCCTTTGCCTATTTCTGATAGTCCATTCTTGGTGTTAACCTTGGTGTAATACCTGACTTCACCACTAGACTCAAAGTGTCTGAGGGCAAGGCGGGGCTGCTCTGCTCACCAGCCCTCTTCCTGTGTCAAGCAGAGGTTCTGCACATGGGGCAAATACAATACACAATTGTTGACTGAGGGAATGAGCAGCTGTTTAATGCTGTGGATAAGTGAGCAGATGGCTTTCCTTTTGCAGAGCAATGCAGATGTCTCTGAAAGGTTGTTTGAAAGGCAAATATAAAACCAAATCTTATTCCATTTACTTTAATTACAATACTAAGGAGTGGGAATAAATCTTGCCCTTGAATTGTAATAAAGTCATACGCTAAAACCTGGACTGTCCTTTCTACTTGTTTACTTTTTAAAATGATAATCTCCTGATAAGACATAAATAATGGCACTTAAAATAGGTTCCAAATTGGCTCAGCCACTAACTAGCTGCCGATCATAGACCAGTCACTTAAGCTCTGCGTGTCACTATTTACCTCCTAAGGTTCGTGTGAGGCTCTGGGTTGGTGGTGTGAAAGCTCTTTGAAAGCAAGGTCTTATTTATTATCCATTATTCTCAAGAATATTACTAACAAGCAGGACAGGCTGTGTGCCAGAGATGGTTGAGTAGATTTGCAGGCCTGGAAGACGGCGGCCACAGAGAAATATGGAAAGGAATGAGATTGGTTAGGAAATTTAAGACGGGGGAGAGAGGGGTGGGGGATCAGAGATCATGAAGGCTGGGGGTTTATGTTTACCAGGCTAAGCAAAAGAAGGGGGGTGGTGTCTAGGGAAGGTGACCTGGATAAAATCACCCTGGTGACTGAATTCTTGGAAGCCACATGAAGGAAGGAAAGAATAACCCTGACCCTTAGGCTTGCCATGTGGTTGCACAGGAGAGATGCTGGGTGTCCCCCAGGTGACCTTGGCTTCTTAGGGCTGTGACTTTGCAGATAGGTCAGGGAGGCTGCACTCTGCCTGGCAGCTGTGGGAGGGCAGAGCAGCTGTTGCTGGGTCTGCCTACCAGGCGAATTCAGCTGCCCAGTACAGCCTGATTTCAGTCCCCAGGAGCCGACCTGAAGGCCCCCAAGCTCTGGAGGGGGAACCAAGCCAGCAGGGCAGGGAGAGGAGGGGTGAGCAGTCCAAAGCCTCCAGTGTTGGACAGGAAATGTGAGGTGTAGAGCAAGCAGCCCCAGAAAACAGTCGTGGAGAGCCCTGCCTGGGTAAAGGGTCAGGACCTCATGGCATCAGGCCACCAATGCGATGCCATGAAGGAACAGGGCTCCACTATTTGTTGCCAGGCAGCTTCTCCAGGGAGGCTGGGTTTTTTAAATGTGGAATCACACCATTTGGAGAAAACAAAAATCAACCTGCAGGCACAATAGGACATGTCTGATGGTGTCACTTGGGCCACTCATTTGTGATCTCATTTGATCCCCATCTGGAGGCTGCTGGAGTATCCTCCCCCTTCCCCTTCCAGAGAAGAATCCCTGCATGTTCACTTAACTCATTGTCCATCATTAATAAGTGACAACTCAGCGCCTTTCTTCAATACTGGAGGGAAAGACAGACTCTGCTGTCCTGTTTTCATATGACCATTGCGCTCCCCTTTCCTCTGCTCCTAATTCTGCTTGCTGGAGTGTTAAGTAGCTGCCACGGTGGTATTAACTGGTGTCATTCATTCAACAAATAATATTCACTAAACATCTCTCTAGGTGCCACACACTGCTTGGTGCTGAAGACACAGCATTTACATTCCAGTGTGGGTGCAGACTATGAGAAGTAAACAAACATAGAGTAAAGTGTCAGCTTGTGATAGGCGTTATGAATAAAGATAATGCAGGGAGAAGAGGGAGAGTGATGGAGGCAGTTATTTTAAGTTGGAGGACCAGGAGAGGCCTCTCTATCCTCTCTCTCTCCACACTCTCAGTGATTTAACAAGATTTCAGGGGTTTCCCTGGCCTCATTCATAGGTGCTAATGAGCAGCTAGGGGTTGGCAGAGTAGCTACAGTGATTAAAAAAAGGGTTTCCCCCACACCCTCAATATCCCCGACCTCTTAAGTAGGCTCAGCCCTAGCCAAGGGGAGCAGGTGCAAGGCTCAAATCCTGATTAAGAGTAAGTACTCCCTGTACAGTCTATACAGCTGGAAACAGCTGGCCCTCTGAGTCAGCCGAGAAGAAGGAGGCTGCAGACTGCAGGCTGCAGGCCAGTGGTTGAGGGGGCAGGAGGGAAGCTCCAGGCTATGGTCATCTGTCTCCTGCTCCTACAGCCTTACTCAGAGGGGAAGAGACAGACACACGGGATGCAGTAAACCAGGGAAGGTATCACTCCCCCAAATATGCACCTGCCCCACACCCAGTCTCTGACTGAAATCTTACCATGAGTCACTTTTCTGGTAGGTGCAGGAGCATCTTTAAAAAAATGTTTTCCCAAGACAGATAATGGCAGATGGTGTGATGGCTTTCCACCTCAAAGAGAAAGTTCTTACTGCAACCCACAAGGCACTACATGATAGGCAGTCCCTGCTTTTGGAGCTGGCTTTATAATTTTTTTGGGGGGCGGTGCAGTATCAAAGGACAAATTGGCCTTGCTACATTATTGTGATCTCCCTGAGGGTAGAGATTGATATCTTTCTGTTTTGGTTTGATGGCCGCCATCCTGTCACCAACCCCTGGCACCGGACAGAAGCTCACTATGTGTTATTGTTGAATGAAGGTGTCTTGAGTCATGATGTGGATGTATTGGGAGGGCTTCTTTTAACCTTTAGGAAGTACTTACTGTGTTTTACACATTGGTCTAAGGCAGTGGTTCTCAACCCTGGGTGCACGTGAGTATCACCCCAGGAATTCTCAAAAATCCCAATGCCAGACTCCCTGGGACCAGTTCTATCAGACTCTAGTGGGGCTGAGCATCAGCATTTTAAAGGATCCTAATGTTTGGTCAAGCTTGACGACTGAGGGGCTGCTGTGTCCCCCTTGCTGTCAAAGGCTAATGGACATCAGAATCACCTGGCCACCTTGGTTACTGCTAAGATACCTGGTCAGAGATTCTGGACATGTAAGTTTGAGTAGGGGCTATCCCATTAACAGGAACCCCAGAGGGCTTTGCTTACACAAAATTCTGATAACCTGAAGTATCTTGCTGAATTCTATGATTGTGCCCATATTATAGGCAAGAAAGTATAGACAGAGAAGCTATGTAGTTTGTCCATGGTAATTGGCAGAAAAGGGATTTGAGCATCGGGCTTCTGAAACCACGATCTGAGCTTATCCATTAGCTCCTCTGCCTTTCCTCTGTCACAAAAACTAGGTGTGCTCCAAGAGTGGAGGGTTAATGTGGTAGTAAAAACAAAGATAAGATTAAATAAAGATAGAATGCATCTAATATTGTCTATTTTGAAATGGACAGGTTGGTTACCAGCTCTGTGGTGACGAAACAAGTCTGGTGGGGAACTGACCTGCATCCCAAGGGCCACTTGGGTTGGAAGAGCTAGGATTTCAACCCAGTTCTCCAGGCTCTGGATCTGGCCCATTTCCCCTAGATCCTCAAGTTCCACATTAGCAAGCGAATCTCTAAGCTCTTAGGGCATCCCAGAATCCTCCTTGCTTGTGCTTGGCACACAGTAGACTCTCAAGCAATGATGGCCAGAGGTATGGCTGACTGGATGGATGTATGGGGGAGGGAATGAAAGGATATGAGTGGCACACTTATCTCTTTGGTGGTTTACACTCTCGTTTTCTTTTCTTTTTTTTCATGTGTACATAGATATTTATTTGAATCAGAAAGGATATATTGGTTAGTATGTGATATATAATAATAGACTTATTCAAAAAGTATATAATATTCAAGGAAATATGAAATCCAGTGATTGAATTAATGCATGAATACGTTTTGGTCAAAGTTTTCTTTTTCATTATTTTAAAATTATAGTTTATTGTTAAGTTGGTTTCCATATAACAACCATTGCTCATCCCAACAAGTGCCCTCCTCCATGCCCATCTCCTATTTTCCCCCTCCCCCACTCCCCATCAACCCTGTTTGTTCTCAGTATTTGAGTCTCTTACGGTTTGCATCCCTCCCTCTCCTTAACTATTATTTTTCCCTTTCCCCTCCCCTGTGGTCCTCTGTTATCCTTTGTTAAGTTTCTTCTGTTCTACATATGAGTGAAAATATATGGTAACTGTCTTTCTCTGCCTGACTTATTTCACTTAGCATAATATCTTCAAGTTCCATCCATGTGGCTGCAAATGGCCAGATTTCATTGTTTCTCATTGCCATGTAGTATTCCATCATATAGATAAACCACATCTTCTTGATCCATTCATCTGTTGATGGACACTTAGGCTCTTTTCATGATTTGGCTATTGCTGAAAGTGCTACTATGAACATTTGGGTACATATTCCCCTATGCATCAGCACCTGTGTATCCCTTGGGTAAATTCCTAGCAGTGCTATTGCTGGGTCATAGGGGAGTTCTATTGTTATTTTTTTAAGGAAACTCTATGCTGTTTTCAAGAGCAGCTGCCTCAGTTTGGATTCTCACCTACAGTGTAAGAGGGTGCCCGTTTCTCCACATCTTCACCAGCATCTATAGTCTCCTGATTTGTTCATTTTAGCCAGTCTGATGGCATGAGGTGGTATCTCAGTGTGGTTTGATTTGTATTTCCCTGATGATGAATGAATGTTGAGCATCGTTTCATGTGTCTGTTGGCCATCTGGGTGTTCTCTTTGGAGAAGTGTCTGTTCATGTCTTCTGCCCATTTCTTCACTGGATTGTTTGTTTTTCAGGTGTGGAGTTTGGTGAGTTCCTTAAAAATTTTGGATACTAGCCCTTTATCTGATATGTCATTTGCAACTATCTTTTCCCATTCCGTCAGTTGTCTATTAGTTTTGTTGATTGTTTCCTTTGCAATGCAGAAACATTTCTATCTTGATGAGGTCCCAATAGTTCATTTTTGCTTTTGATTCCCTTGCCTTTGGAGATTACACTCTCATTTTCAAGTAGAGTTGGGACCACTAGAGGGCGATATCGGACAAGAGAAACAAAAGAAATGCTTCACCACTGTTTCTAGGACTACATTTGTGGCTGTGGATTTAAATCAAAAGGAGCCTCTAATTCACAGGGCAATTAACATGAGCATTGCTTTACCTTGGGCTTATACGATGAAGGGAACCTTTCTCAAGCCACAGTAACGCATGGGGCCATCACTGACCTTTCTTGATTTAAAATCAACAGATTAAGAGGGAAGGAGGGGAAATCTTGGTCATCTCGAAACAAGGATGTTTATAGATAATAGCAGGTTTAAAAAAAAAGACATTTTGTAGCTTCCCAGACTTTTACAACATTGATGGGAGTTAATGTTTCGAGAAATGGTATTATGATGAAGTTGTATGCTGAATTAATTTTCCAGAAATAAAACCATACATTTTCACAGATTGTTTTTTCTGCCCTATCATGGAGGTGTGTGCTCTCCGTAGATAAAAGTTCTCTCCCTTCTTTCTTCTGCCCTCTCTCCTCTCCATAAGCCTCAGGGTAAGGTAGACCTAGGTTTGAATCTGAGCTGTGTTGCACCTGGTTGTGTGACCTTGGGTTAATCGTTTTACTGCTTTGAGGTCAGAGTTGTCAACTAGAAAGGGGGGGGCGGGCGGAGAATGATGTGGGGGGGGGTGTGAATAAGGGCCCTGAAGATTTGTCATGAGGTCCAAAGAGAACTTGTGGAAAGAGGTCGCACGCGGAGCCTTCCGTACATGGTGGCCATCTTCCATATTATGCCCCCTTTTGCGTGCAAGATGCTTCTTCCAGCTTCTTCTCCCTGCCCTTCTCTTCTCTCCTTTTGCCTCAGGCACCAAAAGTTCTGTTATGAAAAGAATAGCTAAATCTTTAGGGAAAGTTCAGATCCAATTGCTTCTCCCTGGGGCCACCACTCCTGACCCCAAGATCACATTTAAAAAGATACTGAACTGGGACCCAGAGGAATGAATTCCAAGTGACAGTCTTTCAGACTCACATCTACTTAGTGCTAATAATCGTTACAATTATAGTAACATTTCCTGGCATATATGATGTGATATGTGCTGTGCTCCATGTTTTACATGCATTATCCCCTGTAATTCTTACCACACAATTATAAGCAAGGTGTTGCAGCACATTCTTTTTACAGGTGAGGAAACTGAGGATCAGAGAATTTAAGTGACTTGGCCAAGATCACACAGCTATCAAGCGGCAAAGCTGGCGGCAAACCCAGCTGACTCCAAAGCTTACGTTGAGAAGAAGGCTAGAAATAAAACACGTCCTTCATTCATGTGCTTCCAGGGTGACTTCATAGAAGCGTGTAAGTAAGCGTGTCAGCAGGGTTGAAAGGAAGGAGGGCACAGGACAGAGAGACCTGGGAAAACGTTATGGTGGAGGAGTCACTTGAACATGGACCTCTGGATTAGTTTGAGTCTCAACAGGCAGAAATGAGGAGGGAAGAAGGCATGAGAGGTGAAGGAATGACCAGGAACCTTGTTGGCAAGCATGGAGTTTATTTTGGGAACACGGACATATCAGCAATACATCACCACATGAAGGAGGTGCTACCTATCATGATTTGTGTTTTATAGAGGAGAAAAATGAGGTACAGAGAGGGTGATTAACTTGGCTAAGGTCACGCAGCTAAGTGGCAGAGCTAGGATTTGAACTGCCATCTGTCTGACACCAGAGCCTTTTCAGGGCGGAGATCACATGGATCTCAAGTCAGTCACTGACTAAGGGGAGGCTTTAGTATCTGCAGCTTCTGGGCAGATTCTAGGCCCAGCAGTCAGCCATGCCCAAAGCAGCATACCAGTGGTCTTCCCCCAACCCCCAAAATGTGTGGGGGCCAGGAGGGGGAGAGTCGTGGGAACAGGACAATTTTCAGATTCTTGAATAACTGCAATGAGGCTGTACCTTTGCATGGCACCCACCATTTTACTCTCTCCTTCATGGGATCTGGTTACTCTCTTGCATTTTTTTACATTTCATAATAATGGCTTGTTAACCACATGCTGGATGCTGAGATAACAACGAGGCCTGGAGTTGGTCTGGAAGCCTGCAGGAGGTCACGTAGCAGCTAGCGGTGGGTGGGGGTTCCAGTCCCAGCCTGGGCCATTCACCCTGGCTTTGCTGTCCCCTCCTGTGCTCCTTTTGCTTCTAGAACGGCTCAAGACAGGTCTTTGGGCTCAGTAAGTCTGACCTGCTTGCCAAGACTTGAGGTTGGTCAGCTAACCCAGAGGTCAGATCCTGACTCCTGGTCCAGTGCTCTCTCTGCTGCCTCTGCCCCCCAAGTCTGTCCTGAGGCAGCAGGTGCTGATGGACTCTGAGTATCCACTGTACCTCCACAGTCAAGGTCTTGGCCTCACATTTTTGTCTCCTGAGCTCTCCCCAGAGAGCGCAGGGAACTCAGGCCACACTGGTGGATCTGTTCATGTGGGTTTTAGGATCAGCGGACTCCTGGCTCATTTCACTCTGTGAAATGTCTGAAGGGACATTTGTAGGGCTGGGGCAATATTCACAGACGGACCAGGGGATGATTTTCGTGCACATACAGAAATCTCATTTAGAGGAAGGTCAGGTATGAGGGGCACCAGAGGGGATTCCCACTGCGAATTTAGGGGGATTTCCAAGGTGACTGAGAGTGGAGGGAGGGCAGAAGGGAATGCGTGCATTCATTCCCTTATTCAGTTATTCATGTCTTCCCTCAACACCCGCACCCTGAGCAGGCTGTCTTCTCCTCTGTACCAGGCTGTGTTCAAGGCATGAGAGAAATGGCAGGGAAGAAAACAGACAAAATCCTTGCCCCCATAGTGCCCTCATTCTATTGGTGATAATGGTGGGGTGGGGTGAGGTGAGCAAATACAATGAATACATAGTAAATTAGGTGATGGTGACAGTGATTTAGATGAAAACATATCAGGGAAAGGAGTAGGGGAGGGCTGGTGGGGTGGCATCTGTCTGCATATGGACCTTCATTCTAGTTCCAGGTGGAGCTAGAATCAGGTTCTTTTTTTTTTTTTCTTTCTAAACAAGCCGGTCATTATTCAGAAAACCAGATTCACCCTATACTGGTAAAATGCAGGTAAGTGCAAACCTGGCAGGGGGCACTCCGAGCCAAAGAGGGACTTAAGGGTTAAATACTCTGCTCCATATAGGGACCGTTCACGCAGAGCGGGGATCCCGGTGGGTTGGGAACAGCACTGAGCTTGGTGGTCAAGACCAGGATGGGTGTGAGTCCTGGTGCCACATAGTGCCCTGGAAAGACAGAGGATTTTTAAAATTTTTATTTATTTATTTTGAGGGAGAGAGAGAGAGAGAGCGAGTGAGCAGCGGAGGGCAGAGAGTAAGAGAGAATACTAATACTCTGCACTGTCAGTGCAGAGCCTGCCTCAGGGCTCAATTTCATAAACCACAAGATCATGACCTAAGCCCAAACTAAGAGTCAGACACATACCCAACTGAGCCAGCCAGGCACCCCAACTTGGTGGCCATTACAGAGATGGCCGGGAATTCTGGGGCTGGCTTTCCCTGTCATGAGGCTATAAACCCAAAGTGAGGTATGAGCTCATCATATTGTTACATGTTAAATGGAGGCTCAGGAGCTGAACCAAATCTTCATCAGTACCTGCAGTTTAGGGCCCACAGACACCCCCTTCTTTTACAGACTATCTGGAGGCCCAAGAAACAGATTTACGAGACAATGGCTCTCTTTTACTTAGAAACGTATGTCCCCCAAGAGGAGCCATGTTGGAAATCTGTACTAAGATATTTATGAACTTTTTTTTGAATACTAAAAATAGTTTTATATTTTTAAATTATTTTAAATTATTTGTAACTTTTCATTTATTCAAGTGCCAGCCATCGAAAAGGATTTATAGAGCACCTTCTAGGGACCAGATGCTGTCCCAGGCACAGGGGTCGTGGTCCCGGTGCCCATGTTGCGAACAGTCTAGTGACACACACAGATAAGGAAATTGGTGGTTGTAATATGGGGCTATGAGGGAGGAACTTGAGAGTTGTTTTGGGAGATACTTAAAATTGGAGGTCAGGATGGCTTCCTGGAGGAAATAATGTCAAAACTGGAAGGAGGTGACTGGATGAAGAGGCATGGGAAGACCATTAGACCCTTAAGGAAGAGCAGGGCCAAGCCCGGAGTGGACAGCAGCAATGTGTACAGCTGCAGCATCTCACCCACAGGGCGGTGCTGAGGTAGAGGTGAGCGATGGTGCGTTAGTCAGCTAGGGCTGCCATGACAAAGGACCAGACTGGGAGGCATACACTGGGAGGCGTCTTTTTTTTTTTTTTTAAGTTTTTATTTATTGAGAGAGAGAGCAGAGGAGGGACAGAGAGAGAGGGAGAAAGAGAATCCCAAGCAGGCTCCACACTGTCAGTGCAGAGAGTGATGTGTGGCTTGAACTCAGCGCCTGTGAGATCACCTGAGACAAAACGAAGAGTTGGACACTTAACCGACTGAGCCACCCAGGTGCCCCAGGAGGCGTCTCATAAGGACATCAGTCACATTGGATTTTAGTCTACTGTAATGATACCATTTTGACTTAATCCCCTCTTTGAATTTTTTTTTTGTTTACTTCTGAGACAGAGAAAGAAAGAGCACTAGCAGGGGAGGGGCAGAGAGAGAGGGAGATACAGAATCTGAAACAGGCTCCAGGCTCTGAGCTGTCAGCCCAGAACCCGATATAGGGCTAAAACTCATGAACCGTGAGATCATGACCTGAGCCAAAGTTGGATGCTTAATCGACTGAGCCACCCACGCGCTCCCTTAATGCCCTCTTTAAAGGCCTTATCTCCAAATACAGTCCCATTCTGAGGTACTGGAGCTTGGGGCTTCAACATGTGAATTTGGGGGACACGATTCAGATCATAACACATGGACAGTGCCGGGCCTGGGAGCCGTGTGAAGGACTTTATCTGAAGACAAGGAGGAGTCACAGCAGAGGCCAAAGCAGGGGAACAATGCTCATGTTTGCTGTTTACAGATTCTTACAGCAGCAAAGGGGAAGAGTTGGAGAAGGATGGAGATGGGTTCAGAAGTGGTTGGGATACCATCTAAGAGAATCTGGCAGAAAAAGGAGGGAGTCAAGAGGTAAACAACAAGATTTGTGATGGACCACCTGTGGGGGGCAGAGCAGGGGAATGTCAAGGTGAGCTGGATTTCTGGTTTGGGCCCCTGGGTGCGCTGTGGAAATCCTCTCTGAGCATCTTGGAGAAGAGCGTGGTCCAGGTGAGGGGAAGGAGATGAGTCCAAGGTGGGGGGGGGCATGCTGGTTTGAGGGGCCCGTGAGGCATCTGAGTGGAGGCAAGCTTCCAGCTCTGGCAAGAAGTCTGAAAGTTTAGATTGGAGATCTGAGTTTGGGACTCATTAGCTCTGGATGGTAATTGAAGCCATGGGACCGGATGAGGGAGGGGTGCTAGCCATGAGTCTGAACATTCAGAAGTGAGCTGAAACTCTTCTTATTAAAGCTGGAGATGGGCGGAGGTTCCTAAGGAAACTAACAATAGAACTCCCCTATGACCCAGCAATAGCACTGCTAGGAATTTACCCAAGGGATACAGAAATGTTGATGCATAGGAGCACATGTACCCCAATGTTCATAGCAGCACTCTCCACAATAGCCAAAACCTGGAAAGAGCCTAAGTGTCCATCAACAGATGAATGGATCAAGAAGATGTGGTTTATCTATACCATGGAATACTACATGGCAATGAGAAACAATGAAATCTGGCCATGTGTAGCAACATGGATGGACTTTGAGGGTGTTATGCTGAGCGAAATAAGTCAGGCAGAGAAAGACAAATATCATATGTGTGCACGTATAGGAGGATTAGGAGGAGCTTAACAGAGGACCAAGGGGGAGAAGAAGGGCGGAAATGGTGGGGGAAAGGGGAGAGGCAAACCATGAGAGACTCTTGAATGCTGACAAAAACTGAGGACTGGTGGATGTGGGGGGGAGGAGGGGTGGGCATGGAGGAGGGCACTTGTGGGGATGAGCACTGGGTGTTATGTGGAAACTAATTTGACAATAAACTATTTGTAAAAAAAAAAAATTATAAAGGAATAACTTATAAAAAAAAAAAAAAGCTGGAGATGGGTATGTGCAGAATGACTACCACCCCTGCTGATATGGAGACCCAGGTCATCTTCCTCCCCATGTTCTCCTGAGAGCTGCCACGAACCTGGGGTGAGGAGAGAACCTAGGGTCTCCCGGGTGTTAGCTCCCCTCCTGAAGCCTGAGGACATTTAATCAGCTTTTGAGACTTAATGAGTCACTGGACCCCCCCCACCCCGAGTTGGCCCAGGTACCCATCCCAGGAGGGACACACCAGGAACTCGTACAGGCTGCACCGCCTGCCTTGTTTAGCAGAGAGGAGGGAGGGAGAGGGTGGTGTGTGTTTCCGGGCCAGCACACTGCAGCATCTTGTCTACACAGGGATAGGTAATGACGCCAATGAACTAAATATGTTTGCTGGGCTTGAGGATGTGTGACACATATTTTTGGTAGTAGTAGTAGATTTGTTTTTTTAATATGTCTTTCCTGAGCCACTTTTAAAATGATAACAGCTGACATTTATAGAGTCCTCACTAGATCCCAGACAATGTGTGAAGCCTTGACCTGTGTCATATCCATCCGTCCCCCCAGGTGGGCACTGTGGTTATTCCCATTTTGCTGATGAACACAGTGAGGCTTGGAGAGCTGAAGAAGCTTGCACTAGGTTGTATAGCTTGTGAATGGCGGGGCCTGGACGTGAGCCATAGAGGCTGATGTCAAGCCCTCCCACAGCTAGTCACGTGGCTGTCACCAAGTGTGTCCCTTCATGGAAGCGGAACCTTCATGAACCTCATGTGTTTCCCTGGCCTCATAGTCAAAACACGTGGGGCTCATCCCCAGCAACTCCATGGGCTGGTGTGTGACTTGGGTAAGTTGCTCACTTTTCTGTATCTCAGTCTTCCATGTCTCACAAAATGAGATAATAGTGCCTACTAGAACAGGAGACTGGGGGGAGTATAATGGCAAAACATAGTGATTATAAAGCACTTATCTCCATGCTGAGATCATAGTAAGTGCCTGTGGCAGATGGTATTGCCCAAAGATGTCCACCTCAGTTTGGATACTATCCCACAAGCTATTTTATCCACCTGATGGTGACACTGCTTCACCCACCATCGGGTTTAGATTCCCTCCTTTTGAACCAGGATGCATCCTGGTAAATGCCTTGGCCACGGGAGTACAATGGAAGTGATGCTACGTGACTTCTGAGGCTAGGTCATAAAAGTGTCCACCTGCCTCTTTCACTCACTCTATCTGGAGACACGTGCCCCAGGGAGCCTTGTGTCAACATGGAAGTTGTCTGGTTAACTGGTGACCGTCATGTTGGAGAGGGTATATAGTCGGGAGACCCTCACAAAGATAGAGTGATAGCCGGGAGTGCCAGATCTTCTAGCTCCCAGCTGTGTGAGTCTCCTCAACCTGGGCACTGGCCAGAGTGAGTGAGGTTAAGGGCCCCACCTCTGAGCCAAGTGCAGCTGATGCCGAGTAGAGCAGAGACAAAGTGTCCCATCCAAATCCCATGCAGATTTGTGAGCAAAATAAATGGTTTTCTTTTAAGCTTCTATGTTTTGGGGTGGTTTCTTATGCAGATTAAATCATAAGAACGATGCCTAATAAATGGCTTTTTATGTTATTACTTCTGCCTGAATTAGTGTACCGTCACTAATTCCAATTCCAGAAGTGAGGAAGTAAGCTATAAATGAGGAAGATAATGTCCTGAGGTGGGGTAAATTTTGGTCCTGGAAAATCCCCAGAGTGTGTCAACTCCTATTGGCTATTTGGGAGTTAATGAGTGGCTATAAGAGCTGATGGGATTGGGGCACCTGAGTGGCTCAGTCAGTTGAGTATCTGACTCTTGATATGGGCTCGAGTTATGATCCCAGGATTGTGGGATCAAGCTCCACATCGGATCCCACTTGGAGAGTTGTGGAACTTGCTTGAGGTTTTCTCTCTCTGTCTCTCTGTCTCTGTCTCTCTCCCCACTTGCTCTTTCTCTTTCTCTCTCTCTCAAAAAAAAAAAAAAAAAAGCTGATTGGAACATCTGAGACCCAAGGGTTTATACTATGCAAATGAAGGACAGGAATGAAACCCATATACATGGCAGTGCAAGGAAAGGGTTCCATCCTCATTTCTTCTCTGTGAGCCTCAACACGCTAAGACAATACATCCTTTGGCATATCATATATATTAACCATCTCCAACACTTTCCCATCAACAATATCACTTCAGCCACAACATACACTTCCGAGATGGTGTAGGACAGGGGTTCTTCACCCCACATTCCAGTTGGGCAAACTGAGACACAGTGAGGAGAGGTGACGAGATTCAAGGACACGTGGCCAGTTAGGGGCAGAGCAAAGAAAGTATACTCCCCTTGCCGTTGGAGCCTAGCTCTTCGGCCTGATAGCTGTGTGACCTTAGGCAAGCTAATTAACCTCTCTGCCTAACTTTTCTCATATGTCAAATAGGGTTAAAAATGGTACTCCTTCAGAGGGATATGGTGAGGATTAAATAAGATATTTCATGTGAAGTGTTTAGGATGCCCCTGGCATGTAAGAAATGGCTAGGAAGTGGCTGCATAGGAGTTTTAGATTAGGTGGTCTAATTCCAGACTACATACCGGTGAGCCCACATCCTGGTAATTCTCATCAATCCCCCCCCAAAGCTAGACAGCAATATCCCAGATATCCTGCTGTTTCCCATAGAGCATGATTTGAGTCCTGCCTGGGCACTCTTCTGTGTGCGCTGTGCCTTGCATACCTGATGCCCTGAACTGAAGGAAGCACCATTCCCTCCTCTTGTATTAATGCAGCCCAAGTTTGCACTGGTGTTTTGGCAGTCACATCATACTGTTGACTCATCCCGAGCCGGCGGTCAAAATCCTAAGTGTTCCTTCCACTTGTGCCAGCATCGAGCTGCACTCCTTCCCAGCTACCGTTGGTGCAGTTGGAGACATTAAAAATCTGACGACAGGGGCGCCTGGGTGGCTCAGTCGGTTAAGGGTCTGACTTTGGCTCAGGTCATGACCTCGCGGTTTGTGGGTTCGAGCCCCGCGTCGGGCTCTGTGCTGACTGCCAGCTCAGAGCCTGGAGCCTGTTTCAGATTCTGTATCTCCCTCTCTCTCTGACCCTCCCCTGCTCACACACACACACTCTCTCTCAGAAATAAATAAAACCCTAAAAAATTTAAAAAAAAAATCTGACTACAGATTTGTGTAGCTTGTTAGACTATGCTCAGTGCTGTAGCCAGTCTGAGAAAGAGCCCAGGTGAGCTCCTCCTACCCTCCCTTTGGCTCTTGAGTTAGTTTGAGTGGCTCGCTGTTACTTGCCGCAGGGAAAGCTGGCCATGGACTGGCTTCTGACTGGTCCGTGTAGGAGACAGGAGGCTGAGCCAGAGAAAGAGAGCCCTGGAAGCTGGTGCCCTGTGCCAGGTCCAAGCCCCAACTTTGATGGGTTGCCACCTGGATAGGACAGAGCTGAGGACGGAGGCTGGAGTCTGGGAGGACACGCACTGGCATCATGAACCAGGCTGCTAGCATAGTGGTTGTTCACATGACTCCTGACCGCCCTCACCGTACTGTCATCTAACCCACATTTTTCTAGCATCCACAAGGATGAAATGATATTTTTGTCATGTCTAATTTCTTTCTGAACAACAAAGTGGTCCAGCTGGGGCCAGGTGTCTGCCTGCCTGTGCTCTGATCAGCTGTTGTAAGGGGCAGATCTCCAGTGCAAACTTGTCCTCAGAGAAGTGGCTGTGGGAGTTGGGCAGACACCCCAAAAAGCTCGTGTATGGGGGTTAATCACATTCACGTTAGGATATTTCTTTGGTAAATCCCCCCAATTTAACTTACAGTTAATTTAATGTGTACCATTTAAAATTTTGAATCAATAGCTAAGGCTAGAATTACTTTAGCAGGACCAACCTGGTAGTTCCTTTTGGGAGTAATGCTCTGCTGGGCGTCTCGCGCATTATCATCTGATATTCTTGCTTCAGATAGTCTAGATTGGCCTCCGCGTCCCCTCTGGGTAAACTTTACTTGACGGCACTATAGGAAACTGTTACCTTCACTCCCAGCCAATGAAGGGGACTTTTTTGAAGGTGTGGGCAGAATTAAAGATATCCAGCCAACGAAAGCGATGCCTCTCTGGAGCTAGCAAGGGCTGGAAGGCTTACCCCTGCTGGACTGGAATGGGTAGGGGATGGGGCAGCCCTTGAGGCCAGAAGAAACTGGTCATAGTTGTAGGGATTGTAGGAAAGGGCACCTGGCACGTTCTGCCTTATGTAGAGGGAGGCAGCCCACTGGTAGCCACCCAGCAGGGAGGAGCCCAGAAAATAAATATCTCCCCCAATCTCCTGCCACTGCCTCAATTGGCTGAATCTAACTGGGAGCCAGAGAGGAAGAGATCTGGTGGAAACAGTCCATACATGATAGCCTACTGCAGGCAGAAAGAAGGATGGAAATAGGTGGAAAGGGGATCTGGTGGCTGGAACACAGGTATGGAAAATACACAGCTCATCCCAAACTAGGTCTCTGCTGTTTGCTCCCCAGATCACCGCTCTTTCTAATTCAATGTTGATACTGGGAGATTAGGCATGTGGTGAGGACTATGTCTGACCTGGTCATTGCTCTATTCCCAGTGCTCGACACTGGGCTGTGGTGTGCAATAGAGCTTGGAAAATGAGTGGGGGGATATACATCTAGTGTCACCACATGGGTCATACATGACTGGGAGCTGCAAATCACCCAGCACCCTGCTTGCACTTGAAAGGGACTCTTGGGGGTGGGGAGGATGAACAGGTGCACAGCTGAGTGAACAGATGAATTATACAAGTGGAGCACCTTCAAAATCCCATGCTGCCAAGTCTGTGTCACAATTTGACCCCAAATTCATTAAATTCAGCAAGACCTGTTCCGTCCTTAGAGGGATGGCAGCATATACATCCGTCATTGTCTCTTGCCCTGTTTCCACACCACCCCATTCTGATAGCTTCTCTTCCAGTTCCTCTGAAGCAGATGGTCCCCTTAGGGATGGTCCCCTTAGGTCACTTGTTCAACCCTGGTCTAGGGGTAAGCTATGACCAAGGCCGAGATGATCAGACTGTCCCTGGAGACTGGCTGCAAATCCCCCAGTTGAATAATATGTTGCTTCTTTTTTATTTTTCCCCACTTTTTTTTCTTAAGTGTCTCAGAGGTAATATTTGTGGTTTATAGTCAAAGAACTGATACATTCAGACACCTGGAGGAGAATTCCAGATTTACCAGGCTGTACAGCAATGTGGTTATAAACTGTCTTGGGTTTGTAGCTGTCCTTTTGGGGATTGAATCCCAGCGCTGTCACTTCTTAGCTGTGTGACCTCAGGCAAGTTACTTAGTTTCTTTGTGTCTCAGTTTCTTATTCCTCGAAATGGGAGGGTTAAAAGAGTTAAAGCAGGCAAACACTTAAGTGTCTGCCTTAAACAGACACTTACAGTATCTGCTTCATGGTGAACACTCATTAAATATCATCAGGATCCTGACCATCCAAGCAATTTGCGAAGGAAAAAAAAATGGATGGAATTGTACTTTCTGAAATAACGGAAAAAAGAAATTCACACTCGTGGAATAAATTGGAATGAATTAGCTATTTCTCAAGGGCTGTTCGTCTCTTCCTTTCCACTCTGATGTGGGCTAGGGATAGAGAAAAAAAGGATCTGAAGCTGCATCCAAAGAGGCCATTCAAAAATGAGCTGGTGCTTTTATTTTTTTCAAGAAAGTCTAAAGACCAATGACTGTATCTGTTATTCTCTCTTCTTTTTCTGAGAAAGTTCATGAGTTCTTCGCCCTGAATAAGCTTGGTTCTCTACAGCTTCCCACAAGGAAATTAAATTCTCAGGTCCTGACAAAAGTTTAGTTATCACTAACATAATCATTGGGCTGTCAATGTAGGGCTGTAGGAGCGGGAAGAGGTGGGGGATGGATGTGACAGCGATGAGAATATATTCCTCTTCTGGCCCCCTTTCTCAGACATGCAGACACGGGGCTGTATGCATGCACACACATACAATACACAGTGTGGAGCACTCCCTCAAGTTCACGCCAGCCCAACCACACACGTCTGTTCACAAAAAGATGCACTTTCTCATGAGCAGTTATTATCCTGAGTGTTTTTCAGAAAACTCAACCCAACCAGCATTTTGGTGGGGGTGTTTACTTAGCCTGAGCTAAGCACTGAGGGAGGCAGGGAGAAGGGTGTGTTACTAGTGTGATTATGTCCTGGCCCTGCCTTCCAGGAGATTTCAAAGCAATATGCTGGGGGAGACAGAGTCACTTCTCGGCAGCTGATAAAAGGTATGCTGTGATTAGGGCTGCATGAGGAGTTAAGAAATTGCTAAAGATTGCTTCCTTTCTTTACCTTATTTTTTAATGGGATTCTGGAGTTTCATACATTCTCAGTGCAGTTTTGGAGTCAACCGCCTTGTTCTGCATTGGTCTGGATTTGATGTTAGATTTACTACTTAAACGCAGTGACACTTTTGAACCCGGTTTCCCCGTCTGTGTACAGGATATTAATATTACCTGCGTGTGTTAAGATAGTGTTCTGCTGCAAATAACAGAGATGGAATGGTAGTGGCTTAACCAAATAGGAGTGTGTGTTTCTCATGTTAACAAGCAGTTCAGGGGTGGGTAATCCTGTATTGGTGCCATTGTTCAAGGGACTCTTCAGGGAGCCAGGCTCCCTCTGTCTTGCTACCCAAGTGCTTGGGGCCACAAGGTAGCTAAAAGAAGAGTGCGTTGCATTTGTCTCCTTTTGAAGAGCTTTCTGGAGAGTCCCACTAAGTGACTCCATCTTATGCTTCATTAGCCACAACTATGCCAGGATGACCAACGCCACCTGCAAAGGAAGGTTAAGGTTAAGGTAAGAAGATTCATGTCAAACTCAGTCCAGTGCCTGACATGTGATAACTATTGTTATCAGCTGACGCTCTCCCCAGTGTCCTCTCTGAAGATCCCCTGGTGAGGTGGCCAGTGGACACTCGGTCTCCTCACTATCCTAGTACTCATGCCTAGGCACCATCACTCATGCCTCATGACTCATGCAATCTCAGCTTCTCTAGGAAGTCTTCCCTCGCCCCCTCTGGTCACCTCTCAGCTATCATCTCCTCTTTTGAAAACCTATAGCACAAAATGATCATATCACTCAGTTGTAATTTAACATATATTTCCTAGTATAACTAATCTATATTTGTGTGTTTATTTTTTCCTCTCAACTTATAAGACAGAAATTTTATTTTATTCCTATGTCACTGCCTCAAAGCTCTATTACTGGTTCCTACACATTGATTGATTACAGAGTGATCAAGGGCCTGAATAGATTACAGGGCATTCTGAGGTAGCCAACTTTGGTTCCAATTGCTAGGAGGGCTGGGATGTGGTGTGCCAGAGATGTCTTCACATGTGTGCGATCATCAACCACGCTATTTCGGGCATGTGCTGTGCTGTCTATGTAGCTAAGATAGCCAGATTGTAGTCTAATAAATGTGCACTGCAGTCCCTCTCTGAGCAAGAGGGGATAAAGGTGAGGCTAAGAATGCTATCTGAAACCAAGGACTCATTCATTCCATCAACTGAGCTCCTGCGGTGTGTTAGGCATAGTGCTGAATATGGACTGCTTGGTCCCATGTCATTTCCCCTAATATCTTTCTACCTCGAGGTGGGATGAACTCGTTGTTCAGCAATACTCACTTTCTTCCGGTTTTGAATCAAGGGGACTTCCTGGAGCCCATCAATTTCAAAATCATTTCAAAGTAGACCTAGCCTCTTGTTTTCAGAGGGACTCTTGACAAATAATTAAGGAAGAAGTACATGAAGTAGGACTATTATGAGTTGGAAAGTCTCAGGGGTACCTGCCCCTTTTCTAGCCAGCTCATGTCCTGGTTCCTATGAGGCTCCCAAAAGAACTACCGGTAACCCCTCTCTCCCAATCCAGTGGAAAGGAAAGGATTTGTCCTAAAGCTGATTGCATTTCATCCCTTAAAGTGAGTGAATTCAGCAAATACTTTCTGAGCCCTTGCTGTATAGAAGGTACTGTGTTGGCATGGATAATAAGAACACAGATATTAAATCAATTAAGCAACTGATTAAATATTTGATTAGGCTGTGCTAGCTAATGGGGATAGCTTTATCTTTTTAACACTGATAGAGCACTTTCTGTGTCTATGTGCAAACTCCGTGCTTACTGCCTTACATATATTTTCTCCTTGGATCCTCTGAGGGTTTATATCCATACTCTGAGACAGGAAACCAGAACAATTATTCTTTACTTACCCCACCTCCTGCTTTGTGTTGAATCTATGAAGGAGAAGGGCAGGCTGGAGATCTAAAAACAGGATCTGATATTCTGGGAAGAGACCACCTTTCAGGTGAGGTGCCCCATGCCAATACAGGGGTGACTTTGATTGAGCAGAAGTATGTGCATTTTTAGGTGTAGAGAGTTTTATGCTGTCTTCCCCATGCCCAGCTTCTGAATCTCCCTCAGGTCTAGTCAATGTGGATGAGAGCTCAAAATGCCCCACATGCCATTTGATTGAGGAGAAGCATGTAGTTAAGAAGTCAGAATGTAGTGCCTGCTAAGGGGTCACTAGAATGTGGCTTGAGGAGACATCTTGGCAGAGGCTCTAGTAATGGGCCCAAGCTGGGGCTCAGAGAGGACATGGCTAGTTCTCAGGATCAACAGAGCCAAGAAGACACTGAGTCATTGGGAGAACAACCTATATTTACTGTACCACTGTTACATCAGTGGTGGACACTTTAGAAATGGGTGGGACAGGGGAGAAGCCCACACCCAGGCCTAGATGGATGGCATATACCTAAGTGAAGGCCAGTCTGGAGATTGGGTGGTACCTAAACCTGCCTGGATGATAGACATATCTGGAACAAGGGACCCTCTCGTCAGGCTAGAAGTTCTAAGAAAAAGCCTTCTGGGAATTTAGCTTCCCCCTGGAGGAGACAAGAAGAAGGGGAAGAGAAAAAATTCAAGTCAATTGAATAAATTACCCCAAAGAGATAGACTTTCACCAGAGAAATGATGGCATTATCTTGCTGTGAAAGGGCTAAGAGGTTTTTTTGCCACTTGCAGAAACAGGGATATCAGAATTGTGACTGTGAATTTTATACCCACAAGAGGGGTTTAGGTAAAAAACATCCTCAAATATTTTCTTTTCTAGACTTCTCTTGGCTTCTCTCTCAGAGAGCCTTCCCATAATCTGAAGTGCTTGCCAGGACCAAGGTAGATATTAAACCCATGAATAATGGCTGAGGTTTCATCAGTAGACTTCATGGTTTCCCTGAGGGAATGCATATTCATATTCATCTTTTAATCAGTGGAGAAACCAGAAGATGACTCACCCCTCAGAGCTGAGGGGGAAGTCATGATGCCCTTGACTAGAGTCCCTCTGGCTTCTGTTTTTTTTTCTAGGTGAGATTGAGGCAGCCTGTGAGGAAGGAGTGAGGGAAGGGAGGCGGGAGGTTCTGGGAAGAGAGGTGGCAGGTTTTGGACAAGGAGTTCTTCCTGTCAGAGGCTCCATTTCTACCCAGACTCAGGCTTCAGTTCTGAAGTGCAGCTCCTGCCTTAAACACCCACTCTCAGACTCACACACTCACACGCAGAACTGTCCCTCACCACCATGGTGACAAGTGACCCTGCTCCGAGGCCCTTTCCTCTACCACAGGCAGGATAAGGAAGGAATTATGGGAAACCAAAATCAAAACCAAAAACAAAAACAAAACTGCTCTGTAGAGAGAAGGGGCTGGGGGCAGCTTCATCCTTCCCTTCCTTGGGGTATAAGCAATTCAGCCTAATTTCTTTCTCACCAAACGAGGTTGCCAAGGAAGTCGACGTGGAGCAACCCCCACAGTGTGGGTTCAACTTACAGAAACTCAATATACTACCTCATAAACCAGATCAGTTAAGAGGTGATTATTCACTTTACAGGCAACGAATTTGCTTCTGTATAAAATTCCTTTAAGGAGTAGTTCCCTAGGGCATTTAAGAATTAGCTTATAGATCATGAGTTTTTGATGGAAGGCATAGAAAAACAGGAGCCGTAGTCTGCTCGACATCCAGGAGGAATGGAGAAAAAAGGCAAAGGATCTCTGACATTATGAAAATTAACAAGAAAACAAGATGGATTTCCCAAATTAAATTTGCATGCAACATTGCATAACATTATAAAATATTAGCTTTTGCAAAAACCTAACATTTACTACTCTATGTGCTGAACTAGACAGTTTATTTACATGAATCCTCATGACAGCCATAGAAATAGATATTTTTATCCTCACCTGTAAATGAGTAGACTGAGGCCCAGGATGGGAAAACACTTGTCAAAGGTCACAGATAGTTCAAGTTCACATTACTCTGTAAGTCAGTAGTCATAAATTCAACTGTGTGTGTGTGTGTGTGTGTGTGTGTGTGTGTGTGTGTGGTATCTTTTTTCCTGAATAAAGCACAAGGAGTTAATCAATGTTCACTCCTCTATTTGAACATGTTCTTTTTTTATTTTTAAAGGAAACTATTTTTGGATAGAGTGAATTAAAGAGTAAACATGAGTCTCACTGTTAGTTTATTTTCACTGAGTGCACACACTTCTCCAACGATAATTCATCCAGGATGTGAGCTGGAACTCATTAGAAGTCACTGGGCCTGGGGGAGAAGATAAAGCCACGATTAAAGACATCTGAGCCTTTTAGGACAATTTGTTATCTTGGATTTCATTTTTAATAGGAGACACTAATTCACACAAGAAGTCCCCCGGGCAAGCAAATGGTGTCCTAGAATTGTTGTGGGTCTCTGGAGGTGTTCAGGCATGAGCAAGCTCCTGCCAGGCCTGGGGACCCTTGGAACCTTGCATTGGCATGGCATGGTCAGGGGACAATCTCTTACCACTCCATGAAACAACATGGCTCCAAGTTGTCCTTTATGAACTGCTATTTTTTTATTTTAAAGATTTCTCCATTGATACCAATGGACAGGTGAATACTGGGCCCATGAGATCAGGTTCAAAGCAGTAGGATAGGCAGGGAAGAGAGAGTGACCATTCTGAGTACCAGATTCTCCCTGATGGCTATGTGGGTTATAATGATCCACAGTGGGCCTCAGATCCCTTGTCTGTAGAATGATGAGGTGATGACACAATCTTTCAGGTCCTTTTCAAACTTGTGATAGAGTCAGAAGGGCAGAGTAGGAGAAAGGGATCCTGGAGCTCAGTTCCCGGCTCATCCTTTCCCAGGCTGGGGTGTCAGAACTACACTAACAGTAGCTGTGCAAGAATGTTGATTATTTACTAAGTGATGACATGATGTGAAATACAGTAAATTCTGAGGCACTCCTAGGAAGCAGGTCCTTTGGTTATCTCCATGTCACAGCTGAGGGGCCTGGAGCACAGAGGGGACATGCCCAAAGTCACACAGACCCAGGCTGACCAACTGCAGGAACTATATTCCCAACCACTATGGTCTTCACCTGTAAAATGGGAATAATGAGAAGTCTTCTTCATAAGGTTACAGTGAGGATGTAGTGATATCCTGAATGAAAGTGCTCAGCATCATTCCTGGCCCATGGTAATAGCTAGTGAAATAAACTGTGTTTGTTTAGCTCACAGAAGCTAATGGGAATAAGAGACTTAATTATTATCTTCAAATATATGAAGGACTTTTAAAGATTCACTTATGTGTCATGAATATTAAGCCCCTACAGAGTCACACTAAATGCTTTGTATTATTCTTAAGTCTGTGTCATCCAGGAAAAGAATTTAATTTAAACAGGAGAAATTTAATTAGACATTCAAATGACTTGTCCTTCATACTGGTTATAAAATTCCAGAATAAATGATTGCAACTAGCTTTGAAGGTTGTCTTTGTGGTGTTTAAATAAAAAATTACTATTTGAAGAGCTTCCAGGTACAATTGTGTAGGTTGTGTACTGCACAAAACCAGGGGCTGACATTTACACCACTGTCTATGCGACTAGCACTCTCTGGAGTCATGGCCGTTTGTGGTAGTCCTGCCTGTTTGGTCAGAAGTGTTGAGGTGGAAGCTGGTCCTGTCCCAGCTGGAGGAATCCATGGCTTTGAATAAAAGTTGAGAGCTGAGATGATTATCTCAGAAAGGGAAACATGTAGCTTACACAATGCAGAGTCACCAGTCAGGTGATAACACACCATGGCTTTGGAATCCCTCTCAACACAATACTCGGGGGGAGTTGCTATCAATAAATCAGATCTGTCACTTCAGCTAAAACACAAAAGTTGTTTAGCACAGTAGCTTTGTTTAGAGTCAAGATGCCTGGATTCAAATCTGAGCTCTGCCACATATAACACTGGTGACACTGGTGAATCAGAAAAGAAGCTTTTGTCTGTAAATAACACAAACCAAACTAAAGGTGTTTTTTAATATTTTTTTAAAAGCAGGCTCCACACCCAATGGGGGGCTTGAACTCACGACCTTGAGATCAAGAGTGGCATGCTGTACTGACCGAGCCAACCAGGTGCCCTCAAACTAAAAGCGTTTTTATAATAAGAGGAAGTTAACTATTCTTCTTCTTTTTTCAATCTTTATTTTATTTTATTTTTAAGTTTTTAAGTGTTTATTTTTGAGAGAGACAGAGACAGAGTGTGAGCTGGAGAGGGGCAGTTAGAGAGGGAGATAAGAATCTGAAGCAGGCGCCAGGCTCTGAGCTCTAGCATGGAGCCTGATGCGGGGCTTGAACTCATGAACCGTGAGATCATGACTTGAGCTGGAGTCAGACCTTAACCGACTGAGCCACCCAGGTGCCCCAGTTCTTTTTTTTAAACCTAAGATGTGTGCATGTACATGTGCACACGCACACATGATATATTTTTAACGTCGCTGATACTAGGTATGTCATACAGTGCTGGTGCTAAGCACTGCCTGTGCTCACGCATCAACCTGCAGAATGCTGATGGTATCCTGGGAACACAGCCCAGAGATGACGGAAGGGCACCCTTTTGAGAAACACTACATCATCAAAGTTCTCGATGGAACAGAGGATAATCGTATATGGAAAAACATGAGCATTGAGGACTCTGAATGGAAAGGTGTGCAGACTCTCCGTGTAAAGCAGATTTAGGGGGGTGCCTGGGTGACTCAGTCGGTTAAGCATCTGACCAGCTCAGATCATGATCTCGCGGTCCATGACTTCGAGCCCCGCATCAAGCTCTGTGCTGACAGTGTGGAGCCTGCTTGGGATCCTGTGTCTCCTGCTCTCTCTTCCTCTCCCCCACTCATGTTCTCTCTCTCTCTCTAAGATAAGTAAGCATTTAAAAGTATTTATGAATATCATGACTAATTTACTTCCCTCGAATACATATTTTTATGAATGTGCAAAAATGATACGTGGTATAACAAATCCAGACATGATCTTTTGAACAAAAACTGAGGCTTTGCTGGCAAAGGAAAAACAGAGTCACAACTGTTGGTCATTCAACCAGAAATGTCTGCCACACTCAACACGTGGCTTCGATTTTCTTTGCCTCAGCATCCTCTTCTGTAAAAAGGCAATAATAAAAAACACCTCAAAGTCTGGTTTTGAAGATTAAATAATACATATAAAGTACTTAGAGTAAAGGCTGATATATGGTAAGGGCTCAAAAAATGTTGGCATTTATCAATACTATTCTTATTCTTTGTTATCATTATAATAATATTACGGTTGTTATTACAACTGTAATTATAATGCCACCTTCAATCTAGACAGACATTGAGGAGTTACGTTGTGGTTGTAGATGCAAGACTTACACTTAGAAAATAAGAAGAAAGTCCCTTGCTTCCTAGCCCTTGCACATACTCTTCCTTCTGTTTGAAACAATTTATCATCACCTCTCCCAGTCTCAGCCTGGAAAATTCCTATTCATTACACTGTGTTAGCTTAGTTGCTTCCCAGTCCCCGTTCTTTATTTAATTGATTTTTAAATGTTTATTTATTTTTGAGAGAGAGAGAACGGAGCAGGGACAGAGAGAGAGAGGGAGACAAAGGATCCAGGGCAAGCTCTGCACTGACAGTAGAGAGCTCGACCCGGGGCTTGAACTCATGAATCCTGAGATCATGACTTGAGCTGAAGTTGGATGCTTAACCGACTGAGCCACCAGTCGCCCTGCCTGTCCTCATTCTTTAGATCACCTGTCTATGCTGATACTTTCATAATCTTCATCATGACAGCAATATTATATTGCAATTTCAAGTGTATGACATAAAGTAGGTGTGCAGTGGGAACTTGCTGAATAAAGAGGTGAAGGAATGTTTCACTTAGAACTCTTTCAGTTACAAGTGACAGAAAACCCCAACCTAATCAGGTTAAACCCAGAAAAGAAATTTACAGATCTCATAACTGAAAAGCCCAGAAGATGGTTTGACTTCAGGTGTGGCTTGATCCAGGAGCTTAAATGATGGCTGTAATATTCAGTTTCTTTTCATCTCTCAGCTCTGCCTTCTTGAAAATTGGCTCCATTTTCAGGCTTCCTGTGGCACTTCCAGGTACCTCCAGATTCTCTTTTTTTCCTATTATGTTAATGGCAAAGAACATGTTCTTTGTTCCCGCTAGTCACACCAATCATTTCACTGATTCTTACTGGGTCACATGTTTCTGAAAGAATCGCTGTGGCCCGAGGTGGAGTTGGGTAAAGGTTTCCTGTCCTGTAGCACATAGATTGAAAGTGAGAGGCAAGGGAAAATTTGGGATATCGTATTAGATATTGTGGGGCACTGGACACTGGACCACAAAACAATAAATATTCACTATAAAATGAATGGATGGAATGGGTGAATAAAATGAATAAATCATATAGGGCCAAGTAATAAAATCAGGTATAGAGAACAAAAATGTACTTTACATGGCAAAGAAGAATTTAGGTTGTGGATGGGAATTAAGGTTGCTAATCATCTGACCTTAAAATAAGGAGATTATCCTGGATTATTTGGGAATGCCTAATGTAATCACGAGGTTTCTTAAAAGGAGAAGACAGACACAGAAGAGGAAGTCAGAGTGATAAGACGTGAGAATAGCTTAACTCACTGTTGCTGCCTTGAAGACAGAGGAAGGGGCCTTGTGCCTTCTTCTAGAAGCTGAAAAGGCAAGGAAGTAGATTTGCCTCTACAGACTCCAGAAAGGAACACAACCATCCCAATGTCTTACTTTAAGCCCAGTGGGTCTCATTTTGAACTTCTGACCTACAGAACTATAATAAAATAAATTTGTATTATTTTAAGCCACTGAGTTTGTGGTAATTAGTCATGGCAGCAATAGAAAACTACTGGAGTTGAAACAGAATAACAAATATTCTCTACAGAATACCTGAATGAATGAAGGAAGGAATGAGTGGGTGAATGAATGAGTGATACAGAACCATGTAATGAAATTAGAGAGAGAAAATTGCCATGGAATTCAAAGGAGGGAGACATCTTTGCAGATGTAGTCAAGAAAGGGTTCTTGGGCATGAGATGTTGGCGAGGATGTGGAGAAACGGGCACCCTCCTACACTGTTGGTGGGAATGTAAACTCGTGCAGCCCCTCTGGAAAACAGTGTGGAGGTTCCTCAGGAAACTAACAATAGAACTCCCCTAGGACCCAGCAATAGCACTGCTAGGAATTTACCCAAGGGATCCAGAAATGCTGATGCATAGGGGCACATGTACCCCAATGGTCATAGCAGCACTCTCAACAATAGCTAAAACATGGAAAGAGCCTAAGTGTCCATCAACGGACAAATGGATCAAGAAGATGTGGTTTATCTATACCATGGAATACTACATGGCAATGAGAAACAATGAAATCTGGCCATGTGTAGCAAGCATGGATGGACCTTGAGGGTGTTATGCTGAGCGAAATAAGTCAGGCAGAGAAGGACAAATATCATATGTGTGCACGTATAGGAGGATTAGGAGGAACTTGACGGAGGACCAAGGGGAGAAGAAGGGCGGAAATGGTGGGGGAAAGGCAGAGAGGCAAACCATGAGAGACTCTTGAATGCTGACAAAAACTGAGGACTGGTGGATGTGGGGGGGAGGAGGGGTGGGCATGGAGGAGGACACTTGTGGGGATGAGCACTGGGTGTTATGTGGAAACCAACTTCACAATAAACTATTTGTAAATAAAATAAAATAAAATAAAATAACAAAAAAAAGAAAACATTAAAAAAATAAAAAATAAAAAAAAGAAAGGATTCTTGGGGAAGGCAGGATTGTGGTTGTAGTATTTTATAAGCCTAACAAAAGGAAAGGATTTCTGGCTGAGAAAAGTAGGATGTTCAAAGGCAGGAATGAACTGACATGTTGCAGTCACTGAAATTGCAGTTGGAGGAAAGTATGAGGTGGGGTTAGGCAGGTAAGAAAGGGCAGCTAGTGGAGGTTCTACAAATCTGGGATAAGACATTCGATTTCTTCCTGTTAGTCAAGAGAAGGCAGTGTAAGTGCTTGAGCAGAAACCTTTTCATGAGGAAACAGTGGTGCCCGAGATGGATTAGGGAAAACAGAGGCCAGAGGTGGGTCAGTCTGCCTGCAAGAGCAGTGGCTGTGATGCAGAAATTGCAGAGACATGAAGGAGGAAGCAGAGAACTCTGTAAGGTTGGGGCGGGGGGAGGCGGGGATCACAGATGCAAAATTTGAGGGGTTTTTGAGTTTTCCTGGGGAGAAGTTTCACATCATTTATCAGCTTCTCTCTCAAAGGGCTCTCTGACTCCAGAAACACAATATAACTGATGTCAATTCTTAATACACTTTATTGAAGAGTAAGTAATAAACACGCATAGAATATATACACAAAGAAAAGTCTTATTATAAGTGTACGACTTGCTGGGTTTGCACAAACCAAATATCCCTAAGTTATCAGCACCCAGGTCAAAACCCAGGGTCCTGCTGGTACCCCAGAAGCTGTCTCTCAGCCACATCCCACCACGCTCCCTGTGCCTCCTGGCCATGGTACCCCTTGCTTTGATTTCTGACTGCTGAGACAGGAGGCTGGGCTGCCCCACATCGGCGGGTGGGAATTGAACCACAGTTTCCAGAAACAAGTACAGGGTAGAAAACCACACAGTGGCGCTTTCCTCCAGAGGTTTTCAGACAGAATTGGATGAGAGAGCCACTTTAGAGCTCTCCGAACACCTTCATGTGGCTTTAGCTCAGGGCAGGACCCCTCCAAGCAGACCTCCTTCGCGGGTTCCTGACCATCAGATTTGTGACTGAGCCCGAGCTGTGTTCCCCCCCAGGGCCTGAAATCTCTGTGCTTCCCTCCAACTGCTGCCCAGAGGTCACTGTAATCCTGTTGGCTGGGCCTTGGGAAGAACAAAATCTAATTTGGGTGTTTCATTTTATGAGTTGATCATTATTTGGTTTCCTTTCCTGGTTTGCAATCAAGGGCCAAGAACGCAGGCTCTTAAGTACACAGTTAACCACGCTGTGTTTTCGCGCTGCAGCCAGTGGCTAGATCGCGTCCCAGGGTAAGAGGATTAGACTCGGAGTGGTGGCTAGTAAAATATTAATAGGAAGCCAACCTGCCAGGGTGACGGAGCGCATTCCAGCAGACCTGAGGCTGGAGGGGACATCGATGGCTCGTAATAGGGTTCAGAACCTATCCATTTGCCTTTTCAAACAATAGCACATGAATAACAGTAACTAGATTTCAGGTTCGCCTTCCGCCGAAACCCATAAAAGCAGGGAATCTGATCAAAAGAAAACGAGGTGAAGATTTTCATGGCCTCACAGAGAAAAATGGATGCTGTCAGAGAAGAGAACCCAGAAAAGAAATTTAGATTTCCTCAGAGAAACACAGAGTGCGAGAGGGGAATGAGCCAGCCATGCCTCCCCTTGGCCCGGGTCGCAGATCCCCCTGCCCTTCTCCCATCCACACAGCCACACAGGCAGGTCAGAGCCCATCAAAGCCCATTTCCAGAGGCTGCCTGGATTCCTGAGTTCTGTTGAGATTTTGCGGTATTGGTTTCTATTGGGCTTGATGTCGTCTGGGCTTCCAAACTCATTTTATGTTGGAGAAAGTTTCACCACGATGCTGTTCGTTCTGCTGTTTGTTCTGACCTGGGAAGGACTGTGAGGGTGAGGCACCTGTCTGGGTATCTCCGCCCGCCCTTTCTCCTCTCCAAGCCCCTCTTCTCTTTGCAGTTTCCCCCTGCACATGCTCTCCCCCTTCCTCCAACCTGAGTTGGCCACGGAAACCAGAAAACTCAAGCCCTTTCAAGGGCCTGGGCTGAGCTTTTCTGTAAAAAAGTTGTCATGGGTTGAGATGGTGCTTTCAGTTTGTTTGTTTGTTTGGGGGCGGTAGTTGCTTGTTTTTGTTTTTGAGAAAATATATGGTCATAGCTAACGAGATTTCAGAAAAGCTCTTTACAATGTTAGTATTTTGCTAAGTATAATATGGAATAAATAAAACATATATATTTGGACATAAAATAAATAACATAAAAAGTGCTGAAACATAAAAATAAAGATGCCCCGAGAACATCCATTTAAATATGGCAGAGTGGGGATGCTTGGGGGGCTCGGTCCGTTGAGTGTCTGACCTCAGCTCAGGTCATGATTGTGTGGCTTGCAGGTTCAAACCCCTCATCGGGCTCTGTGCTGACGGCCAGCTCAGAGTCTGGAGGCTGCTTCAGATTCTGTGTCTCCCTCTCTCTCTCCGCCCCTCCCCTGCTCGCGCCCTCTCTCTCTCTCACATATAAATAAACATTTTTTAAAAGGCAGAATGATATTCTGCTCAGCTAAAACTTATTAATTCAATGATGATGATAAAACCCATGAAAACAAAGAAAGGGAAAGTGAGAGAAGTCAAGAGAATGGAAGATGGGAGGTAGGAGTGATAATAAGGGTCTTTTTTTTTAATGTTTTTTTATTTATTTTTAGGAGAGAGAGAGAGACAGCGTGAGCAGGGGAGGGTCAGAGAGAGAGGGAGTCACAGACTGAAACAGGCTCCAGACTCTGAGCTGGCAGTCAGCACAGAGCCTGACGCGGGGCTCGAGCCCACGAACCGCGAGATCATGACCTAAGCGAAAGTCGGATGCTTAACCGACTAAGCCACCCAGGCACCCCAATAAGGGTCTTTTTTAAGAGTGAGGGTGGCTGCAACCTAAGAGCTGGCAGCAGAAGAGCAAATCGACATAGCCCACGGGCCCCGGAGGCTCGGGGGCTGGAGCAGCAGGCTCTCTGGCAAGCCAGGGTGCAGGCGGGCCCAAGCACAGGGTGGATTTTAAGTCTAATTAAGGAGTAGTTAGACCTTCAGGGCTCCTTCCCCAGGCTGAGCATCTGGGCCACTCTGCCTTCCTCATCCCAGCTGAGGATAGACTGTGTCTTCTCTGGAGAGGCTGAACCTGAGAGGTTCTGGGCTCGAGACACAGTTGAGCACAGAGTGGTGAGCCAAGGATTAAGAAAAAGTTCTGTGTCGGGGCGCCTGGGTGGCTTAGTCGGTTGAGCGTCCGACTTTCGCTTAGGCCATGATCTCGCGGTTCGTGGGTTCGAGCCCCGCGTCAGGCTCTGTGCTGACTGCCAGCTCAGAGCCTGGAGCCTGTTTCGGTCTGTGACTCCCTCTCTCTCTGACCCTCCCCTGCTCACGCAGTCTCTCTCTCTCCTAGAAATAAATTAAAAAAAAATATTAAAAAAAAAAAAAAAAGAAAAGAAAAAGTTCTGTGTTGAATGTGCAGAGACCCTACTTCTTTCCACGCTCAGTGCCCAGAATACAGAAGTCAGCGTCACACCTCTATACGGGTAAATTGGATGGTTGTTCTCAGGGGAATGGAGCAACACAAGAGAAAATCCTGTAAGTACTAGGTTTTGGATGTCCCCAGGAGAGTGGGTGAGTCCTTCTTGATGAATGCTTCCCTTATAAGTGGGGGAATAGCCAAACCTGTATTTTAGTCTGTTCTGGTAGCTCCAACAAAATATCACAGACTGGGTGGCTTCTAAACAACAAATTTATTTTTATTATTTTGTTTTAGTTGATTGATTGATTACTTTTAATGTTTATTTTTGAGAGAGAGACACACACACAGAATCCAAAACAGATTCCAGGCTCTGAGCTGTCAGCACAGAGCTCAACACAGGCTCCGACACAGATCCAAAGCAGGCTCTGGCTGATAGCAGAGAGCCAGATATGTGGCTCAAACTCATGAACCTTGAGGTCATGCCCTGAGCTGAAGCCAGATGCTCAATTGACAAAGCCATCCAGGCACTTCTAACAAATTTGTTTTTGAAGTTCTGGAGGCTGAGAATTCCAAGATCAAGGTTCTAGCATGGTTGGGTGAGGGCTGTCTTCTGGATTCATTGCCACTGCCTTTTATTTGTGTCCTCATATGGTGGAAAGGGCCAGGGGGTCCTGTTAGTCTCTTTTATAAGAGCATTAACCTATGCATGAGGGCATCACCTTCATGATCTGATTACTCTCCAAAGCCCCATCTCCTAATACTATCACACCAGGCATTAGAGTTTCAACAAATTAATTCTGAAGAGAATGCAAACATTCCATAAAGGCCTACCCTCACGATAGCCAAATACTGAAAATAACTTCTAACCTCAAACACAGATACCAAAATAAATTAGCAAGGGAAACAAAAATGGAGGAAACAAAGACAGTGCAGTAGTAAAAAGAAAGGTTTAAAAAAATAGATTAGTATTAGCTTTAGAGAACTTATATCTAAGAGACAAGAAATTATATCTAAGAGTCAAGAACAGAACATTGTAAAAAAGCACTCAGCTTTTTGATAGTTAGATAGTGTAACAGGAATAAAAGTTTCAGTAAAAGACTACATTAAAGTAGAGGAAATCTCCCTGCCAGTAGGTAGAAAAGAAAAGAGAGAAAAAGTAGGAAGAAAAACATTTAGGAAAGTAGGAAGAAAAAGATTTATCCCTGAGGTCCAACCTTCAGTTAATGAGTTCAAAAAAGGGGAATAAACTAAAGGAGAAGAGAATATCAAAGAAATAATACTTCCTTTAACTGAAGTACCTGAATTTCTAGATGCAAAGTGTCCACCCAAGTGCTCACAACAATGACATTAAAAGGACCCTCACAAAGCACATCATTGCTAAATTCCAGAATGCCAGAAACAGAGATCTGAAAGCTTCCAGGGAGAAGAAACAAGACACAGACAAAGCAGGGAAATCAGGGGCACTTGGGTGGCTCAGTCGATTAAGGATCTGAATCTTGATTTCAGCTCAAGTCATGATCCCAGGATCATGGGATCCCAAGTCAGGCTCCATGCTGAGCCTGCTTAAGTTTCTCTCTCTCCTTCTGCCCCTTTCCCCTGCTTGCTTTCTCTCTCTTTCTCTCAAATTAAAAAAAAAAAGAAAAGAAAAGAAAACAAAGAAGGGAAATCAGAAAGGCATGGGGCTCCTTAACCGCTACACTGGAAGCCAAAAGTCAGGAAAGAAGTGACTTTATGTTGCTGAGGGAAAATGACATCCATTCTACATTTGGCTTCACAGACAAACTATGAACCAAGTGTGATGACTGACAAATTGCACTTTCAGGTATATAAGATCTTGAGAATGTTATATCCCATAGTAATCATTCTTAGTTTGTGTTCTGCCATATTGAAAGAGTAAGACAAGAAAGAGAAATTCACAGGAAACAGGAAATAGAGGATCCAGTGCAGGTGAGAGCTGAAGGGAATTCCTAGGCAGATGGTGGAAGACGTTCACAAATGACAGCTGCTTAGCGGGTCTCAAGAGTATATAGTACAGGTTGGCACTAACAGATGGAAGACTCTATAATGGATGTCTCAGAGCAAAATTGTTGCTGAGAGATGGCTAATGGATTTGGGTATACTGAGAGAAATTCTCAGAGTTCCATGGGGACACTTGGGGATAAATTAGTGACAGGCACATAGAAATCCAAGACAATAATGTTAGCCACAACCATAACAAAAACAAGGCAAGACAAATCCAGGAAAACCAAGGAGTTGTACAGGAAAGAAAATGATATAGCGTGGTCAGGGTGTGGCCACCCCTGTGAGAGATACCCACTCAGGTACAGTATTGTAAGTACTGGATAATGGTATAGATATTTTAAGAGTGGAGAGAGAGAAAGAGTATATAGGAACACTGTGCATGAAGGTCAAGGCCACAGTGGGAAGTCAGTAGATAATGTAGAAGAAGGAACATTCAGGAAGTACTTATGAACTTCCTTATGAACATTATCTTAATATGGAAGTAAATACCAGGAGAAACAGCCCAAAGAACTGAACATCACTGACCCCAGGGAGGCAATGAGGGCTACAAAGAGTGTGATAGAGAGAGTGCTTGTTTTTCTGGTATAAGCCCTGTGGAACTATTTGACTTTTAAATTTTTTATAAAAATTATTCTGATAAAATTAAATTTAAATTTAACAGAGGGGGAAAAACGGCATTTTCTTATTTCACTTTCTGAATACTAACTGTAAATAGCTTGGTGAATATTCTTTTTGGCCTTCATTTTATGTGTACTCTAACACCAATATATATTTTTTATTATCCCGTGATTGGATGGTTGTCTTCCCTTATGCAAGTTGTCTTCCATTCTCTCTTTTTCACTTGTATCTCGGATATTTTTTCCACATTAGAGAAGATACGGTGATACTTCTTAATGCATTTATGTTTTGTTACTCACAGCTGCAACTCCATATTAGAGAAACAGTACTACCTGTGTGTGGGAAAGCGTGTGGGGTTCCACTTGCTCTGGGCTTTCCCTTCAGCTGGTTTACCACTGGCTATCATTTGTCCAGTCTCCTACTCAGTTGTTAATTGATGAGGGCTTAATAAATTATGACTTCTCTCAAACCTATTTTGAATTTAATAGATGATTTCTGAAGATTAAAAAAGCAGCAATGTAACTTTAAGAGTGAGCTACTCCTGGGGTGCCTGGGTGGCTCCATTGGGTAAGTGACTGACTCTTGATTTGGGCTCAGGTATTGATCCTAGGGTTGTGGGGTCAGATTCCATGTGGAGCCTGCCTAAGAGTCTCTCTCTCCCTCTGCCCCTCCGCCACTCATGCAGATGCACATGCACTGTGCTTGCTCTCAAAAAAAAAAAAAAAAAAAAAAGGAGCTACTTTTAGAAAAAGAGATCAGACATGTGGTTACCAGAGTAGGGGGTGAAGGGAAACAGGAGGAAGGGGGTCCAAAGGTACATACTTTCAGTTATACGAGATATAAGTACCAGGGATACGATGATCCCCATAGCATGATGACTATAGCCAACACTGCTATATGGTGGTAAGAACGTTGTTAAGAGGGTAGATCCTAAGAGTTCCCATTACAAGGAAAAAGTATCTGTCCCCACCCCTTATGTTTTGCCTTTCTGTGAGACGCAGGATGTTAACTAAACTGATTGTTGTTATTGTTTCACAATACATGCAAGCCAAATCATTGCACTGTACACCTTAACTTCTCTAGTGCCACGTCAATGATATCTCCATAAAACTGGAAAAGAAGAGAGAGTGAGGTACTGATAGGAAAATTCACAGAGATTTCACAGGAAGTAGAAGGGATTGTGTGTGTGTGTGTGTGCGCGCGCGCGCTCACGTGTAAAGAATTTCTAATGGACATGTATATAATATTTGCTATATTAGAAGTTACAGATGTATGATTTCTTAACTCTGCTTCCTATTTCCCCGGAGAGAATTCCTCATTGTGTGCTCTGTCCTTCCTGCCTTGGAACCTACGTACTCAGATGCGCCTACAGGGAGAGGGGGGCATGCAGCAGCCCCAAGTCCACTTGCCCAACCAGAGACATGGGCAAGGATGGCAGACTTGCTTACCCATCGGCCAGGGATGAGACAGCAGAGCCAGCAGGGCTAACACTGCTAACAGTAGAAGTCCAGGGGTCATCAGTTGGATTAACGTCTCTTTTTCCCATGTGGAGGTGTGGGCAAGAGAGAGGGACAAAAGTATGTTCTTCCAGGAGAAGAAAAAGGGAAAAAGGATTCCCTGCAAGACCTAACAGACTGGCACTTGCAAATTGCAAATGACATATCTGATAAAGACTTAGTATCCAAAAGATATAAAGAAATCATAAAACTCCAAACCTCCCAAAATGCATAATCCAATTAAAAATGAGCAGAAGACATGAACCGACATTTTTTCCGAAGAAGACAGACGATGGCCAATAGGCAGAAGGAAAGATGTTCAACATCGCTGATCATCTGAGAAATACAGATCAAAACTAGAATGAGATGTCATCTCACACCTGTTAGAATGGTTAAAATCAACAACACAAGAAACAACAGGTGTTGGCAAGGATGTGGAGAAAGTGGAACACTCTTGCACTATTGGTGCAAATACAAACTGGGGCGGCCACTCTGAAACACAGTATGGAGACTCCTCAAAAAGTTAAAAACAGAACTACCAGCAATTGCACTACTAGATATTTACCCAGAGAATACAAAACTACTAATTCAAAGGGATACATGCACTCCAATGCTAATAGCAGCATTATCTACAATAGCCAAATTATGGAAAGAGCTGAAATATCCATAAACTGATGAATGGATAAAGAAGATGTGGCATATATGCACACCTAAGTATTACTCAGCCATCAAAAAGAATGAAATCTGGCTATTTGCAATAACGTGGATGGAGCTAGAGAATATAATGCTAAGTGAATTAAGTCAGTCTGAGAAAGACAAACACTGTATGATTTTTTTAAAATGTGTTTAAGTTTATTTATTTATTTTGAGAGAAACAGAGGCAGTGTAGGCAGGAGGGGGCAGAGAGAGAGGGAGAGAGAGAGAATCTCAAGCAGGCTTTGCACTCTCAGTGCACAGACTGATGTGGGGCTCGAATCCACAAAACCATGAGCTGAAACGTAGAGTCAGGTGCTTAACCGACTGAGCCAACCAGGCACCCCTATAAGATTTTATTCATATGTGAACGTTAAGAAACAAACCAGCAAAGGGTAAAAAGAGAGAGGGAAAACTGAGAAACAGACCCTTAGCATAGCAAGCAAACTGATGGTTCTAGAGGGGAGGCGGGTGTGGGAATGAATTAATCAGGTGATGGGGATTAAAGAGTGCATTTGTTGTGATGAGCACAGGGTGATGTATGGAAGTGTTAAATTACTATATTGTGTACCTGAAACGAATATAACATTGTATGTTAACTAACTGGAATTAAAATAAAACTTAAAAAAGAAGGTCTGGCACTTGGTGTCTGGCACTCAGTAAATGCTTATTAATGAGATGCAACAAGTCATCAGAAGCTAATGAGAAGCACAAAAGGAAGAGAAGCTCAGAGAATGCTTCACAGAGGAGGAGGCACTTAGAGTCATCTATATCCATCTATGGCCAGAGTCCAGGGCAGAGTCCATCTGAAATTTTGTAATTAAAACATTTCCTGGGGCGCCTGGGTGGCTCAGTTGGTTGAGGTTCTAACTTCGGCTCAGGTCATGATCTCACGGTCTGTGGGTTCGAGCCCTGCATCGGGCTCTGTGCTGGTGATTCAGAGCCTGGAGCCTGCTTCAGATTCTGTGTCTCGCTCTCTCTGCCCCTCCCTGCCTCATGCTCTGTCTCTGAAAAATGAATCAACCCTAAAATTTTTTTTTTTTAAATTTTCTGATGTGGCTAACACACATGGCGTGCTACAGCCATGAAGTGCATTACCTGTTCTCACTCTGGTTGCGTGTTGGCTGGAACTTTGGGATGAATTAGTAACTGTCATTGAAGTTGAATATAAATAAATGATATGATTCAGAGGACTTTCAGTTTCATTCCTTAACTAAAACTACCTCATAAAACACGGGCCTTGAGGGATTACTGACAAAAGGAAAAATAAATCTCAATAAAGCTTCCAAGTACACTTGAATAACAATTGAATCATATCAAAAGTCAGATACCAAATGGGGAGACTCTCAACTTACCACCCTTATCAATAAATCACCCTGCAGCCAGTCCACACCCACACATGGATTTTGGATTCAAGTGGCACAATTAAAAACACTCAGATGTCCCTGGATTCCGTGGTGGAAAGGAGGTCGCTGAGGTGTGGGAACTGTATTTGCAAAGAGCTGTGCCTGAGACGTTCAGGGGCAGTGAGAACACATTTTTTGGCCCATCAGTTAATGTCCTCATCAATCACGTTTCCTCTGTGTCGAAACTCGAGTAATCTGGAGGGAATGCTTTCTTAAGGGAAGGAGGTTTTTGACAGGAATTACGGGTCCTTAGGGGGTATTACTACAATTGGGATGATCACAATTGTGAACTTCTAATAAGTGTGCCTCTGTGTACCTGTCAAAAACAAGGTTGGAGCTGACCCACTCACTCAGTCCAGGCCTCTGTTAAGAAGCTAGCATTTCGGGGCACCTGGGTGGCTTTGTTGATTAAGTGTCTGACTGTCGCTTGGGTCATGATCTCGCGGTTTGTGGGTTCGAGCCCCGTGTCGGGCTCTGTGCTGATGGCCAGCTCAGAGCCTGGAGCCTATTTCAGAGTCTGTATCTCCCTCTCTCTGACCCTTCCCTGCTCATGCTGTCTCTCTCTCTCTCTCCTAGAAATAAAAAAAAAAAAAAAAAAAAAAGCTAGCATTTCAAGCACTGAGTAGACCAGCTGGCTGTACCTCAGACCATCTGGTCAGTAAACCTATATCAGTGACCCAGTTCTTTCTGAGAATGGCCACACCAGCCTCACTTTTATTACTGAAGGTGAAGATAGGCTCTGGGTACTTTGGGATAAAGGAATGTTTAGATTCTTCTAAATGAAGAAAGGATTCTTCATGGGGTACCTGGGTGGTGCAGTTGGTTAAGCATCCGACTCTTGTTTTCGGCTCAGGTCATGATCTCACATTCGTGAGTTCAATCCCTACATCTGGCTCTGCGCTTCACAGCTCGGAGCCTGCGTGAGATTCCCTCTCCCTCTCTCTCTGCGGTGCCCCATCCCCTCTCTCCCTGTCTCTCAAAATAAATAAATAAACTTAAAAAAATCTTTAAAAAAATAAGTAAAAGAAGAAAAGATTCTCCTTTTAGAAGAATTGAAAGATTCTTTAGAATGTTTCCACTGCCCTTGCCCGTACTAAAAGCAGAGTCTCAATTTTGCCAGGAGGGCCCATCCACTGTAGCCCCTCATCTGTTTAGGAAGGCTTCCTTCTCTTCTGCTGTGACTAATCTTCCACTATGTGGCAGAAGGCAAAAGGGCCATGACCACAGTCAATCCAAGGTCATTGGAATCATGCCTAGCAACCTTGGGAGGAAGGCAGCACCCTCCCAACCCCTATCGGAAGACTTAGGTCTCTGGAAAAGACTGTGATCACTGTATCTTGGGTTCCTCAGTTGACTTAGAACCAATCTCTCTAGCGAGGGGAGCCAGGATGGGCTGTACGCTGATTGTTTCAGAGGGATGGGCAGGCAGCTGGAGTTGGCAGTCCTACCACCTCCCTGAGAAGCATAATGAGGGACATCAGCGCCATAGATGGAGGCTGTTATCCAGCGAACCAGAGGAGAGAGATACTAGATAAAGCAAAGTAGCAGATGTCCTCCATGCTGGAGAAATCAGAGAAAATGAGCAGTAGGGTTTGGAGCAAAAAGAAGGAGAACTTGGAGAAATTCTGGAGTAAAATGTTTTAGAGTCCTGGGGACTTTAGGTGTGGATGGAGAGGAAGGTGTTAAAGGCATCGGCCGGACCTTGACACTGCTGAAAAAGTGACTGCAAGAGCCAACCACGCCTCTTCCTATTTGAAGGTCAGCAGACTGTACCTGGTTGGGGGACCAGGATACTGACCCTTGGCCCCCTCTTGCTTTAAAATTATTTCAGGGCACCTGGGTGGCTCAGTCGGTTAAGTGTCTGACATCAGCTCGGGTCATGATCTCATAGTTTGTGATTTCGAGGCCCATGTCAGGCTCTGTGCTGACAACTCAGAGCCTGGAGCCTGCTTTGGATGCTGTGTCGCCCTCTCTCTCTGCCCCTCCACCACTCATACTCTGTCTCTCTCTCAAAAATAAATAAGCATTTAAAAAATAAACTTATTTTCTCTAAAATAACAAAGATGTCAAGACATCTTCCTCACTGTTTTGGGGAAGTTTCTTTCCCCTTGCTGGTGGTCATTGAACTGTCAGGAAGGCTGACAGTTTAGCTAAAAGAAATTTAGTGCTTTTGTTCAAGCTCTGGTAAAATTCATTGCATTCAGGCAGTTTGCATCATGGTACAGTGAGCTCTGATGGAACACTATGGATAGGAAGGTGAGGATTGAATATTTAGAAACACCAAATGAGCAAGGAAACCACAGGGAAGACTGGGTCAGCTAAAAGGAAAATCTGTTAATTTCTAAGGAAGGGGAAGTCAATGAAAGTGGCATTTCCCCCTGTCGTATCTCCAAGGTAACATTTTAGTGTAGCAGTACATATCTAAATAAACTTGTTTGCCAGGGATGGCTATAGAGGCTGAAGGATAGAGGCTGCTTGGTGTATTGTGCTAAGAAGGATTCTGAAGGAGTATCTGACCTTACCCAGAAACAGTGTTATATTTGATACAGCAAAGCATTCTGGCGTCAGGGAACTGAAGCATGGTGGTGTACAGCCACTACATTTGCTTTCTTCAGGGACTGAAGAATCTCACACTGAGGATTTATCCCAGGAAGCAATTACAATAGAAGGAAAAAAAGTTATAACCCACACAAGTGTTCTCCTTGATATTATTTGTTCTATCAGCAATTTATCCTACAGAGGGGAATGGTTACTTGTCAGAATCAAATTTTTGACCAAGAAGACCATGTAGAAATGTGGGGAAATGTGAGACCTAATAATGTTGAGTAAAAATAAAACATTTATATACATGTAATGATTACAATGAGGTAAAAAAATGACAAGATACACACACATTAGTGTGCATGTATGTTATTTCTTTTATGTTCACTGGCATGTGGAGCCCAGCTTATATCCATAGTGGGTGTACAATAAATACGTGTTGACTATTCTACTGCTAGCTTTACGTATGTTTACAATAAAAACTCTCAAAGAAGAAACAGCAAGAACAACAAAAAATCCACGCTGCCAAAAATTAATGTTTGTTTGTTCCTCCCTGAGAAATAATAATTTGTTCTGCTTCCTCTAGTTCCATCAGACAGGCTCACCCTGGGACGACACTGAACAGCTCCAAACACCCAAGCTTCCCCGAAATTCCTACAGGCAGTCACACCTACCAGCAAAGACCTCTCTGGTCCTCCTTTCCTTCTGGATTCTCAGGCTCAGGCCTCTGAAATTCTGAAAGCAGCCTTGTTTCTTGTCCTTCCAGAGACTTGTTGATTTGCCCCAAAGGAAGTTTCTCTTTCATTGTGTGTGGTCAGATAGGTAACTAACTACCAGAATGGTCTCAATAGCATCTCTAAGGCCAGCTGAAAGCTTTTGATAGAATTCAAAATTCAGAGCTGACATCTATGCCTATGGTTACTGGAGTAATTGACTGATTGAGGCCAGGTATCAAACAGACCTCAGATGTTGACAAAACCTCTGTTTGCTGGAACAAATTCTAAGTATGTGGATAACTGACCAATTACTGTGCAACTTCACTAACTCCAGAAACTCTCCTAATATTCCCTAATTCCATCAAACAATAATTATTCTTTTTCTCGGAATCACACAAAGCATCATAACCCTCAACTAGGAAATTAAAGCTATTTTCAATTTCCTTGGGCAAGGCAAAGGCAAGGGTAAATTAACAGTCTGTAGCTTGTCTGGAACTAGAAAAGCATTGAAAATGTGGTGGGGAGTTCAATGTAGGAAGATCGGCCAAAGACAATGCAATATTTAGCTGATGGTAATCTCAGAAGATACACTCAGAGGACAGAAGCTGCTAGATAAACAGGCAATATCTCTGGGAGCAAAGTGAAAATGGAGAGAGGAGGCAGTCATTGCAGTGATTTAGACCAAGAAAAAGCCATGGTTTATCTGTCTACACCAATCTAATACACTAGACAACACAACATCTGTCTGTTTTACAGGGTACAAAATAGTCAATTCACTGTCACATGTAATTTACTCATTACAAAGTAATAGTTTTCTGTCTCTCTTTACTTACTTCTCACCCGAATATCTTCTGTTTCTAGCCTTTTAGAAAAATAACATCATTTTTCCTTATAACAATAATTCTTGCATGCATCTATTTATGAATTTTATTGAATTTTTACCACGAGCAGACACCAAGTGAGCATAAGGGATAGAGAGGAGGCAGTAAAAAATGGTCAGGAAGACAGGTAGATTAAAGAGGCAATTACAATTCGGTGTTATGATACAAGGATGTATTAGGTACTCTCAAAGCTTAAAGGAGGGGGCCTAAGCCAGACTGGTGAAGCCTTTCTGGAGGAGGTGACAAATAAGCTAGTTCTGAAGATAAAATAGCTTGGGTGGTAGAGGAAGCATCCTATATCACTTGTAATTTTTCTTCTCAGATAAAAGAACTGTTAGCATTTATGTGTATTTTCTTCCAGTATTTTTTCCATACACATACAGATAGGTAGATATATAAATATCATAATAATGATTATATTGATATATATAGATGTATAGAACTGTGATCATAATGTCTCTGTATCATTCAGTGTTCATTTTTCCATGCCTTTAAACTTGTGTTGACAACATGGGTTTTGACAGATGAATAATAATATATTGAAAAGATGTTTCATAGTGTATTTGATCACTCTCCTTGTATCTGGCACAGTTATCATTTCCAAGCCTCAGAACCAACCTTGGGTAAATTAAATGGAAGAAGAATTTACTGGAATAATACTTGGTAGCCATCGAATCTATGGAAGGGCTAGAAAAAATAGGCTAAGAAAAAAGGGTAGAAATCAAGATAGACTCAGCAGTGTGAGCCCTATTTAGGATTGACCGCAGAAACAATCTGTCCTTAGCATTTTTGTACTTAGGTTTCAATGTTCTGAGAAGGAACATCTTGTTGGCTAACCTTAGGAAATGTGTCCCACCCTACCTACAAGGAGACAGACTTTTGTAGTGAGAAGTAGAGCCCTGACTCCATCAAGACTCGCTTACTCACTTGCTGGGGCCTTCCCCCGAACAGGAAGGGCATTAGGATTTGGCTGGTAGAAAAGCGCCAGCAATATCCACTACTTTCCTATTATTAGATATGTATGTTGTTTCCTTGCCCCCCTTTTTTCTTTGTAATACCAACTATTGAACTTTCTTCTACAAAGTCTTTGAGCTCCTATGATTATCTCCATAAGAGAAATTCCCTAGAAATGAAATTTTCGTTTGAAAGACCACGAACATTTTTAAGTCTCTTGATACATACTGCGAATTACTTTTCTGAAAATTTGGGTTAGTTTAAGCTCACTCTTGCAGTCTGTATGAGTGTGCCTGCCCTACTTTGGGCTTTCTTGTTTTCAGACATCTTTATGTCCATTCTGTCTAATCTGGGCTCATTTGCACAGCTCATACCTCCTTTAAATTATACTTCTTTGAAGTCAAAGCACCTAGTGGCAAAGTGAATAATTCAGTAAATAAGTTGTTTATTTTCTTGAGTTTATTTGTGATAATTACCTTTATTGATTTTCTTCCCCATGAATTTGATTAATTCAGGGCTGCTTCTTTTATTATGCTGTAGAGAAGCTGTTTCTTTTTCCATTCTGAAACGGAAGTATTTACAAAACAGTAAGTGGGTCTGAAGTAACAGTGGCTGGGATTCTGGGTGTGAGGTCCTGAGAGGAGGCCTCGCCTTCCAGCAGGTGGCTCCTGATGATACTGTCTTGAGCATCTCTCTCCCAGACCTCCCAGAAGCAGGGGCAGAGCACATGTCCGGAAGCAGATCCTTTTGGCAAGCCATAGCGTGGTACAAGTCCAGTAACTTATCACCAGAGAGGTGATGAAATGTTTCAGAAGAATTAGAAGAACATCTATTTTTTCGCAAAAAATTGAAAGGCATGAAAAATGTTAGGGCCTGGGCTTCCATCAAAAGAGCATTGACAAGAGTCCAGGAAGGAGCACTTGACGAGAAGTCTGGGACCCAGAATGCTTGTCCTGCTTTGCCATCAACTAGCCATGTGGCCTTGAAGAAGTCACTTGACCTCTTTGGATTTCAATGGGGATAGGGGATGGTCCCCAGGATCTTAAGGGGATTTCCCTTTCTGACAGTGAGCAAAAGATCCTAAGATTACTTACTTAGGAATTTTCAACATTGTCTCGACTTCAAATGGCACTTTCACTTTGTTGTCAGGTAGAAAATAACCGAATGAACACACACATCTTTCCCCTCACCCTGGGGCTCACAGGCCACTCTGGGGCTAGCTAGACTTAGACAAAAGACAGGCATAAGACAAGCTTAAATCTGTCAAAGAAAGCCACTTTTTTTTTCTATTTGCATAATTTGATTATAACATTCTGCCCTTGTCAAGTCTTTCTTATTTGTAGACATTTACACAATGGGTTATAACTGTATTATTTTATTGTTGGCCATTAACGATGGATGAGTCACCTCTTTAAATGAGTTTATGTGACTTATTAAGTACTCCACTCACAAGGACCAGATATGAGTCCTCATTCTGGAGCCCTGGCATGAGCAACCACCGCCAGGTGTCTGTGCTTGGCAGGTAGCCAGGTTGATACCAAAGTCTGACTGGTTGGATGCTCTTAGGGACATGTGGCCCCAGGTCTAGGCGACGGTGCGTATTTACGGGACAGTGGGTGGTGGCAACCTTCCTGGTTGTAAAGGAATGTCAAGCTCATTGAAAAGTTTATATAACACAGAATCATTTTCAATTTTCCTTAAGTAAATATCTGGCAAGGCCCAGATTTGGCTATAATCCAATTGGATTATATCCAGTTCTGCAGATAAAATGCCCCCAAACACATTTCCTCTGGAGAAAGGCTGAAAATATATGCACATTTATATTTGTCTAATTTCAGCAAATCTCATTAATGTGAATGATGCAGAAAAATATACAGTGATGGAGTGGATCATGTTCTCACACTAGTCTGGAAGGGAGTTCATTATAGTCCATAGGAGGTTAGCATTTACTGACGCTCTTTCTATATGAGGCCTTTACAAATGTAAGACCCTAGTTCAGGGATCGCAAATACTTGTGCCTCAACTCTCCCTCCGAAGCCCGGGACAGAGAGCACCAATGGAAGATGGCATTCTTTCCTGCTGAGATGGCCAGTCAGATGCCCAAGGAGGGACTGAATCACTCCCTGCCAAAAGGTGTCTGCCAGCTTGTCATTATAAGTCACTTCTTCCATAAAAGAAAAGAGATCCTATTACTTTTTAAATACGATTGATGGCATAAAATTGAATGCTTTTATTCATTTTTTATTTTTTTTAAGTTTATTTATTTATTTTAAGAGAGAGAGTGCACAAGTAGGGGAGAGGGGCAGAGGAGAGAGAGAATCTCAAGCAGGTTCCACACTCTGAGTGGAGCCCAACATGGGGTTCGATCCCATGATGCTAGGATCATGACCCGAGCCAAATTCATGGGTCAGGTGCTCAACTAACTTTAGCCACAGAGATGCCCCTAAAGTTGAGTGCCTGTAAGCTTATAAACAAATGTACCAGGAGCTTATACTGACTTCCGTTGTATTCTCAGAGGCTTAACTGAGTCCCCAGAGTTGAGAGCAATGAGTGATAAGTACCCATGCCCTCTGGGAGAGAAAAAAGAGCTAGACGCCAGACCCATTCATGGAGAGCTACTGAGAGTCAGCGGAATTGTTCCCTTCTGTCTGCCATTTACCCCCAGTGTCTGTAGGAGGAAGATCAGAAATTTGAGAACATGGGATTAAATGAAGGGATGTTTTAGGAGTAGAAAGCACTACGAACTCCCCCCAGCAGCCACTACTGCTTCCAAGCATACAGGGCAACTCCAAGAATGGGTATGTGGAAGTATTGGTGAGGCATATCCCTGCCTAGAAGACTCTGAAGGCCACCGGCAGGCTGGAACTGCTGGTCACAGTGGCGCCAGGAGACACAGTAGCAGTGCGAGCAATGATCCTTGTGTCGTTCATTTGTGGGACAGGAGAAAAGTGTTTTGCATGAGCTGAGTAGTCACAGTGGCGAGTAGCCAGGACTTGGCCACTCTGTAAGGGCCCCACCCAGAGGCTATCAGCTCAGTGTTACATTGAACTCAGTGTAACAGATAAGCCTTCTCTGGCCACCTAGGCTAATACCGTGCCCCCTCCAGTATTATTACACCACCTGGTCTAATTCTTTGGTAGTACTTATAATGTGGACATATTTTGTTTTCATTCTTAGTTTATCACTCGGTACACGTCAAAAATTTTTTTTGGTGGTGGCAAGGAAGTTAAGAGTGGGAAAGTGAAGGTTTGGGAAAGGTGTCTCAAAAAGGCCACACTTTAAAGAGTAAAAAACTTATTAAATATATTCCAGGAAAGCAGGGACCATATTCATCTTATTCATCACTATTCTCAGGGCTCAGAACAGAACCTGGCACATAGTAGCTGCTAAGCCAAAATACACAGAACAGTAAATCTCTGCTGACCAAGAGTCCTAAGAGATAAATAGACATCAGTTGGTTCTGAGGATGGCCATTTCTCAAATCCACAGCCTACTTGTCAATGCCTGAGTTAAAAAGGTATAGTGGGAGAAAGGGGCAGGAACTGTAGACTGGAATAAGCTTTGGGAACTCTCTGGCTTTCTATTGTTACTTTGCCTCGCTGCCTGGGTAACTGGGAAGCAGCTCTTGAGTGAGGTGCTCACCTTGCACTCCGGGCTCTCCTAAGCCACTATGTCTGCTGCCTCTTGGACAGTCACGTGGGCTCTCAGTCTGTTGCGACTGATTTGCTTAGCAGTGATGAGCGCTCTCCAGCCTTGGAATGCTTTTGGGCTTCAGGGAAAATTGAGCACCTGCTCAGATGTTTGGAGACAATCTGGAAAGGTGGAAATATACAAAGGCCATGCATTTGCTGGTATTGCTTGTGGCTTTCTACACGTCCTCCTGAGGGATGTGAAATGAAAATCATTTACCTTGGGCAGGTATGTATCTTCAGTAATGGGGACCCCAAATGCACATTTATGAAAAGATCATGGGAAAACCGGGGTATTTTAAAAGTCATTCATTTCCCTGCTTCTCATTAGAATCACAAATGATGTCTCTGACAACCCAGTAATACCATGATGAAGGAAATCACAGCCCATCCTCTCCGTACGATGCTTTCCCCCTTCCCTGAAAAACAGAGATAAAAATGCTTTACATTTGAATAACACTTTACAGTTTACAAGCATTGCTACCTATGTTATATAATCTGATTGAAAAGAAGATAAACCAACTGGTAGATTTTTACTTCTCCCTCATAAACCTGAAGAACCTTCTGGGTGTTCAGTAAATAAATGAATGCCTTTTTAAATACAATGTAGAAACAGGGCCATCACTGCATGTTTCCTTCAGAGTTAGGATTACACATCAGATTGACCTTGAATGAGAGATCACATACAAAAAAATCTGGAAAGGCTGTTTTGAGAATTAAAAGGATCCAATCATGCAAAAATTCTCAACAAGATCCTTGCAAATCGAATCCAGCAGCATATAAAAAGAATCATCCACCAAGATGAAGTGGGATTTATTCCTGGGTTACAGGGCTGGTTCAACATTCGCAAATCAATCAATGGGATACATCATATCAATAAAAGAAAAGATAAAACCATATGATCCTGTCAATAGATGCAGAAAAAGCATTTGACAAAATACAGCATCCCTTCTTAATAAAGACTCTCGAGAAAGTTGGGATAGAAGGAACCTACTTAAACATCATCAAAGCCATCTATGAGAAGCCTTCAGCTAACATCATTCTCAACGGGGAAAAACTGAGAGCTTTCCCCCTGAGATCAGGAACACGACAGGGATGCCCACTCTCACCACTGCTGTTTAACATAGTGCTGGAAGTCCTAGCATCAGCCATCAGACACCAAAAGGAAATCAAAGGCATCAGAATTGGCAAAGAGGAAGTCAAACTTTCACTTTCCGCAGATGACATGATACTCTACATAGAAAACCCGACAGACTCCACCAGAAGCCTACTAGAACTGATCCAAGAATTCAGCCAAGTTGCAGGGTACAAAATCAACGTACAGAAATCGGTTGCATTTTTATACACCAACAATGAAGCAACAGAAAGAGAAATCAAGAAACTGCTCCCATTCACAATTGCACAAAAAACCATAAAATACCTCGGAATAAACCTAACCAAGGATACAAGAGATCTGTATGATGAAAACTATAGAAAACTTATGAAGGAAATTGAAGAAGACACAAAGAAATGGAAAAACATTCCATGCTCATGGATAGGAAGAATAAATATAGTTAAGATGTCATTACTACCTAAGGCACTCTACACATTCAATGCAATTCCAATCAAAATTGCACCAGCATATTTCTCAAAACTAGAACAAACTATCCAAAAATTTGTATGGAACCACAAAAGACCCCGAATAGCCAAGTAATCCTGAAAAATAAAACCAAAACGGGAGGGATCACCATCCCAGACTTTAGCCTCTACTACAAAGCTGTCATCATCAAGACAGTATGGTATTGGCACAAAAACAGACACATAGACCAATGGAACAGAACTGAGAACTCAGAAGTGGACCCAAAAGTATACAGCCAACTAATCTTTGACAAAGCAGGAAAGAATATCCAATGGAAAAAAGACAGCCTTTTTAACAGATGGTGTTGGGAGAACTGGACAGCAACATGCAGAAGAATGAAACTAGATCATTTTCTCACACCATGCACAAAAATAAACTCAAAATGGATCAAAGGACCTGAACGTGAGACAGGAAACTATCAACACCCTAGAGGAGAAAGCAGGAAACAACCTCCTTGACCTCCACCGCAGCAACTTCTTATTTGACACATCCCCAAAAGCAAGGGAATCAAGAGCCAAAATAAACTGTTGGGACCTCATCAAGATTAAAAGCTTCTGCACAGCAAAGGAAACAACCCAGAAAATTAATAGGCAACCAACGGAATGGGAAAAGATAGTTGCAAATGACATATCACATAAAGGGTTGATATCCAGAATCTACAAGGAACTCACCAAACTACACGCCCGAAAAACAAACAACCCAGTGAAGAAATGAGCAGAAGATATGAACAGACACTTCTCCAAAGAGGACATCCAGATGGCCAACAGACACATGAAACGATGCTCAGCATCGCTCCTCATCAGGGAAATACACATCAAAACCACACTGAGATACCACCTCACGCCGGTCAGAGTGGCTAAAATGAGCAAATCAGAGAACTCTAGATGCTGGCGAGGATGTGGAGAAACGGGCACCCTCCTACACTGTTGGTGGGAATGTAAACTGGTACAGCCCCTCTGGAAAACAGTGTGGAGGTTCCTCAGGAAACTAACAATAGAACTCCCCTATGACCCAGCAATAGCACTGCTAGGAATTTACCCAAGGGATACAGAAATGCTGAGGCATAGGAGCACATGGACCCCAATGTTCATAGCAGCACTCTCCACAATAGCTAAAACATGGAAAGAGCCTAAGTGTCCATCAACAGATGAATGGATCAAGAAGATGTGGTTTATCTATACCATGGAATACTACATGGCAATGAGAAACAATGAAATCTGGCCATGTGTAGCAACATGGATGGACCTTGAGGGTGTTATGCTGAGCGAAATAAGTCAGGCAGAGAAGGACAAATATCATATGTGTGCACGTATAGGAGGATTAGGAGGAACTTAACAGAGGACCAAGGGGGAGAAGGAGGGCGGAAATGGTGGGGGAAAGGGAGAGAGGCAAACCATGAGAGACTCTTGAATGCTGACAAAAACTGAGGACTGGTGGATGTGGGGGGGAGGAGGGATGGGCATGGAGGAGGACACTTGTGGGGATGAGCACTGGGTGTTATGTGGAAACTAATTTGACAATAAACTATTTGTAAAAAAAAAATAAATAAATAAATTTAAAAAAAATAAAAAAATAAAAGGATCCAATCGGGTCCACATCTAAGATCTGTAGGGGCTCAAAGTCAGAGTACTTACAAACGAGATCCACTTACATATGTATGAATATTTAAAATGTATAAACTAAGTCAGAAAACTATGAAATAAAATATATTCTGTCCTCCTACTTAAATAAATAGATCTTTATGATGTTCTGGAAGGCCAGGCTTAGAGTCCCCCATAGACCACTGCAGGCAGGGCAGGGAGAGTCTGCTTGGACGCCCCTCTTTCTCTTCCACTCTCAGCTCCATCTCACACAATGAGGGGCCTTGAGTGCAGGTGGGTGCACACCCAGCACCACCCCCAAGCTCCATTTCTACCCTCTCAGGGGAGTAGTCTCCAGGGAAGAGATCTGCATGGTCCCAGAAGTGAATGCAGGGTCATCTAGAAAGGAAATTCTGGGATGCTTGGTAGTTAGTGTGAAAGAGGTGAGTGCAGGTGCTGGCTAGGCATCCTTGGCCCCCAGGAGTCCTCACTGCATGGAGAGGTATAGTTAGAGGAGGGACCAGACAGGCCTCTCTAAAGTGTGGGTACCTGGGCAGGGCCCCTCTTTCCTGGATCTAAAGGAGGTACTCAATCCAATGATAGTTGGAATTAAACTGAGTGCTGCTTGCTCTCAGCTTGTGTCTTAATTACCCTTTACTCTAAATAAAACGTTTATAAATGTTAGAGTATTTATGGCCTATTTAAAATAAAGCTCAATTTAGTTTTGATTTTTAAAATTTATTTAGGTCACTTGGGATGGAGCAACCAATAGTTAGAACAAATGGACCAAAATTAGAAATAGAAAGTAGGAAGATAAAGCACGCTGTCTCTAGTCTAGACAGATAAAAAAAGAGCAATAATCACAATAATAATGCTTTTAGTAGTATAATTCTTTGTTTCCAAAGCTCTTTCACTTATATATATGTATCACTGAATTCTTACAAAAATAAGCACCAATTCTTTGAAGTTTGAAAGATGTCTCCTCCAGGCAAGTAAAAAGGAAACTGTACTCAACACTTGAGGAGTACATTTATAAACCCCATTCGCCTGAGGGAACTATGTAGAAGAAAGAATCAAAACCCTCAAACAGACTTCAACCCTGGGCCAACTCTGCTATGTCAATAGTGGCTGCCTGAAGTCCTCGATTCAGGAAATCTCAGGCCATGCTGGGCCTCAGTGGTTCATAGTGATTTGGCCATGTCTGTCATGGTCAAGGGAGGGGCCGTGATGGCAATTGTGCCATGAATATGCAACCTCTGGGTTTGAAGAATGCACGTGACAGACTGTAAACACAAGCAGGGGACTTGGGGTCACCGTTAATCTTTGGAAGTTTTTAGCAAGGAGGAAAGGCCACCCAAATTCTTCACAAGAATTCTTATATTCTTCAATATTTCCATCTCCCCCAAGTAAAAATGATCTATTTCAGGTTTCTTGGAGAAAGATGCTGCTTTCAACTTGCTTCCCTGGTTACGGAAAAAGATTGGACAGACACCTGCTAAGGTGTTAATTAATGATAACTGGATAAATATGAGACTTGGATTCTCTTCTCATCTCTGTCACTAAATAGCTGTGCGGCCTTGAGCAAATCCCTTAACCCGTCTGGACCTCCATTTTCTTATCTCCAAAATAGGAAGACTATCTCATTGATCTCTCAGCGTTTTGTGAGCTTAAAGCAGATAGTAGCAAAGCAAGCACTTGAAATAGAAAACTTTTGTACAGAGGTAAGCCATTATAATTCCACTGAAAAATTAGCAAATTGTTCTAGGGTAGTGTTTCCCAAAGTGTGCTCCTTAAAACACCAGTTCTGCAGGAGGTCAATAGGTATTATACTAAAGACATCAAAATAAACATGAATTTAGGAAACTCTGGGCTGAAGAAACTTAAATGGGCATTGTCACCACAGGAATTCCTTAGTCTTTAACACGCATTGTGAGTCATTAAAATTGGGAAATAACACACAGAGGTTCACATACTCATCTGGACACAGATTCTTCTTTTTTCAAAATATTAGTCCCTCAGAACACAGTCCTTTGGAAATCACTGAATGGTCTGCCTTCTAAATTCTGTTGCAGCAGGAGTACCCTCTGACCCATGTATTTATCTGACGAGCATTCCCAGAGCCCTGTTACCTACCAGGCATTGTTCAGTGTACAAAACAGAGAAAACAGAGCCCTGCTTTCATGAAGCTTACATCTCACTGGGATTTGATGTCATGCACCCAAAGGATGCTTGCCCTCAGAGAAGTGACTGCTGTCCTTTAACACAAAGAAACAAAATTCTGAAGTAGAATGGTTAAAAACAGAGAAAGCCTGGTGGGGAAGAATAGTCTGTAGGCAAGTAGGGAAGACTGCTCTTAATTTTGTCTTCTATAATCCAATCTCTGTGTGGAAGTGCTGTGGGGGCACAAGATCTCATTCATCCATTCATTCATGCATGCATTCATTCAACAAGTTCTTATGGGCATGATATACATTATACAGAGAAGTGCTGAAGATCTGATCTCTGGCCTCAGAGCCAACTTCCAGGCAGGTGAAGATGTGAGAGATTGTAGCTCAGAGTGTTATAGATGCTGTGGTGGGGAGTACAAGGTGACGTGGGAGCATGTTAGCAGGGCACTAAACCCCACACTTCAGAGACAGCATCTCAATGCAAGTACCATTTAAATGGAATTATCCAGAGGTTGACAGTTTGTTTAGTAAACTGGCTTAGGGTGAGGAGGGGGAAATGGGCAGGAGAAAAAGCTTTAGGTAGTAGAAACAGCATGTGCAAAGGCCTAGTGGCACCTCTGTTGTACAACCAGAATAGAATGGGCAGGAAAAGATGTATTTATAATATTAGGATTCTGTGTATGATTTTCTTTGAAAAGTATTCTGTTGCTGATATAAAACTTGAAAATCACTGGGGGCTTCTGAAAGGAGATTTCTGAGATCCCTGCCATCTTTCTAAGGCCTAGATTCTGTCCATTGTATCAGTCTCTTTCCCAAAAATATTTGCATTTTTTCATGGAGAATTTTGGCAGATTGAGAATTCTCTCAATTCTCAAACCCAAAGGAACACATTGTTACTGGCAAATGTATTCATTAGAACTATTTTGGTGATAAATGACAGAAAACCCAACTCAAGACTTTAGCAAAATAAGGAATTATCTTACATAACAGAAAAAGCCAGAGAAAGGTTGATCTAGAGGCTTCAGACCCAGACTCTCTCCATCTCCATTTCTTAGTTCCTCTTGCCACCAGGTAATCTTCATTCTTGGGCCAAACATTGTGGCAAGATGTCTGCAGCCTCTTTATGTCTGTGTCCTCCATGTCGATGTCTAGTGGAAAAGGGGGTTGTCTTCCTGAAGCTATGTGTCCCTGTATTCAGTCTAATTGGGTCATCATATGCCTGGATCAATTACCGTAGCCTAAGGATAAAATTATAGTGATTGGACAGGCCTGGGTCACACGATCCAATATTGGGGAAGGAAGTGAGATTCATCAGAACCAGCTGCCATAATAGTTTCCTAGAGAAATTAAGGGGCTATTAGCAGAAGAATAGGATACGTCTGAGAGAGAGAGAAGGAAGGAGGAAGGAAGGAAGGAAGGAAGGAAGGAAGGAAGGAAGGAAGGAAGGAAGGAAGGAAGGGAAAGAAAGAAAGAAAGAAAGAAAGAAAGAAAGAAAGAAAGAAAGAAAGAAAGAAAGAAAGAAAGAAAGAAAGAAAGAAAGAAAGAAAGAAAGAAAGAAGGAAGGAAGGAAAGGATGGGAGGGGGGAAGGAAGAGAAAGAAAGGAAGGGAAGAGTAGGAAAGACAAGAAAATGAGAGAAGAAAGGTCTTTTGTTTCCCTTTCACAAAGGTTAAAAATAAATCTATGTCATGGAGCACTTCTGGTTGTTGGAAACAGAGGGGGAAGTAGGAAGCAGAGAGAGAGGGTTATGAACATAACTTTGGTTAGATGTGACTATTCCCCTGAATCTGTCGTTTATCAGTCACATACCCATCAAATTCCAGATCATCAATTCCACAGTGAACACTGAATGCTTGAAAGTCCTTCAGCCACCTACCTAGCCTAAAATCAATTAGTGTCCTTGAATACCTTCCAGCAACAGGAAACTCATTCCTCCTGTAACTAATCATTTCATTGCAGATGGTCTTCCATTATTAGCTTATCGGTCCTTCCAATGATATGAAGTCTTTCTCCTAACTCTCCACTGCCTTCAGTTCTCTTTTATCCATAAAGAGAAGCTTAGTTCAGTGGAGGCAAAATGGTAGACTATAGCCAAATCTGACCTGAGCGAAGATCATTGCCCAACACAATGTTTTAAATACAGTTGAGTGTGGGTGCTTCAGGTGATCAGGCAGGGTCTTTTTCCTGTGGTTCCCACAACTCCTTGTTATACTTCCTGAGAGCTTCGTATGTGTATGCTACCTGCCTGCACTGGGAAGCATTTTGATTTTGCAATGCCTGGTCTAATCTTTTCATGTGGTAGTCGATTAGGTACTTGAAGACTGTACTGTGACAGATTAGGGGGAGGAAAAAGGAAAAGAAAAAAAAGAAGAGAATGGACCTTGATCTTACAGAGCCCAGTGAATTCTTCTCCTTCAAAGTCTCACTCACCTCGGGGGTGATGTATACTTTCCTCAATGATACTGCTTTTGCTCAAAAGGATTTTCAAACTCCTCTTGGAATTGTTTTCAGAGCCTAAAGCAAATTCTTTGAATATCCTCACTGGTGGCAAATCCTCATTCTTTGAGAGTGGTTCTGAATTTTGGAAGGAGCTAGAGTCCCTGAGTGCCAAGTGTTGATAAACAGGTTGGCTGGCATGACTGCCTGCCTCATCTTTTTTCTGTGTCCAGAGCAAAGTGCAATTATGTAATCATGAGGCTGAGATCCTTGTAGGATCCTTTTTAAATTTTTCGTCTCAGTTATTTATTTGTAATTTCATTAATTTAGTAACCAACACATTCACATGGGTCAAATTTCAAAGATAATATATAGTTTGAATAAAATTTTGAATATAATATATAATATGTATTACACAATAGGATAAATAGTGAAAGCCCTGTCTGAGCCCTCCATTTGCCCAGGTTTCCTTCTGGAGAGTCCATGCATATCCCTTAAGTGTTTGGAAGAAGGCTCAAAGAATCATGTGTATATATTTAAACAATGTTTAAAATGCCTTTTAAGATCACTACATTTTGTGCGGATTCTGGTATGTTTATGCCAAACACCAGTCTCATTACTTTATAATTACCTGAATTTTAGGGATAAAGTGCTGCCTTGCAGCCCCAGAACGTGGACCTTGAGAAGTCTCTGTAGTGAGAGGCTGTCTCCTGGCTCAGCCATCTGTGCTATATGAGAGACTGAAAAAGTTACTTTAGTTCTTTGAGCCTCAGTTTCCTCATCTGTAGAATGGGCATCATGTCCGCACCCCCCTCATGGTTATCGTGAAGATTAAGTGAGATGATGCACACAAATATCCCAAAGAGGGCGTGATTGTTAATTTCCTGTGTCAACGTGGCTAGGCTGTAGCACTCACTTATTTGGTCAAACATCAGCCTAGATGTTGCTGCGGTGAAGGTAGTTTGTAGATGTGATTAACATTTATAATCAGGTGACTATAAGTAAAACAGACTACTTACTCCCCATAATGCTGGTGGGCCTCACATAATCCGCTGAAGCTGTAAGAGCAGACACTGAAGTTCTTTAGAGTAGCGCGAATTCTGCCTCAAGACTGTAACACAGAGATCCTGACCGAGTTTCCAAGCTGCCGGGCTGCCTTACGGCTTTTCGACTCAAGACTGCAACATGAACTCCTACCTGGATTTTTCAGCCTGCTGGCCTGCCCTGCAGACTTCAGACTTGCCAGCCCCCACAACTGTGTGAACTGTTCCTTAAAATACATCTCTCTTTCTCACTGTATATATATCCCATTGCTTCTGTTTCCCTGGAGAGCTCTGACTAATGCAGAGGGAGCACACTCTGGATATTGGTGGGTAGAGAGGTGGGAGGCAGTGTTTAAAGAAAACCCCAGGTTTCAGTCCTGGTTCTTCCATTCCCCAGCTGAGCAGCCCTGGGCCAGACTCTCGGGACCTGTGAGCTTGTTTCCCTACCCTGCCTCATGCCTTTGAAGGTTGCTGGGAAGATAAATGTTATGAAAATGGTTTGTCAAGTATCATGTACAAGCAGGTGAGAATTATCTGGGTCTGTCTCCCTTCGAATGCATATAGGGTCGCCCTTTGGAGGTGTCCAGACTTACACCCCGCTAGACTGCCCCTTTCCCGGACACTGATTCTTGTTTCTTTCTCTGGCTGCTGAGCCCATATCCAGGGAATGCTATCCAGTCAGGCAGCAGGTAATTGTCAAGGGCCTTTTCCCCCCACCCCAGACCTTTGCACCCTTGGGCATAGGGAAGTGGAGGGAGGAGGGGAGGAGGAAGTGGACAGAGGAACTTGTGGGTTGGGGGGCAGAGGAGGGGGAAGGATGAGAGAGGAAGGGGCCCATGTGCCAGCATTGGGTTCTCAGGGGTCCAGGACTGATTTGCTGGGATGGCTGGGTCTGTGCTGCCGATTGCCGGCTGATTGTAGCAGATTAGCCGAGACTTAAAAGGGGCCTCATCAGAACACAAGAATACAGCTCTGAGTGTTCTGTTTCTCTCATCCTGGGGACAGAGCCAATCAAACAGGAGAGGGTCAGAGGGCAGAAGTACTATGAATAACCTGCCTCCTTTACCATCACAGTGCTTCAAAACGCCACTCGGGCCCATTTCCATCCGTTTTTTCCTCTGCCAGGGATTCAAGGGCCGGCACTTGAGAGGGACGAAACTTTCTGTAGTGTCTGAGACGCCTCCATGTTGCTCCTACCCCATCCTGCTGCTCTTTATCTCATCACAAAAGCCCTTTCTTTCAGGCCACTTATCACAAGATGAAATTATTTAATAAATAATTATTTACCGAAAATGGCTCTCTCCCCTAGAATGTGCCATGAGATCAGCAAGCTTATCTAACTTGCTCACTCCTGGCGTCCCAGATGTTAGCAGAGTGACACAGTGTAATGCTAGTTATGCTTAAAAATGTTCATTAAGGACATGGGAGGGAGGGATGCCGTTTATGAAGGGATCTCTGTGTGCCAGGCAAGGAGCCCAGAGCCATACCAGCATTTCTCATCTTCTCTTAATGATCATCCTGGAAAGGAAGGATGATAATCTTCATTTTAGCTAAAGCTCAGACTGGTTAAGTAACATGGTCATGGGGGTGCCTGGGTGGCTCAGTCTATTGCGTTTGACTCTTGGTTTTGGGTCAGGCCATGACCTCATGGTTCATGGGTTCGAGCCCCACATTGGGCTTTGAACTCTGTGCTGATAGTATGGAGCCTGCTTGGGATCCCTCTCCCCCCCCCGGTCTCTGTCTGTCTGTCTGTCTCTTCCTTTCTCTCAAAATAAATAAACTTTAAAAATGTAACATGGTCATGGCCACACAGTCAGAGCTGGGACTCTCATCTAGGTTTGACTAAATCGAAAGTGCTTGCTCTTAGTCACAACACCAAGAATGAAATATGCCGTCTGTACCGTGCCAGCATGCATTGGTCGGGAGAGGTTGCCAGAAGCCCTTAGAAGAATATCGGGCAGTCTCCCGACTGGGTGGAATGTAGCAATAATGTCACGTCTGTGAGGGGTGCGGGAGGATGTCCACTGAAACATGTGTTGTCTCTTTGCCATTCTTATACCATGACATTGCCTCCTCAGAGACGTGCAGTAGCGACAAAGGGAAAAAAAAGAGAGGGAGAAAAAGTAGGAGGTGGAAGTGCTTGGCCACCTTGCTGGCCTTTTTCACACCCTGGGGCTGCATTTCTGTGTTCTTTGCAGTGGGAACACATCTGACCTACAGGCTTGTTTGCAGGACAGAATGCGATCAGAGGGAGGAACTAGCATGAAAACTCTTGCAAAATGTTGCCAGTACTGCTTCTTGAGCTGAGGTCATGATGACATGGGGGGGGTGGGGGGGCCTTCAGGTCATCTGATACTTCGGTGGGACTCTACTACTTCTGTGCAAAGGTGCTGTTACTCTTTCCCAAAGGCCCTTCAGGGGAAGAAGGACCAGGGGTTGGAGGAAGGTGACAGTCAAGCTGCTGAGCTAGAGTTTGAGTACTGACAGCTAGTTGCAGGTAAGCCAAAGCCCATTGACCATGGGATAATCACCATGTATTTACTCTGCCCAGTGGAAACCTGGGAGGCAGGGCTTGTAGAGTTTAGGTCTCAACTTACTTACTGTGTAATCTTGGGTAAGTTATTTAACCTCTCTGAGCCTTGGTTGCTTACTTAAAACCGCATTTATCTGAGAGAGCCCGTTGTGAGAACTGAATGAGACAAGGCATAGAAAGAAACTATTTGGGGGTGCCTGGGTGGCTTAGTCGGTTAAGTGTCCGACTTTCGCTTAGGTCATGATCTCGCCATTCGTGGGTTCGTGCCCCACGTCGGGCTCTGTGCTGACAGCCAGCTCAGAGCTTGGAGCCTATTTCAGAGTCTGTATCTCCCTCTCTCTCTCTGACCCTCCCCTGCTCATGCTGTCTCTCTCTCTCTCTCTCTCTCTCTCTCCTAGAAATAAATAAAAATATTAAAAAAAAAGAAAAGAAACTATTTGGCTCTGGTGTACAGCAAGCACTCAGTGCAGGCTAGATATTGTCTGGGAGGAACCTCGATACATATGTGGAAACTGAAAACAGGGCAATGATCTGAATCGATGCTGCCCAAAACCAGGTAATTGGGGCTGGGTTTTCATTTTTTTCATATTTTTTTTTCTGTTAGTTTGCATCTGGATGTTTCAACTACCCAGTTTTTAGAATTGGAAAAAAGAAGGGCAGGGCTGTTGAGACTGTTTATCTCAGTTTGTGGTCCTAGTTGCTCCTGGTAGACCTCTCTGTGTCTGAACCAGGGGAAAACACACCCTCCCACTGTGTGCTGGAAATACCGGGCCGTGTAGAGCCCAGCGTTACTCCCCCTGCTCACAGCAGAAACCCACTGGTCCAGGACAGCCCTCCCTCCCCTGTCTTCTGCGATAAACAGATTAGATCATGGTTACCCGTGGTGGTGGCTACCCTTTACTAGCGTTAACTGTGTGCCAGGAACTTCATGCTCTCAATGGCCCTGTAAGGCAGCCCCTATTCCCCTTCTGGTTCTGCAGACCAGCAGATTACGACCCAGTGTGTTGAAGTCACCTGTCCGGGAAGTGGCAGAGCTGGAATTTGAACCCAAGCCAGCCAGGCCTCAGCATCCCCATGCTTACCACTGAGCCACGCCCTCTGCCGGGCACTCCAGCTTAATGAGGAAGCCCGTTAGGCAGAGGGAGTGAAATGGTCACAGGACCTGTAAGAAATTGTTGAGCGGTCGGAGCAGTGTTCTCACTTCCTGCTGCACACCTGAACCGCCTGCGGAGCATTCATGAGCTAGAGACGTCTAGTCCTGACCCCCGGAAAGTCTGACGCTCCGGATTTAGGATGGAGCCAGAGATTCCCAGGTGATTCTGATAGGTTCCCAGGTGATTCTGATAGGTTCCCAGGTGATTCTGATAGGTTTCCAGGCTTGAGGACCATGGAGCAGAGGAAGAGGTTTGGGAGGGATTTAGCGAATTCCTTGTGGGTAGAAACTTTTCCATTCCCTTCTTGGAAGCGGCAGATTCACATCCCAGGTAGTGCACCTTTGTCTCAGTTTCTCTGTTTGCCGCGTGTGGGCAATGGAGCTTGGCGACGTTGCAGAGCATCGGGTGAATAAGCAGCTTGTAGAGGGCCATTTACATGAGAAGCATTGGGATAAAGTGCTCCTGGGGCTTGGAAGTGACTCCATTTCGGTTTCCTTGTGGTGGTGCTCTGGGCCACATCCCTAGCAGATCTGGGTTATCAGTAACCACTGTGGAGCAAGTAGCTGGTCCCACAGGACCGAGGTACAAGGTGTCTGCTTGCACAGCCTGGGGTAGGTGGGGCACTCTGATTGCCCCATCCTTTGGTTGAGGAACAGTGTGAGCTGACACATAATTAGAACCATTAACTGGCTCTCAATATGGAGAATGAGATTTGTGGCTCCCTCTTACAGAGGAAATATGAAACAGTAAACACACTTCCAGTTATGGATGGGGCTAAACACACCATTAAACTGAATGGTAATGGCTGTCTCCTGCTTCCTTTGAACATTTCACCGTGGCAACCAGCAGGTGCCCTTTTCTTCCTTCTCTTTCCTCTTCCCATAATTCTCTCCTGCCACAGCTTTTTGGATGATAATGGGCACATGCCTGAAATAGCAGTTATAAAGAGAATTAGAATTAAAAGAGAAAAAAAAAAACCAAATTAGGTTGAGGTAGGTTTCCAGCTCCCCATGCTATTAGCTTGTAGGATGTAGAAATCTCAGGTGGTGAGAACAGGCCAAGACACGTGAACATCTTTAACTGGTGTAAATAAGCATCTTAATACACTGCACACTAAAGGCATCCAGCCTGGTCTGACTTCTGAAGCTCAGCATTAAATTGTGGGGGCAGCATAATCTATGGGTGAAGACTAGGAGCCCAGGAGTTTGACACTTTGCATGTAAATCTTTTCTGTTGCTTAAATGCTGTGTGACCTTAGGTGAGTAATTCTCTCTCTCTGTGCCTAAGTTTCCTCATATGAAAATCAAGGGTAATAATAACCACTGTTTCATGAAGCTAGTGCAGGGGTGGGGTGGAGTGGGCTAAGGGGGTGGGGGCTATTGCAGGGGTGGGGTGGAGTGGGGTAAGGAGGGTGGGTTGGCAATTAGAATGGGTATAAAGCTCTTAGTATAGTGCCTGGCACATAGTAGGTGCTCAGTAAATGGTAGCAATTCTGATGATGATGGTGTTGAGTAACAACTTGCTAGGTAACTTTAGGCTGCTAACTTCAAGTAACAATCTTTAGGCTGCTAACAATCTGTAAAAGGCAAGCTAATAACGGTACCTGAGTCATTAGTTTAAAGCTCTAGATAAGAATTTAATGATGAAAAGTATTTGGCCCGGGGCTTGGCACACAATCAGGGTTCCGTAAGGATTTGCCGAATGCAATAAATAAATAAATAAATAAATAAATAAATAAATGCTATACCCGATGAAGAAGCTCAATCGTCAGACTCAGAGCATTTAATATTAGACACAGAGGGAGAAAAATAGGAACAGTCCTGGGCTCGTTGTCAGTTACATTTGTTTGCAGCTGCAGACTTTCCTCCCTTTCTCCGTGTTGCTCTGCTCCTCGGCCCTTATCATGCGCGAGTGCTGGGAAAGAGAAGACGAGGTGCTGACTTACATAAATGAAATCCCAGGATCGCAGCGGGCACTGGCACGGCCTCTGGCAGGAAGGCCATAAATAACATCGCACAACTGCTCAGCCAGCAGAGCCGACCACGGGGCCTCTCCGCCGCACCCCTGCCGGGGGTCCCTCGAGCGTTCTGTGCCGCCCCAGCCCCCATCTCTCCATCCGGTGCCCCCTCGCGGGTCTGCTCTGCAGGGCACTGGCTCATACTCTGCAGCCACCTCTCTGCCCACTCTCTCCTGCCCACCCCGGCTTCCTCTTGGAGCGCCCCTCCCCCCACCGGGAGAAAGCAACCTGGTAAACCAGAGACTGGCATAGCTGCTTCGTCAGCCACTCTCATGGGACTCATTGAAGTGCCTTTTAAATAGCATTTATAGTTTTAATTTCTAGTTATAAAAATGATACATGTTTATTTTAGAAAATTTCAGGGAAAAAAAATTGGGGGAAAGAAACAAGCACAAAGAAGAAAATAAAGATCCTGAGGTCCCAGTGATATTCCAGGCGGATTACATCAGATTTTCTACAAACAGGGCGTTCCATCAGCGTTGTTTGTTTTTAATTCTGGAGGTGATTCCAGTGTGCAGGCAAGGTTGAACCATCACCTTGCCAATTACACTTTACAGTCTTTCTTTCCTTAACATTTCCATTTTATATTTGTAACATATCACACATACTATTTGAAACTTGATTATGTTTTCTTTGGCCTAACAGTACATTATGAACATCTTCCAAATCATAAATATTCTTTTAAATATGATTTTAAGGACTGGTTATGTAGTTTTCCATCTTATGGATGTACCATAATTGTTTTTAGCCAATTCCCATTATTAGATGTTTTCTAAAACTTTGCTGATTAAAACAATTCTGACATGTGTTTCTATTCCTATCTGTAATCACTTACTTAGCTAATACTTATGTAGCATGTAACCCTATGCTGGATGCTATGCTAAGGCATTGATTATATTTCATTTAATCTTCAAACCAGCCCAAGAGATAGGTTTCATTATCATCCCTCTTTTTGAGATGAGGGTACTGAGACTCAAGAGAGACTGAATCACGTGACTGATTAGTGATGAAGCCAATCTGGGCTCCAGCATCCACACTCTGTGATTGTAATTATTGGGTGAATTATAAATACAGAGAACAAACTGAGGGCTGCCAGTTCAGGTTGGGGTGGGAATGAGGGGTTGGGTAAAATGGGTGGAGGGTTGGGCAAAATGAGAGGCTGCCAGTTATGGAATGAATGAGTCACAGGAGTAAAAAGTACAGCATAGGCAATAGAGTCAATGGTATCGTAATAATGGTTTTATGATGATGGATGATAGCTACACTTATAGGGAGCATCACGTAACATATACTGCAATGTTGAATCACTATGTTCTACACCTGAAACTAGTAGAACGTTGTGTGTCAACTATAATCACATAAAAAATAAAATTACTGAGTCAAAATATATGACAGTTTTCAAGGCTTTTGAAACACATTGCCAAATAGCCCACCAGAAAGGTTGTATCCATTTATTTCATCACCAGCAGCATATTTGAGACAGTGTGTGTGTGGTGGGGGCTGGAGTGCTGGTCTCTGACTTTGAAAAAGAATTTTCAAACCCAATGGAAGCCATAAAATTTAAACATTCTCCCTATTGAAGGTTTATTATGTATGTACAAATATCTTTTATAGTAGGATTTTAAAAAGTGATGTGTATTTTATAGTGTGGCTGTCTACTTGTAAGTGGTGTGTCAAGTGTGAGAGCTGGTATTGTTTTTCTGTGATGGTAGAAAAAGGGGACTGTCAGAGGCCCTCACCTCGTGCTGTGTTACATAATTATCTTCTTTTTCACACCCCTCTTTTTTGGAAGGCTGCTTTTGCTAAGACGGAGAAAAGATCGTTCTCCATTTTAGTGGTCATTCTCCATCTTAGTGGTCATTCACGGAAGAAAGTACTCCGAGAGAGACAGTGTTATCCAAAGGACAATTTGTGGGGCTTCTGATGTTACACTGAAGGACCTGGAGCCCCTCCGCCCCCTGGGAGGAATCTGATTTAACTGCCTCCAGCTGCTCATGGGGTGATTGCAACTGGTTTTCTGGGAGCCCTAGGAGGAGAGCAGAGGGGCCCAAAAGCCAGGATGCCAAGGGAGTCCCGGGAAAGAGGAGCTAAGCCTGAGAAAAAGGCCTTCTGAAAGCCCCTTAAGAGTGTCCCTGTGAGCTAATGTGTCTCTGTGAGAAAAATACGAAGAACCACCTTCCTGGTTTCTGTGTGTATTTGTCAACTTCAGCCAATAACTCAGTTATTATCATTTTTCTGTTGGAGGAAGATTGTAACTACCCAAGACTCTTTCTGTCATCCCCTCCTTCCACCACATATACGCTATTACTGACATATCTGAAGGACTTCCTACCTATAGCAGGAAAGCAAAAGAACTTCTCATAACTTTGAACTCCTTGAGGATGGGGGCCCGTATCTTTTATAATTATTATTATATTCATTTTCAGTGGCTCCAGCAAGTCACAGCTTCCGTTTCTAGTCACCGTGTACCCCATCCTATCGGTTGAAGCTTTGATGGGAGTTCTGTTAGTGAGCTCTATTTTTGTTTTTACTGAAGCCCAATTCTAGCTGTCTTACCAGAAGGGAGAGTCCAGGATGGAGGGCAGATGTGGCTGGAGTCAGAATTTTGAAGGATGTTGTTTCTGTTTGCTTCTCTGTCTCTCTCCCCTTCTCTGGGCTGGCCTCATTCCCTCCCACTTGGTGGGATCCCTTCACATGGTCAAGAGAGGTGTCTTCTCTCGAATTTTATGTGTGGGCTCTGAGGGACAGAAATCCTCCTTTGCCTTGGTTATTGCTAATCTGGGTGGATAAAGCCTAGAGCTGCCTGTGTCTGTCTCCTGCTGTGTTAGGCCCGTCTAACCCAGTGGAGAGAGAGGACTGCTCTCTCCTAACACTCTTACGTTGATCCCAGAGAAACATGAGGCTTGGCTGGAGTCACATCAGGTCAGTCAACTACTGCATCCAGTGGAAGAAAGTATGAGGAGGGGCCAGAGCATTACATGGCACCCTATGTGTAGGGATGTGTACTTATTCACAGGAAAAGTGGGGAAAGAGTGTAAGGAAGACAAACCAACAAAGAACTGGGTCATAGTTCAGACTCATTGTTTTTCTAGCCTCGGGTTTTAGCTGGGCAGGTTAATTGGGATTTTCGTTTCTGTTGTTCATGGCATGTCCTTTCCAGTACTTTTCTGTCTGTAATAAGGCAAGTACTTGTTTTCATTAAAATCTGATTCTTTTAACCCTTCCTCTTCAGTCATTGTTTCCCTGTAATTTAAAAACATGCAGCTATCTTCACATTTATCACCAAACTTCTCAAATGAGGAGGTCTACCTTTGAAAGCTCCCTTTCCCGAACAGTTACCTGATGTAAGGCCCTTTAAATATCATGTCTGGACACCTGCCTTCACTGCTGCCTCTTGCAGGCCACGGGCGCCCCCTGGGCTGCTGCATCCCTTGTCCTTTCTTGGACATGGTCTCCCGGCTGCCGCAGAATAATGTGCAAGCTTACTTTCAAGCCGTGTCTCCATTTTGGGAGCAAAGAATGTCCTCATGAGGGACCCGGAAAAACTATTTCCCTTTTTGGCACTTCTGCCCTTTTATGCAGTGTGCTTTTGTTCTCTGTCTATAAATAGAGGAGGGACTCATTGTTTGCCCCTCCACCTTTTAGCTGGGCTATATTTTGCCTTTGGCTGGCAGAGCAAGCTTTGGAATTAGACAAACTTGGGTTCACATCCCAGCACCACTGCTTACTTCCTGAGGGGCCTTCAGTGAGATGGGCTTTTCAAAATGTCTTTCAGCATCAGTTTCCTCTCTTGTAAATGGAGGGAAACAATGGTGCTCACCTCACAGCGCGGCCGTATTGCTTCATGAGTCACATGGACGCACAGAGCCCAGTACCCAGTGGATGTTCAGTAGATGTGAATTCCCTTCTTCCCCCTAAAGGCATTAGCTCTCCACTGACTCATCACATCTATATATCCTATAAAAGTTGCCAGTCCATGAACTATTTTTAATATATTCATGTTTTCCATATTCTAAAGAAGCTGGCCATTAGAAATAATCTTAAAGGTAGCTACTCTTTAAGTAGTCCTTCTCTACTTTTTTCTTTGGTATAGCAATAGTTTTTCTTTTTTATTCTTTCTGGTATAACATAAATTTCTCCCTGCTTCCCCATCCTGTTTAGTATCTGCTCCATTTGCCCATTGAAAGAATACACTTTCTTCTTTGCAGAACCATTTGTCTTTCACATCTGGTTGGGGTTGGCTAATGGTCATGTGACCAACACTGGACCAATCACAGTATCTCATACCCTTTGCCACAGTCATTCACTCAGTGGTGGCCCTGTGACCTAAGTTTGGTCCTTCCCTTGAGTTTTACCAGTGGGGTCCGGGACAGCAAAATCCTGCCTGTTGCTAATCTGGGTTGATGAGGTCCTGAGCTGCCTATGCCATGCCTTCTGCTATGTTGACAAGCCTCTTTCATCTTAGGAAAGAATGAGTCCAACACACAGGAAGAAGCAGAGAGCTAAGATATGGGGTGAGAAGGGAACAGGGGAAGGAGGCAGAGAGAGATGCTATCATCATTCGATTTCCTGGGGACAGCTGTAGTCTGACTTCTGACATAGGAGCCAGTGAATTCTGACCTTTTCTTAAGCCAGATTGGGTTTAGTTTCCATTCTTTGAAGTCAAGGATTCTCATAAATGTGTTGATGTATTTAAGGTAATGGCTCCCTTATAAATGAGAGTTGTGTTTATGTCACAACAAAATCCTGACAGCTAATCTAAGCTGCTAATATGGAACAAGAGTCATGCACTGAGTTCCTACAGAGGGCAAAAGTATCTGGGGTTATGAACTCTCCCAGTTTTGTGCCACTGGGACCTTGCATAGTACCATAGTATCCGGCATATAGAAAGCCTCAATCTCTACTCAGGAATAAAATAGGGTATTGAGGGAGGATCTAACTGATTCAGGTGGTCAGTCATCTTCTAGTTGAGGGGAGTCCCATGGGCTAGGCAGTGGCTCCCACACAGGCATCAGTGAGCCCACAGCCTGGCTGTCTATGGTAAGGATCCATGATGCAGAAAATCGCTTCTTTTTCAATAAGAATGCTTTAATTTGACTGGATATGGCAAGTTCTCTGAGTCTCACAAAGAGGACAAAATAGCAGCTGGACACTTAACATGACTGGCCCAAACCATTTGAATCCTCCCGTAGAGCCCTCAGTGAAGGATTTGGAAGGCTACTGGGGGAATTCCAGAAAAAGACAAACTACTCCTGTCCTGCTGAGGGGCTCCCCTTGAGCTTCTCTTCCAGAGGAGAGCTGTGACCTCAGACAAAGAGAGGAGTTCTGGGAAGCCATGGGAGCCTGAACAACCGCCAGAGAATGGCTGACTCTGAAGCGACCCACTGAGGCCTGCTGGTGAGAACCCTACCCCATGCAATGGTGAGGCCGCCGCAGTGTGACTCACACACAGCCTCTGCTGGGGATGGGAGCCTGGGGGAGCAGTAACATTCTCCGTCAGCCCAGCTCCGGCCTTGTCCCCAGGCCCTGTTCCCACTATAAGCTGACACTGGCCAGGAAGGGCCTCTCACCTCCTCCTCCAGGGGTCAGGAGGCCTCCAGGGCAACATCTATTCTCAGACACAGAGCAGCTGCCTGTGGAAGCTGGAGAGAGAGGGTGAGGAGAGCGGGCACTCCTGGGAGGGGGCAGGGCAGGAGATTTGGCTCCTCCAGGCAAGTTGGCTTTGGAAGATTGGCATTTGAAGTTGATTTTAATCTTGGCCCTGCCTACATAGCAACGAGTCAACTGGATTACAGTGGGCTGAAACCGGAGGGGCAGAGCACAGGAATCTGGACCCTAGGGGGATTAGACCCCCTTCCCTCTGAGCCGTGGTGGGACCAGGGCCAAGACTTCAGTTTCTGTGGGCCTCAGCCTCCTGCACGGTAAACCGAGAAAGGGTGGCCCACTTGCTCTTGGAGGATTTCTCTTGGTGAGTAATCCACACTTTCCCATCAAATGGTGGATCTAAATTCACTTGCTCTGTTGCAATAACCCATACAGAAGAGATGTTCAAAGATAAGTTTCCTTGTAGGCAGTATAGACAGATGGATGAGAAGCAGCATTGTTTCAAAAAGAAGGACAGTAGTAGTAATTATTACTAGAATGACAGCCACAAAGCAACCATTTAAAAAATGCTATGAGCCAAGCACTCTAAGGATTTTATGGCACATGACCTTGTGTAATCCTTATAATACTCTTCAGGGGTGGACATTATGGTTCCTGTTTTGGAGATGAAACTACTGAGGCTCAGAGAAGTTAAGTTACTTGCTCAACATCTTGGTATTAAAATGGTGGTAGAGCTGGAATTTGAACCTGGGTCTGGTTAATTCTAAATTCCGCGTTCCTGTCTATTCTGTTAGCAAGTGGGTGAGTGGCGCCTTCCACTTTGTGCTGTGAAAACACAGACACATAGAAGCAGCAGTTGCTCACAGCCCAACCTGGAAGTCAGGGCTGATCTCCTCTCAACTGTTACTGTGTCACAGACAGCCTTTGGCATCGTAGCCCCAGACTTCTTTTTTCCGTCTCCGTCGCTCACCTTTTCCCCACCACCTTCACTACCCTTGTGCTGCACTCAGCACACATCCCTGCTCGGGCAAAGTTCAGATGCCATCCAATTTTTGAAGATGTCCCCTGATTTTTGCTTCTGGTAGAGCCTGTGCCATGTTCTATAATTATATTTTAGTCAGTGTCTATTCAATAAGTATCTACGGAGTAACTCTATGTGCTAGGCACTGGTGACATTTTCTCCTGCTCATTTTCCTGCCTCCAGGAACCCAACACATAATCAAGCTCACAGGTTGCTTTTTTTTCATTTTCTTTTTTCCTTTCTTACAGAGATCTGTCTTATTTCCCTTGACAAAGTTTGGTACACTGAAGATGCTCAATAGCTATTTGAAGTGGACTCACGACCCAGAACTTATCTCACTTTTAAATAACGACCTACATCCCCCGCTAGGTTTTTAGACTCTCGTGGATAGGAGCTGGGTTTTATTTTGCTTCAGTCCCCATTGCTCAGCACAGAGGGAGAATTAAATCATGTTTACTGAATGAATGGTTAGTGAGAAGTATGAGTTCTGCGGAGTGAATGTGCTTCTCCTACAAGCATGGATCAAGCACCAGTGAGATCATGAGTGAACACCATGAAGAGTAAATACCACGTGGGTCTCATGTTTTCAGGACCCCAAGTGTCCCGTGACTGGGCTGAGGCACACAAAGTAACATGGCAAAGATTCAGCAGAAGAAGCTGGGTACCGCCCATACACCCATGCTGACCAGAATCACTGCTGGTCCCTAGTCACTGGTCACATCCTCCACCCACCTGTGGCTCTGATTCCCACAGCGTCTTTCCCTTAGGGGACCCTTCGCCCCTGGGAAGAAATGAATGTGGCCTTGAGAGAGCTCCACAGGTGATTGCCCCATCCAAGTCAACATGAGCTCAAGTAGAAAGAAGGACTGTGAACTTTCCTGAGTCCACAGTTCTAGACCTGGAAGGGGCCGCAGCAGTTTCTTTGGCCTGGTTCTGATCTTCTGTCTACAGAAATCATTGTGGTAGGGCACAACTATTCTAACACCTGGCCCCAGAATTCTCTTTTGGAGGAGAACTCTCTTGAGACCCTGAGGGCAAAATTGGCAGGAGACAATTGTCTGTCTCTCACTCTCTCTCTCTCAAACACACACACTCACACACACACACACACACACACACACACACACACACCCCTTGTATGTGGGTCTTAGGGAAGAAGAGAAAGATTGAGGAAAAGATGCTGAATTCCTCATGTGTATTGGCACTGACGGCCCGCACTGGATGGGGAGATTATCCATAAACTAAAATAATTTTAGTAATAATTTTAGCAGGTGATTAAGGAAGTCCTTCAGAAGGGTAGACAGGAATAAGGATTGTACATTGCATGTAGGATGAGGTCTCAAACTAATTTTTATTTGACCCTCAAAGAGCCGGGACATTCACTGAGGTTCTTTGTTTGTAAGTAACAGGCTAAAAAGCAACTAAAGGACTTTATAGGGTGGCTTCTGGTTAGTTCACAGAACTAAAGGGAAGATCCAACAATCAGCTCTCAATGAGCAGCAACATGCCACTTCAGGGCATCCACAAAGGAGAGAATCAACCCAGGCTTCGGGAATGCTAACGAGGTTCCCACCAAGATCCAGTCCCACAGAGAGGGAGTCCCGTGGACAAGTCTGGGTCAGCTGTACCACCATCCACCTCCTCTCTTGGCTGGCGTAACATGGATGTCATCATTGACCATCTTTTCAGAACCGTATGAGAGAGTAAGGGGGGAGTTTTCAAAGGAAAGAAAGGGGGTGCTTTAGCCACAGCTCAGAGGAAAGAATGCTAGGCAAGCAGAAATAGCAGATGTCCACACTCACAGGGCATCTCAGCTCTGAGATGTTACTGCTGGCACATAATGGTGGAATGGGTAAGACCCACCCTCCACTATCTCTTGAAATTAATTTCACAACGGGCCTATGGTTAGACCTGAGCAGTGCTCCAGCATGTGGTGGGCAAATGGAGGAGGGAGAGAGGCTGAAAATCCAGTCCCTTATCTTCCAGTGCTCGGTCTTTTCCCCTACAGTAAGTCCCTGGCACCCCCTCACCTCTAAGCCTTTCCTTGAGCTATGTCCTCTGCATGAAATGCCTTCCCCTTTCTTTGTTACCTGTTAATTCATGTGGTTCTTTAAGACTCAAGAGTATCACCTGAAAGAAACCTTCTCTAACTATCCCCTTCCCCATGGGTTAGGCATCTCTCATCTACATATCTTTATTTTATTTCATCCTTAAAGCATGTATTGTCTATCAAAATTGTTAACATAAGCATGAGATACAAAGTTCAACTCTGCAAAAGTTATAAAGAGAAAAATCAGCTTCTTTTTACCTGTGAGCCCAGTTTGCCCCCATGAAAGCCACCATTCTTTTCTGTGTCTCCTTCTAGAATGCACATGTGCGTGCTCACGTGTGCACATGCACAGATGCACACACCCACACGCTACCACCATCACTGTAAGGACCTGCTACCCCAGACTCTGAACCCTGTGAGACCAAGGCCTCCTTATTTGCCTCTGGGGTGCCGGCAGTTAGGACACTCTGGCTGTCTGCAAAGTTCAGCTACTGACTGCTAAGAGCCACCTTCTTGCAGAAGGGAGAAGTTGGGGGGAAGGGGGACAGATTCCATCTGAGATCACTTGGTGCCACGCTCTGGGATCTGCGAGTTGCTTTTAATTTCCTGTGCTCAGCCGCTGGCAGCCTGATGAAATGAAGCAGATAGCAGGACTTCAGACCTCACCCTGCCTGGCCCCGGGCTTGTCTGCTTGCCGCAGGGCCATGACCTACACACCCTGAAGACAGAAGAACAGAGTGCATTGCCCAGCCTTCCATCCCCCAGCCTCCTTCTGGGCAAGGGGTGGGGGCTCACAGGATGAGGCATCACCCATGTGGTTTGGGGGGTGGGGAGTAGAGGTGGTACAGAGAGCTTACTACCTGTGCAAACAGAGGTGGTTGGGCTCCTGACTCTGTCGCCTCCTGACTTCTGCTCTCTGAACCTGCTTCCTCAAATATAAATGGAGGGTATTAGCAGCATCTACTTAACTGAGTTCTTATGAGGATTCAAAGAGAATGAATTCAATGTACAAGGCAAGGTGCCTGGACGCTGGCACACACTCAGTAGGTGGCTGGTATTGTCATTTTCTCTATTTACCACACGGTCATCAGGATCAGCCTCCACAAAATGGTCCCATTGGTGACTGTCATCTCTCTTTCCTCTGGGCACTCCTTTTCCCTTCCAGCTACTGTGTGTTCTTATCTTTCCTCACCTTTCCTGATATGGCTGCCACTCCTGCACCAACCCCCCACCACCCCCCCGCGGATTCAGCATTGGCTTTGTGCCAGGCATTTGCCCTGAGCACAGGGAGCCCTGGCCAATCTTTACAACAGTGATGATTCCCACTTAAAGCCTGAGAAAATAGAGTCATGGGGAGTGCCGTGGCTCCACCATGCATCCCTCAGCAAGGTCCCTGTCATCTGCCTGCTACCTCTCCTGTCTCCTATATGTACTTCTCCTGTCTCCTTTATGTACCTCTCCTATCTCCTATATGATTGCACACCCTGTAACTGCTTTCCCTGTTTCCACCCTGCCTCCAAGCAGAGCATCCATTCTGCACACAGCAGGAAGTGACTTCAGGGATTTGGGCAAAGACCTGGAGAGGGTCTTTCAACATATAAATCAGGTTGTGCAACTTCCTTGTTTAAAATCCTCATCAGTAAGATGAGCACATCTACTTCCTAAGGTTGATGTGAATAACAAAGAAAAGACCTCACCTCAAAGGGTTAGCATGAGGTGAGTGCTTGGGAATGGCGCTTCTTTTTATGGGCACCATGACAGTCCCTGTCCTCTTGGACAAGATTTATTTGACATTCCTTTGATACTGATGAGGAGAGAAGTGATCTGCTCTCACTTGCTCATTGATCGCCTGTCCTCATTGGCTCTGTAGTCTTGGCTAAGCTACTTAGCATCTTCTGAGCTTGTTTTGTGTCTGTGAATTGGGAGTAATAATGGTATCTGCCTCATAAGACTATTCTGAGTATCAAGTGAGATAGTGTGCGAAGAACTCGGCAGATTCCTGCCACATAGTAAATGCTGAACAAATGGGAGCTGTGCACTCCAGTTATAATTGCTACTTATAGCTGCATCTTTGGGATGGCTTGGCTTTCCCCAACCACTATCTTTGGCGCCCCCTCCTGGCACGATTGCTGCAGTCTGTCCACCTCTGGGGTAAGAACTGGACTCTAACATCTTTTATCTGGCAAATAAAGTGAAGAGGTACGTAGTAGGAGCATTTCCTCGCATCTGTCATGGCTCCCTGCTACTTGGGGGCTGTGTGCCTTTCGCAGGTGAGGCTATTGCTATAGCAGGCCTGATCCGCCACGCTCCGGTGACTGGCTCTAGGTTCTGCACCCTAGTGTTGACTTTGGCATGAGGGACTTTGGAGGAGGGCTGCCATGGTCACATTCTTCAAAGCAACAAAGAGGAGAGAAAACAGTGCTGCTCTTGCCAATTTCCTTGAGCTCTCAGGGAAAGAAACAGAAATAAGTAACATGAGTAACAACATGAAAATGAGACTGGAAGTGTGTTGGAAAGAGCTGAAAACCTTAGGGGCATGCTTCAGGAACACCACTGTTGCTATTTGGCTGCCCAAGGTCTTGTATTCGGCTGGGTGTAGCACCCTAGCTAAAGAGAGGTAGAATTTCGCTGTTGGAGCGGTGGAGCGAAGCGCTCTGGTGACAAGGCACCAGGGGAGAGGAGTAGGTTCGGGGAAAACCAGAAAGAGAAAGTGGTGATGTCTACAGGAGACCAACAGTGTTTCCGTGTAGCAGGTGATATAGTCCCCTCTCCACCCTCCAGTTCTACTTACAATGACACCTGCATTAATCTCCAATTTATGGGGAAATGGGTTTGTTCTGAGGGGTGTGGCGGAGAGCTGGATATAAACCCAAGGTTGGCCTGAAGCCAGAGCAGAAGCAGTCAAAGGGAGCCCTGCACATATTGACTGCACACAGATGCAGGGACCTGCTTCCTTCTATAGATCTCACGTCCACAGGAAATAAGAAAGTGATATGCAGAGAGCACTCAGATTACTCTGAGTATTGGCGTGAAGTAATAAGAATAAAAACTGGTTGGCATAAACCTCTCCTCCCACCAGTACCCCCTAGAAAGAGAAGCCAACTGTATAGCTAAAGTCAAGTTAAAGGAGATTTTGCAATGGGAGGAGAAGGAAGGAAATATTCCCAAGACTAGAGAGAGCCAGAAGAAGTTGTTGACTCTTCAAGGCCGGTGTTCCTTTTATCTATTGCTTCTGAAAGGGACGTCCCAAAACTTGGTGGCTTAGAACGGCAGCAACATTTATTTTGCTCATGAATTGGCACTTTGGCCAAGGTTCTGTGGGAACAGTGTGTGTCTCTCTCTCTCTCCACTCAGCTGGGGTGTCTGGAAGGTTGGGGCTGGAGTCCTCTCAGGTCTGTTTGCTCGCATGCCTGGCAATGAATGCTGGCTGTCAGTGGGCCTTCGCTGGGCTGCCGGCCAGAACACCTACACTGGGTTTCCTCCTTGCCGCAGGGTGGCTGGGTTCTGAGGCCAAGCATCCTGGGAGAGACAGGCGGGCAGGAGCTCTGTTAGCTTTTCTAACCCAGCCTGAGAAGTCCTGCAGCCTCCCTTGGACTACATTCTACTCATTAGAAGTGAGTCATTCCATGTATTAATCTGCTAGTGCTGCCACAGCGAAGTACCACAGACTGGGAGGCTTAAGCAACAGAAATTTATTTCTCACAGTTCTGGAGGCTGGAAGCCCAAGATCAAGGTTTTACCAGGATTGACTTCTTCCGAGGCCCCTGTCCTTGGATTGTGGATGCCTGGCGTCACCCTGTGTCTTCCCTTGGTCTTCCCTTGGTGTGTGTGTTTGGGTCCTAATCTTTTCTCAGAAGGACCTGCCCAAATAGCCTCATTCTGACTTATTTACCTCTTTAAAGGCATTATCTCCAGTCACCTGAGATACTGGGAGATTGGGGCTTTGATGCATGAATTTTATGGGGCAGGGGTGGAGGGAGAGACACAATTGAGCCTGTAACACCAAAGCTAGTCCATATTCAAAGGGAGAGGAAATAAATTCTCCCTTTTGATGGCAGGAATGTGAAGGGACTTGCAGATGTGTTTTAAAAGTTTTAAAAGCACCACAGCTGGGTCGGTGTCGGGGTTTTGGCAAGGCCTGTAGCTGGTGACACCCAGCACCCTGAAAAGGTTGTGGAATCTCAGAGGACAGTCAGATCGTGGCTTTCAGGAAAGACCCAGTGCCTGGAGGTGTGAGCAGAATGACACTACTGTTCGTCATCAATAGGGCCACTGGGGTGAGGTGGCTCAAGACCCTTCTGTTACCCAACCTCTAATAAGTTCCTGGAATCTGGTATGAATTCAGGGAGTGGAAGGGCTCTCAAAATCATGACTCAGATTGAATTTCCTATCAACCTGGTGACTGAGGGCTTAAGAGCTAGGCTTAATTAGACTTGAAGTAATGTGATATTCCTTCTAAGTGAGGTGTGAAGCAGAGTTCATACCCCTTCCTGGCGGTCAGCACGTAAGGATTACGGTGGGGTAGGAATTCCATAAGCTTCTCCCTGTAGGCAACTCTGCTGCTTCTCCTCCATTCTCTCGAAAAAGCGAAGTAGACAGAGTTCCCAACTCACCATCTTCATTCTGACAGGTGATTCCCAATATTTCCCCCAACAGCTACTGCCGTGGGCGTGGTTTAAAAAATAAAATCAGGGGTTCTGGGGTGGCCTAGTCGGTTATGTGTCTGATTCTTGATTTCGGCTCAGGTCATGATCTCACAGCTTATGGGTTTGAGGCGAATATTGGGTTCTGTGCTGGCACTGCAGAGCCTACTTGGGATTCTCTCTCCCTTTCTCTCTGACCACCCTCTCCCCAAAATAAATAACTAAACATTAAAAAAAAATAAAGATGTGATATTCCTGCTTAAAAAAAAACTGAAATCAAAATGACATTGCTAGATGGGATGGATTAGGAAGTGGGCACTGACTCTGAGGCAGACTGCTGGGCAAGGTGAGTGTCTCCTTGTCCCACCCACCTCCCTTCCACCCAGCCCATGGGTACCCACAGAGCCTGAGTGTTCTTCACCTCCCTTGTTATAGTCCTTGAAATGCCAAGAAATGAGATTCTCTCCCACCAGTATTCCTCTGAAAGGCTTAAGAGATGATGAGTTGGTTCATTAATTTTGTAACAGGTCAAATCAGGGACTCATTACTAACTGTCCCTTTAGTATGAAGGGGCCTTGGTTTCCCCTGAGTGAGATGGTTGAGCTATTTGCACCCATATACTTAGGAGCACAGAGGCCCCCTGGGAGGAAAGGAACAAAAAAATTCCAGCTTAATCTCCTGGAGCCTCAGAGTTAGGAAATTTGCTTGATGGTCGTAGTGACCTCATCATTGTAGAAAGGGCCATGAGGTCCCAGAAAGAGAACCCTTTCTGAGTGTAAAGATCAGGCTGATGGGCTGTGTTTCGCCACAAGGATGAGGTATGAAAAAAGTGTTGTCCTGGGTCTATGGGGGTGGCTGACCCAGCACCACTCCCAGCGCTCAGCCGGAAGACACAGGCTCACACACCTTCCATCCACCCTCTCTCAGCCTCTGTCACCTCCTGCTCTGGCTTCACAAAGGAGCAGCTGGGTAAAGAAATGTTCTCTGAAGTGGATGATCTCACTGCTGATTCTTCCCGCATCACGCTGGTCTCCACAAAGCAAAAAACCTAATGAATTCAACCACATAAAAATTAAAACGTCTTTATGGAAGCCAATTCCATGGATTCAAGAGACAAATGATAAAATGGTACATGATATCTGCAACACACAGAACAGACAAAAAGGTAATTTCCTTACTTTACAAAGAGCTCATACAAACCAATAAGAATAAATATGAACAAACCAACCGAGAAATGGGCAAAGGATATGAAAGACAGTTCACAAAAACAAAAACAAAAACAGATGCAATAACCAATAGATGCATGAAAAGATGTTTAACTTTCTTCTAATTAAAACCATGCAAGTCTGGACAACAATGAGATGCCATTTTTCTCCTATCTGATTGGCAAAAATCTGAAAGTTTGATAATATTCCATGTTGAGTAAATAAGGAAACAGGGACACTCATTCATAGTCAATGAGCATATTACTGATGTAATATCTTAGTTGGGTATTTTGGCAATAATTGGAAGTGCATATACCTTTTGACCCATGGGTCATAGTTTAATCCACATATATATATTCACAAATATAGCTACAGGAGCGTACATTGCAATATTGTTTCTAGAAGGTAAAAACAAGGAAAGAGCCATAAATAGGATTGGTTATTGCAATTATGGCACATCCACATGATGGAATATTCTGCAACCATTAAAAAGTATGTGTTAAACAATTTCCAAGCTATTAATGGAGAAAATCAAAGTACAGAACAGTATGCACAAAATAATCCCATGTGTGACTAAAAGAAAGAATATATATGCTAGCATGTGCATAACATTTCTGGAAAGAGTCACACAAAAAATTTTGGGAATAAAGTAGTTAAAAGAGAAAGCAATTTTCATTTTTGTTTCATACACTTTTACTATATTTGTGTTTTTTTTTTCAGTCGTTTGCATGTCTTGCTTTTATTTATTTACGTTTTTAAAGTTTGAATAAATCCCCTTGTAGTATAGTAGCCTGTTTACACGTCTGAGTTCCATATAAGTCTGAACTTACTGGTTAGAGTGATACCCAGCAGAAGGGATCCTTGAGTAGAGATGACACTTGGTAATGCCAGCCTGATTTATAACATCACATGATGTACTAAAGGGAGGCTTGGGAAGATGATCCTCATGAACAAAGTGGATGGGAACAGTGAAATATCTGGATCCCCGTACTTACCCCTGTACTTATAGGCTGGTAGCACCTAGAAAAACTTGGATTATGAGAATATATGGTTTCTTTCCAGTATCCCAACTTCTGGTCAGTTCTGGTTAAAGTTTTAGGTAAAATTGCAGTGGGGACAGACGTTAAATGTGCCATCCATTATTGAATGAAAACAGGGTTTTGTAGATGCAGTTCTTGAGCATAAAATCTTAAAAGGACAAAAGAGCAGTCCTTCAACTTTATATAAATCCTGCTGCTTATGGCTCATGCAGGGACAAGTTAGAAATCTTGGGCGATGATTCTTCATAAGAGCAGAATGAAGATGCATGGCATCAGAAAACTCTTTCTTGCAATGAATACGAGCAAGACAAGTGTAATCTACCATGTCGGTGATCCACATCTTCCAATCTTAGAGCCAAAGTGTGTGGCCAAAGAAAGAGTGCAATAGTTTCAAATGAACTCAAGGGTTTTTTTCCCCTCTAATTCTCATTTACAATGGAAATAATACAATGTTTATAACGATAATTCTCAAACTTTAGCAGGCAACAGAATCATCTGGAAAACATTTTAAAAGAGATTGCTGGGTCCCATTCCCAGCCTGTCTCATTCCATAGCTCTGAGATGGGGACTGAGAATTTGTATTTCTAGCAAGTTCCTAAATGAGGCTGATCCTATGGGTCTTGGGATCACACTTTGAGAACCACTGGTTTATAAAGACACAATGTCTGCTTTTTCTCTCCCATCAACAGCCCTCACATCCTTCAGCTGTCCTCGTGATCTTTTTTGAAAACTCACATAAAATACCATCTTCTTTTATGATTCCTAAATCTTGTACCTCTTTTCCCCTTTTCCAGCCCTGTGCACATACGAAGAACCCATCTGGAAATGGCAGTAGACACCCTGAAGGAGTGTGGAGAGGAACAAAACTAATCAGGCAGGGCAAGAATCTTTCTTCACAGATAAGGAGAGGACTGGGAACACTCACGTGTTAGTTTTCAGCTTCTGACCAGGCAAGGGGACATTAATCTTCTATCGGGCACTGAGCATACCAGCAGCATGCAGCGATGGGTAGCTTTGGTCTCCGAATCTGCCCTGTTGCTGCCTAAGCATGGGTACCACAGAGGGTCCCTGTGGCTTCATTCCCAGAAGGGAAGTTTTGGCAAGAGTAGAGAAAAGCCATCGGAATGTTTGATTTTAAAAGCTCACTCAGTGGGGCCTGGCTCCCTGCAGAGCCCTCTCAGCCCCTCCCCTGCTTCTCATTCCCCAACTTCCAGGGCCTCTCTTCTACCTCCTCAGCTGGATGACTCCAGGGGGCCGTGATCTTGGGCATGTGTCAGAGCACACGTACAGGGGTTATCCCAGAGGGGACCAGGGACCATGGGGAAACAGGGATAAGATAACTCTTTTGTTGGAAGATAGTAGGACTTTTGTTTTTTTCTCCAATTTTCCCAGTGAGAAAGAAAACAAGGAAAGAAGGAAGGAAGGGAGGGAGGGAGGAAGGGAGGAAGGAAGAGGAGAAGGAAGAGAAGGAAAAGAAAGAAGGGAAGAAAAGAGGAAGGAAAGAAGGTAGAAAGCCAGGAAAGGAAAGAAAGAACCTGGTTAGAACTTACTTAGGCAGTATGAGCTGAACAAGGCCTATTCAAAAAGCCATTTATCCTCTCTATCTGAGTGACATTAATCTTTTAGGTAGATGCAGTTCTTGTCCGAATTCAAAAGTACTTTTCTAGAAGGAGGAGAAACTCAGTCTAGTGGTCAAACATGTGGTTTCCTAGAGCAGTGCATTCTGAACTTTGAAGGTATAAGGAGCTTCATAAAATGAAGATTCTAATTCAGTAGCTCCGGGTGAGGCCTGAGCGAGACTCTGCATTTTTACCGTCTCCCAGGTGCTGCTGCTACTGCTAGTCTGTGGACCATACTTTATGTAGCAAGTTTGTAGAGTACTTAGAGCTAGAAGCAATCTTAGAGACAAATTTGAATCCAGTCTTTTCACAAATTAGATTAACTACAGCCCCAAGTGATTTGTGACTTCCTCAAGGCTGCAGATAGGTGCAATGGCAGAACCAAGTCTAGAACTAGGTCTTCACAGTTCTGTACCTTTTCTACTTCCCCAGGAAGCAAGGAAGGAATAGAAAACAGGTACCAGAAACAGTAGAATATGATTATTTAAAAGGAGCCTCTGGGGGTGCCTCGGTGGCTCAGTTGGTTGAGCATCTGACTTCATTCAAAAAAATTTTTAATGGTTTTATTTATTTTTGAGGGAGAGATAAAGACAGCATGAGCAGGGGAGGGTCAGAGAGAGAGGGAGACACAGAATCTGAAGACAAGCTCCAGGCTCTGAGCTGTCAGCACAGAGTCCAACACGGGGCTCGAACCCACGAACTGTGAGATCATGACCTGAGCTGAAGTTGGATGCTTAACCAACTGAGCCACCCAGGTGCCCCATGTCTGATTTCATTCAGCTCAGGTCATGACCTCGTGGTTCATAAGTTTGAGCCTCGCATTGGGCTCTGTGCTGACGGCTCAGGGCCTGAAGCCTGCTTCAGATTCTGTGTCTCCCTCTCTCTGCCCCTTCTCTGCTAGTACTCTGTCTCTGTCTCTCTCTCTCAAAAATAAACAAAATGTTAAAAAATAATAAAAATAAATAAAATAAAATAAAAGGAGCCTTTTGACCTGGGGAAGCCAGTAGCCAAGTCCACTCTGACAGTGGTCACCAAATTGGGACCCTGGAAGTCACTAAGGGCCTGGTTGCCACTGACCCATCACCTAACAGTCACAGGCATGTGAAAATCAGAAACTTTTGTGTTTCCCCAAGTCCTGGTTGAGCCTGGTAATTTATGGTGGTTGTCAAGTTAGAATCTCAAGTGGGTCCCATTAGGTACCACCTGGAAAGATAGAATTGCCTAGAATATGAGGCTGCAGTGGAGCAGCCAGGATTCTCACCAGGGCAAACCCTCAGAAGAAAATCTAAACAGCTGATGAAAGCCCAGGATGTTTCCCCTAGATCCTACTTTTTTTCTATCAGTGCTCTTCCTCATTGGTTTGAAGGTAGCATTCTGTCCAACACAGCTGGGAATCCTGGAACTGGAAGTAAAACTTTCCAGGAGGGAAAATATTTGTTCTGCTCTGCTGACCAGGCCAAACCACTGTGGTAAGCTGGGTTATTACAGGAAGTCCTCCTGAATTGGACGTTTATAAAGACCCACACTTCAGGCCTGGTTCTGCTAATTACTAGTTATCAGGCCTAGAAAGGGCTTCTAGGAAAGGGGTACCATTCGTTCCTTCACTCACTCATTTATTCAATCAACAAACATTTACTGCATAGCAGCTCATGTGCCAGATTTAAAGACACAAAAACTCCTCTGTGCTCTCAAGGGATTCACAGTCTAACATGGGAAATGGATAAATCAACTACTGATTATCATATAGCTATGAGAGGTGCAGGAAACAGTGTTTGGAACATGAAGGAGAGAGTGACATAAGATCTGTTTGTGGAAGAAGGCTTCCTGGAAGAGGTGTTAGTTGAACTGAGTCTTGAGAGGAAAGTGGGAAGGGTTGGGGGCACAGTAAGAGCCTTATAGGCAGAGAGAACAGCATGCACACGGCCAGGCCTTATAACTGCTCAGATCACTCAGGGGTTGGCAAGTTGTTAACTTCAGTTGGACCACAGGGTTGGGAAAGTATAATGTGGGTGGGGCCAGGTCACAAAGGCCCCATTTCAATTAGATAAAGCTGTGAAGAGAAATTTTATGTAATTAGTTATAATAATAGTAACTGTAATCCTCATCACAATAACTGTATTCATGAAGCCTATTGCTAGTATTTAATCCTCACAGCTCATCTGTGAGATAGGTGTTGATATTATATCTGTGGTAGGGATGTGGAATCTGAGACCCAGAGAGCACCAGTAACTGAAGTTCTGATACAGCCACACTCTCCACCTCACCAGATTCAGAACATCCTTCAAAACAAATATCTCTCACCCCGTTTGTTATCGTGACTCAAAGTTCAAACATAGTATCCGTTTAGATACATAATTTTAAAAGATGTTCTAATGCCTCTGTAAATATACATAAAAAAGAAAAGAAAAATAATTTATGATAGAGTAATACATACTGCAATATAGCAAAACACAGACCTGACTCTTCTAGAAGCATTATGAAATCGTTGGCAGCTGTACTTCAGATACAGAGTCACCTTGAATGCTGTAGTTCAGATGCAGACTGATATCTCCGTGTTTAAAGAATGAAGTAAATGCTCAGATCTACAATGCTGCTGGGGAACTGATTTTTTTCTTAAAGTTTTTTAATGTTTATTTATTTTTGAGAGGGAGAGAGACAGAGTGGGAGCAAGGGAGAGGTAGAGAGAGAGGGAGACACAGAATCCAAAGCAGGCTCCAGGCTCTGAGCTGTCAGCACAGAGCCCGGTGTGGGACTCGAACTCATGAACTGTGAGATCATGGCCTGAGCCAATGATTGGTTGCTTACCTGACTGAGCCACCCAGGTGTCCTGGAGAACTGATTTCCTAAACCTGGGTGGTCTGTCCTGGAAGGTTTCTGGTACGTCTGTCTTACTGATAGCCTCTTTGTGGTGACATTGGATGGATTCTCTGCCCCTTGGGTTTACTGCAGTTTGGTAGTTGGATGTTGAAGTTTTATTAAGTTCACAATCACATTTTTGGCAAGGCTGCCTCATTGGTAGTGCTTTGATTGCGACGTCTGATTGTCACTGCAACATGAGCAGTCCCTGATCATTGCTGGGATCCATTGATTCACACTGCAAAATGAGGATGGACTAATTCTGAATTCTGTCTTTTATTTCTTTTTTAATTAGCTAGAATACCTTTATGCTGAGAAACTTTTCTTCATCAATAATCTGGTTATGCCAAGGCATACTCCTTACCGAAAAATATAATTAATGCTAATTCTTTCCTCTTACTTTCCAGTTTTCTAAGTAATATGCTGATTCCATAGCAACCAGGAAGGGTGGTTAATAAATACTTTTCAATATCATGAATTTAAAAACGTGAAATGTGATTTGCAGGTTAGATGCTCAAATTACTCCATCTTTGGTGAATGGAAGCCTCTGTAAATTGGCTCCCGAGTCCTTCTGACACAATCCTAGTAATCTTTGAGAGCTTCCTTGCTTCCGGGTATGACAAATTTTTCAAGCTCATTTTGTACATCATCTGCCCAGACATGAAATCAGTCATTTCTCCAAGGAGCCCTGGTTTCTTTTAGTGAGAAATGGAGTTTAGAGATAATAATCTAGACCAAGCGGGGCTCACTGCTTCTGGACTGCTGTTTCTAGGCCTTTTCTGTGGATAGAACTAGGAAATATGTATCATACCGATATGCATCGTACAGATCGCTTTTATTCAGAGGATTTTTCCTCACCACCATCTGTCTTACAACTGTATTTCTTTCCTCCCATGTTGAAAATGCTGGGTTTCCACGATACTCACAAGAGTCTTTGTTTGATTTGTCTTGTACTACATTCACAACAGTCTTGAAATAACACTATCAATACTACCACCACCAGTGCAATTACGAAAGACAGTTGTTTTTACCAGGCTCTTTGTCCTTAGGATAAATATTAGGGATGTCCTTAGGGACGTGAAGCCAGGTAGTTGTCCTTTAAAGACACGTTAAAGTGTCATATGATTATGCTGACAACTGGTTACACGTTTAAATTCCTTTGCTTCATTTGATCTCGGAATTTTTAGGGAGTGCTTTTTAAAACAAGATTTTTTAAAAATAAGCCCCTTCCACCTTCACTTGGTTCCTTCCCTCTTCCTATAAGAAATCACATAAAAATTTTTACAATGGATCTTTCTGTTGCATAGATATTGACATCGATATAAACACGTGGGATTGTATAAAGCTTCTGGGCATGACAGGCTCCGTTTTAACAAAAGCTCCATTTTCCTTGCTAGAAAAGATGGCTAATGGATTCTTGAACTGTGCACAGAGGCCTTTGGACCAGGCCAGAAGCAGCAATTGTTTTACAGGCAGTTGTTCATAAAGTCAACAGGACAAACGGCCTCCTGACCATGAAACTGTAGGTACAGACTTTCTGCAGACGGAATAGCTAATGGATACCAGGAATGGCTTGTTAATACCAACAGAATAGTCCATCAGAATGTAACCAGCCTGCTAGTACCAATTGACAACTTGTTTCTCTTTTATCCAAGTTTTGTAATTGCCCCACTTCCTTTGTCTCATAAAAACTCCTTGTCTTTACCCTGCAGGCAGGAGACACTTTCCTGGCTATTGTTGGAAACTGTGCTCTCCAAATTGCAACCTTTGAATCCCAAATAAACATTTAATGCCTCTCATTGTTGGCTGTCTATTTTCAGGTTGACAGATAATGTTTCGTGTGTCTAACTTGTATCCACACCTTCCCTTCCTCAGATAAATTGTAGTATGCTGTACACATTATTAACCATTTTGCCTTTTTTTACTTAATAATATATCCTGACTCTCTGTCTCTCTGTCTCTCTGTCTCTCTGTCGTCTCTCTCTCTCTCTCTCTCTCTCTCTCTCTCTCTCTCTCTCTCTCTCACACACACACACACACACACACACACCTGGGTTCAAATCCCATCTATATCACTGTGTGACCTTGGGCATGCATCTTATGCTCTCTGAGCCTCAGTTTCCTCATCTGTAAAATCAGAGTAGTAACCCATATTTCAGGGTTGCTGTGAAAGTTATGGGTGCAGGAACTAGACCACTGTGGCACATAGGAGGCACTCAATGTATAGTAGCTCTAATGGTTTATAGACGCTATATTTAATACATTTTATGCATCTCCCATTTGCCAAAACCCTTGTCATTTCCCCATCAGTGTCCCACAGTGAAGCTTAAGAGTGAGCAGTTTGAGAGTCATTGAATAAGGGCTGACAGAATTAGAATGTTAGTACTGGCAAGACCCCTGAGAAACCTTAGCAACCATCCTGCTTATTTAACAGGGAGAGAAATAGAGACCAAAAAAGACAAAGTGATTTGCCCAAGACCAGAAACCAAGATGGGAAAAGTGCTGGTGATACCCAGTGTAATTCTTTTTCAAGGTAACTTTTCTCTAAAGCAAAGTTCATCTTCCACAGTCCGTAGAAGTTTCTCTGTACATTCCTGCCTTCTCTCTGTAAATGGAGAAACAGGGTGAGGGATGGGTCAGGGAAACTATGCCTTGAAGAAGAGTTTCTTCCCTCCCTTGGTATGTAAACATAGTAACAATGGGGCTGATCTCTATCACTGAGCGAGGGCTCATGAGTATATCCAGTTGGGAATTGTGGGTGGATAAATGAGTTCAAGGAACAGTCCCTTGTCCTCAGGGGGCTTTAAAAACAATTAAAACAACCTCAAGCCCATTGAAAAACCAAACATGGCTGTAAAATGTGTGTCAGTGCTTAAAATAATAATACATTGTAATAGTATTATCTTATTCTCATGACAACCTTTGGAGATGGTTACTATTATGACTTCTGTTGTATACAAGGAAACTTGGGTTTAAGTAGGTTTTGTGACTTTCCCAAAGTTATACAGCTAAGGAGCAGAAAAACTGGGTCTGTATTCGGGTCTGTGACTCCAGCTCTCATGCTCTGAATAAGATGACAGCTTTGGGGGTCTCGGTGGCTCAGTCGGTTAAGTGTCTGACTTCACCTCAGGTAATGATCTCACAGCTTGTGAGTTCAAGCCCCGCATCAGGCTCTGTGCTGACAGCTCGGATCCTGGAGCCTGCTTCGGATTCTGTCTCCCTCTCTTTCTGCTGCTTTACCACTCATACTCTGTCTCTCTCCTTCAAAAATAAATAAAGCATTAAACAAAATAAGATGCCAGCTTTGAGTCAAGTAAACTAGAGCAGGTTTCTCAAACTCGAATGTGCCATTAGTCAGTGGAGGATCTTGTTAAAATGCAGATTCAGAGTCAGGAGGCGGAGTGTGGGGAAAGTACTTAATTTCTTTCATTGCCAAGTTCTTTATCTATAAAGATGTAGTGCCTACATCATGAGATTGCTGGTTGTATTCAACCACATAATGCATATAAAGCTGCTTACCGCTCTGTCTACATATCTGCAGTTATAAAAGTTACTCTGATAGCTTCTACTATAATGAAATCTCCACTGATTCCTTAAGGAGATGAGATGCTAGGCAGGTGCATTTTCACCTAAGATCTGTAGGTGACTCTTAACGCATGCAAAAGTTCATGACCCTGCTCTCTGTCTCTGTGAAGAACAGGAAAGTCCCCCAGCCAATTCGAGTTTTTCACATCCCAGAGGCATTTGGCTTAAATAGGTTCAATTCAGGAAGCCATGTGGTGGTGCCTCCTATAAACCTGTCACTTCCCAAACAACACAGACAATGAGAGTTTTGTGAGGCCACTTTCATTGCTTTCTAAGCAAATGTCCATCGGAGGGCTCCTGTTTCTTCACAGGGTGTCAGAAAGGGACTCAAAATCATCGAATCGTGAGCACAACAATAACTCTACTCTCAGGGCATGCGCACCAGGAGATAAATGGGAAAGGGTGGCTGGGATGGAATGCTGAGTCATAGGCTCAGAGACCTTGAAGATGAGGGAGATTCCTGTGGGAAAGAACGCCATTTGTACAGCATGCCATTTCCCTTTCTATGTGGTGCCTCTGGCTGTAACCTGACCTGGATTTAGAATCTGAAGTTTTCATTTATTGAATTTGGGAAATTCAATTCAACAAATCTTTATTGAGCATCCATCATGCTGGGCACCATGCTAGGTGCAGAGATATAAGACTAGCGAGACATTAAACATTCCTGGGAGGGGTGGCAGCAGGTGATAAGTATATAAACTAACAGATGAATAAATAAGGCCATTTTAGATTCCAATAAAGGCTAGGAAGGAAATAAGCAGAGAAATATAATAGAAAGGGGCAGAATGAGACTGTATTTGAAGAGGGGTCGAGAAAGGCCTCTTTGAGGAGCCGATAATTAAGGTAAGGCTTAAAGCGTGAACATGAATTGGCCTTTCAAAGAGGATGAAGGAACATCATGTATGAAAATTCTGAGGAGATAAAGAGCTTGGCTTGTTGGAATAACTGAAAGAAATCCAATATGGCTGGGAAGTGTGTGTGCTTGAGTGTGTGTGTGTGTGTGTGTGTGTGTGTGTGTGTGTGTGTGTGTGTGTTGGAAGGTGACCTCAGATGAGATTCAAGAGATGACTAGTATTAATGGATAACATTTCTTGAGGACTCATGGTTCGAAGTGCTTTGCCTATAATGTTCCTTTACTGCTCACAACAACTCTTGTCATTTCACAGATGCTGAAATTGAGGGACAGAGTGATTAACCAGGGTCAAAGTCAAGCAGGACCTAATCTACTTATGATTTGCAGTATCTGTATCCTGCAAAATGTGAGATCAGAAAACTTCATTTGGGGACCCTAGCGCTTATGCCCTGCTTTCTCTGGACCCCTCTCCTCACCCTTCTGGTATTGTTACCTTCTCCTCCCCTCATCCTATTCCCACCCCCCATGGTTACACAAAATACTAGAAAGAAGAAGTTGAAAACCTGAGAACTGTAGCAGTGGGGAGTCTTCTACTTGTTGGGCTACCACGTGGCCAGCTAAGTGTTGCTACTAGTTTTCCTCTTCATACATAATGATGTTTGATAAGCATTCATTAAGTTCAGTGTGGTACAGTGATTAGGGCAAGGAATCATGATGGAACAGATCCAAGGGTCACTTCCACCATTCATCATATATCCTGGAGCCTAAGAAACCATCAGATATAAGATACATCACTGGGTCAGAGGAGAAACACTACACTACAAGTGTTCATCAGTTGTGAGATCACCTTTATTCCAGAGATGTTCTAATGTGAAGGGGAATAAACATGGTGTTTTAGAATCAAGGAAATAGGGTGTGATAGTGGGGTGATTTCTCCAAACTTTAGGTGTCTAATCTGTAAAATGGGTGCAATGCCATCTACTTTGCGGGGTCGTTGTGAGCAGTTCTACGTTTGTGAGTTCAGGCAGACTGAATACGTGCCTAAGGTACCAGCAAGGAAGAAAAGGAAATGTGAAAAGTTCAGCTTTAATGAAAGAGTTCCAAAGTTTGCAATGATACATCTAGAAAGAAGCTATTTTAATTTTGAGATGCATGCAGTCTTCTTTATTTGATTTACCACATGTAGTTGTTTTTATGTTGAATATGATTGGGGGAGAGTCCACTGTAATCTCTTCTGTGTCCAAGTCTTCTGGAAGTCTTAGCTGAGCCCTGTTGGGGAGAGTGAATGAAAGGTTGCCTGGTGAGTGATGAGACACGCCCAGAACATAGCAAAGCTTTGCAATGTTGTTTTCATCATTATTTCTCCATTCTGGACCTTGGGTTCTTCAATGGGGAAACATGGAGAACCATGACTAGTGTGGCCATATAATTGTCACCCAAACCGAGACAATTTTGAGAGTGCAAGAAAGTGCTATTTTTTTTAAATGCTTATTTATTTGAGAGAGAGAGAGCGTGAGAGAACGAGAGCGAGAGAGACAGAGAGAGAGAGAGAGAGAGAGAGCAGGAGAGGGGCAGAGAGAGAGAGAATCCCAAGCAGGCTCTGCCATGTCAGCACAGACCCCAGTGTGGGGCTCAATCTCATGAACTGCAAGACCATGACCTGAGCTGAAATCAAGAGTCAGAGGCCTAACGGACTGAGCCACCTAGGTACCCCGAAAGTGCTAGTAATTAAACAGCAAGGATGAGCCTAAAATGGGACTGCCCCTGCCAACCTAGGACATGTGGTTACTGTAACCACAAAGTCCAGATCCCATTGTTGGGGAATTTACTGGCTAATGGGAGCAATTAACAAATCCCATTGTCTCAACATTTCAAGGGATTCAAAGCCTCTCCACGGCATGGACAATAATCTACCTATTCAAGATTTCTCTTTTGTTGAAGAAAATTTCACATTACAAAAGATTTTGGTTTGAACATGTGATTTCACTGTTATAGAATTTTTCTTTGCAAATACTTCAACAAGACATGGGTATATTGATTCTCTGTGATGTAACAGTGAAATTCCCCTCCCATCTAGGGAAAAGACTCATTCTAAATTACAATGTTATAAGGAGAAGAAAGCCAATTAATTTCAGCCTCCACTAGCCTGGGATTTGTATTACCTTGGGCAGAGGCTGGGACTGATATTCTCCTTTGCTTTAACTATTGGTAAATGAATTTGTAAAAATGCATTTCTTCCATGTGCATGAAGAGGGGCTGGATACAGGGTTTAAAGGGAGTTAAAACTATGTGATAATAATAGCTGATGGAGTTTGAATGCTTATTATGTCTCAAGTACTGAGCTAAACGTTTCATGTGTATTAAGCAATTTCTCTAATTCTTCCCTAAACCCTAGGAAGTTGGCATAAGCGGTGGAAAACAAGGTTTAGAGAAGTTTGCTTCATTTTCCACAGCTGGTAAGAAAAGGAAGCCAGGAGGCAAACTACCATTCTTCACTATCTCTCCAGAAGATTGAAATATTTTACTTCAGATAACTTGACATGAGAAGGGGATGCAGAAGAAATAAAACAATGTAGCCCAAACCTTACCTTCACAGTGCCTGGTACATATAGCTTATATTCTAATTATAATTTTCCACTTTTGTCTTCCCTCTAGACTTAGAGCAAGTATATTGATCTGTCATATTTAATGCCTAGCATGTTGCCTGGTGCTTCTGACTTTGTTTATTAACTGATCCAACAAATATTTATTGTAATTCATATTTTATAATATCCGTTATATATTTAATATGTTAAATATATTATTATATATATTTTATAATATATGCTTTTAGATTTTTAATATATTTTATAATATATGCTTTTAGATTTTATGATATATAGTTTATAATATGTTTTGATATATATTTAATGATATATTAACATGTATTTCATAATATTATGAATATATTATATTATACAATATATAATATATAATATATTATTATGAATATTATTTAATGTATATTATATGTATTATGTATTATATAATATATAAAATTTGATAAATATTTATTGTAGGCATTCTGCTCAGTGCAGAGATAAACAATAAAGACTCACTTGACTCTTGTCCACATTGAGCTCATTATTCCACACTCCTGATGCATCACTGTTCAATGAATAGTTGCAGGAAGGACAGATTGAGCCACCAAGCTGGAAGAGACTTAAATGTCCTCCAATTTCTCCCCAGGCTCAGGCAGTATAGAACCTTAAGGTTGAGGATAAGAAGGAAAGATGGGCTGTTGACTAGGTACATAAAATCAACACAATTTTTCTCAAATCCCAAGGTGTATACAAATTGTCTGAGACTCTTGTGAAAAATGCTGAAATCCAGGCACTGCTCCCAGAAGATATATATGATTTAGCAGGTCTGAGGTACTCCCAGATAGTTGATTCCCTTACTGAACAGATAGTTCTTAAGATCCTACTGTGTGGCAGCCAGTGTTTTGGACCCTGGAGTTCAGCGGTTAATAAACTAGATGTGTCTTTATCCTGAAGACACTTATATCTATCCCAGTGGAGAAGATATGAATGAATAAATAAGTTCATTTCAAACTGGGGAGAGTGTTACCAAGTGGGTGATTGATTGAAGAATGGCTTGCAGGGAGGGGTGGGGGAGTACTTTATGCCTGAGGATCAGTGATGCCTCTCTGAAGAACTGGCATTTGAGTTGAGTTCTCAAACCATGAGAGTGAACCAGCCACACAGAGCTAGGGAATTGCAGATTTTGATGGATTGCCGTGTTCAAAGGAACATAAAGGAGACCTGTATTGGACTAAAGTGAGCTACATGATGATGTCAAAGAGGTAGGCTGAGGCCACAATGATGCGTTTGGACGTTACCCTAAGAAAAACGTGAAGACTTAGAAAACATTGAAGCATCAGAAAGCCATAGTCCTACACTTTGAAAGATGCTAACCATGTGGCTTGGTGCCTCAGCCAAGGAAACTGGCTTCTGGGAATCTCACCTTATTACCTTTCCACCCTTTCCCCATCATTTGCTCTCCTCAGAGCAATGTGCAGTCATGGCTATCTTTCTCTGTCCCTGTTATTAACTAAGGGCTAAGTGAACATGCTTGGGTGAGGATCCGTGACAAACGGTTGACACGATCACTTCAGAAAATGACTGTAGCTGACTAAACAAGGGGCATACGGTCCTTCAGAGTCCCAGTGTCCTGAGGAGAAAAAGAGCAACTGTTTCCTCTGCTCTCATTAAGGACTTAAGCCTTCTTCATATTGAAGAGCTTCCATAAACAAAAGCAGAGATTACTGGATGTTCCCACAAAAATTGTTTGTGTAACTGAAAAACGTCTGCATAAAGGGGAGCTCTTGGTGTTGGCAAATGGCATGACAAATGTTCTATCCTGAGGCCTGGGGGGGGAGGGGGGCAGGGCAGATTCCCAAGCTGCATGGGATTTTCTTTCCTGGATTAAATTCATTCTTGAAGATGAGTCCTGAATTTGAGGAAGTGATCATATTAAGGCCTTTTTCCCAGCCTCTGCCTCAGACTTCTGATCCAGTGCTGAGTTTATCTGGCATGGTGGTGTCTTCTCTCTAGGTAGCTCTGGGTCTCATCTGAGTTAGGGATGCATACTTAATTTCCCCCAGGTGGCAGCACACTATTTTTCTTGGGTCGTTCTTGTCTTGAGGAGCATCTCTGTCTTATATTCCCCAAATGCAAGGTTATTGAGAATTTCTGGAATCTTCTAGAGAATCAGGTAACACTACATGTTTCTTCCTAACAAGTTTTCTGTAAATGTGGTATTATATATCCTTTAAGCCCAGGCCAGCCCTTCAACCTCCTCTCTGAGAACTGCCCTCCCCTTCAACCTCCATATTAATAGGATGTGATCCTTCCCTTCCTGGCCAAGGGTGATTGGATGAGATATGGACACCTGACTCAATACGGGCCAGACAGATTTTCTGTCCTGAAACCCTGAAATGGATATTCGGAGATGCTAGCCATTCCCAAGTCATTGCTAGAATCAAAGTAATATGAACTCTAGATCTTTGGTGTCCAGTTTGGTAGCTACTAAACACAGGTCATATGAAGTATGGCCAATCCATATCGAAATCTTCTGTGAGTATAAACTATACATTAGATTTTAAAGACTTAGCATGAGGTAAAAAAAAAAATTGAAATACTTCATTAAATTTTTTAATATTGATTACATATTAAATTATATCTTGATTAAAGGCATATTTTTAACCTAATTTTTCCTTTTTGAAATGTTTCTACTAAAATTTTAAAATTATGTTTTGACTTGCGTTGTATTTCTATTGGAAAAGGCTATTTTAATCTGTCCCATGTGCCTGGAGAAAGAGAGAAAACTGATCCACAGGGAAAGAAGAATAAAGGAAATGCTCAGAGACGCAAATACAAATGAATATGTGGCTCAAGAAGGAGAGAGAGAGGGAGAGAGAAGGAGGAGAATAAGGATAAGGCATGAGGGGGGGGGGGCTAGAAAGAGTTAGAGAGAACAAGACAGAGACAAGGAAAGCAACAGGGAAAGTCTGCCTGAGTTCCTAATGACAATTCAGTTCTTGGTTTTAATCCACCAACAGACCTGTCAGCATTTCTGATCCTCTGGTTCTAAGAGACCATATTCTTACAGTAAAACTTCCTTTTTCAGCTTAAGTGTATTTGAGCTTACTTGCAATGAAAAGAGATACTTCTGAGACGTAACAGTGTGTAGATTGCTGGCATCCAGGAAGAAGTTTAAGAATGTAGATACCAAGACATAGCACAAGATGGCAAGTGTCTGGCACATGTACTACCACTTTCTTATCTGTGGCATGTCGAACTTTGCTAATCAATCATAGCCTAGGCATGACCTTAGATTCCTTTTCAATGCTAGATCACTGGTCAACCATCACCAATAGATTAGAAATGGCATATGAGGGGGGCGCCTGGGTGGCTTAGTCGGTTGAGCGTCCGACTTTCGCTTGGGTCGTGATCTCGCGGTTCGTGGGTTCGAGCCCCGCGTCGGGCTCTGTGCTGACTGCCAGCTCAGAGCCTGGAGCCTGTTTCAGTCTGTGACTCCCTCTCTCTCTGACCCTCCCTGCTCATGCTGTCTCTCTCTCTCTCCTAGAAATAAATAAAAAAAAAAACATTAAAAAAAAATTAGGAAATGGCATATGAGGAAAATCCTATTTGTTATTCTTTTCAAAAAAATGTTTTTAATGTTTTATTTATTTCTAAGACAGAGAGAGAGAGACAGCATGAGCAGGGGAGGGTCAGAGAGAGAGAGAGACACAGAGTCTGTAACAGGCTCCAGGCTCTGAGCTGGCTGTCAGCCCAGAGCCCGATGAGGGGCTTGAACCCATGAACCGTGAGATCATGACCTGAGCCGAAGTCGGATGCTTAACTGACTGAGCCACCCAGGTGCCCTCTATTTGTTATTCTTGAGAAAAATCATTGAAGTAGAAGTCTAAGGAGACATGGATGTTTGGTCCAGTTGAAACATAAATTTGGATTTTTTATCAAGTCATTTCCTTTTTCTGAGCCTCAGTTGCCTCTCTTGTGAAATAGCAACAATGATAGCATGTGCCCACAGGATTGCTGTGAGAAATGGGTATAGTTGTAGACTTGAAAGGCCCTGGATGCAAAAACACACGTGAACTGCTATTCTGACCAAGACCCTCAGCATTCAAGGCCAGTCAGGGTCTCTCTTCCACTGCCCTCAGCCTTATGACAACTTTGTAGTAGAGGGCACTGTCATAAGAACCTGGGTTTTTGGAAGCAATTCTCCATAAGCATTGTAAATGAAATGGAGTTGTTTTTAGAAGGCTGCAGGACCCATCAATTTCATGTCTTATTTTATTTTATTTTTATTTTATTTTCTGCACAGAGGAAGTTGGCACTAAAAGGCAGTACTGACAAGGGAGGTTTTGGAAAATGACTCATCTGGAATTTGCTGGAGGAGCCTGAAGTTGGTGGAACTTCAGACTTGGAGAGAAAAAAGGAGGTGTGTGTGTGTGTGTGTGTGTGTGTGTGTGTGTGTGTGCGCACGCGCACGCATATGATTTATGTCCACAAGTGCTGTTCTGTCCCTGAAGCATCTAGAAAGCATTTCTCAGGGTGCAAGGGTATAGTATGACTGGGTCTGGTCTAATGCAAGTGGCATTTCTTTGGGCCATTAAAGTGTTTGTTGAGGGACAGGACGTGGATGTAGGCAAATGAAATCTTTTCGTAAGTATGGCAAGAATGTACAACAGTTTTTACTTCAAATGATCTTCCCCACTTGCCTAATAAGTGTAATCAGGCTTATAAAATCATATGGCCTAATTTGAGGTTCTGAAAATATGGTCATCATACCCCTCAATGCACTGCTTTACTTCTTCAAGCCCAAAGAAGAATATCACCATGGCCACTCCTGAATTATTTGCATGACCACAGAGATTGTCAAACAGTGTCCATCTTCCCCTGTCCTGGCTTCAAGGGTCCCTCATCCTAAGAGAAGTCAAAAAACAACACAGTGAATAATTATGAGAATAGCTAACAGTTATATTGTTCTTTTTTTTTTTTAATGTTTTATTTATTTTTTTTTTAGGAGAGAGAGAGAGACAGCGTGAGCAGGGGAGGGTCAGAGAGAGAGGGAGTCACAGGCTGAAACAGGCTCCAGGCTCTGAGCTGGCAGTCAGCACAGAGCCCGACGCGGGGCTCGAACCCACGAACCGCGAGATCATGACCTAAGCGAAAGTCGGACGCTTAACCGACTAAGCCACCCAGGCGCCCCTATTCTTAATAATTTGCCTCACTCTGGCCTAAGCCTTTTACATATATTCACGTGATTTATTCCTCACAGCAACCCAAAGAGATAGAGACAGTTACTATATAAGTTCTATAGATGAGAAACCTGGGGCAAAGAGAGATAAGATGATATGCCTGAGATCCCACAGCTAGTAAGTGGAAGGAGTCATACTCTTAATGGCTCTGTGAAGACCTAGGTCACTAGGCAGGGAGAAGGGAATTCCAGGGTTATTATGAAGGAAGGATCAGTTATATTCATCTCCAGAAATAGCATTGCAGAATGTCAGAATGGAAAAGGAAGTCAGTGCCCAGTAATCCTCAGAGCTTATTTTAGAAATGAGGAAACTGAGGTCCAGAAAGGTTAAGTGATTCGTTCAAGATCATGAGTTAGTGGTGGACGCAGGGATATAACTCAAGTTTCCTGACTCCTTCCTGTTCAGTAGTAGATCCATGATTCCTTTGCTGCTGTGTGCGACTGGCGGTAAGTCTGTCCAGCTCCTGCCCATGGCCTTTCAACTCAGGTCTCTTAGGATGCTTCCTGCCCTTCCAGTTTGGCTGGTCTTTCCTGCAAAGTGGGAATTGAGGTCCCAGGCTTGAAGTTCAAAATGTCATTTTTGACTCCTTTCTCTTATCTGTCATGGTCATCCATCCACCTTTCACTTTCCCATCAGACTGTTTTTCTCACAACTCTGCTAGACAATTCATCTTGCCTCTGCTCCAGAGCCTCGACAGTACTGAGTCGCCTCTAACACCTACATGATACAGAGGACCACAGCCTTGAGCACAGCGATCAGTCCAGGGTTGTGCATGTGACTTCAGCCGAGCCAATAACATTAAATCTTGGAACTTAGCAAAAGTTTATTCTCTTTCCTAAAGAGTTGCTAAGTTAGTAGGATAATAAGCTTTGTGGGCAACTGGAGAACCTGTCTGAGAGCAGAGTACCACAGTAGCGAGCAGAATCAGCAGAGGGAATAGAGAGGACTCTCAGTGGCACAGAACAGTCCACTGACTTCTCAGTTACATCAGCCAATACTTTCATTTTTCGTTGAAGCCAGTTTGAATTGGATTTCTGGGAAAATAGAATCAAACAATTCTGCTAATACTCCTTGTCTCAAAACAAGGGATGAGATTGCTACTTTCTCAAGTTTGTTCCCAGACTATCCATTAATTAGGTAAATATTGAGTATCTACAGTAAGTATAGGTAACAAAGACCAATAACGGTAAGTAGGACAGGGACGTCTGGGTGGCTCAGTTGGTTAAGCGACCGACTTCTGCTCAGGCCATGATCTCATGGTTCATGGGTTGGAGCCCTGCGTCGGGCTCTGTGCTGACAGCCAACTCAGAGCCTGGAGCCTGTTTCAGACTCTGTGTCTCTCTCTCTCTGACCCTCCCCTGCTCACGCTCTCTCTCTCTCCCTTTCTCTCTCAGAAATAAATAAAACATTAAAAAATTAAAAATAAAAGATAAGTAGGACATATTCTTTGCCTTCAAGCACCTAATAGTCCAGCAGCAGAGCCAGGGTTCATACATAATGAACCTATAGAGCAGAACATAATAGGTGGCCTGAAGTAGGTGCAAACTACGCTGTGGAGGTATAAAGGAGGAAGAGTCCACACTTAACTGCAGAATAGACATACTTTACAGTATATAGGATTTGAGTTAGAATTTGAAGCCTGGGGAGAAATGAGAATTCCAGACAAATAGACCAGCATACTCTAAAATGAAAATGGAAATTTTCTGGACAGAAAAAGAAAATAAATGGATAGTCTGGGTTATTCAGAACATGTATTTCAAGGCAATTCAATTCAATTCATTGTGGCAAATCAGATACAACATGGCCATATTAATGTTACATGAATGTTGTCCCACCTAGGGTACGTTAGGGCCATATCTAGGGAATAGTTGTATGTTCAACACATTAAACAGTTTTTGAATGAATGAATGAATGAAGGTTTACCCCCTTCCCCCATACACAGGAACTCCATAAAGGCAGAAGTGAACTCCATGATTCCATGTTCATCTCTCAGCTCCTAACAGTGTCTGTTATAGAGTGGATATTCAATAAATATTTGTTGAATGATTAATGATTATTATGGAGACTTTCAATATCAGGCCAACGACTTTGAACCTAACTCAATAGACAATGGAGGGTCCTCAAAGATTTTTCAGGAAAACCATTGTCCAGGAAAACCTACTGCGTGCTGTTCACGCTGCAGATATGTGGCATGAGCAGTGTGGTGCTTTAGAGAAAGAGATTGTGTAGCACTGAAGAGGAAAGAAAAGACATTGGAGTAGAGAGCCAGCATCACTACTAACTCACACTGAAAGTTATTTAAACCTGATCATGAAGAGAACCTTATGAGAATAGAAAACTGAGGAAGCTGTGGAAGTAAAATGGCAGAATTTGGTACCAGTCACAGAAAAGAAGTCAGGAAGAGCATCTGAGGGATGACAGAGCAAATTATATTTTACAAAGATGGCCACAACATTGCCTTCTTTCCCACCACATAAGGAAATGAAGTCTAATTCTCCTACTCTTGAATCTGAATGGGCTCATCATTTCCTTGCAAATGATGGTGAAAGTGGCACATGTGACTTCTCATGGCAAGTCATAAAAAGTGGCTCAAATTCTATCTTGCTGTCTTAAATAATTTCACCCTTGACAGCTTTGGTCACTATGTAAATAGCCTGACTACCCAGAGTCTCTTATGCTGGAAGGAAGCCCAAACTTGCTTTATAGAAAGACCACAAAGAGAGACCCTAAGAGGAAACTCAGAAAAATGCAGAAAATGCTTGAACAGACCCATGGGGGCGGCCCCTCATTGTTCCAGCACCACTAACAGATCCCAGAGAAGAGCCATCCAGCTGAGCTCTTCCTGAATTCCTGACCCACTGAAACCATAAGTAACTGATGCATTTGGTTCCTATTATGCTGAGGACAGGCATACAAATGGATCCTGCAGACATGCTAATGAGCTGTGATCTGGGAATGTGGATCCAGCCAGACTAGGGAAATAGATTTAAGGGTCATTTGGAGAGATATGAAACTATGGGAATGGAAGGAGTTGTCAAAGGAGGGAATGTGGTCATAACAGAAGAGGGCCAGGGGCTACATTTGGTTGGGTGAGGAAGAGGAGTTAGTGTGAATAAAGGGACATTATTATATACTTACATAATTATTAGTTGGTTCATCTGCTTTATTGTCTGGCTCCCCTGATTAGTCTATTGGATCCATAAGAGCAAAGGTCAAATCTGCTTTTGCTGCATTGATAAGTGCATTAGTCAGGCTTGCTACAGTAACTGCCCTATAACCTCAGTGGCTTTCAGCAGTGGACACTTTCTCACTCCTGTAACATGCACGTTCCACTGTAGGTCAGCAGTGGCTCTATGCAAGGCCGCCATCTGCTGCATGTGTCTTCTCATTCCAGCAGTCGGTGGAGACAACCACCTCCGTCTGGGACATGCTGTTTTCAGCAAAGAAAGGAGAAGCAAGAGGTCTGCAGGAACAGGTGATGCCTCTAAAACTTCTGCCTGGATGAGGTGTGTATCATGCCTGCCTCCTTCCACTGGCTAGAGCTTGACCCATGGCCAAGCTCAAAGTAACCTCCAGAAAACACAAGTTGCATGGTGCTAGGTGAGCATGTAACTCTCTTACAGAGATGTGGCAGGAGTGCGTGATTGCCGAAGTAACTTACCCCTCCCACCAAAATAATCTTTGTGACTAGATAATCCTTGGCACTGAAAAGGTGCTAAAAAATTTGGTGAATGAATGAAATGAACATGGTAAGAGAGGTAGGAGAAGATCAAAAGACAGTATTTAGAAACTCGAGGAAAGTTTGACCTCCAATTCCCAAAGGAATCTGGGAGCAGAAAACAGTAGACTTTATGAACCCACTGAGGTCATATGACTAGACTGCACAGTATTTTCTATGGGAAATCTCACAGACACACTCATCTCAGGTGTGGATCCTACAAGATAATTCATTTATCCAAAGTTCCATGACACTTCTACTCTGCATCCTCCCTGAACCCCACCCCTTCTTGCTTACTAGTTTCATTTAGATCCCTTAGAAATGGGAGCTATGAATGTGAGATTAAGATGCAAATGCGCATTGGCTAGCACCTAGCAAATCAAAGAACTGTGTGATAGGAAGGAAGCCATTCTCCTCACCTTCCACTTGAAACAAGGTCAAGTCACACTCTCCAAGGGCACAAAGAGGTCACCGCAAAACTGGAGGCGGTTCAGACTGGGGGAGAGAAGGCGGTGGGGGTCAGCCTTGTAAACAACAAAACCAATAAGAATGCTGCTGTGCTTTAATTTAGAAATATCCATGCAAGTCACGCTTGTTAGCTTTCTTTATTTTTAATTCAAACTAATGAAAAATTGAAAGGAAATGAAATGTTCCATGAGATTTAGCCAGACACTGAATAGGTCTCATGGAATCTGACTGCAAAATTAGTTATGGAGAACTTTTGGCAAAAACCACTACTGAGATTAAAACACTGCCTGCCTGTTCCTAAAAGGTGGTGGTGCACACTGTTGGGCCCCTGCGGAACCATCGCAAGGGCCACTCTTCTTGCCCCATTCCTGATTACCTAGGAGATGAGATTTTTAAAACAAGTTTCACTGTAGTATGAGCTGTGCTCAGTTGAGGTTTCTTGGCCAAAATGGCAAGAATTAAATAGTGAAGATAGAAGAAGACTTTTTAAGTGTATTTATTTATTTTGAGAGAGAGAGAAAGAGAAAGAAAGAGCAAGTGGGGAAGGGGCAGAGAGAGAGAGGGAGAGAATCCAATGCAGGCTCTCTGTGCTATCAGCATGGAGCCCCACATGGGACTTGATCTCTTGAAACTGTGAGATCATGACCTGAGCCGAAATCAAGACTCAGATGCTTAACCAACTGAGCCATCCAGGTGCCGCAGTGAAGACAGAAAAGTTTTAAATTAGATTCTGATGTTATTTGTGTGTGTATGTGGTAGATGTGTATGCATGTGTGTTGAGATATATGGAAATGGTGCACAGATACATCAATTTGTGAATTAGAAACCATGAGAAAAGCAATCATTGAATGGTTATAATACCTTTCTTGCAGGGAGCTGAGTATCTTACATAAATTTGTTTATCTTCAAAAGCTGAAACTATTTTGTGTAATGAACTCTCATCCCCTGAATGTCTAGATTTAGCCTCCCCATGGTCCCTTTGCACAAGCAGAGGGAAGACATTACCACATAACCTCTTGTTTCTGGCTGATGGGTAGTTTAGTAGAATTCCATGTTAAAGCAGCAAGAACTTGTCTGTTAAATCCAGTTAGTTTTGTTTTGTCATTTAGATTTCATACATTATTCTGGCTTCCCAGCCATTTTGAAAATTGGGTAGAAGAATGACACCGATTGTTCCTTGTTGCTAGCAAGCCTCTGAGTGGTAGCGACCATACTGTAGCCACAATGAACTTCTCTCAGTTTCTGAGCATCTAAGTTATTTCCTGACTCTGGGCCTTTGTAGGACTGTTCCATCCTGGGAAGTCCCCAGTGTGTTTTTTCTGCTTTCTTTTCTTGGTTAACTTCTCAGGTTTCAATTTAAATATCCCTTCTCCAGAAAAGACTTCCCTGACTCTCTATACTCTTCCCACACTGTCTATACACCAAGTTCCTCCTTTCTTGTGCTTTCTTAGAGCACCCTACTCTTCCATCATTTGTGACTCTGTATGTGCCTATTTGGTTGTGTATTGCTGTCTCCTACCACACTGTAAAGGCAGGGACAGTTTTTCTGTCTGGCTCCCACTGCTTCCCCAGCATTTGGCAGAGTGCCAGGTATATATATATATATATACACATATATATGTATATATATGTATATATATATATATGGATGCTCATAGTTGCTGAATGAATAAGAGTTCTGCTAACGGGAGGTTAGTAATACCTAGGAAGTTTCATTTTAGAGATGGAAATACCTTAGAGGTCATGTGAACCAAATCCTTGCAGACATCAGATCCATTTTAATCCATAGCACTTTGGTTATTTTCATTCTCTTCTACAAGCACGCCACAGCTTATATATTCTTCTGGAATTGGGATTTGGTTTGTTTCCAGTTTCTTGCTATAATAAACAATGCAGCTATCAGTATTTCCATATATGTTGCTTTGTGCACCTTTGCCTAGAAATGGAACTTGTAGGTAATAGGATATGCAAATCCTTATCTTTACAGGATAACACCACCTATTTTCCAGAGGAGCTGTTCCAGTCATGGCTCGCAGTAGCTGGGCCTGAGCGTTCCTGTTGCTCCACTTTCTTGGCAAAGTTTGATCTGAACAGATTTCTTAACATTTGCTAATCTTGTGGGTGCAAAATGGCAGTTTGAATTTTCATGAGTCCAATCTGCTTAGGCCAGGGGTTGCAAACCTGGTTGTACATGGCTGAGTGAGGCCTGCGGTCTGGATGCCATCCACGGGTGTGTTTTGTTTGACCAAAGGGTATTTTTTGAACCAAAAGATGGAATTAGTTGCCAATATTTGAATATCGGAAGATTTCACTGAAGAATCCTGACTTCTGTTATTCCCTTGGGGGAGAAAAATGGGAAGATATCCCTCCACAGGGCCCATATTCACACATGATGACAACTGGCAGTAGTTGAGAATCTGTTGCCTCTGCTTGTCGTGCCGGCGATATGCTTTGCAATTGGCCACGGTCCTACAGCCAACCTATATCTTGTGGTTATCTTCGCTTTCTGGCCCCTGTAGTGTTTTAAATTGTCTGCCCTTTTCTGAGCCTTCGTAGAACAGAGAAAGGACTTAGAAGTGGGGTGGTGATGGATGGGTACCAGTCCACTCAGGTTTCACCAGGAATTGCCCTGCATGATAGCACTGGACATATGGTTCCAGATAAAGACTAGAACACTTGCTGAGTTTAGGACCATGTCTTCCCTAAAGCCTCTTTTGGCTCATCTCCCTGTGCCGTGTGCTGCCTCCTTCTCTAACCCCTTCCTCAGACGTGACCTTCCCTGACTGAACTTCCCAAGAACCTTTGTCTATACTCCTCTCAAGACACCTGTTTATTTTCACTACGTATAATGGTTATTTGTGTACTTTCCCCCTTTCCTCTCTTTCATTGATAGCCCCATAAGATTAAGACCATGTATTCACATGTCTGTCTTTTTAATGATTTTTTATTTGTTTACTTTTGGTCCTTCATGGTACTTTGACATGGTGGCTTGTACAGGCAAGTTTTCTTTGTTTATTTCAACACACGCTTACTAAGTGCTCCATGCCAGACATTGTGCTGGGCACTAGGACCAGGAGATGCCAGCGCTGCTTTGAAGATCTGACAGGATCCTGGGGGAAAGTGCCACACTTCATCCCTCCCTCCCTCCCTTCCTTCCTTCCTCCAAACAAATTAAGTTGAATGCTTACTATGGGCCAGACACTGCACTAAGTATTGGGAAGAAACGCAGACAAGAAGCTCCTTATGGAGATTACAGGCTAGTGAGGGCACAGATGTTCACTTGCCTATAACTCAAGAAGCTGGCCTAGCCTGGGAGCAAGCAGGAGACCAGGGAAGAACGCAAGCTGATTTGAATGAGGAATAGAGGCTAACCAGATGAGTTTCTAGGGGTGACAGCCTCCCTACAAGAACGTGTCTGCCTCAAAGGGCCTCCTTCACCTATCTCCAGAAGAGGAGAAAAGGAAGCACAGGAAGATGCGCCTGGTGCAGAGCCCCAACTCCTACTCCGTGGACAAGAAATGTCCAGGATGCTACAAAATCATTGCCATCTTTAGCCAGGCACAGACACTAGTTTTGTGTGCTGGCTGCTCCATTCTTCTTGGCCAGCCTACAGGAGGAAAAGCCAGGCTTACAGAAGGATGCTCCTTCAGACGGAAGCAGTGCTAAAAGCACCACTAAAATCAAGATGAGTGGGAAACTATCCCAATAAACACATTTTGAAATTAAAGAGAGAGAGAGAGAGAGAGAGAGAGAGAGAAGCTAACCAGATGAAGTGGGAGATGGAAAGGAATATTTGTTCCATGTCCATGCAGAAGAGTTAGCTTGTATGGGTTAGTTATGGTGAGCAGGAGGCTCTCAGACCAGGGAGCAGAGTCAGTGTGGCTGGAATCTGGAGTGTTGGGCACAGGAGAGTGGGAGATGAAGCCAGAGATGTAGGCAAGGGCCAGACCCCAAATAGCAATGAGTACGAGCAAGTGTGTAGGTACTAACATAAAGGTGCATACACCTGAGATACTCAGTTGTTGATGGAATTAATGCACAAGTATGTGAATATGTAGATGACTATTCTAGAAACTTACCATCCCATAGAGGAGATGGGATGTTGGACAGACAGGTTGCTGTCGTTGTTTAATCAGGAGGGGGCAGAATGGATGTTGAACATTTCAGAGACCTAGAAATTCTGCATTAGCTACAATGAGAAGAATCCTGTGAGCCTGGAGATTTATTAAAGATGGATGGCTCCTTGCCCTCACACCTGACTAGAAAATGAATGGCCTTCCCCAGGTTTCCATAGACCCTGAAAAGAGGAGGATTGTTGCCTGCGGAGGATTAGCTGAAATAGGTCCATAATGAGCCAGCCTTAAGTCATTGACAGCACCTGGCATTTAACTGTAAGGAGCAGGTCTTATTTCCTAAGCTCTTGCCTTGCTAGTGTACCTCAAGGCTTCTCAGGCGAACAATCCTAATAAGTAGATTTTTTTTTTTCTCCTTCTACTGCGTTGAGGCTGCCTGAAAGCTTCCTGCCCCTGAGTTGATATTCTAGGCCATGCTGGTGGCAGAACTTTCTCAGGCACACAATTGAAATCTAAAGCATCCTTGGGGAAAGCTCCTCTTTGACCCAATGCTACTCTTTAGACTGGAGGAACTTTTTTTCTCATGGGGTTTATTATAATTGATTCCTTTAAATCACAGCAAAGTGTAAGACCCTGCCAGCCTGTGGCTGGTTTGTGTGTTTGTTCTGTTGTTGTTAATTTATCAAGTATTAAGAAAAGGAGCTTCCTGTTGCCCTGGGCTTAGTACCACCCACCTCTGTCCTTTTGCTCATTCCATACTTTTGCTGGGAATGTCCTCCCTACTTCCAAGGGCTGTGTCTTCCATAAAGCCTTCCCCAGTAATGCCAGACCACGTGCTGCATCTCCTCCTGACCTGCTCACAACTCCTACCAATTACTCTGTACCTATTGGTATTTGATTATATTATTTATTCATGCACTTTCTTATATGTATGTGCCTTGGGTCTTCAACAAGGTTACAACTTTGCAGTAGGCCAATAAGTATTTCCTGCATGTATTAATGGCATATAAAACTCAGGGACCATGACTGCGTTATGTCCTTCTTTGCTCCCCCTACTATACTGAGTCAGTTGTTGGGATCATAAGAAATATTCAGTAAATATTTTTGAAGCAAATTAAATAACAGAGGTTAGACTGGAAGGTAATACATCGCAGTGATTAAGAGCATAGAATACCGTATTGCGTAGCTCTAAGTTATCACCTAAGGACTTGGATGAATTCAGCAATTTCTTCAAGCCTCAATTTCCCTGCATGTAAAATGGGGATTGTAGCAGTGTCTACCTAAAACAGTATCACTGGTGGGGTGCCAGTCTGGCTCTTGATTTTGGCTCAGGTCATGATCTCATGGTTTGTGGGATCGAGCCCTGCATTGAGCTCTGTGCTGATAGTGAGGAGCCTGCTTTGGATTCTCTCACTCCCTCTCTTTCTGCCTCTCCCCAGCTCATGCTCTCTCTCTCTAAATAAATAAATTTTTAAAAAAACACTAAAAAGAGAGATATCATTGGAAATTGAATACAATAATGCATACACACAAGACTAACCCAAAGCTAAATGAGTCTCAGAGTGGGCTGAGAACAATTTAATTGCACAGGAATGTTGAGGGTTGGAGCTTTGAGACTGAAAAGGGAAACAAAGAATTGGACTCTTTGTTGGAGCTTAGAATCTATTTCAGAATGCAAGGGTTCCAGGGAACATTCCAAGTTGAGTGACCCCTAAAATAGTGTAGGCACACCAGAAAGTAAAACCAAGCATAATACAGCAGACTGATCATTCCCAAATCACACCCCCATACCATGCAAGGCAGTTATTTCCTTCTCATTCCTCTTCCATCCTCAGAGAGAAAAGTTTGATGGTATATTCATTTATAAGTGTGGTGGTCCTTGTTCAGCTGCACTTGAACCCTTGCTGATCTCCTTTTCTGTAGAGGAGAGCCTTCTCCTCAGGCTACAATCCTTTGATAGACCATTGTATAGTTTAGCCAGAATACAGTGTCACTGTTCTGCTACTGATTTTTATGACTATCTTTTATTTAAGTTAAGTAATACTGGATTTTCCACTAACAGTAATATAAAATTTCCTTTCACATTTACTTTTAGGGAAAAAAAAGGAAAGAGATAATTAAAAATTAAATAAATATTAGTCTAGGAGGTCCATGCTTAAATAAAATAACATGAAGGAGCTCCAGACCCGTTCTGCTCTTCAAGAGTTATGCAACCTTGGAAATGCACGTCATTTGCCCTAGCCTCCCATTTTCTAGTCTATAAAGTGAATGGATTGGACAAGAGATCATCGCTGTGGTTCTCCTTGCTTGTATGTTCAAGCATTTGGGGGAGGGGTCCTTGATGGTGGAGGGCTGACTTGGTTTGGAAGAATTTGCTGTGCAGGGAGGTGGGGAATGGTAAGGCTGAACAGATGCACCGTGCCAGGGACATGCAGGGGGTATTTATTCTCTGGCTATATTTATTCATGTGCACCAGCCCCAATTTGTCATCTTATTTTAGGACTCAAAATGTTCATTTCAGACACCCAAACTTGAAATTGGCAAGTAAAATTATAACAACATGTGGCCAATTGAACTTCCTTATTTCCCCAGATTTCCTTTCCTTGTGACCTTGGAAAAAATGTTTTCACCCCTCTTAAAGAAATGGCGCTAGGTGGGTCCTATTCTCTAGTTTCTAGTATGCCGATAGCTATCGCTTACCAAGCTTTTAGCATGTACCAGGCACTCTGCAACACACGTTAAACATTTCATATTGCTAATCTTGCAACAATTTGAAGAGGGAGATACTGCTATTATCTCGTTTTACAATGAAGAAGCTGGGGTCCAGAGAGTTTAAGTGACTTGCTCAATGTCACATAACTCATAAGAGACAGAAATGGGATTCAAATACGGGTCTGTTGGGCTCCAAAGCCCATGCTCTGAAACCATTATGTTATACATTGTTAGCATTTTCTGTATCAGATTTTTTTTTTTAATCTTAAAATGAAAATCTATGAGTTAAGGACCTAAAATTGAAGGTTGGTTTTTTTAAAGAAACCTAAATGTATTCAAGAAATGTTAACAGAATGGAATACTATCAGGTTATTAAAATCACAAGTGTGTGGACCATACTAATGTAGGAAAGTGTTCACGTGAAATACCACTTAGGAAAAACCAGTGCAAAGGGGAATGTATATATACTGATCACAGTGCTGTAAAAGCTATCTTAATAAATACTGTCAAGGACTACACAGAATTTGAAAGATGTGGATAGCTCAGAGTTCGTCTTTTAGGCTCTTTTTTTCTTCAACTTTATTTAACTCTTAAATATATAAATTTATGTAGAGGAATGAGAAAGTTTTTTTTCGTTTTAAGGGTGTAAACCAGGAATAATTTTTAAAGGAGCCTAGCTGCAGCTAGGGCCCTGGACTTGCACATTATTGGTCCACATGAAGTATCTAGTGAGCAGGCCATTACTGCTTGGGACCAGACTGAATTAAAAATCTCTCCTGAACTCCTAGTCCTTTATTGTCCTTAATCTACTTTATTGGATCAGAATTTGGAGAGAAGCTTCCTCTTAGCAGAACTTTGTAAATGGTTTGGGTGATCCGCATCAAGAAGAATGTAAATCTGCACATGCATTGAATACTCCACCAAGGATTTCAGTGGACCCGTGAGCCCCTGGGCATATGTGAAACAGCTGCTAAAAAAACTCTTCTGAAGTCCCAGCTTGGATGGCTGGAATAAAGTCGAGGTGAACCTGACAGAGTCTGGTTTCATGGCAAGAAAGCAGAAATGTTCGTCCTGGTGGTCTCTTCCATTGGTGTGGTGTCTTTCACGACTGTTTCATGGTCATGACCACCTTCCAGGCTGGACAGAGCAAATGATGCTGTGGTTTTAAGAACACAGGTTTGGGACATGGTTGCCAGGATTAAAATACCAATCTTGTTATTTATTATCTATGTAAAACCGGACACACGACTTAATTTTGTGAACCTCTGTCTCTTCTATAAAGTGGAGATGATGCTAATGACTAGAAGGAGGAGGGCGTTGACAGCACTTTGTAGTTGTGAACATTCGGGAATATGTGTCACATAAGCTCTTAGCACAGTGCCTGGCACAGAGGAAACCCTAAATAAACAACGTGGTTAAGAAAACATAACTAGTGGGGCATCTGAGTGGCTCAGTCAGTTAAGTGTCCAACTCTTGATTTCAGCTCAGGTCATGGTCTCATGGTTCATGAGTTCGAGACCCACATTGGGCTCTGCACAGATCATGTGGAGCCTGCTTGGGACTCTGTCTCTTCTCTCTCTGCCCCTCCCCCACTTGCTCTCTGTCTCTTTCTCAAAATGAATAAAAATAAACTTAAAGAAAAAAGATAATACAACTAGTAATGAGCATGGTTGAGCCTCTATCCCAGATAATTCTTCCAGTTCACCTCTCCTTATGACTTTTTTTTAATACATTTTAATGCATTCATGCATTTTCTATCTACTATATGTCATGATGTAGCTATATATAACTATATATTTTTTCCTTTTTTCCCCTTTCACATAAACTAAGTACCTTTGCAGAGAAATAAGTGAAATGGCTCAAGAAGTATTCCCGTCAATAAATCTTATTTCACACATTAAAGGTTTGTTCTTAAGACACACTTGTAAAATTTTGTCATTTACATCAAAGCCTTCACCGACTAAAGCTTGCTAGTAATTTATGTGACATTGCCAATGGTTAATTAAGCAAGCTACCCCCTTGCTCTCTCCGAGGGCCTCTTTCCCTGACAATGTCCCCCAGGGGCCCTGCAGTGTGGCTTCCTCACCCCTGTGTCTCAGATCTCAGCTCAAAAGCTACTTCCTCTTCTTCCCTAATCCCTGAGCTGACCCCTTGTCCACCTCAGCTAAGCAGCAGTTTCTCTGTTGTAAATTCTCCTTTTTTGTACTTACTTCCATCTTTGATTAAACTGAGTGATTATTTGACTCATAATCTGTTTTTTCCACCAGACTTCAATGAACAGGAGAGTGGGACCCATATACTGTGCACTCACTCTTGTGCCTAAGTTTTGGTTGAATAAACAGTTTTGTTTTGGTCACTGACCTTGTCCCCTGCCCTAGGATAACAGATGCTGTATCTTCCATTCTTACAGCAGCCTTTAGGGAGGGAGCATTTTATTCATCTTACAACCCAAGAAAGCAGAGGATTAGAGGGTAAAGGTAACTTGCTTCAGATTACGGGGGAGGTAAATGGCTGAGGCCTCACCTCCTTCTGTGATGTCTGGAGGTCCAGGGACCCTCAGGCAGTGAAAGGCAGGAGTCTGCAAACCTCCAGAGGGCTGGAAGTGGGATTCAGAGTCCTCCAACACTCCAGAGAATGGCCGTCTGCAGCTCACCAATTAGAAGAGCATCATCAAAAACCAAGTCCCCCTGACTAATGAGGTGCCCCAAATTAAGATGTCACTTATAATCTCTTTCCTCCTATGCTATCTCAATCAAAATCCCAAGGTAAAGGAATCATCTTCATTTTTCGAAGAGAAGTCTAAACCTTTGAAAGTTAAAAAAAACAAAAACAAAACAAAACTTGTCATCAGAGAGAGAGAGTTAAAGCAGGTTTTGGTATTAATTTCTTAATGATTTTTGAAATATGCAGATCTTGTTGGAGCAGATGTGCCACAAATGGATGGTATCCAATGTCCTGTTAAAATCTGGGATGCCTCAGAGACTATAAAAATAAAATTCTAAACACAACTTCATTCTGGCAAAGGCTGGATAACCATTCTGGATTGGACCAAAATATCTAATTGGCTTGGGCACAGAGGATCAGTGGCATTCTCCGGTTGGTGAACTTCTTCTGTGGAGATTAAATGGAATCATGCGATTGTAATTAGTCGTAATTATAGCAATAGTTTCTTCTGTGTTTTATCTTTGCCGAGGCACTTGCCTGTGATGGCTTTGGAATAACTTGTTTCTGAGCCTGGGAGGAACTCTGAAAAGGAAGTTTTCCATTCAACTCTCCCAAACCCTACTTATGTTTTAGGACAAAAATGAATTGCTTTTGCAGTTATTTATCTGAAAGCCTTTTTTATTTCTTCTTCCTTAAGCTGAAGCACCAGGTTGGGGAAGCACCAAGGCCAGCTACCAGATGCAAGCCAACTTCATCACTGAGGGACACAATGCCTGGGAGGGAAAAACCAGTAATGACAAATGACACGGAATAGAGGTTCATTCCCTCAGGAAGGACAGGAATAAGAAGCTGCTGCATACACACTCCAGGCTCTTTGCACAACCTCTCTTTTGCTCTTTTCCAGCTGTGAAGGGTTGAGGTAAATTACTCTGAGGATGTCTGGAGGACACCCCTATGGGATGCTGGTTTTACTCTTTCATCTCCATCCGATTGCTGACTTCCATACTTTTCTTCCACTCAGTAAGAGAATTCTTTGGTGAAAATATTCATCACATCATTCCTCTTGTGAGCCCATTCTTTAAAGAAATGTACAATAATATGAGTCAGGCCCATGTATGGAAAATTCTAGAAACTTCTAGCTCTGGGGCAAAAGGACACTATTTGCCTGATTCTAGGCCCTATCGAGGTCTGGAAATGCAGCAGACAGGGTCAGAGTGCATTTATAGCTTATCTTGGAGCCCTCTAGAAAGAAGACCTGCTTTGTGAGATTATTATTCCTCAGAAGTACTAAGAATAATGAGTTACAATTATATAGTCATTACTGTGTGCCAGCCAGTCAATCACCAGATCTTTGTTGCATGCACACTAAGTGGCCAACACTGTTTGAGCCACTGCAAATAAAGCAAGAACGTTACATACCCAGCCTTACCCTTGTGCTTATATTGCATTGGGAAGCTGCATGTTTGAAGCCCCATATTTGAAGTTCTTTGTCTTGGAAAAGGAATTAAATTCACTCAGTCCTTCTGGGAATCAGAGTTAGGGAGAGGGAGTGGAAATTACAGGGAGGTGCCTAGGGTTAGGCTGGTGCTTCTCAAATGTGGTCCTGGACCAGCAGCAACAGCAGCAGCAGCTGAGAACTTGTCCTAGGTGCTGTTCTCAGGTTCTACCACACACCTACTGAGGCAGAAACTCTGGGGGTGGGGCCCACAAGCTCTGCTTCACCAACCCACCACTGATTCTGATGTTCACTAGAATTTCAGAGCCATTGGATCGGACATAAGGAAGAATGCTCTTCCCAGCTGAGTTTTCCAGCAGCACGCGGAGCTGTCTCACTGCTGGGGGGAAAGAGTTCCCCATCACTGCGTGTATGCAAACAAGATAACTTGAGGAAGAAACGGAGGGTTTGGACTCCAGCATTCTCCCAAACTTATTTAACAATGAAATGATTTTGTAATGGTGAGGTTCTCACAGGACACCAATGGGAGCTTGTAAAATATAAGGCATTAAGTAGATCTCACAAAAGGCTCCTGAAGGTAAAAATTGCCATATAAATAAATGAAATAATTTGCCAATGAACTGCCAAAGTTGTTTTTTATACTTTATAGTGTACAAACATGTTAGGCCAGTAAGATAATTTTATTAAAATTTCTTAATGTTTATTTTTGGGAGGTGGGAGGGTGAAGAGAGGAGAATAGAAAATCCAAAGCAGGCTCTGTGCTGACAGCAGAGAGTCCGCTGGTGGGTCTCAAACTCACAAACTGAGAGATCATGACCTGAGCCAAAGTCAGACGCTCAACCAACTGACACACCCAGGTGTCCCTTAGTAATGTATTAATGTGAATGTTACTAACACAGACATTTCACCCCCCCAAATACCTTGTACTTATCAAAAATGGGAAAATCATATGCATTGCTGTCCTTTCCAATCCTGGAGAATGTGCACTAGAAGAAACTGGAAGGTGGCCAAAATTACATTGAAATCTCTTATCCTTTTCCATGACTTTCCCAATTCCCCATCACTTCTCTCTTCTTGTCCTGGCTCCACCTTTGTCTCCAAACCCCATAGGACCCAGTGTCTTCATTTCCTTCCCCCCACCCCAGCTTTCCTGATCTTTCCCTCTGTTCATGCTCCCGCGAGGCCCGTGTTCATGCCTTCCTAGCTCATCAGTCCTGATCATTCCTGTACTGATTCCTCCAAGTACAGTGCTTCTGTCTACTGACGAATCTGTGTGGAGGGTATAGCATTTGTCAATGAGTTATTGGTTCATCTCTTGGAGAATCTGTTTGATTTTTAACTGTAGCCTTCTAGAGCAATGCCTGCTAGGGGGAGAGTTTTAGAAAGTCGGCCTGGAAGCAGGGCGGGGTGGGGCATGACACGGAGAGAATTTCTCAGGTCGGCCCCCAGAATAATATCCTGCCTCAGAACTATCTAGTGTCTTGTTAAAAGCACATTCCTTCCTCTCACCTGGGTACACTGAACCGCATCTCTGCAAATGTGGCCTGCATCTGCCTTTTTGACAGTGTCCCAGAGGAATTGTGTGCTCACTCGTGTTTGGAAACCACGGGTGCCCGGTCTCCCCCACAGCTCCTATGGAATCATCCTTCTAAGCTCAATCACGTCCAAGCTTGACCTATCTAGCATTTTTCCGAGAGATTCTTCTCTGGAGTTCTGACTGCCTCAGGAGCTGACATTGAAGGTGAATTATAACCAGTGACTTGGCCTGAATTCGATGTGGGCCGCGGGAGAGACGGGATGTGCTTGCTATACTCCTGTTACCCCAGCAAAGTCTCAGTCAGCTACCTCCTTGGGGTTATAATCTTGTTGCTTTTCTCTGCGTGGGCCTGGGGATGGAGGGGATGCTAGGGTGAACACAGGGATACAGGGACACTTTATTCTGCTTTTCCCATAACTACTCTCTGTGAATAGATAGGTGTTTATGGTCACTTATTCTCCCCCTTGATATTTTGGCCTCATTTAGACTGAAGACTAATACGATCAAGAGGCAGCCCTCTGGGTTCCTTGCAATAATCTAAAAATAAACAAAGCCCAAAGGACCCATTCCTTCTTCCCATTAATTTGAAGGAAGGCAGATGGTGCCCAATAACCTGGTTTGAATTGCCAGGAAAGCTCGTCATCTTTTTGCTAAGCACTTGCCGTTAAATTTTAACGGATGGTGTCAGGCGCTGCCGCATGAGCTCCCGAGAAAGGTTACCCTGCGCCCCTGAGGCACGAAAGTAAGAAAAGGAGTGAGCCTGTCTCCACACAACCGCCCTGAGGAGGGTGTTTTGAGGGATCAGAATGACTGCGGAGGACTCTGAACTGTTGAGACTGAGGGGAAGTATGGCGGATGGGGACAAACTGGCAAGAAAGAAGCATTTTCTAAGAAACTTGAGGACCTCCAAGTCGTACGCTCGAGGGCTCACCTACGTCTCCCTTGTCACTCCTTTCCTTATGTGCTTCATCAAGTCCATAAATGTGGGCTGCATGGGTGACGCAAACCCTTGATTGGGAGGAGTAGGACAGGAGGAAAGGGCTCCCACCAAAGCTGCAAAGATAGGGGCGCCTGGGGGGGTTCAGTCAGTTAAGCATCAGACTTTGGGGCAGGTCGGTGAGTTTGAGCCCCACATGTGCTCTCTGCCAACAGGGCAGAGCCTGCTTCAGATTTCTGTCTCCCTCTCTCTCTGCCCCTTCCCTCCCCTGCACACTCACGTCTGTGCATGCCTCGCCCTCAAAAATAAACATTAAAAAAAAAAAAAAAAGGACTGCAAAGATGAAAGAAAGAGTCCTAGGCTGGACACTTGGGTTGTGGTCCTGACTGCAATACGATTGTCACTGAGAACAGTCTCACCAATCACCAGGTGAAGGAAGGTGGGACCCACATTGCTTAAGGGACCTGCCTCCTTCGTCTGAAACTAGAACTCAAGACTCCAAACCTTCTAGTGCTGTTTCCACAGACACCAATAAACCTGCTGCTTCCTTGCATGCTCAGTGAATGGTTTATCGATTTTTCTAACTCAAAATGGTTAATTCTGTTGATTTTTTAAAATGTCAGAATTAAATGGCTGGACTGAAAGATCGATAAGATCAGATCCTTTTCAACTCTGAAATTCTATTGTGTGTTCTATTCATTTGTAAAGGGCCAAGTATGTTTTGTTTTGTTTTGTTAGTACTGGAAACGTTAGGGTCCCCAAACCAGCCTAACTCAGTTATGAGTATGGGAAAAGCCTGAAGGGCCGATTTCCCTAGAGAAGAATCAATTGTGGCCTGGTTATTTCTGGTCCAGGAATCAGACATCTCGCTCTAATGCTGGGCTTGAGTAAATTTCACCTGCCTCCTATCTATTCCTTTTATGCCCTTCATTATTCTTTTTTTTAGAAAAACCCCTCTCCCTCATCTCATGTCACGCAGTTATGGTTGGGCTGATCCTGCACCACCCGCCCCCACCTCCCAGGGGCAGATAATGTTTAGCCAGTTAGAGTATTCTACACCCAGAGGCCACAGTATTTGGTTCAAGAATGAGAATTTAAATCAACACAGCTTAATGAGACTCATCCTTGGGATTTTTGCCAAAACAATGAGAATGAGTCTTCCTCTTTCCACAGGAATCACTAAGTTACATGAATGTAAGCTTGAAGTTTCAGGTGGCCATCAGTTCTTGTAAGGAGCCTGGACCTGGGAATGAAGCGAACATGGAGGAGAACAGAACTGAAAAGTGGACAGAGATGAATTCCTGGTGACACCAGTTGACCACCAGGATCAAGTCATACCTGAAGGTAGAATTACCCCTGAAGTCTTCAGTTCTATGAGCCAATGAATTCTCTCCTTTCACTAAAGTTTGTTTTGATTGTATTTTTGTCATTTGCAATGAAAAATGTCCCAACTAACACAGACACCTTAGTACTCAGGGCTATGTGCAGGAAGGGGAGCAAAAGAACATTCATAATACAATGAGTAAATACAGTGAGCAATAGGGTTTGGATAATCCAGTCAGCAGCAGAGAGCAGGCTTTTACAATGCTATGGTATTAGAGCTAAAATCCAACTGACCAGTTTATGCCTCATCTATTATGGTCATAGAGGCATCATGGCATGTTGTGTGTTGGCAAATGGAGTCCTCAATTCCAAAAAGCTTAAGAAGGCAGATTCCTGGGATTTCCCCAGATCCACTGATTCAGAATCTAGAAAGAGAGGCCTGGGATCTGCCTTCTTAAAGATTCCCAGGGTACACATTAAAGTTTGAAATCCACTGTCATAGCAATGAGAGATCAGACTTTGACATTAGAAAGCCTGGATTTGAATGTGGCCTCTACAACTTATTACCTGTCTGATGCTGGGCTAGTGACTTAGCTTCCTTTCAGCCTCTGTTTTCCTATCGGTAAAATGGTAATAATAATATCTCATAGAGTGGTGAGGATAAGTGAGGTAACGTGTGCATATAAAGCATTTATTTAATGCAGTGTTTTTCTATAAAAAGTATCTAGGTATTGTTATTACTAAAATCTACAACTATAATAGAAGGGAGCATGCCTAAGAAGTCTCAGAAGGACAGATACACATTGTGTTTGAGCGATGGTGCTCCCCAGAGTACAGGACATAACATGCATCGTGGTTAAGACTGGAGGTTCCTGAGTCAGAGTGCCTGAATCAAATTATGGTTCTGCCACTTACTAGCTGTGTGTTCTCCTACTCCACTACTTTGTGCCTGTTTTCTCATCTGCAAAATGGGATTAAGAGTGGTGCTTCATTCACAGCATTTTGGTAATGATTAAATAAGATAATGAACGCAAAGGACAGAAATATTTACTAGTTTTATCATGACGATTTCCCCCTTTTCCGATTACAGTAATGCTTTTCCCTTATGCTTCACCCACATCACCTTATTCCTCTGGTACCCTTTCCCACTGGCCCATGCTTTTGGTATTGAAGAAATTAGATTCAGAACTCCTAGCTCTTGACTTGAGCTGAAACTCCCCAAAGAAGGCTCTGGCTGGGAGGTGGTAGAGGTACTGCTTTGTACTACGGGGGGCCTGGCTCTTGTACTGACAACCTACATGTTAGGAGAAATGTCTGGAACTCCAAACTGACATTTGCAAAGTGTCAAAGCCCTGGGCACTTCCTCTCTGATCAAGCCCTAGGAAAGCTTAGGGCCCGATGTATTAATTACACAAATGAAGAACAAGCTGCCTTCTTTTACCTGGAAGTCATTCAGATGGATGTAACACTCGAGTCCCACCTGCAAGTTCTATGTAAGTATTGAGCATTCAAAGATATGCTCACCACAACTTTTCACTGGGAAAAAAAAAATCTAGCAAGCCATATAATGAAAAAATAACTTCAGGAACAAGATGACTGTTTGGCTGTGCAGTATGAGTGTTTGGAAGAGCTGGAAGAGACATCTAAACCTGAAATCCAAGGTGGGCCTCATCTTCCTCACCTGTTAAATAAGATGATCTGAATATCTCTTTTAACCTTGGTTATTTAAGATTCTTATTTTCCACATTCTGTGATGTTATTCCGAGTTGCTTCTCTTAGGAAGTCTCTCCATCCCTCTAAATTTCCACCAGGATGGGTGACATCTGCAGTTGAAACCAGGCCATGTTGTGGAACAGTTGGCAAATGTAAGTTATTCTCTTCTCACTAGAATGGGTGCAGGGTTGCATATTAATTTACAATTACTCATAAAGTAGACAGCAAAGGCCTCTCTTTTGTCAACACTTGGACATACAAATTAGGTAATATTGAATAGGCAATGAATATTTCATTTCCACCTTGCCTCCTGGTGCCAATCACCTTAAATGAGACTAGATTAACATCAGAAGTGACTCATACTTGGTTAGGTGTCCAAGTCTGGCCCCTGAGACTTGCTGCATTTTGGCCTCAGTTTGTGAGCCAAATTCTCTCACTGACTATGCAAGGACAGAAGCAGAATCACATAAGCCCCCTTCCAGTTTAGGCTGGGTATGAACTTCAGTGTTCCAAAGTAGCCTTTGGTTCTGACAGCATGGCAGAAAAGACTCATAGAAAGGCTGAATGAAAAAATAGAATTTTATAAAATTTTGACATGAAAGGCAGGAAAAAAAAAATCCTCCAGTGCAAGGAATGAAGAGAAAAATCAAAGCCAGGACTGTAATGGAGGGCTGGCACTGCAGCAAAATTTCTGACCCAGATAGAGGCCATAATAGCTGAAGGTTGGGGACCTGATGGTTGCTTGATTTATAGGAGATGTGGCCTCAAGCCCTTGCCAGGCAGGAAAACCAGAACTGAGCATAAGGCTGTGAGCCTTGACATGTGACACTGCCCATAAAGTAGCAACTATAAGAACCCCACATTTGAGTCTGAGAAAGAAGCAAGAAAGGTTGCCACCTGTCAAAACCCCTGATGTAAAGAAGAAAATTTAGTTATGTCCAGGGCATAAGAATCCCAAGTCTGTGCCACATATGGGTAGGGTATCCAAATGTGTACTATTGCTAAGTGAGCACAAGCTGTTCAGGTCAACTGAACCCTTAGGATAAAATGGAAGCAATTGTAAAACTGTTGGGACACAAACAGGCACACAGAACTCCTGCAAGGAAATTAACCACCATGAGTGAGAGTCAGCAGATGCAGCAGAAGGACAATGAGCCCCCTAAATTCAGAACATTGGGGTGCCTGGGTGGCTCAGTCGGTTAAGCATCTGACTCTTGATCTCTGCTCAGGTCTTGATCTCAGGGTCGTGAGTTCAAGCTCCATGTTGGGCTCCACCGAAAAAAGAAAGAAAGCCAAAAACAAAACAAAACAAAACAAAACAATAAAAGTATGTACAAGAGATTATAAAATAAGTATATTTGAAATTACTAAAGATATGAGAGAAGAAATAGAACTATAAAGGAAGCAGCAGATTTTGAAGAAGCATACAAATAAAGTTCATACATAGATTGGCCAATATCATGCTTTGCCCGGGACTGAGAGATTTACCAGGACACAAGATTTCTAGTGCTAAACCAGAGTCCCAGGCAAGCCAGGGTAGTTGCTTACTGTATCTCAACTTATAGTTGAAGAAACATTAAGGAACTATTCAGAAACTTATGGACAGGGTTTGGGGACCCCATCGGGGAAGAGTGCAGCATTGTGAACCCAAGAATAATTGGGGGCCATTACCATCCCTAAGCCTGATGGGGCAAGGAGAGGGTGTGGTTACTAAAACCCAGAGAAATAAGCTCCAAAGAGCCTGCTGCCTTACAGGAGCCTTTTGTGGAGGGAAACACATCAATTTCCTTCCACCTTTTCTCTGAGCTCATATTGGGACCTCTCGTAGGCAAAACTCCACTGAAAGCCAAAGGACCAGGGAGCCCATTGACCCAGGCAATACAGGTCAACCTCTTGAGACAAAGAGAAAAAGAAAGTGGATGAAGAATGGATCTTGAGGGGCAAATGAAAACTAACCAGCAAAAATGCACAACCAAATCGATCCTCTGAAAACCTGTACCTGAAGCATCATCCCATGTTGAAGCAGGTCACACACCATCAGAATTAGAGAAAGACTACCAGGACAAGAGTTATACAAGCTGAGACCTGGTGACAATATGTTATGCATAATCAGTGTGACTTTGTGAAAGTCTTTCTTTACATCAAACCACTCATCTATTAATAAATTATGGAAACTCTCTAGAAGAGTTCTCAAGCTGGATGTACATGGATCAAATCTTATTTACAGTGTTGTTTGGCCTACCCAATATTTTAAAATTTTTTAAAAATATCTGTTTATCTTCGAGAGACAGAGAGACAGAGCATGATTGGGGGAAGGGCAGAGAGAGGGAAAGACACAGAACCTGAAGCAGGCTCCAGTCTCTGAGCCATCAGCACAGAGCCTGACACAGGGCTTGAATCCATGAATCATGAGACCATGACCTGAGCCAAAGTCAGACACGCAGCCAATTGAGCCACCCAGGTGGCCCAATATTTTTAAATAAATCAGAATGACCCAACAACACTGAAAAAGTCAAGAGACTTCACATATTCTTTTTTTTTTTTTACAAATATTTTATTGTCAAATTAGTTTCCACATAACACCCAGTGCTCATCCCCACAAGTGTCCTCCTCCATGCCCATCCCTCCCTCCCCCCCACATCCATCAGTCCTCGGTTTTTGTCAGCATTCAAGAGTCTCTCATGGTTTGCCTCTCTCCCTTTCCCCCACCATTTCCGCCCTTCTTCTCCCCCTTGGTCCTCTGTTAAGTTCCTCCTAATCCTCCTATACGTGCACACATATGATATTTGTCCTTCTCTGCCTGACTTATTTCGCTCAGCATAACACCCTCAAGGTCCATCCATGGTGCTACACATGGCCAGATTTCATTGTTTCTCATTGCCATGTAGTATTCCATGGTATAGATAAACCACATCTTCTTGATCCATTCATCTGTTGATGGACACTTAGGCTCTTTCCATAGGTTTTAGCTATTGTGGAGAGTGCTGCTATGAACATTGGGGTACATGTGCTCCTATGCATCAGCATTTCTGTATCCCTTGGGTAAATTCCTAGCAGTGCTATTGCTGGGTCATAGGGGAGTTCTATTGTTAGTTTCCTTAGGAACCTCCACACTGTTTTCCAGAGGGGCTGTACCAGTTTACATTCCCACCAACAGTGTAGGAGGGTGCCCGTTTCTCCACATCCTCGCCAGCATCTAGAGTTCTCTGATTTGCTCATTTTAGCCACTCTGACTGGCGTGAGGTGGTATCTCAGTGTGGTTTTGATTTGTATTTCCCTGATGAGGAGGATGCTGAGCATCGTTTCATGTGTCTGTTGGCCATCTGGATGTCCTCTTTGGAGAAGTGTCTGTTCATATCTTCTGCTCATTTCTTCACTGGGTTGTTTGTTTTTTGGGCGTGTAGTTTGGTGAGTTCCTTATAGATTCTTGATATTAACCCTTTATCTGATATGTCATTTGCAACTATCTTTTCCCATTCCGTTGGTTGCCTATTAATTTTCTGGGTTGTTTCCTTTGCTGTGCAGAAGCTTTTAATCTTGAGGAGGTCCCAACAGTTTATGTTTGCTCTTGATTCCCTTGCTTTTGGGGATGTGTCAAGTAAGAAGTTGCTGCGGTGGAGGTCAAGGAGGTTGTTTCCTGCTTTCTCCCCTAGGGGAGACTTCACATATTCTTGATGTCTAGCTGTCTTTGTGCTTTTGATTGGCAACAATTGCTTAAAGGAGCTAGTTTGGACAGTCCCCATCCTGTTCCATTCCCCACGGGACCCACCTGGCCCATTTCACTCACTTATACAACTGTCTGCTCCCCATAGGAATCTGAATGTGCAAGCCTTGAATGAGCTCTGCCAGTTTTCAGCTTTAACAACCTGTGACATTTGAGTCAGGCTGTATTTTTTGCATATGAACATAGGCTTTCTGAAGTTTCTAATATAGGTAGATTGGGAAGTTGGCAGGTGTTTATTTTTGCATATCTTCCTGTACATCTTAAACACAGCACATATGCAGTTTTATGAAGCATATGGTTTTCCATGCGCATAACTACAATTTGTTGATTTTTTTCTTTCCTTAAGTTTTCCAAAAGCCCAGTAGAATAAACACAAGCTGCCACTTGGAAAATAATTCTGAGAGCCCAGCTGGGGCAGAAAAAGCGAAGGGATTCAAAAAACTGCCAAGTGACCATACTTGGGGTACAGGTTGCTATGGTCCATGAAGATCACGACTCTTCTTCACCCCCTTTGCATGGTATATGGTGTGCGAGGGTGTGAAGCAGCTCACTGCTGAGGCTGCCTTTTCAGCTTGTGGTGCAGAAGTTGCAGAAAGTTGAGTCCGGCCTCTCTACCCATGGCAGACCTTCCATGGAAACACCCGGAAACGTTTTACTGGGTGATGGGCCCTGGGTTTTATGTCTCCTGCCAACAGCCATGCCAGGAGATCACAGTAAAACAGATTCTTTTCCAGGCTCAGGGGAGAGAGAAGTCTGAAAAGGGGGTTTTCTCCATAGACCAGCCCTGTTTAAGAGGTGCAAACAGTGAACTGTCAGGCAGGCCAGGGAACCTTAGATAAGCATTCGAGGGAATTGCAGGAACATAACCCAGAGGGATCAAGAAACTGGTGCTGTCTAGCCAGCATTCTGCGATCAAACTGACTGCTTGCTTGTCTCATAAAGGATCTCTCCATCACCACCCACCCACCTCGGTGCTCAGTCTGTACAGGGCTCCAGCCATTGCTGGAAAATGATTAGGCCAAAGGATTAAAGTATTGAAAGAGAAGTTCCTAACTCCTTTCCTAGAATGAACAAGGGCTGTGGGTTGAATATAAGTTGTGAATATGCATTAATTTTCCTGTAGACAAGGCTGGTGCTAATCACCTTCACCTCAAGAAAAGATGAATTATGTTTTGACTGTTAGTGACTGAACTGTCACCTGACAAAATTGTCAAGGAAAAAAGTTTGTCTTGATAGCTCTTTCCGGGACCTCTTTCATTGCCCACCATTCACGATTCCGACACCTTCTTGTACATCTGGCACCTGCTATCAACTTTATGCACCTGTCTGTCTCATCTGCCACTGTCCCTCGACCCCCACCACAGCTTACCTCCCCTCCATGTCACTGTGTCAGTGAGGTTTCCTGCTGGGTAGGAAGATATAGAATTTTGTGTCCGAACTGGGACACTTTTATGAGTAAAAGAGTGCTATTATTAATGATACCTACATGACAACATTTTATCCACTCCAAAGAATATATTTCTATTTCCACAGGGGCCTCCTCGAAATAATTTTCTCTTGGCCCAACAAAGATCTCTCATGTTGGAGACCTTGATATTCTGACATAGTAGCAGGTGAGCTGAATGGAGGGCAAGTGGGGCTTTTGCTGCAGAAGCTACATCAAACCAAGTGAGTGTCTAGGGAGCCCCCCTTGGAAATAAATAAATCTGATGCTTACCCTTGGGAATTTTTAATTTAATTTGGAAAGTCAGGACTGGCGGGGATGAAAAATTGCTTGAGACAGGTTTGGAGAAAAAAGTGATATGTATTGCTTTTAAATAAAAACAAACTCTAACCCTCCATCCCCACTCCCCCAACAATGACAAACAGAACACCAAACTGCTGTTGACAGAGCTGGGAACTTAGAGTTTTGTGGGTGGCTAAAAGAAGAAACTAGATCACAAAATACAAGGAATTGTTAATAAGTACTGTGAGCACAACCACTAGGAACAGAGGTAAACAACCAAGGAGTGCCACTTTTTGGCATAGTCAAGGAAAGCTTCTTAGAGGAGGTGGCATTTATCTCAGATCTGAAGTATGAGAATGACTGGGACAAGTGAAGGGGCAGAGGAGGGTATCCAGGCAAAAGGACAGCATGTGCAAATGCCCAGATTACTAGGGCAAGCTTGGGGTCCTAAAAGAAGCTCCTATGCCTGGAGGAAGGGGAGGAAAGGACAGTGTGGAATAAAGTAAATTGGAGAGGTGGGCCAGTATTTTAAAGGCCTCAAAAAGGAGTCTGAACTTTATTCTAAATGCAATGAGAATCCTTTGAAGTTTGTAAAATTTACACACACTGAAATGTACGAAACTCAAGTGTAGCATTCTACCAAAAGTAACAAGTGAGTGTTCCCTGTAACAAATTCCCTAGTCACCATGTAGACTATTTCAATTCCCCTCCCCCAAGAAAGTTTCCTTATGTCCCCTTTGAATCAATTACCACCCTAAAGAGGTAATACCACTGGTTTATATATATATAAACCATATATTTGTTTTGCTTATTCTTAACTTCATACAAGTGAAATCATGCAATATGTATTGTTTTGAGTCTAGCTTTTTGCTCACCATAATGTTTTTGAAATTCATCCAAGTTACTGATTCCTTTTAAGTATCATTTAATTGTATGAATATTCCACAATTGGCTCATCCATTCTCTTGTTGAGGGACTTATTTCTTATGGTTTTTGGCCTTTATAGATAAAACTGCTATACCCATTTCTGTACAAGTCTCCTTGACAACATATACTTTCACTTCTTTCGGGTAAATAAACTGGAGTGAAATTGCTGGATTATAGGTAAGTATTTTGTTTGGTTTGTTTGTTTGTTTGTTTGAGAGAGCATGGGTGAGCCAGAGAAGAGCAGAGGGACAGAGAGTGAGAGAGAGAGAGAGAGAGAGAGAGAGAGAGAGAGAATCTTAAGCAATTTCCATGCTCAGCTCAAAGCTGACACAGGGCTTGATCCCATGACCCCAGATCATGATGTGAGCCAAAATCAGGAGTCGAACACTCAACCAGCTGAGCCACACAGGTACCCCATAGGTAGGTATATTTTTGCTCTTTCTTTTATGTGTTGAATTAATCTGCTTTATGGAGGTATAATTTACATGTAATAAAATTCACCTATTTTAAATTATTTGATGAGTTTTAACAAATATATACAGTCTGTAAACATCATCATAAGCATCACAAAGAACATTTATATCATCTTCTGAAAATCCCCCATGTCCCTTTGGAGTCAATGAGTTCCTCATCCATTGTCCTTGGCAACCATTGATCTGCTTTCTGTCACCATAGTTTTGCCTTTTCTAAACTTTCATACACTAATGAAATTATGTTATGTAATAGTTTATGTCTCACTTCTGTCAGCTGAATGCTTTTGAGATTTCTCCATGTCGATGTATGCATAACTGGTTCATTCCTGTGTATTGCTGAGTAGTATTTTATGAAATCGATATGCCACAATTTGTTTATTCATTCATCAGTTGATGGACACTTAGGGTGGATTTTTTTTTTTTTAACAATGTGCAGCTGTTATTTTAAAAAGCTGCTATAAACATTCAAATACAAGTCTTCATGAGGTGCTACGTTTTTATTTCTCTTGGGGACACAAGAGTGGAGTTGCTGAGTTATGTGGTAAGTGTGTATTTAATATATATGAGAGTAAAAAATATATTCTAAAGTAACAGTGCCATTTTGCATTTCCACCAGAAATGTGTTAAGAATTCCGATGATTCATGCCCTTTTTCATTGTAGCCATTCTCATTAGTGTGTAGTAGAATGTCATTTGGTTTTCATTTTGACAGTTTGATTATGGTATGTCTAGACATGGCTCTTCTTGAGTTTCTCCTACCTGGAGTTTGTTGAGCATTTTGGATGTGTTGTTGATGCTTTCCCTGACATTTGGGAAGTTTCTGACCATTGTTCCTTCTGATAGTCTTTCTGCCCCTTACCATTACAACCCTACATATGGGATTTTAATTATGTATACTTGATGGTGTTCCACAGGCTTCTGAGATGTCCTACAAGTCTGAGGCTCCATTAATTTTTCTTCATTCCTTTTTCTTCATATTTTTCAGCTTAGATCATCTCATTGACCAATGGTCATATTTGCTAATTCTTTCTCCTGCCAGTTCAAATATACTGTGAAGCCCCTCTAGTGACTTTTCACTTGTTATTGTACTTTTTGACTTCATAATTTCTGTTTGGCTCTTTTATATAATTTCTATCTCTTTATAGATATTCTGTGTTTGGTGAGACATTGTTCTTGTCATTTCCTTTAGTTCTTTAGACATGGTATACTTTATTTCTTTGAACATATTTAAAATAATGAATTTAGATTCTTTGTTTACGAAGTCCGATGTCTGTACTTTCTCAGAGAGTTTCTACTGATTGCTTTTTCTTCTATGGATGGGTCATACCTTCTTGTTTCTTTACATGTCTCATAATTTTTTGTTGAAAATTTTAAATGATGTAGTGTAGCAACTCTGGAAATCAGATTCTCTCCCCTTGCTAGGGTGTGTTGCCATTGCTTTTTGTGTAGTTCTTGCTGTTAGTTTGCTTAGTGGCTTTTCTGACCTATTTCTATAAAATTTGTATTCTTCGTGGGTGTGGCCACTGAAGTCATTTCTTAGTTAGCTTAGTGGTCATCTGATGATTAGACAGAGTTTCCCTTAAAACAACTAGAACCAATATGAGTCCCAGTCTTTGCAAAGGGTTCTGCATTAATGTTAGAACATGCCTTGACCGCTCAGCTAGGCAGTTGACATTTCTACCTTATCCTTCACCTCTTGCTTGCACAGATCCTCAAGGTCAGTCAGAGCATAGGATTTTCTCAGGCCTTTCTTGTGCCTGTACACAGCCCCATGTATGCTCATGGCCTTTTATATTCTCAGGGATATGTCAAAGCTTTCCAAGGCTTTATGGGTATCTCATACCTAACTCTCCCTTTTAAGCTTTTTGGTTAGTTCAGTGCTTGCCCCAACTGTTATCCACCATCTCAGACAATCATGAAATTAAGCAATTATCTGTAACTGTTTTGGGGAAGTGCCCCCAGAGAGGCATGGGGTGAGTTCTGACTCGGGTCAAATAAAGATAGCAAATGAGATCTTCCAGGGAACCACCAGACATGTCATATAATGACATTTCTTTGGGAACAGGGCTTTGAAGTAGCTCCAACCCCCTTCTACCACCTGCGGGGGCCGCCAGATTGCTGGTTTTTACCATGACTGGGAGCTGTTGGTTTTAAAAACTACTCTGGAGCTGCAGAGGAGGGATGGGACTGGGGAAAGTCAGAATGCCACAGAATGTGTGCTCTTCCTGAGATTTATCTGTTTTTCTTGAATAAATTTTCCCCAGATTGCTGCAAGACTGGTTAATTTGCAGAGTTCTGAAAAAGTTGATTCTAACCATTTTTTTTTTGCCAGTTTTTTCATTGCTTTTATTGAGAAAGGAATTCTCAAAGATCCTTACTCTGCCATTTTCCTCATTTGGTTCTAATTTGCATTTCCATAATGACTAATAACATTGAGCCTCTTTTCATGTGCTTATGTGCCAGTCTTATACTGTTTGACAAAATGTCTGCTCAAGCCTTTTTACATTTAAAAAAAATTAAGATACTTGTTTTCTTGTCAGTTTTGAGAATTCTTTATATATTATGTATACAAATCCTTTATCAAGTACATGTTTAGCCAACATTTCTTTCCCAGGCTGCAGCATATGTTCTCTATTTTGTAACAGTATCTTTCAAAGAGCAATTTCCTTGGGGTGCCTGGGTGGCTCAGTCGGTCAAGCGTCCAACTCTTGATTTTGGCTCAGGTCATGATCTCATGGCTCATAAGAACAAGCCCTGCATTGGGCTCTGCGCTGACAACCAGAGCCTGCTTGGGATACTCTCTCTTCCTGTCTCTCTGCCCCTCCCCTGCTCATACTTGTTCTCCTTCTCTCTCTGTTTGTTTAAAAATAAACATTTTTTAAAAGACAAAAAGCAATTTTCTATTTTGATGAAGTCCAAGTTTATAATTTTTTCTTTTATGATTCATATTTTGTGTCCTTTCTAAGATATCCTTCTTGAACCCAAGATCACAAGGTTTTATTCTAGAAGTTTTATTTTTAAAAAAATTTTTTTCTTTACTTACTTTTGAGAGAGAGACAGAGCACAAGCAGGGTGAGGGGCAGAGAGAGTGAGAGACACAGAAGCCAAAGCAGGTTCCAGGCTCTGAGTTGTCAGCACAGAGCCCGACGCAGGGCTCAAACCCATGAACCATGAGATCATGACCTGAGCCAAAGTCAGATGATTAACTGCCTAAGACACCCAGGCACCCCTAGAAGTTTTATAATTTTAGTCTTAGGTTTAGATTTATGATCAGTTTTGAGTTCACTTTTATAAATGGTGTGATATGAGACTCAAGGTTAATTTTTTTTTGTATATGCATATCCACTTGTTCTTGCACCATTTTTAAAAGGTTACCTTCTCCCTCATTGAATTACCTTGACACCTTTGTCAAAAAATCAATTTATCATGTATTGTGGTTCTTTTTCTGGATTCTCTCTTCTGTACCATTGTTCTCTATGTCTATCCATGCATCATTATCACAGTTTGATTACTACAGTGTTATAGTAAGTCTTGAAATGGTATAGTGCAAATCTTCCAATTTTCTTGTTTTTTTAAAAGGTGTATATTTAACTTTATAAGGAACTGCCTACAATATTTCAAAGTAGTTATGGATTTTATCCTTCAAACAGCAATGCATTAGAGTTCTAGTTGCTCCACAAACTTCTCAACATTTGGAAAGTCTGTCCTTTTTAATTTTAACCATTCTAATGGGGTAAGAAGTGGTATCTCATTGTAATTTTAACTTGCCTTCTCTTTATTACTAACGATTTAGAGCACCTTTCCATTTGCTTTTTTGGCCACTCATATATCTTCTTTTGTGAAGTTTCTTAAATTGGGATTTTTATCTTTGCTATTGATTTCATGTATAAATGAACACAGACATAGCCACATGAACATACACACACGTATATCAAGCCATTTCCTAACAGTCTAGACTTGTTTTTTCATTTTCTTAATCGTGTCTCTTGATGAGAGTTAAGTTTTTAATTTTGATGAAGCCCATTTGATCTTTTTTCTTTTGTGATTGGTGCTTTTTGTTTTGTATCTAAATAATCTTTGCCTGACTCCAGCTTGTGAATTACTCTGGAGTAAGTTTTCCTCTGGAATCAGTGTAGTTTTAGTTTTAATGTTTAGATTTATGACTCACCTTGAATTGTATTTTTGACCATATAGGGGTTAGATTCTTTCCTTCCCAGATGTTTATCCAGTTATTACAGTATTTCCTTTCTCCCTTTGAACAGCTTTGGTGATTTTTTGAAGAGTTTTAATGTGATATATTTGCTGATATAAGGAAAATGAACTCGAGGCAGGAAGGAGATCATGAGGAAGATACTGCTGCAGTTCAGGCTCGATGTGATAGTGGCCACAACCACGGTGGCACCCGTGGAGAGGCAGAGTAGACTTGTTTGTCCAGACTGATGAAGACAGATTTGTGTTGATCCTGCATCCTTCCCATTTTCACTCATCTCTACAGTTTCAGCGCACAGAAGGGGACAGCATAATATGGTAGACCATTCCATGAATGATGAGTCAAGTGTCAGGGATTTTTGTCCAGGCTCTGCCATGGAGTCTTAATTAATCTTTTGAAGCCTCTGTTTCCTCATTAAAAGCTAGGTCATCAATAACATTCTCTTTTACCTTAAAATTAAATAATTCCACGCTGTTCTTTGAATGCTCTAGGAAAGGTAGCCAGGGACTTCCTGATGTCAATAATCTCTCTTTGTTCCTTATTGTGTTTGAGCTCTCTGTAACACTTCACTCATTAACATATTCTCCCAAACCATCCCCTCCTTGATTCCCTGTTTTGATGGCTGGTACTGATGCCTACCCAGTGTCTCAAGTCAGATGCCCGAGACCCATCCAAGACTCCTCTGTCTCCTTGATACTGACTTTCCACACCTGGTCCCCCAAACCCTTTTCTCCTTGATATTGTTCATGCTTTTATCCAAAATGGAACATATTCAAGAATGAAGAGGGCACTATTGGTTATGCCAGGACAGTAGGTATAAACTAGGGCTGCTCTGGGCAGAGATGTGTAATTAGCCTGTAGCTGAGAAGCAGAAAAAATTCCAGAGTGGCATGCAAAAGCACATTGCATTTGAAGAACTGAGAGAATTAAAATCTGACTACCCTAGGGTATGTGTGTGTGTGTGTGTGTGTGTGTGTGTGTGTGTGTGTGTGTGATGAAGGTGTGGATTAGTAAGATGAATCTGGGAAGGTAATTGCAATGTCAGGTTCTGTAAGTGTAAAATGTTTCTTATCTTTAGAATTAACCACAAATGGTCGACGTTATTGGTAGCTCGCTTAGCATTCATTTCCCCTCTTTCCTAAGACAAACCATTCCCCATGTTCAGGAGAAGCTGACCCTATCTCCAGCTCCAGTGGTGGGTCATCTCTGTCCCTTTGCCAGGATTGTCTCATGGAGGACATGATTCAACTCTAGCCCTAGCCAAGGGTACATTAGGGGAATCTTTTGGAGGGTTTCCAAGGAAAGTTTTCTCAATCTTAATAAAAAACCACAAAAAGGGGTTGTTACATCTCAATGTCATACCTGTAATTGCTGCAGCCATTTTAATTCCAAGTCTGAGATTGAAGCAATCACTGATGGCAGAGTGAAGAGATGGAAAAAGCCAAGATTCTGGAATGTTTTCATGAGCTGCTAAACAACCAATCTCTGCCCTACCTCTGGACTGTGTCAAATATGAAATGATATTTCCTTTATTACTTATGTCCTTTTGAGTTGGGATTTTTCTTGGGGCCAGTAGCACTCTGCTATGCTATGAAACTTAAGAATGTGAAGCAATGGCCTTGACTTTGTGAGAACTGGTGGAAGTGACCTACATGTCACTAATTGTCACTCTCAGTTGAAATGGCTGCAATTTATTTCACCTTGCTTGTACTGTTGTTTGTATTCTATGTGATTATTTTGAGTATCTGACTAGTCTGGAAACTTTCTGCATCAAGGACAGAGATGGACCCTTTACTTCTTTGTAGCCCCACAACACTTTACATAACCAATACATTTTTGTCAATTATTAACCCTCTCTTTATTCCATCCACAGATTCTTTCAGATAATGATTAAAATGCTATCTCTATTTGGAGATAATAATTAGTCTCATCTTTATTGGCTTTCTCTTCAGCGTGGAGGGAATTACTGGATGAATGAATAGGAGCATGGCGGCCATGTGGCCTGTTGCCCCCAAGGACTACTTGGAGACTAGCCTGGCATGGAAATGACCAGATGTTTGAAGCTGAGCCACTGAGTGAAATAAAAAAGTTTGCTGTCACACTTTCCATCTGCATGGACAGTTTTTGGACTGCAAAGCCACTGGCGCTTATGATCGCACGTGATTTTTAACCTCTTCCTAAATTTGAAGTTGGAAGGCCCTGGAAGGTTAATTAGACCACACAGGTGTGTGTACACTACTGTTCATCTGCTGCGGGCACTTCCAGAAGCAGTGGCTTAACTCAGATCAGTGCCCAGTACACAGGTGCTCCTGGGCCTGATGGGGACCCCTGTAGAGCATGAGGAATGATCAGGTAAAGGCAACAAGAAGTGAAGTGGAGCTATTTAATAGGCAGCTCTGAACAAGCAGAGGAAAAATGATGGTCCAAAATGTAGGGTGGATCTACCAAAAATGGGTTGGTCTTCCAGGTTATTAGAAGACAGGAATTGGGTCTCTCTCTTTCTGTCTCTCTCTCTCTCTCTCTCTCTCTCTCCCTCTCTCTAGCACTGCCAGTTGGGTTGGATTTGGTTTGGTTTGGTTTTCCTTTTTTGTGATGTGAGTGCCTGACTTAAGCTTTGCTTGGTGAGACATCCATTTCAAAGGGGCATCCACTTCAAAGAAGGGTATCTCTAATAAACACATTGTCAGCCACAGGACTAGAAGAAAGAGCCATGCCACCTCCCCACCTGAGACTCCTTTGTTTTAAAGATCTTAGTTGATTTCAATCACTGATTATATGGGCCCCATGTCATTTCTCTTCCCACACTTTAAATTCCCACTCTTATATTTTCAGTTCAGCTACAAAGAGTGTGAAACTCACCACCTTCAACCCGATAAAAGCAGAGTCCCCAGCCCCTATGCCAAGAATCTCTCTGTCTTCCAATCTCTCTCTCTCTCTCTCTCTCTCCTTGCAACCTTAATGTGTGGTCCCAAGTGTGCTGTGTAATTTCCGGGTCTTATAAGTATAAACTTTTATTTTTTCAAAATTCTCTGATGGTTGTTGCTGAAGGGCATCTTGCAACCATAATAAGAACCAAATGGGTTGGTCCTGTCATGTAATGTTGGTTTGGAAAGGGGAGGTATCTAGCTGCTAGAAACTCACAGGGGCCCAGGTGAGTGTCCCTAGCCTATAGCATTACTATGAATAGGCTGAGACAAGCACAAACTCTCTCTTTCTCTCTTCACTCCCCCCGCTTTTTGACATTGATTATTTTCCTGAATATACTAGTAATATATGCTCTTTGTGAAAAATTCAGGAAATGGGGTATGTATGAGAAGGAAACAAAAATCACCTATACACTTATCTCCTAATATTTCAGTATATATCCATGCAGATTCCCCTCCCCCCCAGTTGCATGATCAGTCAACATTTCCAAAAATATTTTCTGCTGTCTGTGTGTATGGGCACCTTGCCAGGCACTAGGAATACAGTTGTGATCAAATGCATAATCCTTTATCTTATGAAACTTTGGGTCTAGTAGAAATGACATATAAACACACAACTGCACTTAGAAGTATTTCATCTCAAACTTGGCAAAGTCAACAAAGGACAAGTACTGAGTCTGTTGAGAGAATAGGGGTCCTACTCTAGCCTGAGTGCATCAGGATGTGCACCTAAGGAAAGAACTTCGAAACTGAGGTCAGGATGGTAAGAAATCGCTGGCCACAAAAGGGAGTATGTATTGGACCAAGGTGATAGGGGGAAGGGGCAGTCAGGGAACAGACGGAAAGGGAAAACTTCCAGTGGAGGGGACAGCTTGCCTGAGTTCCTGATGAGGGGAAAGTGACTGGATGAGGGCTTTGTGGAGGTTGCAGAGGGAAATAAGGGCAGAACCTATAGAGTGTCAGCAAACTACAACCCATAGGTCAAATCCAGCATACCACCTGCTTTTTTAAATAAAGTTTTATTGGAACACAGCCATGCCCATTCATCTATGTAATGTCTATGGTTGTTTTCACACTACAATGTCAGAAATGAGTAATTGCTGCAGAGACAAATGTATGGTTCACAAACCTTAAACATTTACTATTTCCTTTACAGAAAACTCACTACCTTCCTCTACCTATCCTTTACAGAAAAGTTTGCTGACACCTGCTATAGGATCTTATAGCTGGGCATGAGATAGAATTGTTTTATTATAAGCACAACAGGAAGAATTTGCACCTAATCAGATTTCCTTTTAGAAGAAGAACTCTGGACATGGTAGGGAGGGCAGATTAGAAATGGAGACTATGGGTGGACTCAGGGAGCCTCAGAATATTCAGGAGGGAAGGGTTGGTGGTTTGGACTAGGGTTACACCAGAGGGACAAGAGAGAGTAGGGATATGAGATCTTTTTAGGAGTTGTATGGGACAGGACTTGGGGGCTGATTGGCTAGGGGAGGTAAGGAGAGAGGCATCCAGGAGCACTTCTAGATTTCTACTTGGTACCTCAGCATAGATGAGGGTGTCAGTGGAGGGGTGCACTAGAGGAAAAGCAGGATTGAGAGGCACAGCCACAAGCTTTGAATTAGCATCTGCCTACTTCCCCACAGTGAGTCAATATAAGCCATCCCCTATTATTGGACATGTAGATTGCTTCCATTATTATTTACTTTTTAAAAAACAATGCTGTTATAAACTCATTTAGGCAAACCTCTGATTGCTTCCTCAGGATAAAATGCTAGAAGCAGAATGGCTGGATAAAAGGCCATGCATATTTTTAAGCTCTTTGATCCATATTGCTAAAATGCCCTCTGGAAATGTTATTTCAGTTTATAAATCCCCGCACATGATGCTGAGGCCAATTTTTGTTCAATAGACCCCAAATTGCCTCAGAGTTGGGTGTCAGAATCCGTTCCCTGACTTTTTTCTTTTAAATCTCCATTGCTTCCAGCTCAAGATATTACTACTTCAGAATTTTCCATGTTTGAAAGGATTTCTGCTGTGCTGGCCTATGAGTTGACCTCTTTGGAGGGTGGAATAAGACTATTCTTCAAAGCTGTGGTTCACATCCAAGGTAGGAATCCTGGCACATGAGGCTTTTTAGTTCCACTCCTCCCGGGTGTGATAAAAGTTCACTTACAACCCGAGTCACATTATACCCCTAATATATGTTAGCTGGCGTTCTGGGTTGCATCTCCTTTCTGTCTCCAAAGAGGCTTTTGTTTTATGTAGCACATCCATTTCCTGCCAAGCTCAACAGCCTCTTATCCAGCCCGGCAGTTTCAGCTGCCACCCGGTAGCAGCCAGACTAATGAAACCTTTTGGAGCAAGGAGCAGGTCTGTAGCCCCAAGGAAGCTTTCTGGGGTCTCAGTGTGGCGACGTGGGAATTCTGTCTTTGGAGCCAGGCAGCCCCGGACCAAAACCCTGACCTGTCTATTACTGGGTGTCTATCTTAAAGGTCCACATGACTCCTGTGACTTCACTTGCTCGTCTGTGAAATGGGGTTTTAGTTGTCAGTTCATAAATTTTTGTGAGGAGTAGTGATAAAGCCTTTCAGGTACAAGGGTCAGTCCCTGGCACTGAGTAGGGGAGGGATATATGGTGCTTTATTTTATTTATTTTATTTCTATTATTAAAAAATAAAGCAAGAGTGATGGTGTCTGTGGAGATGGGGGCCTGTTGCCCTTTTTATCTCAGTTCCCTAAGCTCTGAGACCCTGAAAATTCTCTTAGCAAACCATATCGATCGCAGCTCCTCATTTAAGATTGAGGAAGGATGTCTGGGAAGGGAGAAATGATGAGTAAGGTTAATTTTCCGTTTCCTGTTTTAGGGAGTCGGCTCTGAAACCGAGGTAAGGGAATCACGGATGAGGTGCAGTGCAGACCCCGTCATCCCCAGCTGTCTCTCTCACCAGTTGGATGTACAGTCTGAAATGTCCACTGTTTATTTAGGTGAAAATGTTATCTTTGTTAAAATATAGGTATCTTCTAGAAGAGTGCAAGACATTAGCACAAGCTCTGCAGTCAGATGACCCAGGGGTAAATGCCAGCTCTGCCACTTCTTAGCTTTGTGACCTTAGGCAAGTAACTTTATATCTCTGTGCCTCAGTTCTGTCATCTCATGGGAATAAGAATAAGGTTTGTGGGGGAGTGAATGAGTGCCTGCCTGGGACATAGTGCTCAATAAAAGTTAGCTATTGTAAGGAGCTATTACTAAATCCTGAGAAGGAGGGGTGGGTGGTGATATGAGTCTACTGGGAACAAATTAAGTTACTTTCACCTTACGTGGGTGAATCTCCATAGGTTAATAAATTAGGCACTGTTTACCATTCCTGTTTCACTGATGAGGGCAACTAAGTCTCAGAGAGATTAATTGAGCCTGAGTCACACAGCTCCATCAGGATGCCCTCAAGAAACAGGCCATCCTGCACACCCCCTTCCGCCGTGGCCATGATAACCTCCTGGAATCATTTTTCTGCCTTCCCACGAGAGGGCGAATGACAGTAGCCCTTGAAATCCACCGTGCCCCCTCCTGAGGACTGGCTGTGTTGGAGAGCTCCCAAATGCTGTCCAACTTGGAGGCAGACTGGGCCTTCGGGTTGGAGAGCGACTTGCAAAAGCAAGGTTAGATCCCAAACCCAGAAGCCATAGAGATTTTACACGTCAGCTCCTGTGGCGATGACTCAGCGTTTAGAGATGAAAAATCATCTCTGAGACTACGTAGGCGACTTATTTACAGATGATTGATCCCTTTGTGTACTATGGCCAAATCCATTTCTGGCCTCACGCCTGGTGATGTGGGGAAAATACCACGGCTGCTGTGCCTGGGGTACATTTCCATCTGCCGGGTATTCTCCGGGTTCCTGGGGGAAGTAAGTTAACAGTCTGCCTGTCAGTACATTTATGCATTTAGTGTCTTCACGTGGGTTCTGGTGTGTTTTCATAATGCTTCATAGATTCCCACCCCCATCAGCCACAATTATGGTCTCAAACCCAGAGGCCAGACACAGAAAGCCTCTCTCTCCTACTGCTCTAGGTCTGCCTGATAGAGTCAGGGAATCTTTGCTTTATTTAGTGTGTGGTTAAGGAGTACCTACTCTGTGCACAGCACTGTCCGGGAATATGAGGGAAGTCTCCAAAAATTTAGTATAATTCAGATGAAACTGAGTTCAGACAGTAATAATTATAAAAAATATCTCTTATTTATTAAGAATTTATTATGCGCTACTCACTGTGCTGGGAACATTACAGTTTATCCTCCCCAAAGACCTTGGTTGTATGTCCTATTGTTATTCTCATTTTATGAAGTGAAAATAAAACACAGAGAGGTTAAGAAGCTTGCTCAAGATGGCACAGCAGGGCAAGTGGTGACACCGGATTTCATACCCAAGTACAATCAATTCTTGCTGTTCATAGTAGTTATGTTTTGTAGAGTCACCATAAACACTCAGTGAGCGAATACTGAACCATTGCTTCTAGGGGAAATGCAAGGTTAGGTTCCTGGTGTTGTTTCATATCAGCTGCAAGCGTCTGAGTTGGGTGACTCAAATTTTGCACTGCTTTGCACATGTCAGCAAATGACCATGAAAGTACTGTAACTATTGATTTGAAAGTTACAAGTAAATTTTAGCAAGCAGGCCAATTTACAAATTTGCAAATAATGAGGATTGGCTGTAGTCTTATTCCCAATCATGTTTGTGCTTTTCTTCACAACTTATACTATGATCAGCAGCCTCTACAATGGCGTCCAGGGATCCCTACCTCCTGACCTTCTTGTTCTTGGTAGTCCCCTGCTCTTGAGCATGTTCTGGACCTCATGATTGATTGCTAATGAATATTATGTGGCTTACGGTAATAAGATGTCACTTTTAAGATTCAGTTACAAAAAGTCTGTAACTTTCGTATTGGACACTCTATTATGCTTTCTTATTTGCTCTGTGGGGAGCCAGGTGCCATGGTATGAGCTGCCCTGTAGAGAGGCCAACATAGCATGGAACTGATAGACCAGAAAGGCAAGGAGGCTCTCCATGCAGCAGGGAACCAGTTCCTGCGTCACACCGTGAGTGAGCAGGTGCTCCCTCAGTCAAGTTCAGATGAGATGACAATCCTGAACAATGCATTAGTTGGAGCCTTGTATGAAACTTTAGAATGGAGGCAACACAGGGCACCTGGGTGGCTCAATCAGTTAAGCATCTGACTCTTGATTTCAGCTCAGGTCATGATCTCATGGTTTGTGAGTTCGAGCCCTGCATCAGGCTCTGTGCTCACTGTGTGGAGCCTGCTTCAGATCCTCTGTCTTCTCTCTTTTTGGCCCTCTCCCACTCTCTCTCTCTTTCTCAAAAATAAATAAACATTTAAAAAAACTTTTTTTAAAAGAATGGTGGCAATAAGCTAAGCCATGTGCAGATTCTTATCCCCAAAGAAACTGTGAAATAATGAATATTTGTTGTTTTACGTCACTAAGTTTTGGGGCATTTTGTTACATAACAAAAAGTAATTAATGCAACTGCCTTCTTGTAAGCTGCATTTATTATAGAGCATGGCCTTACCTAATATGAACTAAGTTCTTTATATGCTCTATTGCGTTTAATCTTCACGATGACCCGGCAAATTGCTGATATTGTTCCCCTTTTATAGATAAAGTGACTGTCCATCAGAGATGTTGGGTAACTTGCCCAAGGTCACACAACTAAAGGTAGAACAGGTTTTTAACTTCAGATCTGCTCAACCTCAAAGCCAAGCTGGACTTGACTTGCATAATACTGTGGAACTGAGATTGGAATGTAGACTTCCTGACTTCAAAGCCTATTTCCCCCCCATTTATCATTAAAAACAAACAAAAATCCACTAAGTCCACCAACCCACAGGCAAAAGAATGTTGAGATGAAACTGAGCAAGACTGGGTGTGAGCCACAGAGATGCCCAGTGTCTCTATTCCTCTGTCCTAACATGCACCTACAGAGGAAGTTCTTTGAGCTAAGCCCTGCGCCATCATTATTCCCCACAGAATCTCCAAGTCCAAAATCTAACTGTATGATTCAGGGAGGGTGGCCATAACAAAGTACCACACACTGCACAGCTTAAACAACAGAAGTTTATTTTCCCAAGGTTCTGGAGACCAGAAGTCTGAGCTTACAGTGCCAGTGGGGTCAGTTTCCGGTGAGGCCTCTCTTCCAAACTTGTAGACAGCCACCTTCTCACTGTGTCTCCCATGGTCTTTTCTCTGTGTAGGCATGGAGACAGTGGCCCTGTGTCTCCTACAAGGACACCAGTCCCATTGAATTAAGGCATCGCCCTAATGACCCTTCTTAACCTTAATCGCTTCCGTTTTAAAAGCCCTGTCTCCAAACACCATCACATTGGGGGTTAGGGCTTCAACTATGAATCTGCCGGGAGTTGGGGTGGGGAGACACAGTTCTTTCTATAACACTAATCAACATTTGTTTATTGACCATTATGTCCAAAGTCATGTGGAGGGTACGCATGCCATTCCCAGGGCATGAGCCTGAAGCCTGGTGCTAAGGACCAAAAGAATATCCAGTTATTCAGTCAGCTCCTCCTCTCCCAGCAATGTGGTCCCAGCAGACGCAGAGAGACTGGTGGTTCCTGCACGGGATGCTTGCACTTAGGGTCTATTAGTAAGTGGTCCAACAAGTCCAGCCTCTTCATTTCACAGATGAGGACCCTGAGGCTCAGAAAGATAAAACGACCTGTGCAAGGTCACAGAGTTGGTTAATGGCAGGACCAGGACTGGGTCCAAGTATCCTGGCCCCCAGCTTCATGCTCCTTCCCCTTGGCCAGGCTGGGGGAGAGGTGTGCTGAGAAACTCTTAAAAGGAGAACAAATTCTTCCAGTCTCCTGGTGGGGAGCAGTGTCTGCATGGGAGTGTGTAGTGAGGGAGGGCTGTTATATAAGGTCTTGGGGGCAATATGCATACATGTGGGTGTTGGGGGGTGTTCTATGTGCGGTGTGTACAAGTTAGTAGGATATGTAGGAGGATCTAGGGTTGTGGGGAGTGCTTGTGGGTGCAGTGGTTGTGTAGTGGGGCTATGTGTGTCATGTGTGCTAAGTGTGGGGATGTGTGTGTGTGTGGCCATCGTGTTGTGTGTGTAAATGTTGTTGGGCAGCACTGTTCAGCTCAGGTGACACCTTTGTCTCTGCATTATTCAGTGTCTTCTCTTTTTCTTATACAAAAGTCCCTCCTGCAGCCTGCTGGAATAGGGATTGGTACACTTTTTCTGAAAAGGACCAGTTAGTAAATATTTTAAGCTATGCGGGCCATATGGTCTCTGTCACAACTACTCAACTCTGCCATTGTAGCTTGAAAGCATCCAGAGAGAGTATGTAAACACATGGGCCTGACTGGGTTCCGATATAACTTTATTTACAGACGATGCCAGGCTGGATTTGACCCAAGGGAGGTAGTTTACAGAAGCCCTGGTTAGGGTGCTCCCTGTGTCCCTGACAATGACCTTCTCCTGGATTCACCCATCCTTTTTCTTACTGCACTTTGCCAAGCTCTTGGATTCTAAACCCAAGATTCCTCATGTATCCATCAGCACCCCTTCCTTCTGGCTCTAGGCCTCAGTGTCACTACCACCACCACCACCACCAGCCTCACCAGCACTGGCATTATCTTGCTCCATTCCAAGCACTGCACCAGACACCTCACAAGCACTATCACATCCAGTCCCTTCCATAGCAATACCAAGAGGGAGGTAGTACTCTTCACCTAACAGGTGAGTTGACTGAGGCCCAAAAAGCTAAGTAACTTGTCCAAGGTAACTGTGACTACTTAGAGATTTTGACCTGGCTCTCCTGATCTATAAAGCCCAAGCTCTTAACAAATAAATTCTCTACTTGCCCCTAAATAGATGGTCTTATGCTAGCACAATGAGAAAAATCACCAAAGTGAAAAGAACAGAGTAATGTTTTGAACCTCTTGCTCCTAACTGTGGGCTTACGGATCAAGACTCATGGGCATTAGGCCAGTGGTCATGGGAAGGGTGCACATTAAACATTGCTTTTGCACATTTTTGGCCCACTGCCCTGAGATTCTGATTTCATAGACACAGAGATCTGCATTTAGAATAGCACCCAGCGTGATTCTGGGGTAAATGTTCTGGGACCAGTGAGCACGCCACAACTTCTGGAAAGCTGCAATCAGACTTGATGTAACTAGAACCTTAGCATGCCCACCTCTGGGCTCTGGTCCTGTGGGTGACTCAGGCACCACAGCTCTTGCTGCCACAGCACTGATGATGACCTAAGATTATGCTCCTTAGTAAGCGTGACTGCCCCACGTGAAGCCTAGCCCAAGGAGAACGGGAGATGAGAGCCCTGCTTTTTCCTTCTTCTTTTTCCATTTCTCTGTCCTGCAGCCCAATTCCTGGCATGTCCGTGCATACCAAATGAGTGAATTTATCAAAAACCTTTAATGCCTTAATGTGGACATTTCTAACCCCACGGGTGGTTTGGAGGGGAAATTCAAATCTGAATTTGGACCTTCTGTAATATCACTAATATAGATAAGTGATGACTCTATTCAGCACGAGAAAATTTGACCTTTATGGGAATGTGGAGGTTAACGCAGATTCTGCACACATGATTTTCTCTGTGTGGTGATCGGCACCCCCACCTCTCCCTTTGCAGCACCGTCTTAGTGAAAAGGAGGCAGTGAGGGCTCTATTTTGGAAGATGGTCCTGTCCTTTCAAGCAGGCAACTTGCTTGCTTTTTGGTCAATCCTCAGTCATCTGCTCCAGACCGGTTCTTTCAGAGGTGTTCTCCTCTCCCCATGAATGAGAAATGAATGCGCCATTGCAGCCTTGCAGGTGCAATGCATCATTTTGAGCGTATGCCAGGCTCCTCGGCTCACACTCCAAGCATGCCATGAATGCTCAATTGGGGCCGATGGATTTCTCCAACCTGACTGCTCATTTGGTAGATGAGGTTTACCCAGGGGTGGTGGAAAGTGAGTAATACTGTGTAGTTTCATGAAGATACTTGTTCTAATCAAATATTTCTAGGTCCAGTGTTCCAAATCTCATTATGATATGTGCGATGGGAAGAAATGGTGTGTGTGTGTGTGTGTGTGTGTGTGTGTGTGTGTAGAACAGATCGAGTTTATCTCTCCATCTGTTAGAATAACAGAAAAAACAGTTGAGAGAAAGACAGAAAACAGGTCAAGATATCCCATCTGTGACCCAGAATAACCTGTAGCTTAGGATATTTCATGTAATGACTTAAACCTCATCGAACCCCGGTACTTAGGAGCACAGCTGCTGGAATGAAATTTGGCTCCACTGCTCACTAGCTCTGTGACTTTGGATACCTTCCATGACCTTGGTAAGTCTCTGTCTCCTCGTCTATAAAATAAAAGTAATAAGTACTTCTATCATTGGGTTGTTGCAAGGATGAAATGAAACGCTATATGCAAAAGTGCTTACATGCCAGGTATGTAGTAGGTGCTCCATAAATGTTAGCTTTCTATTAATTAGGTTTTCATTCAAAATATGTATACGAAGTGACTTTTATGCATTAAGCACCTGACACTTCATGCCTAAAGGGGTCAAACAGGTAAAGTGATATTTGGACAGTGATAAGTGCCATGGTACTAGGGAGTTGCAGAGCACAAACACATAGTTTCCCTCAGCCACTCCCTGAGCTGAATGAAGATTGAGGTGTGGGATGTAAGGACTGGCGTGGGGGTCCTGATGACTAGAGAAATACGGAATGAGAGGCATAGGGAGATTAGTGCTGACCTGATGGTGTCCAAGCAGAGTATTTGGGGTGAGATAAGGTTGGAGTTCTTTCAGGACTACACAGAATTCTGAGGTCCCCTCTTTTTCCCTCATATTAGTTAGTGACCACTGGGGAAGGAGTAGTTTTACAGGCAATTATTATTATCTTTGCTATAAAATGTTGCTAGCTTGGGACCAATGGATGGGATGAAGAGGGCTTCTGGAACTCCAGAATTTTTATGCAAACAACGTACATTTATGCAGGGTGAAAGTTCATAAATTTCATCCCATTCTGAAAGGAACCCATGACAAGAAAAAGCTTGAGACTGCTTGTCTTCATGATTCATGAGAAGAGTAACTATACCAGCCAGGGTGATTTTTATGTCTGGTGTCCTTGTGTAACCATGAACAGCACTCCCTTTTACCTTCCAAGCAGTCTAGACAGTTTTAAGGCTCCCAACTCACTTTTCCATCTGGTATATGTCTACATCTCTTAGATGACCTGCATCCCTGAATAGAGAAGAAGGGTCTAGAACTCTATTCAAGTGGGATGTTGAGGCCACTGGTTATACTGCTCACTAACTGCCTAAGCTAATGTCCTCAGGTATGACTGGGCTACAGAGACAGGGATGACTCTACTCTAGGAATCATGGGTAAGGTTTTAGAAGATTCCTTCCAAAATGCTGGAGAATAGGTTTCCAGTCTTTTCCATACCTCCCCTTTCCCATACTTTCTCATTCCCCAGACTGATAATTTGACATTGAGCCTACTCAGACAGTAGGCAGGATGGAGCAAAACAACAGAACACCTGGATAATCAACAAGATAGATGATCAGAGCTGACAGCCCCTAACACTGGGGACTTAGGTAGTGAAAATCCCCAGTCTGTTTCCACTGAACCAAGCTTGAGAGATGTGTCTGCATGTCTGGGAGGCTTATCTACAATGGTGACTGGAATATCCTTCCCTTCTGGGCACTTAAAATGTCTGAATTTTGCTTTCTTATCAATAAAACAAACACAGGTAAATGGAAAGTAAATGTCAAATAGCATAAAAAATGAACAGAATTAAATATAGATGAGTGACCTTGTTTTAGAATGTCCACCTCTCAACTTTCTACCTCTTCCTTGTTTTCTCTCTTTGGTTTCCTTATGGTCCCTTTCTTTGCACAAGAAAGACTCAGGCTAATGACTTTGGGCTCATTTGGGTCTTCTAATCTTTGTAGCCAAAAAAGAAAAGTTGAGTTCAGGATGGAAAGAGAGAAAGAGGAAAAGATCAAAAGACTGAGAATCAAAGTGTCCGTAGAAACAAATACTCTAAACTTACTTCTCTTTATTGTTTTTGGGGGGCTCAGGTTTGGAGACCTAAGGCCTTCAGCAAATCCTGTTACATTTGCTCTGTGGCTTTGGTAAAATAGGTAGAAACCCACCAGGGATAGACTTTCCAAATGACTGCTATTGACTATAAAATTATTGAACATAACAAAACATTATCCATATAAAACTATCAGACTTTTTAAAGCCAAACCTTCCTATTAAGATACAATACCATATAGACATATACACATTCCTTTGAGATGGAAGAAGCCACAGTACCCCAACCTTCCCACAGAGGATTGTGATGGTTCACATAGATTAAAGCTGTGGATGCTCTCTTCCAGGAGCCACCTAACCAAGCACTGGGGATTGGATCTAAGGTGAGATCTAGAGACCCTGGCCAGAGATGGGACCCTTAATCACCCGCAGAGCATCAGGACAGCATGAACACTGAAGTGAGAGCAAGCATCATGGTGCCCTAGAAGCTCAGCTTCCCATTCTTGATGAAACCTACTAATTTGACTACTGCACATGCTGGCTCTACTACTTTCACTTGTCAGGCTATAAAACTGTAGACTTGACATCCATGCAAATCAGGCAACTTTAATATGTTGATACTAGTGTACTTAGTGACCCTCCCTGGGATGCTGGCAGCTCTAGTGAGCTGGTATGATAAGTATTATGGATCTGGGAATGGTAATTTAACATATGCACCATACTGCTCCGAGGCCATGGTTCAGATTGAGTCTACAGGCATGGATTTTTTTTTTTTATTGTTGTTGTATTATTCTTCCCCTGATAGTATTTATGGTTGTTGTTGTTGTTTGGATGCTCATATTTTAAAACAGTGAGATTTCACATTGCAATCTGATCTCTGTATTGGTTTATTTCTTTTCTCACAAGATCTAACTTCCCTAGGTCCTCATTATCATCTGCCAAACAGGAACAGCCATTTTCTCTCTATTTTGTCTCCTATTTCTGCCTGGCCTAGTTCTCGGTCCCAATAAGCTTGTCACTCTGACACCTTGATTTGAAAGAGCATGTCTCCTCCTTGGTAAATTTGATGACCCCTAAATCCATCCACACATAGGATGGCAAACTCTCCATCTAAAGAAAGACCTTCCCAAGGAGCACTTCTTTCCTTTCCAGACAGTAGACATGTATGGTGACTGTCCCCTGCAGGGATTGGCACACTTTAGGTGGAATGTGAGAATTTCCTCAAATTGAGAGAGGAGAGCCCTTAACTCCCTTCAAATGAGGGTATGGGTTAAGAGCACCCCCAACCCCACTGTGAGTAAAGGGAAAAGGAAGCCTTACCTTTCTCATCTCAAAAGTTGTCTCATTGAACCTCCTCATTCTAGAAATGAGAAAACGCAAGCCCTGTGATTATTCCAGGGTCCCAAACCTAGTCAGTAGTAGATCCAGGATGAAGACCCAGGCTTGGTCCACACTATTCACCTTCACCTTTATCTTTTGTTGTCATTTTGAGTGTGTTATTCTGGGGCAAAGCTATGGCTGTGTCTGTTTCTCCCCTTCCTAGCCAGAGGCCCCTTCATTTGTTTTTACCCTCTGGGCCTGACTAGTCTGTAGTCATGAATTTCACAAGTACTACAAGTGTGAATTGCCTGGGGTTCTGTCTTCTGGTTGAAGTCTCTAGCAGTCAATATTTTCCCAGGATGGTATCTCTCAGCAAGACTTAAGCCAATAAATGGTAAACAGGCAATCAACAAGTACTTATTAGTCTCCTAATCTTTGTGTAGCTTTCTGAAGAAGTATTGCATTTTATTCCTCCTAGAACAAGTGACAGACATCCCTGTCAATGCAGTTTAAGTAAAGGGCGCATTTATTGGCCCCAGAATACAAGCATAAATATCAAGTCACAGGATGGGCAAGGCTGTAGCCAGGACTCAGGAAAACTTGATGCAGACTCAGCAATATGAGGCCTTCACTTAGTTCTCACATCCATTCTGCCGTGGTATTGGCCTCACTTTTTGCATGGTAGGACAATGTGCATGAATGTCCCCTGATTTTACCCTTTCTGCTCATGTCACTGGAAAGAGAATGACTTTCACACTGTGGAAGTTTATGGAAATTCTCTGATTGGACCAATTAGCCATGGCCAATGGGTGGGGAGGGAGGGAGGTAGTCACCCACTGTGGACCAAACAGCTGTGATCTAGCTTCCTCTTAAGGAAAGGAGAGAAGGTGAAGAGGGCAGTCTCAACAAAGGAAGAAAGGAGGCCTAGGAAGGCTGTCTTGATCTGCTCTGGCTGCTAATAACAAGATACCATGGGTTGGGTGGTTTAAACAACAGACATTTATTTCTTACAGCTGTGGAGGCTAGAAGTCCAAGCTGTCAGAATGGTTGGGTTCTGGTAAGATCTTTCTTCCTGGCTTGCAGATAGCCACCTTCTCACTGTGTCCTCACATGAGCTCTCTTGGGTGCATGAGCAAGGAGAGAGAGCACCAGTTCTCTGTCCTTATTCTAAGGACACTAATCCTATCATGAGGGCCCCCAACCTCATGACCTCATCTAACATTAATTGCCTCCCAAAGCCCCTGTCTCCAAATACTATCACATTGAGGGTTAAGGTTTCAACACATACATTTGAGGGAGAGGAACACAAACATTGGGTCCATAACAGACTAAACACTGCAGCCAGTATATCTGTCCACAGGGTATTACAGTGAAGTGGGCAGTTTAAGACCTACATATAGAGGAGTGGTGATGAAAGACTGCACGTCACTGATGTGTCACTGATGTGTCACTGATTATTCAGAGGAAGCTGCCAAGAGGGCTGGCATTATAGAGGATGATACCACACATACTGGCCTTCCCAGACTGGATAGTGAGGTAGAAAGACCTTGAATTAAACACGATCCTTTCTCTGAAGAAGACGTCTAGATGGCCCACAGACATATGAAAAGATGCTCAATACTACTCATCATCAGGGAAATGCAGATCAAAACCATGATAAGGGGCACCTGAGTGGCTTAGTCGGTTAAGTGTCCGACTTTCGCTCAGGTCATGATCTCGCAGTTCGTGGGTTCGAGCCCCGTGTCGGGCTCTGTGCTGACTGCCAGCTCAGAGCCTGGAGCCTGTTTCAGTCTGTGACTCCCTCTCTCTCTGACCCTCCCCTGCTCGCGCTGTCTCTCTCTCTCTCTCTCCTAGAAAAAAAACAAAAAACAAAAAAACAAACCATGATAAAACATCTCCTCACACTTGTCAATCAGAAAGGCTAAAATCAAAAACAAAAGAAACACCAAGTGTTGGGGAGGATGTGGAGAAAGGGGAGCCCCTCCTGCACCGTTAGTGGGAGTGGAAACTGGTGCAGTTGTGGAAAGCAGTATAGAGATTCCTCAAAAAGTTAACAGTAGAGCTACCCTATGATCCGGTAATCCCACTACTGGGTATTTACCCAAAGAATACAAAACCACTAGTTCAAAGAGATACATGCATCCCAATGTTTATTGCAGCATTATTTACAGTAGCCAAGGTATAGAAGCAGCCTAAGTGTCCATTGACTGATGAACGGATAAAGAATATGTTATACACACACACACACGCATATATTATGACCTCATTATATATACATATATGTGTATATATAATGGAGTATTATATATAATAAATATATAAATAATATTATGTATAATAGAATAATAGAATACCCATACATATATATATAATGGAATATTATTCAGCCATAAAAAAGAATGAATTCTTGCCATTTGCAATGACATAGGTGGAGCTAGAGTGTAATGCTAAGCAAAATAAGTCAGTTAGAGAAAGACAAATACCATGTGATTTCCCTCATATATGGAATTTAAGAAGCAAATGAGCAAAGGAAGAAAAAGAAGAGAGAGACAAATCAAGAAACAGACTCTTGACTGTAGAGAACAAACTGATGATGCTGTATGGAAGTGCTGAATCCCTCTGCTGTACACCTGAACCGAATATAGCACTGTATGTTAACTACACTGGAATCAAAATTTTAAAAAGACATGATCCTCCTTTCTCCTGGGGTCACAGTTTTCTCAAAATTGGGAGGGGAAAAGGGGTGGAGTCTATTAAAACCAATAAACAACACAGATACGTTATGGAGGATACTACAAAATTCAGATGACTTTCAAAATAAAAGTACAATATAAAAGGTAAAGAAATTTGGGCTTTTGGACCTGGAACTCCAGTCCTCTTCCCCATTCAAGTTCAAACCCTGCTGCCCTGATGAAACTTGGAGGAAGAAGTTTAAAAAGTCTGGAGGGTACCTGGAGTTCCTGAGCGTTGCTTATCAAGAAGCTGTGTGGCCTTGGAATAGTTTAGTAGTTCCCTTGGGCTAAAAGAATGAGAGGTGGGAGGGGACTGATGAGACAGGCTGTAGAAGGAGGTCCCCGAACCCCCTCTGGCAATAGCATTCTGCAGATTGTGTTTTCTATTACTTGGGGAAGCAGGATTGCACTCACAAACCAGATGAGGTTTAATTAGCTTATGGTTCTTTACCCTCGGTTATGGGATTTCTAGACTGTCCTTGTGATTTGCATATCACCTTCAGTACTTTCCAGGTAAGTGCTGCTTAAGTAATGCAAATGAGTGGAGCTATTTTACTAATTAGACTGCAGGGCACCAGGCCCTAAACAAACAAGAGAAGTGAGAGAGAATGGAGATTCTCTGGGATGAGGTCAATGGAGGTGGGAGGCCTGGGGTAGCTACTGGATACCTGCCTGAGGGGCAGTTTAGGCTAGAAAGAAATAGATCCTGAATCCGGAAGATGATCTCCCTGGGACAGCTCAGCAGCATCTACTTTGTGGCAGGCATTTTTTTTTTCCTTTTTTTGCCTGTTCCAATGGATTCCACACTCTTCTTATCTGAGACACACAGTTCCGCTTGGGTTCTGTGCACCTTCCTCCCCTCCTCATCTTGCATCAATCGATTGCCAGTAACTGTCACTTCTGTCTAGGTTCAGCCTCTTCCATCTTCATAGGAAGACTAGAAGCTCTTCTCCTCCATCTCCGGTCCCCTTGTTCATTCCTCTCGGGCCACAAGGGCCTCCTCGCTTCCAGGCCTGCTCCTGTCCCGGGCCCTTCCACGCCGTGCTGCTTCTCGCTAGAATGCTTCTCTCCCAAATATTCACAAGCTTCCTTTCTTCCTTCAAGACTTTGCTCAGTGGTCCTCTTCCTGATGAAATCTTCCTTGCCTTAATGGCCTTGAAATCTAAACTTTCTGCTCTCCTTCCACGAACTTATTATCCACATTTCTGCCTTTTTATCTCTATAGCACTTGTTACCATCTGCTGTAGTATATATATGTTGCTTACTTATCTTCATTGTTCTCTTCCGCCCCCTCACCCCATCAGAATATAAACCACATGAGGGCACGCATATTTTTTGGTCTTTGTTTACTAATAGATTCCCAGGCCGTGCACATAATGGACACTTCATAAATATTTGTTGAATTAATGAACTTAGTCATTTGAGTATCACTTCTATGGGTTTTTTTGCCAATATTTTTATTTTAATTGGCTCACCTTTTAAACTCAAATGAATTTCCTTACAAGGAAACTTTATAGCACTCTTATTAATGGAAAAACCAGTATTTCTTTCTATAAATAAAAGGTATGCCTCAACATATTTAAAAGAAATACATAGTTATTAGAGAACAGAAGTTTATTTCTAGAGCACTTAAGCACAATAGTACCAATTGCATTAAAATGACATTTTGGGGGAACACTGCATTAATGTCCATACTCCCTGAGTTCTGCACTAGATGGTCTTGTCTATATCCACTCATCAGCAGCAAATGGTCTCAATTTACACACTGTTTTGACAAAAATTTTCTGGCACAAAATGGATATCTTATAATGTAATTCAATTCTGACCTCAACTACCTGGAGTTAGTGCAAACCCTACAAGTTAAGGGAAATGTCTTCACAAAATTGCCTCCACGTCAGATACTCCCCACTGGTCTCAGGGAATACCCACACTTCTGACTTCTATAAAGTTAGGGGTTCCTGTGACCCCCTCAGTTTCAATAATTAGCTAGCACAACACACAGAACTCCCTGAGAATGTCATACCTGTGTTTATAGTTTTATTATAAAGGATACAAACTCAGGAACAGCCAAGAGATGCAAGATCTGAGGATGTGGCTGACACAGCTCCTGTGCCCTCTCTTTCTGGGATCTGGACACGCCATGCTCCCATCACATCAATATGCCCACCAATTAGGAAGATCCTCTGAGCCTTGTGTCCAGAGTTTTTATTGAGGTTTCATTACGTAGGTATCATTGCTCATGTGATTGAACTCAATCTCCAGCACCTTTATCACTGTGGGTTGGAGTGACCCAAAGTTTTAACCCTAATCATGTGGCTGGTCCTTCTAGTGGCCAGCATTCATTGCAAAACTATCTAGGGCCCACCAAGGGTGACCTCATTAGCATAACAAAGACACTCTTGTCACCAAGAAATTCTAAGGTTTTCGAAACTTTGTGCCAGGAACTGGGCACAAAGACTAGATATATTTTTTATTATATTGTGCATATATGCACAAATGAATCACAGATTTTTTTTGCCTCAGCTCATATATCTCCTCTGAAATTAAGACCCTCAGATTCAACTGCTACTTGGGTAGCTTTTTTAGGAGGTACTATGGTACCTCTAATCCATTAATGTCTGAAAATAAACCCCTATTTTCATTCCACCATCCCATCCAACAGATTATTCTTCCTCTTGTATTTTTCTTACATCATATTACCAACCACCCAGCTAACCAAATCTGAAACCTGGGTTGTACTCTACCATAACCATGCCACTTATCACACAGTGTGATAATTTCCTGTTTGTGTCTCTTGTCCACTAGCTTGTGACAGCAGTAATTGTGTCTATCTTATTCACTTGTATGTCCTTGCACCTGGCACATAGTTGAAACTCTATAAATGTATACTGAATTAATGGATGAAATGGTTCAAAATTGGAGCATTTCAAAATAAAACTTCTGAATAATTACTTTCTGAACCAGTAATTACCAACTTTCCTACAGATGATGCTCTGGTGTAATCTAATTTTGAGAATTAAATAGCTTATGTATGCTCATAATACCTGGCTTTCAAGTATCTTCACTCATACATTCATTACATATTTATTAAATATCTGCTAGTGTCACAACTGTGCTCTGGTCTCTGGGGCTAGAGATGAGTAGTAATCCAGTCAGCCTACTGGGAGGATCATATATATATAAATACAGTTGGAGTAAAATATTATAGGTCATATTAAAAACATATGAGTATGGGATGCCTGAGTGGCTCAGTCAATTAAGTGTCCAACTCTTGATTTTGGCTCAGGTCATGATCTCACAGTTCATGGTAATGAGCCCTGCTTCGTGCTGACAGTGCAGAGCCTGCTTGGGATTCTCTCTCCCTCTCTCTGCCTCTCTCCCACTCATGCATGCTCACTCATTCTCTCTCTCTCTCTCAAAATAAATAAATAAACTTGAAAAAATATGAGCAAAGTCCTATGAAAATACTAAGTGTGGTAGATTGGATTATTGTTCCTTTCTATAAAGAATTATAGAGGCACTTGGGTGGTTCAGTTCGTTAAGCATCAGACTTCAGCTCAGGTCATGATCTCACGGTTCGTGGGTTCGAGCCCTGCATCAGGCTCTGTACTGACAGCCAGCTCAGAGCCTGGAGCCTGTTTCCAATTCTGTGTCTCCCTCTCTCTCTGACCCTCCCCTGCTCACACTGTCTCTCTCTCCCTTTCAGAAATAAATAAAACCTTAAAAAAAAAAAAAGAATTATATACCCATGCCCTCTGCCACATACCTCCTAGTGCCTGTCACAAGTGTAGGCAAAGCATATATTCCCATCCCATTCACTTGGGATTTGACTATGTGACTTGCTTTGACCAATTAATTTAGACAGAAGTAAAGGGACAATGCACCAGTTCTGAACAAATACTTTAAGATGGATAGCAAATTTCTGCCAGACATCTCAGATTTTTGCCTTTGACCATAAGGCCATGTCCCAGGTAGTCATTGCTCTCTCAGCATGAGTTCTAGAATAAAGATACTTGGAGCAGATTTAAACTTAAACCGTAGAGTACAGTTCAGCCTAGTCCTGCTGAACCAAGCCAATTCACAAGTAACCTACATTCCCATTAACGCGAAATAGATTCTTGTTGTAAGTCACTGAGATGGGAGGGGTTGGGTGTTTGTTACACAGCATTATCACAGCAGACATCTGACTAATACACTGAGTCTCCATCTAACTACTTCAGTGGGGTATGAGACCAAGGAAAATGCTACATGGCTGCGGCTATTTCCCAGGATACAAAATGCCCCAAATTCTCTGCTGTTTGCTGACTATTAAAGAAAAAGTCATTAGAGTGAACTCAGTGCTCTAACTCCTAATCTCTTTTTCTCCGATGCTACAACTGGCTCATTTGTTTGTCTTAAATATGAAACAGTCAAAAGTCATGGTTACAAAAAGCCTTATGAATTAGAGTTCTTTGAATTAGAGTTTGAATCCAGGCCTTATTAAGAGTAGTATAAAAATGACTTAAGCTCTCAGGGACATCTGGGTGGCTCAGTCAGTTGAGCTGACTCTTGATTTACACTTAAGTCATGATCTCAGGGCTTTGTGAGTTTGGCCCGCCACATTGGGCTCTGCGCTGGCAGTGTAGAGCCTACCTGATATTCTTTCTCCTTCCTCTCTGTGCCCTTCTCCCACTTGCACTGTCTCTATCTCAAAATAAATAAATAAACTTAAAAAAAATAACTTAAGCTTCAATTTCTTCACATGTAAAATGAGAATAATAATAATACTTATCTCATAGATTATGCAAAGTCAATGAAGTAATCTTGTGAGGCCTTAACACAATGCCTAGCACACAATAAGCGGTCAATAAATGATAGAAGTTATTATAAGGTGAATTTGGTTAGTGCAACTTTTTTTAGGGAAACAACTGTTCATTATAGAAAGACAGGCTGTGTCATGGCATTTAGTTTGACCTTTTTACTAGCAGAAAAAAAAAACCTCAGGATCTAAATCTTGATTAATTTATATGCTATGTTTATAAACAGCTAATCTTTCTCCAGTTTGGTTCTCTGAGAGGAATGGGGTCAATGACACAGAAAATTTGGACTTGTTGCAAAATGAATGCTTCTGTAACCTCAATTTGCTTGAGATCAAATAGACTGGCCTCTCTGGTGATGAACTGTGGGCAAGTTTTCAGGGAACCATGTAGTACACTTGGATTACTCCACACACCACGCGAGAGTGACAGCAGTGTGCTGCGGAGCAGCCAAGGTGAAATGTTTCTCCAGCGAATTTGCCAGGAAGATAAGAAGCACATTCCAACAGCAAATGCATTGCCCAAATGGCAAGGCACCTCATTCTCAGATCTACTCCTTTCCTGACTGCAGAGAACACCAGGGTAGACAGCCTTGGGTTTAGGGAAAACGTGATTGACAGGGAAAGTTAATTCTCTTCAGAAACTGCAAGCTGATAATGGTTCTGATTTACAAGAAAGAATTTGTCATAAGACATATTTGATGGTTTACTGTGAAAGGTCTTGCAGTGTGTGTGTGTGTGGTGTGTGTCCCCGCACTTGGATAGATGCCTCTTGTTTGAAATGAGCAGGTGATTGTAACTTACAAATTATATGAAACTGCCATTTGAAATATATCTCAAGTTCCTCCCCTGAAGAAATATAGTCTTTCACCCATCTATCCAGGCATTCTGTGTCCAAGTCCTTTTATGTTCTCCCAGCCACTTCAGAGTATACTGAACTCAGAGGTGAAGCTAGAGCAGTTTGCAAATTTATTTTCTGTACTACAGAGCTTAGAACTTGATCTTGTTCAAAATATATATACACACTCTCTCAAATTCACCCAGAAAAGAAACAATTAGTTAAATGTGGGATCTCAGAGCAAAGATCAATTATGACTCACATGAAAAACTGATGAAGGGTCACAGAGAAAATTCCACCTTATTTTATTTTTTTAAAAGAAAATGTAAGACCTATCACCTCTCTGAGGAAAAAAACAATAGAAGAGATAATATATATGGGGTTTATTGTTGTTTTTGTGTGTGTATTTATTCTGCTTTGCATTTTGTTATGCTTTTAAAATGTGTGGGTTAGAGTGTTTCATCTGTTTTGGAAATTTGGGGGTTGTCATCTCTTCAAATATTTTTTCTTCTCTATTTTCTGTCTTCTCTATTTCTGAGGTTCCAATTGCACTTAAGTTAGTTAAGCTTCTACCTTTCCACAGGTCTTTGATAGTGTTACTTTCTTCAATTTATTTTTCTCTCTGCTTTAGTTGAGTAATTTCTATTGACTCATTTCCAAGTCACTAATCCTTTGTTATGTTTTGTGCCTAGTGTTAAGCCCATCCAATATATATATATATGTGTGTATACATACGTATATTTCAGTTACACAGTTTCTATTTGGTTCATTTGTATATTTTTCATTTATTTGATAAAATTCTCCATCTCTAACAGCATTCAAACCTTTCTTTTGAATTCATTCATAGTTATAGTAATTATAAATAAGTTCTGAAAATTCATCATATGGATCACCTGTGGGTCTGAGTCTACTGCTTTTCAGGTTTTATGTCTCTTTAATATGGGTCACATTTTCCTGCTTATCCAAAATATTTTTTTTTAAGTTTATTTGTCTTGAGAGAGTGAAAGCAGGGGAAGGGCAGGGAGAGAGGGAGAAAGAATCCCAAGCAGGCTCTGTGCTGTCAGCACAGAGCCATATGTGAGACTCAAACTCACAAACCAGGAGATCATTACCTGCGCGGAAATCAAGAGTTCGACGCCTACAACGCCTAATCCACTGAGCCACCCAAGTGCCCCTCCTGCTTCTTCACATGTCATAATTTTTATTGTATTTCAACGACAGTGTGTAAAAGACCAGCAGAGACTGAAGGAGATTATCATGGATTCCAGAAAGGGCTCACCCTTTTGTTTGACATGCAGCTAATATTAGGGGCTGAACTCATCAAGCTAATTAGAAGTTGAGCTGAAGAGGGGCTGCATGGCCAGCAAAATTAGTTTCCCTTATCCTCTGGTTTAAATGTCTCAAGGTAGATCAGGCCCCTCCCTTCAACAGGGTTTTGGGATTTAAGTGGGACAAGACTTGGCCATCTCTGTGCTTTCCATACCTGTTCCAGGCTTTCTGATGATATCATTTATTGAATAAAATGCCCGTGGGGGAAATTGGTAGATGGGGAGGGCTAACTCGGACTTCACAGCTCTTCCACATTCCAATCATCCATGCCAGCCTGTGCAGTGCCTTTAAAAGCTTGGCTGATTTCTCCGTGTTCCCACTAAACTGTTCTGCCTTCAGCAGGCTTGCTTCTTTCCCAGACTCAGCAGCTCCCCTAGAGATTAAAATGGTCTCTGGTTTGTGCTTGTCTAAAAAACCCCTGCTCCCTCTTTTGTTTGTTTGTTTGTTTACATGGTTTGTTTTTGTTGTTAGGGAGTGATGGTCTTTTATGTATCTTTATATCCTTATAGTAGAACTCTTACATTTGATTCCATGGGTTAAATAGATTCCTTCAACAACCCATTTTATTTTTAAAATGAAGTGATCACAGTGCCTGGGTGGCTTAATAGGTTTAAGTGTCTAACTTTGGCTCAGATCATGATCTCACGGTTCTTGGGTTCAAGCCCTTCATCAGGGACCAGAGCCTGTTTCGGATTCTGTGTCTCCTTCTCTCTCTGCTCCTCCCCTGCTCATGCTTTATCTGCCTCTCTCTCAAAAATAAATCAACATTAAAAAATTTTTTAATAAAAAATTAAGAAAATATAAGAAAAATTAAGAAAAAATAACAAAATAAAATAAAATAAGGTGATTAATGATTTATCAAAGCAAAGCTTTCTTGCAGTTAATTTTTCCCATCTATAGCGCCTGGAGCCACTAGCTTTCAAGACTGGATTTCACTGCCTCTGTGAAAGATTAAGATAGAGGTTATATGAAAGATCTAATTTATAGGAGGAAAACGAAGGGCAACTAATACTTATTAAAGTGCTAGGTTTTATTAGGTCCCCAAGAGCTCTGCTTGATTCTTTAGTAATTACTTTATTTTTTAAAGTCAGAAATGTTTATAGGGCATTTACACTGAGGTGGAGGGAATTGATGGAGATGGAGGTTGTGTGGGAAACATGAAGTCAAGATCCCAGCCAGGGAACTTAAACAGAGATGACGAATAGGTCTTTCTGAGGAAGGAGGGGGAGCTGAGCAGCTAAGGTTTGGACATGGGACTGAATTCACATGTTTCTGATTTAGTGTTTACCAGGCATCAAGAGGGGAGGTATCTGGACCCCATTCATGAGCTGCCAATGCTCATGCTTAGTTCTCTGTTCAAAAATAGGACCCTTAGGGGCTCCTGGGTGGCTCAGTCCATTAAGCGTCTGACTTCAGCTCAGGTCATGATCTCACAGTTCGTGGGTTTGATCCCCGCGTCGGGCTCTGTGCTGACAGCTAGCTCAGAGCCTGGAACCTGCTTCAGATTCTGTGTCTCCCTCTCTCTCTGACCCTCCCCTTCTCGCTCTCTATCTGTCTCTCAAAATAAAGACATGAAAAGTTTTATTAAAAAAAATAGGACCCTTAGGCACCTCCAGTGTGGGAGTTTCGAACACAGGGCAATCTCACAAATGTGGAATGCTTAGCAGCTCTGAATTTCTCACTATGTTATGGACATTTCAGCTACTTTCCCTGTGCTGTTTGCTAAGAATGCTTTTGTTTGTCATGGAAATAATTGCACCACATGGCAGTGTCCTAAGGTAAAGGGCTGGCTTCAATGCTTTTAATGCAGCTAAGACACAACTGATGAAATTGTGAGTAAGCCACATTACTCTCTGTGGGAAATGGCACATTTTGAACAATATTCTCCCAAAGTCACAGTGATGCCTGCTGAAAAGAAAATGAGCAGTTTCTCCCTGTTCTTGTCACTTAGCCCTTATTTCGACTCTGCGCAATTCCACCTGCCATTCGTTTCCTTCCTCTCCTCTCCTCTCTTTTCCTTTTCTCAACTCTCCTCTCCTCTCCTCTCCTCCTTTCCCTCTCCCCTCCCTCACTTTCTAACCCCTCCCATGCCCTTCTCTTCCCTTTCTTTGGTTTTCTTATCTCTTCTATTTTCTCCTCTTCCTGAAATCATCAGTTCTCTTGGTTTCACTAATATTTCTTTATTACTAATGGGGATAATCAGTGTTATCATTACCCTTTTATGCTTTCACATAGTACACTTTCCAAAGCCCTTTCAGATGTAATAATAATAATAATGATAATAATAAAGATGATAGCTAATACTTATATGGTGCTTACTTTTGTTGGTTGCTATTATAAGTGCCTTGCATGTATTAACTCATGAAGTCCTAATAAAGGCCCTTTGAAACAGGTATTATTTTTATCCTCACTTTGCAGATGAAGAAATTAGAGCACAGAGAAATAATATACTCATTCAATTTACAAGTAGTAGAACTGTGGTTTTAATCCAGGGTATATGGCACTTTAAGCACTGTCGTAAGTCATCTCTCATGTAAATTATCTTATTTAATTTTTATCCTAAGCCCATGTGATCTTAGGGAAAATGCTATTCTTCTTATTTTAAAGATAAAGAAACTGAGGCTAGAACTGGCCAGAATGCTCTGAAAAGATGGACTTGGACTAACTCTTTGAGAAGTACAGGTCTTCTTCAGTCTTGGTGCAGCAGGGAAATGTGTGTGTGTGTGTGTGTGTGTGTGTGTGTGTGTGTGTGTGTGTGTGTTACCTTAGAGCACTAGGTGTTTAGAAAATGTCCCTCCCTTATATGCTTATTTCAGGCCAAATGTATCAATTGAGGTGCTTTGGGCTGAAGATAATAGAAAACCTAACTAGCAATAACTAAAACCATAGGTAGGTTTATTTCTTACTGAAAAAAGGGTAGGAGTCTCAGGGATAGCCAGTAATCAGCAAGGTCATCAGAACTCAAGACTTTCTATTCTGCCATCCTCAGGATTTTAGTTTTTCATCCTCATCCTAGAGGCCTCATGATTGCAAAGTAGCTGCCTCAGCACTAGGAATCACATTTTCTCCTGACTGCATACAAAGGCAGAAACAAATACAGACAAGGTGCTGAGAAAGAGTTTCATGTGTGTCTCTTTTTTATCAGAGAGGAAAATATTTCTCAGCGTATTTCCCCATTAATTTCATAGACCAATACTCAATCATGTGGTCACCTAAGACCACAAACAAAGGCTGGTAAAGTGACTTTGATAAGAGGAGGCTGAGTGTGTCATGACTGGGTTAGCAGACACAACCACAATTCATCTCTCAGGGCTGCATACCTGGAAACCCAAACAAAATCAGGGTCCTGTTAGTGGCATGTTGTGTGCCTAGTAATTTAGTTTAAACTACTTCAGTATAAGTGGTGCGATGTGTATGTGTGCAAGTGAATGCCAATCAACACTCTAAGAATGAGTGGTTAATTAGTATATGAAGAGTCCTTATCTGAATCAATACCTTTGGTTTGTTAATTAGCATAAGGAATGTGAGGAATAAATTTTTATTGGTGAAATGAGCTGTGTTTAAGATCAGTTAGGAGTGGGTAGCAGAAGACACCACTGGTGCATGAATAAGGTAGCAGAGGCCAGCAGGCTCAGCTGTCAGTGCCAGAGGTGGAAGTTCTGGAGCCTTGTGGCCCTGTATCTTCCCATGGAGAACTCTACCACCTGGCCTGCTGATGAGGCCTCTGATTATGCTTTAAGGAAATCTGTTTCACAGGAAGCTGCCTTTGTAAGGGGCTTGCCGAGGAGCCTGCAGGCAAGGAGAGGAGGAGGCTCTTCCAAGACAGAGAGTGCTTGTTTGCCTGCTTGCTAATAAATACCTGAGTGCTTGGTGAATTTTTCCTGAGACTTGCTTTCACTACAAGGTACCATCTTGGATCAAGGTGGCAAGGAAAGGGCTATCTCATTTTTTCCTGCCTCTAACCACCAGAGGCTACCAACACCCACTATAAAGAATCTGATTTGTGCCAAACAGGTCTGTTCACTCCGGTTAGGCAAGGAGGAAAGGGTGATGGCTGTTGGAGAGGCTACCAGATCAATAATATCATATCACAAGATGTTGTATTGAAATCATTTCAGCTGAAGCACCACAGTATAATAGATATGAAATTCCAAAGTGAGGTGCTAAACCAAACTCTAAAAATAATCAATTTCAGGGCATTGGGTGATCAAGAGTAGATTTTGAAGATATTTTGACAAACTGTCTTTGGATTGATCTCCTTCTACTTGGTGAGCCTCACCTTCCAGTGGGAGAAGTGAGGAATGGTCTACCCCTCACCTTAATTCTAAAAAGGGAGGCTTATCAAGGGCACCTGGGTGGCTCAGTCGGTTAAGTGTCCAACTTCAGTTCAGGTCATGAGTTTCAGTCACAGTTTATGAATTTGATCCCCACATGAGGCACTGTGCTGACAGCTCAGAGCATGGATCTTGCTTCAATTTCTGTGTCTCCCTCTCTCTGTCCCTTCCCCACTCACAGTCTGTCTCTCTCTCTCTCAAAAATGAATAAACATTAAAAAAATCTTTTAAAAAGAGAACTTTATCAGAAGACTGCATGGTATGCTTATATATGTCCCTTGGAGTTGGCGATGGGCATGACAGACTGATGATTGAGATGCACTTGAGAAATCTAAAGAATTTCTACTATATGTGGCAAAGTAGAAGGAAATGGAGCTGCCGCCATGTTGGGGAGTAACTCTTCTCTTTGTCAGGTAAACGGGACATGACCACTGGGGACCACCTGTAGAATCCACAGTAAGAATGTTATCACAAAGCTGTCTTAAAAGGAATCTTGCCCCAAGGGCTTTTTCTAGAAGGCAAGTTACTCCAACAGAGAGGTAGCATGATATGTCTCTTCAGAAAATGAACTAAAGCTGAGGAGGGAACTGAGGAGCATTCACACGACAAAGAAATTTTGTTTGAATCATGGGAATAGCAGAATAGAAGAACCCAATTGGACAGACACTGAAGAACCCCAAACAGCCTCAAAAACTAAATATCCGGTAGAAACCCATGCTGGCCCCAAGAGCTTGGAGTCCTCTTACCACAGTGTCAGACAAGTAAGTCCTTTGCTTACTTTCTTCCAGCCATTCCATCCTAGCCCTTCTGTACTCCAATAGTGAAGAACACAGAAGCCATCATGAGTAAGCTGAGGAAAGAGAAGTTGAGAAAGAAATGAAAAGCTGACCTCATGCCTCACTCAGAAGCTGAGAGGCTGGCCTGTGGCTGGTCTTACCTGAGGGAAAGGACAAAGGGAAATCATAAGTCTCATTGTACTCCACTTTTGGTCATTACAAGGGACTAGGTGTCATAAGTACCAAAATGAGACCATATTTGCTGGTGTGGTAGAACCTTCTGTTATCCTAGAGTTATCCAGAAAGTCATGATCCTGTAGAGTTTCCATCTGGGTCACTGAGCATAGTCAAAAGCATAGAGGGAGACTCCCCAGATGAGCATAAAGGAAATTCAGCTCTTATTACTTCCTAGGTCATTCACTGCCTTTGCTTTTCTCTCCACCTTCTGCTGGTTCTGTATCTTGGTTTCCATATCAGTATCTGTTGCTGTGTAGCAAATTACCACAAGTTCAGTGATTTAAAAACAAAAATCAGCACACATTTATTACCTGTTTATTATACATATATTATTAACTATATAGAGAGCTATATTAATTACATATAATTAATATCCATATTATTAACTATTTATTATAGTTTCTGTGGGTCAGGAGTCCAGGCCCTGCTTAGCTGATGCCTCTGGCTCTAAGTTCTCTCACAAGGCTTAAATCATGGTGTCAGCTGGGACTGCAATCTCATCTTAAGGTTCACATGGCTACTGGCAGAAGTCAGTTCTTCTGTGGCCTATTGGACTGAAGGCCTCAGTTTCTTGCTGGCTGATAGGCAGGAAGTCACCCTCAGTTTCTTGCTGGTTGTTTGAAGAAGGCCACCTTCAATTTTTTACCACATGAGCCTTCTGAACATGGCCACTTGCTTCAGCAAAGCCTGCAAGAATCCTTTTTTTGCAAGACTGGTGCTACAATCTTTTGTAATGTAATTGCAATGTGACACCCTATTGCATTTGCCATCACTTCTATTGGTTGGAAGCAGGTGTGGTGTGGATTCCAGAAGGCAAGGATTGGGGTCATCCTGGAGTGGGTCCAGGACTACAGCTTTTAATTTCTATATCTTACGCACCTCAGGCCTCGGAGATGGGGGTGAAGAGGAGTTACTAAAACAGTTTCGAGGTGAAATGTCTATTAGACAAACATAGTGGCCTGTTGCTCAGGTCAAACAGCTCATACAGTGTAAGCCCAGTGGATTAGTATGCTGGAAAGTGTCTGTTTCTTTTCTCGGTTTACCCCCCATCTCCTGCTGTACCAGTTTGGAGTATGCTAAAGCCCAGGAGAGGCCGAGTGTAGGTTCCAGTCAGAGCAATGGTTGAGGATGTGAGAAAAGACATTCCAACACTGATTTGTATGAAGAATCTGCTAAATGCTAAGCCCTTTATACACATTATTTCAAGTAGCCCTCGCAGTCTTATGATGGAGGTACTTGTATTGGCCTCATCTTGTAAATAAAAAATGTGGAGACCTAAGTCACTTGCCTGAGGTGTGTGATGGAGCCAGGACCTTAAGTGAGGTCATTTTCCTCCCAGCCTGGCTTTCACCGCCACCTTAAAGGAAGGGCGGACACCTGTGTAGTGGACGCAGCACGCAAACAGCACTTTGTTTAGAAACAGAAGACCTGGGTTCAAGTGTAGCTCAGCGTCTTATAATCTGTGTGATTTGGGGCTCCTCACTGGGCTTCCTGGGGCCTCTTTTTTCATCTTTATAAAGAAAATTTACACACTTTAATTATTCATGTACAAAAAAAAAAATTGCACCTTGACCTTTAACTCATACCAGGCACAAAAATTAACTTAAGATGGATCAAAGTCCCACCTGTAAGCAATAAAACTATAAAACCTAAGTTAGGCAAAGATTTCTTAGATATGCTGTTGGAAGCACTTTAAAGGGAAAAAATTGATAAATTGGACTTCAGAAAAATTATGAATCTTTGCTTTTAGAAAGACACCATTAGGAAAATGAAAAGGCAAGCCACCTTTAGGGGAAATAATATATGTCTGATAAAGGACGTGTATCTAGATTATCCAATGACCTCTTATAGCTTAGCAATATGGCAAAGAAATATAATAAAAAATACAACAAATTTGAATGGATGCATTATCCAAAGAACACACTGGATGCATTATCCAAAGAACACATTGGAATGGCAAATAAGTACATAGAAAGATGCTTAACATCATCAGACATTAGGGAAATACAAATGAAAGTCACAGTGAGGTATCACCACAAGCTCATCCTGTCATTAACTATATCTTTCAATCTTTACCAAACCCTTTAAGTGGGGTTCTTATTATTCCCATTTTGCAGATAAGGGTACTCGAGGTCACACAGCCAAGATACAGGGTGGCAGGCTTATGACTTGGCACTCCGGTTCCAGTGCCCATGGGCTCGTGTGACCCACTGGCCCTGCCATGTTGGCTCCACGGTGGCAAGGACCTTGCCTGTCTTGTGCACTGCTAGAGCCCCAGAACCTAGCACATAGTAGGCACTCAATAATGCCTGTTGAATAAAAGCCAGCCAGTGCACAGCAGGAGTCAGACAGCACTTTTTCCACCCATCACAGATAGATAGAGCCTTTGTGAATGGGCCAGCCACGTCCACTGAAGTTTGGAATGTCCTTTTATGAAACCTTTCATTTGGTCTCAGTAAACCCTACCAGTAACCTTGGGTAGATCCTTTCCATCCTCCTCCTTGGCCCCTTTATTCCTCTTTCTTCTTTTCCTTTTTTCCACTGGGCTGATGTGACTTTACTTCACCTGCTCCACTGGGAGAAGACACATGGTGATGTTGACCTCCAAGACCAACTGCCTGGCTTACCAGCATGGTGCCACCAGTGACTGTGTGTGCAGACCTCGAAGCCTTCCTGGACAGCCCTGAGGGCCCTGTTTCACCTGTGGTCAGCCTTTGTGGGTCTTCACCACCTTCCATGGCAAAGGAAGCTGGTTGACCCGAGGAAGGTTTATTAACTTGAAGTTCCTCCACTGAGGGGCACAAAATGCTCCTTTCTAAGACAGGGCCCACCAAAGTCTAAGGAGAGTGCCTGTGGAGAGGGAAGACAGCAGTGTCCAGGGCGGGCAGAGCCTGGCACCACGGGGCTAGCTTGGACCCACTTTCCTCAAGCTGAGGGTAGGAAAGGCAGGACCACAAAGTTTGCTTCCTCTCCTGCTAAGAAGGAAGGATGGAGGTTAAGTTGGATTTGCTTTCAACTCTTGGATCAACATTGAGCCCGCCTTGTCTGCCAGGCCATATGGTTTGCAGAGAAGCAGCCGGGACTGGGTTTTGGCAGATGGAAGGAGCTATGCTGAAAATGACAGAGTCTAGCAACTGGGGAGGCTGGGCGCTGGCAAGCAAGAGCCTGGGGATGAGGAAAACCTAAGAGAGGGGCAGGAGATGATGCAAAAAGTAACATTTTTCTGGTAAAGAAAGAGGGAAATGCATGATTTGTCTTGGAGAGGAGAGTATAGAGGAGTCCTGATTAAGGATGCTTGCATGGTGCTGCACAGTATTTCCTAAGCTTTTCTTCTTCTTGGTTTTTGATTCTTGGCCATGTTTGTGTACTAGCTATATTGTATTTACTTAATATTTTCTCTGTACTGACTCTTGAAAAACTTAAATATATTTTTTTAAAAAGGAAAATGTCATAACTGCCTTTTTTAAGGGAAAGTTTGTCATAATTGGACGGTGATCATAACTATAAGTAAAAGGAAGACAACCGGTGACAAATTCTAACCAGATACCATTGCTATTGAAAACTCTGGGTTTGGATCTACACTTTCTTTTTTGTAATTTTTGTATAAGTTTATTTATTTATTTTTAGAGAGAGGGAGAGAGAGAAGATCCCAATCAGGCTCCCATGAACCTTGAGGCCATGACCTGAACTGAAATCAAAAGTTGGGCCCTTAACTGATTGAGCCTCCTAGGCACCCCTGGGCCTACACTTTCTTAAAAGAAAATTAGAGTGTTAAAAACATAACAGAATCAAACTTGGACTTCTCCTTTGACATAATCAGAAAGTTTAAAAAAGGAATAGTTTTTCTCACTGTGTGAACCAATGCTGTTTAATACAGCAGTATATCAATGATGCATGTTTCACTGGAATGTTCTGGAAAACCTTGTGAGAGTGGGCAGAACAACGATGTCTCTCAGAATTAGAAGATGGATTCCAGCTCTAGCTCTGCCACCATCAGCTTAGATGCATTTCTTTCTTTTTAGTTTCTTTTAAATTTTTAAAAAATGTTTATTTATTTTGTGGGAGAGAGAGAGAGAGACTGCAGGCAAGTGGGAGAGGAGCAGAGAGTGGGAGAGAGAGAACTCCAAGCAGGCTCTGCCACTATCAGCACAGAGCCTGACGAGGAGCTTGATCCCACAAACTGTGAGACCATGACCTGAGCTGAAGTCAAGAGTTGAATGCTTAACTGATTGAGCCACCCAGGTGCTCCTGGACACATTTCTTTACTATGGGTCTCAGTTTTTTCATCTTTTGGGAGGAATGGAGTTGAACTTACCAAGGAATGCAAATTGATGGAATTACATATTGAGAACTATTCTGAAGCTGTATCCAAGCTTAGTGGGAATGAATGCCAACATAGATTAGTGATGTATACCATAGGAGAAGATCTGGGGATAGTGAGCTTTGTATTGGCCATCTACTATTCCTAGGTTAGGAAATCTCTAGGCTATCCCCTGATTTTGATAGTATATACTTGCATGATTTCCCTAATCACCCAGGAACATATTTGGCTTACTTATTTGCTCATGACTGATGGCAGAGCATGAAACAAGACAATTTTTGTAATTTATAGGCAAACAGTTCATTTCCATCCAACACTCATATAGCACCTATATTGTGCCAGGCCCTGAGCTGGGGATACAAAGATGAATAATAAAATTTAGCTTCCATCCTAGAGGAGCTCACAGTCCTGGGAAGCGTGGGGAAGGTTGGTGACAGATGCATAAATGGATTTCACATAGGTTTCAACATAATGTAGAAATATGTACTATAAGAAATACATGGAACATGCTGGGGGAGCTCAAGACACAGACACCTGGTTAACAGTTTCCTAGAATATATCCTGACATGAGGGTGATGAAGTCGCATTCTGGGAGTTCTCAAAGATTCATGGAAACTGACTGTTATAGGTTGAACTGTATCCCTATATTGAAGTCCTAACTCCTGGTATTTGCAAATGTGAAATTGGAAATCAGATCTAGATAGTTATATAGATTGTTATAGAGTGAATTATTTCCTCACCCCCCTCCCCAAAATATATGGGAGTGCAAACCCCCTGTACCTCAGAATGAAGATAGGATTTTTACAGAGATAATTAAGTTAAAATGAGGTCAGGGTGGTGGGCCCTACTCTGATATGACTGTATCAAAAGGGGATATATCTGTATAAAAAGGTGAATTTGGACATAGAGGCAGACATGCATGAAGGAAGAGAGTGTGAAGACACAAGAAGACAGCCATTTACAAGCCAGGGAAAGAGACCTAGAACAGATAGATCCAGATGTTTCCTTCATGGCCTTTCTAAGGAACAAACCTTGTCCACTGCTTGATTCTGGACTTCTAATTCTAGAACTAGTTCTAGAACTGTAAGACAGTGCATTTTGTTGTTTAAGTCACTCAGTTTGGGATACTTTGTTACAGCAGCCTTAGCAAATTAATAGACAGATGTAGTTAAAATCAAAATGATGTCATACTCAATTAAGGGAAACCCTAATCTATGACTGGTGTCCTAATAAGAAGAAGAAATTTGAGACACAGAGACAGAGAATCATATACACGAGTGCGAGTGCGTGCACACACACACACACACACACACACACACAGGGAAGAATGCTATGTGAAAATGGGGATAGAGATCATAATGATTCATCTATGCATCTACAAGCCAAGGAATGCCAAGGATTGACAGCCATCACCAAAAGCTAGGAGAGAGGCATGGAACCAGTTTTCCCTCAGAACCCTCCAGAAGGAACCAGTCTTACCAACACCTTGATTTCAGACTTTTAATCTTCAGAATTATGAGAGAATAAAATTTGTTTCAGGCCATCCACTTAATGGTGATTCATTATGCCAATCCTAAGGAGCTAACCCACTGACCCTTTATCTTACCTTCTCCTTTAACCCCATCCCACCATTTTTTCCTCCTCCTTTGAGAACTCGACTCATGAAATAGATTACACAGGCTACCAAAGTGAACACTATATTTATCAGATGAAAATTTAAGGAGTCTGGACCTTCAAAATATCGACTTACGGTTTCCCCTGATATTTTCTGTAACCCCCGTCTTTTTTCCCTAGTCTTACCCTCACACCTGCACAGCTACGTGCCAGCTCCCATTGCTTCTGAAGAATACGCACAAGTAGGTCTTGGTTTTGAGTTCACAGGGTGATGCCGAGAGGCCTGATGATGGGAGCAAGAGGACAGAGTGGTCATCTGTGTGGACGTAACCAGAGACCGAGGAGAACAGGGCCCTCCCCGTGGATGCCAGCTGGGTCAGGATCAGCCCCCCCACCCCCACCCCCGAGCTCCACCCTGGCTTGTGCAAGACGCCTGAAGCTCAGACACAAGCCAGGGGAGACCAAGTGACGGGGATGCAGGCTTGACTGATCTTGCTTCCATCGCTAACAGAATGAGACATGCACTGGGGGACAGGGTGAGAAGAGGGACCCAGAATACAAATGAGGTTCAGTTGAGAAAACTTCACGTACTTTGTTTTTCATTTTATGCTTCAAGACTTAGCAGAGAGATATATACCTGCAGCAAGAATACAGCTCTTTTCTTTCCATAGAGGGGAAATAAACTCATTGAATTTGCGAGCTTTTTATCATTTTTTGGCAAACTTATTGAGGTATAACATATGCAAATCAAAAATAGGCAGCTTAATTAATATTCACAAAGCAAAATCACCCATGTAACCAGCACCCATAACAACAGAACGTTACTGACACTGAAGAAGACTTCACATAACCCCTTCCAATCACACTTCTCCCCCAAAGGGTAATCGCTTTCCTGACTTCAAGCACATTTGTTTAGACTGTCTTTAAACTTTGTATAAATGGGATCAATCACAAGGTATTCTGTGTCTGACTTCTTTTCCTCAGCGTGTTTGGGAGAGTCATCCATGGTGTCACATGTCACTCTAGTTCATTGTGTTCGATGTTTGGGCTGTTTCCAGGTTTTAGTGCTGCACTGAACACTCCTGTACATGTGTTTTGGTGCATAAAAGTGGGCATTTCTGTTGGGGGTAATCCGAGGTGTGGAACTCTCGTGAAAGCATGTGGGTTAGCTCTAGCTGATATGCCAGTTTCCAGACTGGTTGTATGAATTACATCCCACCAGTAGTACACAAGAGTGTCAATCTTTCCATATCTTTCCCAGCACTTGGTATTGGTTCCTTTTTCATTTCAGTCTTTCTAGATTATGTTACGATTTTGTCAGCTTATCTCTGCAGTGAACACTAGTGCTGAGGTGCTAATTCCAACACGTTGCATAGCTTTTTCTTGGCCACTTCCTGTTGTAGGGGGCCCAATCTCTCCTCCACACCCCCTGCCAGGAAACTGAGGAAAATGAGGACAACTGTGTTTTTACCGTAGTGTCTTCCAAGATCATCTATCTCACCTACTCATGGTTCAAATGAGAAAACCAACAAACAGAGGGAGATGAATTGTCCAGAATCTTCCAGCCTGCTAATACCTGAGGCAGGACTAAGATTCAAGCCTTCTGATCAAGAATCTACTGCTTTTTCTGCCTCGCTGGGCTGTTTATTTATTAAAATTTCCAAATTTCACTATCAAACTTGAGAGTTGAGGATATTCTTTGGAGAGAATAAATAAATATCAACCTATATCTGGACAGCTAACCCACCCATGCAGCCCACCCCTCTGGGTGGTGAGTTCAACCAGGGTGAGGGTTTCTAGATAGAGTGGATGAGCTACAGTTTTCAGCTTAGATAGTTCCAGGAGATTGAAGTAAGATTGCACTTCAAAGCTTCTGGAAGCCTCTGTAATCCTTAGTTCTCATCAGCCTCAGCATCTGCCCTCAAACTCTGTGCCCTAGTTCCTGAAAAAGCCATGAGATCAATCAAGGTAAAATGTGGTGATTGTGCTTTCTCTATCTCTTTTTCTTTCCCCACATCCAATGTCTTTTTATGTCAATAAATTGACATAGTCACTTTTTTTTGTGTGAGGATAATTCCAGCATTTACTGAGTGCTTACTATGGGCCAGACATCACATCATTTAATGCTCACAATAACCCTGTGAGGCCAGTGCTATTTTATTCCCATTTTACAGATGAAGCATGGTCATCTTAAAGATGTAGACTTGTCAGAAGACCTGTGAAGTCATTAAGCCAGGGCTTAGACCCAGGAATCCAAGCCAATACTCTCAACCACACTCTAGCCTCCATTACTACGAACCATCATCATGGTATTGAGTAGGGAGAACATGGTGCCCAGAGCATGCCTTTTTTCAAGAAAATCATATAAAGGAAAATCTGAAGCTATAAAGAAGATGTGTATCCTTGCAGTGTCGTTTAAATCCAAACCTCTATCGGGAGTACTTAAAGTGTTTGTTTTCACAGAATTTACTACTTGACTTAGGGTCTTGGCAGAGTCAGGGAAACTCAACTGGAGTGTTAGGGAACTTCTAGCCTCCAGTGATCACTGGGAAATTAAGATAAAGTATCTCTTCATCAGAAGAGGGCCAGAAAGGCATTGTGTAATCAAAGATTTTGAAATTGCTTCATAAGCAGGAATACCTATGGTGTAAAAAGTAGGGGGGGAAGAGAACTGAATTACGCAGGACAAATTTAAGAAAGCTTCCACAAAAATGGAGGCATTCCTGCCATTCTTTTCCTGACAGTAGAGAGGAGCCTATGGTAGCAGTAAGGTGGGTGGTTTAGCATGGAGAAGTCAAATGTGCCTCTCATTATAATCCTAATGACAGAATAGTGAAATAGGTCAGCTTCTGTTAGGGAGAAGGATCCTTAAGTCAAGAACCAATAAAAACTTGTGTGTAATATTGGCTGAAGGTAGAGATCGCTGTTGGAAATTTTTATTTTCAACATGTGGGGCCTGCTTCCCATACCACCGCTCATGTCACTGTCCCCATTCCTGTGCCTAAAACCTTCTGATGGTCTCCCACTGCACTGAGAATAAAACTCAAAGTCAGTACCATGGCCTACAAGTCTACCTGATCCAGCTGCCTACTGTTCTCCCAGACTCTTCTCATTTCTCATTCCATTCTTCCCTTTATTCTTCCAGCCACATTGGTCTTGTTTCTGTTCCTTGAACATGCCACACTTGTGCCTGGACTCAGGTCCTTTGCATTGACTGGTTTCTTTACTAGGACGACTTCTTCTTGGCTTTGCATGACCGGCTGCTTCTCATCTTTCCACTCTCAGCTCCCATTCACCACCTGAGAGAGCCTCACACTTATCAGGTGATCCTACTATCTTCACAGCACTACCATAATCTCTAATTACCTTACTTATGTGTCTCTTTACTTATTTATTGCCTTTCTGCACCCACTAGATTTCAAGCAGTAGGGGGGAAAAGAATTTGCTTTAAAAAAACAAAACTCAGTGTCATAAGCACTTAGCACAGTTCTGGGGATTGTTGGACATTAGACATGAATTTGCTTGATGAATGAATAAACTGTGAGTAGACCAGATATCTCACTAATTGTGCAAAAAATATTCAGATTCCTAGTTCTTACTGAGAAACATTAGATTTAAGACAGAATAGAATCAGCCCTTTTTTGAAAACCAGCTTAAGTTTTCTCTAATGATCAGAAGTATCATGTGTCCCCCACACAAAACACTCAAATACACATATCTAAAAGGCAATGAGATCAATTTCTGGAATGACAGCATGAGGAGTTTTGTGAACACGCTCCCCAGTGAAGCTGATGAAAATTTAGAAATGACTGTGTGAAGCCTCTGGAAGGGGTCCTAAGAGTACACAGTGAATGAAGAAACATCCTTAAAAAAAAATCTATGAAAAATTTATATGAAAAGTGAGCATCTGTGGTATTTGTAACAAAACCACTCCCCCTTTCCCCAGTGCAAATTCAGAGACCTTCACTTCTGAGGGGAGCAGCCAAGAGTTCAGGACTCCTCCCCTCAGCTTCTACATGAAGGGCTTTCTTCCGCCCGAGGAGCAGGAAACCTACATTTCTCGTCCCCAATGATCTGTTCAGTCCCAGCTGAGTGTGGTCTAGAGATGAAGTCTCCCTTCTACTCATCCCCATCCATGGAATAAGGCTCCAGTTCGGGCATTGGTGTCCTGAGAATCCTGGCGCCATGATCACCCTTGCCCTGGATCAGAAATTGGGGTGTCATGGCAAGAGAAGCAAGCCGAAAAGACCTCGGGCAACTGCACCCGCTCCACTGAGTGTTCTGCTCATAAAATGGGATTTTTATTCCAAAGGAAGCATGAAATTGTCTCCACTCCCAGCTCCAGAACGCTGGTTCCAAAATTCTGCCTAGGAGAGAAACAGCCCGTAAAACAGATAGCACCTAATAATCTTTTCCCAAAGGAATCAACTTTGTCACAGCCCTGTGGTGTTCAAGCCTCAGGGTACTTTCAAAAGCAGTGGAGTAGGGGTGGAAAGACTGACTACCTTGTGGGACAGTTAGGAAGGGAGATGGCTGGGAGGAGCCCTCCCAGAGTGAGAACACCAATCCAACACTGACTTTAGGAACTGTCCCTTCAAAGGAGCCCAAATCAGATTGGATTAGTCTGCAGGGCAATTTATGCCGAAGGCATTGTTGAAAACAATAGAGCAATCAGCGAGCAATCAGTAATAAAGGCCGTGCAAGGGTCTTTCCCTAGCCGTTTCCATTCCTATGCTACCTATGCTACCTGCCTCACCCTTACAACCTTCCAGAAGTTAGGTAGGTTCTGTGTGTTGAAGATAAATAAATTACACTTTGGTAGGTAAGTGGTCACAGTGCTCTGTAGAGCTTTCTTCAGTTTCTCAGAATGAAAACTGGATTCTGTGGTCAAAATCTTTTGGGGGAAGCACTATGCTTAAAACACATGTTTTAAGCCCATGTTGAGCACTTCTTATAAGGTAGGAACTGTGCAAGGTGACTTAGATATAGTATCTCATTTAATCCTTTCAACAACCCTGTGATATAGGTCCAGTTATGATCAACTCATTTTTCCCATAAGATATTCAAATTTTGACAACTTAAATAAACTTTTCAATGACATACAACTGGTGAGTGTTAGAACCAAGATTCAGATCCAGAGACTGCCTTTCCAAAGCCCACACTCTTATGAAAAACACTACAAAGGTTAAAAGATTGTCTTGCCCGAGGCCTTTTCAGAACCTTAACTATACTAGAATGTACTGTGTAAAATAAAATGTATTAGAACTTCCCAGAAAAGGGTCTAAATCATGGGCCACAGAACTCTCTATTTACCGTGTATCTAGCAGGAGTCAGAAGTGTTAGTGTCCTAAGTGACACACATGGGTTTTCTCTGCCCTTCCCTAACAATGAAGCCCTAAATCTTCTGGCTAATTCTTACCTGTGTCTCCAAACTTTAACACCTCATTCTAGTATACTTTCCCCAGGTAGCTTTTCTGGATCTCCAGGCCTGATTTTCGTGTCCCCTTCTACAATTTCATGTTAACTCTATGCAGTATTTCCCAACAGCGAGGAAAAGTACCCTGTCCCCAGGGGACATTGGCAATGTATGGAGACATTTTTGGTTGTTACAAACTGGTGTGTCGGCATGGTGCTATTGGCATATATTGAGTAGAGGGTGAGAATACTCGGAGTATCCTATAACGCATAGGAAACCCTTCCTCCCCCACAGCCAAGAATTAGCCAGCCTAAAATGTCCAGAGTGCCGAGGTTGAGAGATCCTGCTCTATGGTTTCATTCACTGCACTTATAACACTACCTGAATCTTGTATTTGCTTGTCTCTGTGTTGATCTGACTTGACTGTCAACTTCTTGACCAGAAATCAGGATTTCTCAGAATATATAGGTCACTGGCAGATCTCACATAAACTGTTGAAGGAAAGAAGTTAATGATAGCTTGTAGTAGGTGCATCTGGGGGTACTAACTAGCCCATGGGCCCCCATTCCTAATGACTCCTTCATATTACAGTGGCGGGTCCTGGCAGCCATATTTGTACTATTTGACTCTGCTCCTTTGTCCTAGTTATTGGAACAGATGTGGACACCAGTTCTCACCTTATCTGATCGTATTTCCTCTCCAAAAGAATTCAGAATTGCTGCAAAAAGGAATACTCAGTCTCTGCTGGTTACTTGAACTTGGGGACTGTTGAGCAGCCATATTTGACCATGGCATGTGAAAACTCTGTTTGGAGGAGAAGGATAAATCCATGGTGGGTGGGCACAGACACAGGAGAATGTGGCGTTCCCCGAACGGTAAACTTGGTTTCCAACAATGGCTTTCCACTTGCTGGTTCCACCGAGTCCTTGTGTGTCCCTCATACACCTTCTTTTCCAGGGTCTCATTCTTACACTTGTATCATAAACTCCCTCTATTTTATTTTGGTCTGAGTGGGTTTCTGTACACACAGAACCAAAGAGTCTTGACTAAACGACAAGTCAGGAAACATAGCCCTTTTTTTTTTTTTTAACCTTTAATGCAAGGTTCTTCCTTTCCCCAAACCATAAGAGTTTGGAAGAGAAAAGAAAGAGCACCAGAGAGTCCAGTTAGAAGGCATCTTTATCATCCCATTTTCAATGTTCTACAAAGGGTAGCTGGAAAGGCCATTCCTATTTTTAGATGATTGCCCAGAAAGAGTGACTAATGCCTGGGGGGGCTTCCTTTAGACTCTAAACTTTATAAAGTTGCAGAGGCATAAGCTCCCCTCTGTAAATGAGAGGCATTAACAATTTACTTCAGTTTCAATGCATCAAAAGAGGCTTATGGAGACAATTATTTGCTGAAGGGCACATGACCTTGTTGGACCTGACATTTATTTTCTCTTCCTTTGAAAACAGGTAAGATTGCACAATTGATATTTTGCACTTCTAATCTTTTGCTTCTTGGTTCTTACCACAAAGAAATTAATAATACTAGTAATACTAAATGATTAAACCTAGATGTTAGCTCAGAAGAGACCTAGAAATTTTTTGTTTTTAAGGAAAACAGAGAAGTCGAAAACTTCTCTGGCTGTACAAAGCTTTCAGGGATATGGCCACAGAAATGTGAAGCACTCCTGATTGCCTCTAGCTGTGGTGGCTGGGGAAGCACGGAAAACAGCAGCCACAACTGCTGGTGTTAGCTCAGCCACCAAGTCTGGCCTGAGAACAAATTCTGTCAATGGTATGTTTTCAAATGCAATGCTAGCCACTCCCAAAGTGAGCCTCCCCTCTGCTTGTTCATTGACCTCCGCCCATTAATCTGGGATCATTTTCTAGAAAAATAGCTTTTACATTCCCTCACCTGTTTGGTCCTTGATTTACCCAGCACAGATGCCAAGTAACATTTAGACCACGGATAAAGGACCCTCTGAGATCATTGCTGTTCTCCATGGCAGACTGTGGATTTGTAAACACTTGACTGTGTTCTTGTAGACAAACAGCCATTTCTTCTTTTTCTTTTTTGCTTTTGTTTTTGTTTTTTGGGGTTTTTAAAAATGTTTGTTTTTGAGAGAGAGCGTGCAAGTGGGAGAGAGGCAGAGGGAGGGGGACAGAGGATCTGAAGCAGGCTCTGCCGTGACAGCAGAGAGCCCGATATGGGGCTCACACTCACAACCTTTGAGATCATGACTTGAACTGAAGTCATAGCTTTCAACCACTGAGCCACCCAGGTGAGCCCCTCTGCTTTTCCTTTATTATCAAAACTTTTGGAGGGTGGGAGGAGGGTTAATTCATCATTGTTTCCAGATCTCAAAATAATTTTTTCCTTGTCTATTTTCTTTGGTGACCCCCTACTCCAAATACCTTTCTCCTTGGTGCTGGTTGAATGATGATTTTTTAAAAAATCTTATTTTCTTACAGCCTTTATTTTAGGCTGTCAGTCTTCACTGGTGCAGTGTACAAGGTGAGCCCTTGGTTTGGCAAGTCTTTCATTTCTGCTCCCTAAACCTCCCGTGTCAGGATTAGATGAGGAATAAAGAGTTTGAAACATTCTATTAGGTTGGTTGGTAAACAATAATTTCAAATGCAAAAAACTTTCTATCTGCATGAAAGGATTTGGTACACTGGTTTTGGGAAAAAATAGGAAAAAAATAAGATAATTCCTTGGATAATCAGAGTCAGAATTTTTTGACTCTCTGGAGAGAAATCCCATGCTAGCTCCCTCACATTTATTTTTTCTTTCAGCAGCCTGTATTAGGATGTGGAAAAGCAGCAGGAGAAGGAAAAAAATGTCTGTAATTTTAATGGGACTGCGGAGACCACTTTGAAATATTGAACATCTCCATGAGAACAAATAGCTTCTACCTGATGTCATTGCCGTTTGTCTCTTTAAGGATCCATGCGAGGAGGCGAGTTTTCCTGACGTAGGGTATCACTGGGTCCTTCAGGACACGGGAAGGATGTCACTCGCGGGGCATGGTCGGCTCCCTGGTCTGTGCCTCTTCCCTGAGCCAGGACTTTGATTTCAGTGTTCCTTTCTTTAAAGCCATGGCCACTGCAGCCCAGCAGTGGCTCCAGCAGTTGGCTGCTGGTGACAAGCCTCTTCTGATTGGTAATAAAAATACCAGAAGCTACACCGCATTGTGTACAAATACGTGAGGCTATTGCAGATTCCTTTGTATCTCTAGGTTCTATTTTGAGAGCGGGCTGATCTTTTCCATGCAGAACCCTCACAGAATGAGCAATCACGCCAGGTGGGTGTTTGAAGCGCTACTGCAGTTCGTGAAAGTCAAGATTTTTGTTTGTTTGTTTTAATCAGCCTTCAAAACCATGCCCTCATCCTCTAGGATTTCTGACTGACTGCCCACGATTTGGGGTGGGGGGAGGAGGGAAGAATTTTGATCTTATACCAAAACCATCAGAATCGCTTCTGCATTGAAAAACTAACTCAAATTATACTGACTCGCTCTTCCCTTAAGAGACACTGCTAATGAACAAAAACTATGGGAAAATGCAGAACTGAGGATGGGAACAGAAGTTGGGGCAGAATCTAAATGCCCAGTAATCCATTCCCTGTGCAATGACTCTGAACAGTTGAGAGTTGATGTTGAACTTGTTTTGCTCCATTTATGGCGCCAGTTCACAAACATTTCAGCATCAAGTCACCTGGGGAGCTTTTATAAAGTTGCAGATTCCCAGGCCCCCTCCCCCTTCAGAGGTCCTGAGTGGGAAAATTTAGACTGGAGCCAGGATAATCTGTATTTAGGATGAGAAACCTAGGTAACTCCAACTTGCTACATTAAAATGTGAGATTAGTAAGTTTAAAAGTCACAAGGCCAACCGTGACCCAAGTCAGCTAACTGCTAACTCTGTAGCCCCAGTCTGCCAATCATGAGGGTTCGAGGGGGTGGGAGTGTGAGAGAGGCACTGGCATGGAGAGAAAAGATAACAGATAAGGGATCAGAAGGTCCAGTTTCCAGTCCTTGCCTTGTCATATATTAGCCATGTGACCTTAGGCAAATGTCACTGGGAGGCTCAGTGCCTCATCTGTAGAATGGGGCCCGTAATTCATGCCTTCCTTACCTCATTGGGTCATGAGAATCAAACGAGAAATAGCTGCGTAAAAATTACATGTTAGAAGTCACCACAGTTTTATAGAGAGGCAGTCCTTTCCCTCTTGAGTCTCATCATGGCATACTCACACTCAGCATCCCCAGACCCGAGCACCTCTGCTCAATGAACCAAGGGAAGCCTGGTTGATTGTAAGAGCTCATTCCAAATGCAGTTGTCATGACCCGGAAGGAAGTGGTTTTCAGAAAGTCCAGCTGCATGTTGTAAACGGAAGATTTTGGGGCTCCATCCTACATCAGAGGCTCTGAGAGTGTGGGTGGGAATTTTAATATTGCCAGAGATCATTCTTATATAAAAAGTGGGAGAGTCACTGGACATGGTAATAATGGAAGCTGGGGGCCTAAGAGTTGCACACACAGGCCTCTTTCCCATTTCCTGTGGCCCACGGAAAAAAAGCATCTTGGTGCCCTGATGCTTTCCTTCATCTCCTGCCCTTCTCCTCTACCCTGTCTACTCTTATTACCTGCCTCCAGCTGGTCCAGCTACACATGGCTACAACCTTTGCCCTCTTGCTCTGAAATCATTTCCCTCTATCCACACTTGTTCCCTCTGCTCATTCTCAAGCCAATTATTTCTACATCCAGTTCCCTGGAAGGTGTCTGGTACAGGTTCTGAACCCACACGGCCCAGCTTTTGTTTGTAAACAGATTTTTTAAATATTTTATCATTTTTTCAAAGCATTGTGTCAAGGCACTCTTACAGCAAATCTAGCAGAGGGATATGAGTCATTAGTACCAGGTCAGGCACTAATCAGCCATTACAATATTGGGGACGACAGTCCCCTCTCCCTAGCCTGCATAGCCGAGAAGAGTCAAGCCAGCTCTCCATACCTGTCAGTAGGCCTGATTCCAAAAGGCTGATTCCTGGACTCTTATCCTCTCCCTGGTCCACTCCTTTTCTCTATTTTAAAACAATGCAACAAGGTGTTTCTGCTTTGCATATGGAAGATCTTCTTCCCTTGGAGTTCTGTCATTTTATTACCCAGCTCCAGAGAGCAGACAACGGGTCTCTGAGCTGAGATCTGGCCATGGATTTCCCATTGCCTCCAATTCCTCTCCCAAGGAGTTGGCAGCCCCCTCCTGGGCAGGCCCTGGCTCATGGAGCCCTGTTTTTCTGTTTACTGATTTCTAGGGTGACATGGGGCTCATCATATCAACATTCTCAAGGTTGATGTTTCCCCAAAGTACCATTAATGAAACATCATTCCATGAATGCTGTGTTTTGATGAGGGTAGTGAGGCCTCAGCCAACATTTCTAAGGACTGTTTTTGCTTGGTTTGAGAGATGATTTGTTTGAACTTTTTTCTTTTAAATTGAAAAAAAAAACCCATAAAATGGGTTAAGTTAAAAAAGGATAAATATGTAAGGTGAACTTGAGGAAAAAACTAATTTTAATGACCTCCAAGAGGGGATGAGAGGTGAGGAACCCTCCAGTTGGTAAAGCATCAAAGTCAGGCAGCTACAGGTGAAAGAATTCTGGGTAGTAAGCAAAACTGAGAGCACCAGAACATAACTCCTCTTTTATGATATCCTAGCTTTGACAGATACTCTCCCAGGAATAATAGACTGAAAAAGTCTTGCTGCGTTCCATCAACATGTAGAAGAGAAATAAACAAACTGCCATCCACTCCCTATTTTTATAAATAAAGTTTTATTGCAAATGAGCCACACCCATTCCTACTGTCCACAACTGTATTCACTCTACACAGAGTGATTACAGCAGATCCTATGCTTCACAACATCAAAAATATTTGCTATCTTCCCTTTACAAAAAAAGCTTGCCCACGTCTGGTCTAGAATGCTGTATCCTCTAGATTACTACTTAAACTTTTCCCCATAGCAACAGAATGCTTTTTTTTTTTTATTGCAACGAACATTTGGGGTGCCTAGTGACTCAGTCAGTTGAGTGTCCGACTCTTAATTTTGGCCTAGTTCATGATCCCAGAGTTGTGGGATTGAGCCCCCACATTTGGCTCTGGGCTGAGTGTGGAGCCCGAGTTGGGATTCTCTTTCTCTCTCTCCCTTTCTCTGCCCCCTACTCCTGCTCACACAGGCTTTCTCTCTATATATAACTAAAAAAAAAAAAAAAAAAAAGGAACAAGAACAAGAAAGTTGGAAGTATCACAATTCCAGATTTCAAGATATACTACAAAATGGTTATAATAAAAAAAGTATGGTACTGGCACAAAAATAGACACATAGATCAATAGAAGAGAATAGAGAGCCCAGAAATAAAGCCACACTTATGCAGCCAATTAATCTATGACAAAGTTAAGACTACATCAAAATAAAAAGCTTTTGCACAGCACAGGAAACCATCAGCACAACAAAGAGGCAACCTACTGAATGGGAGAAGATATTTGCAAATGATATATCTGATAAGGGGTTAATACCTAGAACATATAAAGAACTTATAGAACTGGCTCAGAAAACAATCTGATTTTAAAATGTACAGGGGCGGGGCGCCTGGGTGGCTTAGTCGGTTAAGCGTCCGACTTTCGCTTAGGTCATGATCTCGCGGTTCGTGGGTTCGAGCCCCGCGTCGGGCTCTGTGCTGACTGCCAGCTCAGAGCCTGGAGCCTGTTTCAGTCTGTGACTCCCTCTCTCTCTGACCCTCCCCTGCTCACGCTGTCTCTCTCTCTCTCTCTCCTAGAAATAAAAAAAACATTAAAAAAAAAAAAGTTAAAAAAAAAAAATGTACAGGGGCACCTGGGTGGCTTAGTCAGTTAAGCGTTCGACTTCAGCTCAGGTCATGGTCTCACAGTTGGTGGGTTTGAGCCCTGCATTGGGCTCTGTGCTGACAGCTCAGAGCCTGGAACCTGCTTCAGATTCTGTGTCTCCCTCTCTCTCTGCCCCTCCCCCATTTGTACCCTGTCTCTCTTTCCCTCTCAAAAATAAATAAACATTAAAAAATTAAAGCAAAACAAAACAAAAATGTACAAAGGACCTGGAGTAGACATTTTCCCAAAGAAGACATACAAATAGTCAACTGACACATGAAAAGATGCTTAACATCACTAATCATCAAGAAAATGCAAATCAAAACCACAGTGAGGTATCACCTTACACCTGTCAAAATGGCTAAAATAAAAAAGACAAGAGATAATAGATGCTGGCAAGGATGTGGGATAAAGGAACTCTTATTCACAGTTGGTGGGAATGTGAATTGGCGCAGCCACTATGGAAAACAGTACAGGGGTTCCTCAAAAAATTGAAAATAGAACTACCATATGATCCAATATTTCCACTACTGGGGTATTTACCAAAAGAAAATGAATATACCGATTTGAAAAGATATAGGCACCCCTATATTTATTGCAGCATTATTATAATAGCCAAGATTGGAAGCAACCTAAGTATCCATTGATAGATGAATGGATAAAGAAGATGTGATATATACATACAATGGAATATAAACGAGCCAAAAAAAAAAAAATCAATGAAATCTTTCCATTTGTAACAACATGGATGGACCTAGAGGATATTATGCTAGGTGAAATAAGTCAGATTGAGAAAGACAAATACCATATGATTTCATTCACATGTGGAATCTGAAAAACAAAACAAATGAATGAACAAACAACTAAAAGGCAGAGTCACACCTATAAGTACAGAGAACAAAACAAACTGAAGGGCAAAAATGGGTGAAGGGGAGTGGGAGGTACAGGTTTCCAGTTATGGAATGAATAAGTCATGGGGATAAAAGATACAGCACAGGAAGTATAATTAATGGCATTATAATAGCATTGTATGTCATTGTATAATGACAGATATAATAGCATTGTGGTGAGCATAGCAGAAGGTACAGAGATCACAATGAATCTCTATATTGTACACTTAAAATTAAGGTAACATTGTGTGTCAACTATACTCAAATTTTTAAAAAGTAAATAAATCACGGCAGAATATATGCTTCTGGAAGGCAGTGTACTGCCTTGGTTTCTTGTGTGTCTATTTAGTGACGGAAGCAGAAAATACACTCAAGATAAGTATGAAGGATGAACAATAGAATGAAGTGCCTCTAATTAAGACCCTTCATGGTCACTTTTGAATCTGTTTCTGCCCCCTGTCATCTAATGTCTCCCCAAGAGTGATTTGTACCCGCTGTCTCCTCTTCCTATATTCTCATTACTAGTTTCTGGCTTTAGTCCCATTGCTCTGCTGGAACTGTTGTCACTGAGGTCCCCAATGATATTCTTAACTACCACAGTCCATGGACATTATTGAGTTCCTATCTTCAGGTGAGCCTTTGGGCATTTGACAATTTCTGAATCTTACTGCCCCTTGGGCTTCTCCTTATACCATAACCTCCTGGTTGTTTTTGCTTAGTTTTGATCTTGCTTCCCTATCTCTGACATTGGCTCCATTTTGCCTGTCCCTAAATGATGGTGTCCTATAAGCATTGACATTGCAGCCACTGAAATCTAAATGTTGAGTCCTCACAAGTCACCACTTTAAGTGCATCCTCCTTCCTAAATTTTGGACTCATTTATTGAATCCCTTATGAGGCAACCCCACCTGGCACCCCAAACTCAATCTTTCCTAATCTGAATTCACTGTGGCTCTCACAAGCTGCTGCTTCTTCAGAAGTCTCTCTTGTGCCTGATGACACATCACACCTGGCCTATTCTTGTTGACTTCAACCTGGGTGCCTCAAATCTAACAGGAAACACCAAATTCTACTCACTTTGCAATCTAAGAGCTTCTTGACTCCATCCCTTTTATTCTTCTCTTATCACTCCCATGGGATGGCTGCAACAGTGTCCCAACTGGTCTCTGGAAGCCCACAGCATGGCCCACTGTGCAGCTGGAAAGATTGTGTCATTCCTGCTCGCACGTGCTCACACTTACAAGCTCTCCATGGCTTCCCACTGCTCATGACATCAAGGTCTGAGTCTATCAACATGATTAACAAGGATGTAGAAGGGCTTGTCTCTTTTGTCTCTCTGATCTCATCATACATACTTCAGTCACTGACTCTGAGCCACACTGTCCTTTTAGTCAAACGTGCCATGCTTCTTCCAACCAAAGAGGCTTAATCCTGTTGGAATGAGCACTGGGTATTGTATGGAAACCGATGTGACAATAAATTATATTTAAAAATAAAAATAAAATTAAAATTTAAAAAAAAAGAGGTTTAATCCAACCTTTCCTTTTGTCTGATATGGTCATCCATAAATAACAACTATTCATCCTGTGACTCTGAACCCAAACACCACTTTCTCTGGGATGCTACCTTCCCTGACTGAACCAAATGTAGCCACCATGGGATTTCAGGGTGCCATGAATGTCTCCTTCCTAACTCTTATACTTGTCTTATAATTCTAGGCCTGGTTTTATAATTATTACCCAATATATATCTCCAGTTACTAGACCCTAATCTCTGAGCAGGAAGGAACAAAGTCTGAATTTGCTCTTCCACTTACCCCAGTGGCTATTCCAGCACTGCATATCTATAGCCTATATAGCTCAGGGCTGGTACATGAGAATGCAAATAATCACTGAGTGAATAAAACTGTGTCCCTTTCTAGAATTGTTCCCCTTAAATCTATTCTGATTACATTCTACCTGAATAACCCACCAGATCTTATCCCAAATTGCCCTTAAATGATTCCCCATTGGCTTCAGGATGAAGTTAAGCCTCATGTCATACAAGCCCTGTCATGATCTTGACCGTTCTCTGGGCTCGTCTCCTGGCCTCGTTGCTGGGCACTTTGTGCTGTTGCAATCCAGGCCTGTTTCTTGTTTTTAGCGCACATCACCCTATGTCATACCTTTGTCCGTTGTATAGACTTCATTTGGATTCACCAACTGTTAACATTTCAGCACCTTTGCTTTCTCTCTCTGTCTATATGTGTATGTGTGGGTGTATGTGTACTTGGGGGAGCATTTGAGAGTAATTTGAAGCCATCACGACACTTCACTGCTGAGTATTTAAGCAACTGTCATCTAAGAATAAGGTCATTCTCCTCTATAACCACAACATAATTATGACACTTAGGAAACTTAGCATTAATATAATGCCATTATGCAGACTAAACTCATATTTTCCCAATTGTCTGAGTAATGAAATTTATAGCTCCCCGTTTTATTTTGTTTTGTTTACCCTGCTTTCTCATCCAATTGCTCCTTCCCCATCTCCTGTTCTAGGTCTGGTTTGCTGCCTCTACTTCCTCATTTCTACTCTGGTTTAAGAAAGGACAGAAGCTTCGAGCTGCACATAAAAACCTGTTTCTTCTACCTGAAGCACAGAGGTTGACCTCATTCTGGGCTCGCCTTGAAGCTGGGTATGTACCTATGTGGCCAAGTTTTGATGACAGTGATGGGTGCAACCTTCAAGGTCAAGATTTTTAAGAAGTAGGGAGATCTCATCTGTGTCCTCTCCTTTGACCAGCTGAATGCAGACAATGAAGATAAGGTTCTACGGAACAGTGGAGCCACAAGATAGAAGGAGCCCTGGGTCTTCAAATCACTGGACAGAGGAAATTATAGCCATTATACAGCTATGATCTACTTGTTATAGCAGCCAGTATCACCAAATGAAGGTAAAGATCCTTCCTTGAAACAGGAGTAAATGGACCTTCTTACCCAGAACCTCTTATCTCAGCGGAGAGAGATCAGTGCAGGGGAGGCTTGGATGTCACAGACCAGGAAACAGGTAGTCCCAGGAGCTAAAGCCCTGGGACAGGGAAGGAAAAGCAATAGGTACAGGGGCTCAGCCTGCAGGAATTCCAATCCCAGGTCTCTGTCTTCTAACTTGTATGCACACTTGTGTATAACTATGCCTTTGTGCAAGGAGTAATCCATTTCTTAAGTAGTACCAGAGAAATTAGTCAACACAGAGCCTTTTTTCTAAATGCAGAAAACTAATAAAATAGAGAAAATCCATAAAAGTTTGCTTTGACAATATGAAAATAGTATGAATAAATAATTACAGCCATTATGTGAACTTCTCATTGTGTCTAGTTACTATGCAGCACAATAATAGAACTTATCATTGAATATGTCAGATTCGTTTTGTTGTCAGTTTGTTTGATCACAACGGCAAACTTTCTTCTTGAATGTACAACCTGCATTATTCATGCTGCAGCTCACAGCTTAAAACTAGAGTCAAACTCACTATCTTCTATCATAAACAGCTTTATGGCTGAGTAAAATCTGAGAACGTTTCATCAGTATTTACGTTTTATGGGTTTTGTCAACTTGCTTTAATTTTCAACCGTGTGGACTGAATTGGAAAGATACTAGGCAGTGAGACTGTAGCTGAGCCAGAGATCTGAGGCTTTTGAGGGATCCTCTGGTCTCAGCAAAGCCTGGCTGCTTCATGCCACACTCCTGGTCGGTCAGACCAGGCTGGGGTTTGCCCATCAGTCTGACTTTGCTTCCAAGACCTCCGTATCTCCCTACATTAAATTAATTGTATATATTACTTGCAATGTTGTATATATTAAGTTCATAATAATGTACCAATGATATTAAAGTGTTCTGGCAAAGCATTCTATGTGAGCAGAGGAAAATATCATACTCCAATACCAGATGATGCTAATAAAATAATAATAACAGCATCCAACACTTACTGGGCAGATACTATGTGCCAGGTACTGCCTTAACTGTTTTCCCTCTTAATGAATGTTTACAGTAATCCCAGAAGGCAGGTAGAGTGGCTCATCACTACCTCACCTAAATTTCGAGAGGATACAGAACTTCCCAAAGTCACAAAGCCTTGCTAACTGGGACTAACTTATAGAGGAGTCAGTAATCTCATTTGCTTCTTTCAGCTTTTCCTTGACATTCTTTCTCCTTTACTACATTCTGAGAAAATACCAGTCCTGGCAGTACCTTACGTGAAAGGGAGAGGGAGGGGAAATTTGTGTTCACTGCTCCTCACTGCTCATTAAAGACTTGGGGAGTATCGACATTGCTGTGCAGTGAGGTAGGAGAGCTCATATTGCATCTTTTTCAACAATTATATATTCTACAAATGTATATTGTTTTCAACGTGTATATATAAGATAAATATATATAACATGTATATATAACGAATACATATACATATATATTAAAAAATAAATGTCTTGTGCTGGGTGCTGATGGCAACCTTGTTCTCAACAAGCTTATTATCTCCTTGGGGAAGGCTGAAATGTGAACAGACCATTACAATACACTGAAAAAGTGCTGTGGTGAGAGAAGTATGGATTCTGTGGGAACCTCTAACCCAAATTTGGGAGCAAATGGGGAAGGCTTCGTGGAGGAAGAGACATCTCTGCTGAGACCTATAGGACAGGATGGAACAAAACTGGAGGAGAAAGAAGGCAAGAAAAGAGACTTCCAGCCAGCAGAAACAACATCACACCAGTGACATGGACCAGGAGAGACTGTTACATACAGCCTGCTGACACTACACTGGCTTCACCAGATAAAGCACCAAACAGTGATTTCCAGAAAGTTTCCCCCTCTCTACCAGACTGCCTGATTTTCTCAACATTGATCCATTGACAAATATTTCTATCAATAAACCAATCAGATTTATTGTTTACTACACAGAAGGCATTGGGTGAAACCTGGAGGAGAGTTCCAAGAACTCTGAGACCACGCTTCTATTTTCAAAGAGTTGACTGAGTGTGGGTTTGGAACATTCTTGGAGAAAAAGAGAGAGAGAGAGAGAGAGAGAGAGAAATTTAATAGTAATCCAGATATTAAACGAGGAGGAAGAAAGGAGGCTGAAACAGTCAACCTCTGCCTTTAGACCCTAACTCAACCACACCCTCACTGTGCAAGCATGCATGAGATCTTCAACCTTTCTGAGTTCCAGCTCCCCATCCATCAAGATGGAAAAATAAAAGGTCCTTTTCAGGAAGATGGCAGGGATGAAACAGGGACCGCCTCTAAAGCACCTACCACACTGCCCAGCACAGAGCAAGCTCTTGATAAATATTTTAACCATGATCAGATTACTATAATTTCAATTAATTTGCCCCATAACTACTTGAGTGCCTTCTCCATGATGCCTCTTGTTTTATTTCAGGCTTCTGGCTTCATGCCACACCATCCATCACCCTAGCACCTGACTCCTCTTCTTTCATTGGAGTCTGCTGTCAAGTCGGCAGCACATAGCCAAAGAAGCATAACTCAGGAGCCCTGGGGAAGCTTGTCTTCCTGTCTTAGAAGCGATCCTCTAAGTCTCCTGGGCACCTCCCTAAAGCTCCCCGACCTGTTCATCTCGCCACACACAGAAGCTTGCTTTCTCCTGGCCACTTGCCGCACTGTCCTTACTCACTTGGCCATTAATTGTATATCATCCCTGACATCTTTTACCATGTTCTGCTATATTTTTATTTATTATTGATTCTACACATGCCTAACTTTTGCTAAGTCCAAACTATGTGCTGACAGCACTTAGCATTGGTCTTGCTTAAGGGATAGAAGATTATTAAATCGGGTTGAAACATCTAATTTTTAACTGTTATGGAGCGCATGTGCAAACAGAATCAAGAACCAAAGGCGTATTCAGTTAAAAGAAGAAAAAAGGCTAACATCTAGTCAATTACCCTTTAAAAAATAAGACCTATGTGAGAGTTTTAAAATAAACAACACAAAAAGCAACTCGTATTTATTTATTTGTTTGTTCAATTGATAGATGATGGTGAGGAGGTCTCCTGTGTTTTTAACCCTTGTGCCTGGGAAAATTGGAGCATCATTAGGAGAGGCTGGAGGATGATGAGAGAGCAGGTTTGGTGGTGATGATGACGCACGGTAGGTTTAAGTTGCAGACAAGTTAAGTTCAAGGCCATAGTAGTCCACACAAGTGAAAATGTCCAGTCAAGCAGCTGGCAATTCGGGAATGAAGTTGAAGAGAGAGGACAGGGCAGAAGTAGATAGACACATCCTTCTAGATGGGGATGGCCACACTTTAAATAGAAGTCCTCTGGAATCCAAGGAAGGGACACACATTTACCAGGGTGAGTAGCACATTGCCAGGCCTCCTTGGACTTCTTTGCCCAAGTTGGAGAAAATCGACTGAGACCCAAGAGGTCTGGGGTTAAAGCCCCAGGAACATACCATTGAATTTTCCAGTTCTGTCATGTGAATTTTCCATTCCACTCTGCAATGCACAAATAATATTTTAAATTACTCTTGAGTAAAACTGACTATGCTGGATGACAGGTGGCATTTAGCCTGTGGCTTCACATAGGACAAATTATCCCAAGAACACCTGCATAAGAGGGAGCTCACACTTCAGCTTGGAAAGCAAGGCATTCAGCAAGGAACTAAAGGTTTGATTTTTTTGTTTTTGTTTTTTCTTTTGGCAGGGATCAGATCATGAAATTGGCTAGCCAATTAACAGGGCAAGCATGGGAACGAGTAGAACCCCAGACAGGAAAGTTCTGATGAGAGTGAGACCATGAGGAAAGGTCTGGGTGCTGTAAGGGTACTTTGCCAAGGGGATTGCCTGAGTTACTTCAGGTCTTAGGGCCTTATGGGACAGAGTGAGGGATGCCAGAAGGGAGAAAGAAGTTCTGAGAACCTGGGTCTTGGCAGTGCTATTGACAGTAAGTGGGGGCGGGGCAGGGGGTGGAGGGAATACCTCCAGCTGGGCTTTCAGGGCACTGTTTGCTCTGGGACTCTGTGAACCAAGGACTCTGGAAGGTTCTTGTCGGGGCCACTAACAGGCTGAGATTTCTCTCCAGACTGGAAACAGATTGCTGGAGCTTCCATCCCACGGCATGTTTCACTGACAGATTGGGCGCAATCTCTGAGATGGGGGTGTTTCAAAAGCAGAGGAGGAAAGGGAAGCTGGAAGGGAATGGGGGAAGGCAGCCTTCAGCTGCAGTGCTACTTTAGGACAGTTCTTGCAGATGTGGGCACAGCAACAACTGCCAGTTCTCTGAGCCCCTGGCGACTTAGCAGACCTGGGGGTGAAGGTGGGGGCAATGCAGATTATACCAGAGGATCTCAGAAGCCTTTTGGACACAAAGCCTCACTTCAGGATGGGTTTACTGTGTGTGTGAAAGGAACATCTTCCCTTGCACCAAATTAAACCAACTTGATCAAAATTTGTAATGCAGAACAGCATAATTAAATTGAAGATTTTAATTAGGCACAGTTTTGATGAAACTTAACGGAGCCGGCAGGAATACTCTCGCTGTCTATTAGACATAATCCTGCCTGGTGAAGAGCTCTTTAGTTGACTGTCTGTAATGACTGCCCAGCGCTCAGCCTCCTTACTGGTGCTCCAGCCAGCCTGGAGGAAGTGGAGACGTGAGAGGGGCCCGGGGAGAGGCAGGAGTGAGGTGTATATCTGCGGGGTGGCAGCTCATCTCAAAGGCATGGTGTTGCTAAATTTTGGGGGTACCCAATTATCCCCTTTGCATCTGTCACAGTGGAGAAATAGTGCAGAATTATGTTGAGGGCTGTTTCACAGTAATGAGTCAGGAAGGAGAGGGCAGCGCTCCCCGCGGCCTGAGAGGAACCTCTGCTGGCCTTCTTTGCTAATTGCTGGCGCCTCTCAATGTCACTTCACAAAGCTAGAATCTTCCACCAGCCTCCCGGCAGAAAAGCCCTAAAGAAGGCCTCTGGGGGCAGAGATCTGGGAAGAGCCCTCAACCTGCCTGCCTGGACTTTCATAAACACTACATCACTGAAGGAAGGAAGAAAGGAACAAAGCAATTAGTGAATAAGTGATTCACCCTGGAACTCTGCTGACAAAAAGAAGGAATGAAAAAGTATGGGCTGGTCATGGCTTCTGCCTTTTTACAAAAAGTGTCTGGGCTTCAGAGAGAAATATTCCCTTCTTTCCTCATCTCCCCCTTTTTTCCTTTATCCGGCCAATGTTTCTGGAGGGCTCAGCGCAGCAAGCATGCTCCCAGACACTCTACATTTTATGGCAAATATGTAAGAGTCCTGGTTCCTTGCCCTGGAGCTGATAGACTAAGTGGGAGAGACAGACCATAGGTATACAATTAGGAATTAGGAAAAACCCTGAGAAGGAATAACAGAGAAGTCTTTGGACGAGGCCAAGGGTCAGCAAACCACAGCTGAGGGGCCAAATCTGACTGATGCCTATTGTTATGAATAGAGTTTTATTGGAACACAGCCACGCCTGTTCATTTGCATTTTGTCTGCGGACGCTTTTGCTTCAAAAGCAGAGTTGAGTAGTTGTGACAGAGACCTTACATCCTGCGCAGCCTAAAATATGTATTCTCTGGCACTCTACGGAAAATGGGTGCCAACTCTGGTTTAGATGGTCAGGGCAGACCTCTTGAGCAGAAGAGATTTAGCTCAGACCCGGAGGAGAAGTTAGCGGGGCGAGGCGTTTCATGTGGGAGGAAGAAGGGCAGTGATGGCCCCACAGTAGGGAGAAGTTAGGTGTGTTCCAGGACCTGGAGAAAGGTGTTTTGTCTGATTGGATAGTGGTGATGGGAACACAGGGCCTGGATGAGTTGCAAGAGGAGAGAAGGCCATTTCACTCTGAACCTTACCATTGAGACCCTCAAAAGGGATTTGAATATGGATCTAAGTGCCTCTGAAAGCCCCTGGAGGGTTTTAAGCAAGGATGTGATGTAATTTTTTTTTTAATGTTTTATTTATTTCTAGGAGAGAGAGAGAGACAGCGTGAGCAGGAGAGGGTCAGAGAGAGAGGGAGTCACAGACTGAAACAGGCTCCAGGCTCTGAGCTGGCAGTCAGCACAGAGCCCGACGCGGGGCTCGAACCCAGGAACCACGAGATCATGACCTAAGCGAAAGTCGGATGATTAACCAACTAAGCCACCCAGGCGCTCCGATGTGATGTAATTTTTAAAGAGCCTCTAGCCAGAGGGGCTTGATGAAGAAACCATCCCTGCCTTGGTTCCATAAAGCAAGAGACGTGGTAGCTTGGATCAAGGTCACATCAGCGGAGGTGAAGAGTCAGGGGCAGATTTGGAATACATTTGGGAGATACAATGGACATGGTTCAGAAATGAATTAAGTGGTAGAAGAGGTAGAGTAGAAAGGTCAAGAATGGTCCCACCCAGCATTTTGGCTAGAGGAACCAGGCAAAGGATGATACTATTCTCTGAGGTTGGGAGACGAGAAGCCTGGGTGGAATGATTTAAGAGTCCAGCACTTTTTATCCTCCTTAACATTGATGTTCCTGTGAGACTCCAAGTAGAGATGACAGGGAGACCATTGGATATATGACCCTGAAGTGCAGATGAGAGGCCCAGGCTGAAGATAAAAAATTGTGAGTCATCGGCATATACATGGTATTTAAGCGATGGGACTTGATGAGCTCACCTAGAGTGGGAGGTAAAGAGAAAAGGAGAGGGGACCCTTAGCTGATGATTTTATGCAAGCTGCTTAACTTCAGTTTGGCCTGTTACTCATTGATATTTATCAAAGCACTAGGCTGAGGGCAAATTACTGAAGAGACTTAATTAAGGAATATGCTTAAAGAAATGCCGTGAATTATTCTCATATGCAGCTACTCTCAGATGATCTCCCCCGCAAAGGGGGAGCAAATGAGGAGTCGTACATCTCTTCATAAAAAGAAAATATAAGTAGCATATGCATTGTTTGAATGGTTTCCTTTCTTCTTCAAGTTGGCTAATAGTTGAGTTGTTTAAAGTTGGCTAATAGTTGAGTTGTTTAAAGTGGTGGTTCTCGATCACAGTTTCCCAGAAGAGTCATCCAACCAGGTGGTTAAAACTATGGATTCCCTGGGTTCCCACCCAGAGTGATTTGGTAGCTCTGGGGTAAAGTTCTAAGAATCTGAATTTTAATGAAGATTCCAGGAGATTCTGATATGGGAAGCCCATGGTTTGGCCTCTGGTAACCACACTTTTCTCTGATATTGCAAAGGCACACTTGAGGCTGTCCCACTCAAACGACCATATATTCTGAACTGACAATGATCTGAATTTGTGAGCTTGGGTAAGATATAAATATTGTACTTATGGGGCACCTAGGTGGCTCAGTTGGTTGAGCATCTGACTCTTGATTTCAGTTCAGGTCATGATCTCACAGTTGTGAGATCAAGCCCCACATCCGGCTCTCCACTAGCAGCCCAGAGCCTGCTTGGGAATTCTCTCTCTCTCTGTCTCTCTCTCTCCCTCTGTCCCTCCCCTTAATTCATTTTCTCTCTCTCTCAAAATAAATAAATAAAACCATATAAACATTGTGCATATACATACAATGGAATAATTGAGTTATGTTCCTGCTTCCTTCCTCTTTCTCAACACCTCACCGAGGCCTCAAGATCTTAATTCATAAAAATATTTCAGCCAACGCACACATATATACAACACTCACACATACATACACAAAATCTTTCTTTCTCTTTCCTTCTCTTTCTTCTTGTGCATATGCACACCCATCTGGGTGTGTAGGTGTGTGTATACACATGCCCTCTATGCATCTTTGCCAACACTGCCTAGGTTCAGGTCCTCAGCAACTTTCGATCAAGCTATTAGTTTCCTAATCAAGTAACAGTTACCTAATTGCTCACTTTACCATCCAGTCAATACAAGCTGTAGTCCATCCTCCAAACTGCTGCTAGAGGTATCTTTCATAAATCAAACCTGATTCCTGCAAGCTTATACCTTGTGAGGAAACACTCTATTTGGCTCCTCAGTTCTCACTGGGAAGAGTCCTTACCCCTAGTCATGACATTCAGTGACTGCTAGAGAAGAGACTGCTCCTCTGTGAGCAAGGCTTCTTCCGTTCCTGATACCAATTTGCTCCTGCTCATCCACTTACTCATCCACTTACTCATCTACTCCAGCCCATTCACATTTGCGTATTCACGCTTGCCCCTTCACATCTACTCAGCCACCCTCTGTCTCTCTACTTTGTCTATCTACACCTGTCCACACACATTCACCCATGTACACTTATCTATTCATACCTGCCCATAAACACCCATAAATCCAGAGCTCCATGTCTTGTTCTGAAATTCATTCATTCCTATAAGTGCCTGGTTAAGTTTTACTCATCCTGAGTGAATATCCAACTCAAATGTTCCCTTCACTCTAAAGTCTTCTTCAACTCCAAAGGTAGAGCATGATATTTTCTCCCTTGTTCTCAAACTAACAATTTGCACATACGTTTACTGAAACATTTACCATGTTGCATTGTGATTGTTTGTGTCTTTCTCACCAATCCCCAGTTCCTAAATTGTGAAACTATTCATCTTTGTGTTTAGCTCAAATCCAGGCTTAAATTAAGCCCTCGATAAATGTATTGAGGAATTTTCCTCCCTCTTGCCTTGTCGGCAGGCCCTCAGTGAGCTAAGTTCTTGAGGCTGATCATTGTGCCTATCTGTAGCAGCCAATCTTCCATCTTCAATTTGTTGGAGGCTAGGAAAACAGATAGCTGAGCTTCTTAGAATTTTGGGAAAAGCAAGGGTCAACGCGTTTCTAGAGGGCACCAGAGTGACTGCCTCTGAGTAAAGTGCTTCAGCTTTATTGCATGGTCTTCCTGTCACCTCATATCTTGCTTCCTTCTGGGTTCTCAGCTGTGTTCTGGTAGTTTAGGCTGTTGCATACCAATCTTTAGACAATCATAAAGTGCATATTATGCACACACCAAGTAGAAACACATTGTTCATTGTCTTCATTCCCAAAAAGTAAAATAGACAGCAATGCAGATGAAAGGCCATGAAAATTCACAGTAGGTAGTATCCTTAACTTAGAGTCCACACATGGACTTCAGACAACCCATGAGTCCTTGCTATGTTGTATATGACATATGTGCTTATGTATGTGGATACTTCTGGGGGTAAGTTTTATAAGCTTTATCAAATGTCCAAAACTGCCTGAGACCTATAGAGTTAAGACCCACTAACTTAGAATATATTTTTTGTCCTTTCTTTTTTAACACCCATCTTTAAAATTAGCACATGAATATTAAAAGGCCATGGGAATGTGAATTATTCCAATCCTATACATGGACTCCCATGTCCTCCAATCTTTTCCAGCATCTCCAGACTTGCTTCTTTCACTTATTATTTTAGCCTCCAAGCCAGGAGAGAGCAAGGCAGTATCATTTCTAACGAATCTTGTAAATAAACCTGGCCTCCTCTGTATTGGATCACTGTAAAGCAATTCCCTGAAGCCCAAGGGATTAAATAATAGAGGAAAATGCTCTCCACTAAACCATGCAGATGATAGAAAATATTCTTGCATGGTAATTTACACAGATTACTCCATGACAAATTGGTTGTTTGAGCCAATCATGTTGATCAGTAAAACACTGTGCAGGTTTTCTCCTGAGTTGGGAAATGTTGAAAATGCATTGTGAGGCTCGGGGTCTTTGTTACTGACTCACCAGCATGCAAATGCACTTTAAAAAATGCTCAGTGGTCTTAAGCCAGAACAAGCATGTCCTGCTTACAAAACAGTTGTTTACAGTCTTCCCCATAGAAACTGCCAGGATTCCTTTAACATTCTTTGAGTGGAGCTGCCATCGGGGTCACCTGGGAAAAGGACATGAGTTACCACATGGTGGTGGCTGACCTTGGTGGTTTCATCTCTCCTCCATCTCCCCAATTTGTTCTTCCTCATGTATTTCCATCTCATTACATGATGCATCTTCACCCACTTGACCAAAGAAGAAACTATGGACACCATCTTGACTCCTCTCTCTTCTCATTGACCACTCCTAGGCCTGTTGAGTTTACCAACTCTCTTTTCATATCTCCTCAGTTCCTTTGGCTCAGATTCCCAAAATCTCTTGTCTGGATGGTAGCAGAGGCTTACTAACTGGCCTCTCTCCCTCCAACCCGTAACACCCTAACTCTGACAAATAAGTGCCTGTGTCCATTCCAGGTGTCTAGATGCCATGTGCCCATCTACCTACTCGGCACAGTGTGGGGATGGATAGTATTTCATATATCTGTCCACTCAACCTCAGCTTGCATTTCATAATCCATCTTGGGATGTAGTCTTGGGATAGAATTCTCTCCTGCAAATTATGACCCTTTGGAATCAAGCTGAGCCCTGCAAATTATGACCCTTTGGAATCACGCTGAGCCCATGCTCTAAGGATTCAGTCACTTGTTTCTGTGACAGCAAGAGGTTTAATGACTCAATTTAAGAAAGGCCTTCTTTGATACCACCTCACACCAGTCAGAGTGGCTAAAATGAGCAAAACAGAGAACTCTAGGTGCTGGCGAGGTTGTGGAGAAACGGGCACCCTCCTACACTGTTGGTGGGAATGTAAACTGATACAGCCCCTCTGGAAAACAGTGTGGAGGTTCCTCAGGAAACTAACAATAGAACTCCCCTATGACCCAGCATTAGCACTGCTAGGAATTTACCCAAGGGATACAGAAATGCTGATGCATAGGAGCACATGTACCCCAATGTTCATAGCAGCACTCTCCACAACAGCTAAAACATGGAAAGAGCCTAAGTGTCCATCAACAGATGAATGGATCAAGAAGATGTGGTTTATCTATACCATGGAATACTACATGGCAATGAGAAACAATGAAATCTGGCCATGTGTAGCAACATGGATGGACCTTGAGGGTGTTATGCTGAGCGAAATAAGTCAGGCAGAGAAGGACAAATATCATATGTTTGCACGTATAGGAGGATTAGGAGGAACTTAACAGAGGACCAAGGGGGAGAAGAAGGGAGGAAATGGTGGGGGAAAGGGAGAGAGGTAAACCATGAGAGACTCTTGAATGCTGACAAAAACTGAGGACTGATGGATGTGGGGGGAGGGGGATGATGGGCATGGAGGAGGACACTTGTGGGGATGAGCACTGAGTGTTATGTGGAAACTAATTTGACAATAAACTATTTGTAAAAAATAAAAAAATAAAAGAAAATAAACATTTAAAAAATGAAAAAAAAAAAAAAAAGAAAGGCCTTCTTTGGCAACAATAATTTTCTGGTTGCCTATTCCCAGTCTTTCCTGCACCCCCATCCCCCGGAGAACTCTTCTTTCTTTTTTGGAGGTCCTGGTGAGGCTTTCAATCATGGTGTCCCAGTCCCACCATAGAAATTATCTGTGACTCAGACTGGCCAGTCCATGTGCCCCCAGCTTCCTGGGCCACAGAGACTGGCTTATATCTGGGCATGAAACCTGGCCAGGCCAATTAGAGTCTCTGGGATTGGTATCTGAACACAGAAAAAGAGAAATCCTCTCTCCGTTGAGGATGTTAACCTGGAAGGATGTAGGTGTGCGGCTGCTGGGAGCCACTATGCCATTGGTGAGATCTTATCTGCAAAATGTAGTCAATCAAGACAAGTGATGATGGCGGTGGTAATGGTGGTGGTGGTAAAGTACAATATTTACCAAGTGCTACCCATATGCCACCATCTATCCTAAGTACTTTACATGTATTAACTCATTTAATATTTATATACCTTATACTTATGATTGTTATTATCATGAGTGCAATTATTATTGCTATTATTATCCTTATTTCACAGATGAGGAAACTGACACTGAGGGTTTAAATAACTTAAGGTTTAAAAAGCTATTAAGTGGGGCAGCCCGGCTCCTAAATCTATGCTCTCAACGATTTTACTCTGATGCCTTTAGCAGTATTGACCAAAGAGAAGAAAGGTGAGGGAGACACCATCTCCCAGGACAGTGTGGAGCCCCTGGATCCAGCCATGTCTGAACCTGGAGCTCCTGGATTCTCAGAAGTAACCTAATATAGTTCCTCTTTTTTTTGTTGCTTTTTTTTGTTTGTTTTACTTAATCCAATTTGAGTTGGATTCCTTTCCCTTGCAACTTGTCTAAAATCTTCTGCCTTCCATCATCTCTCCTTTCTCTTCTTGTCTTACTACATTATCTTATGGAATAATAATTTTTAAAAAATATTAGAACATTGTAAAAATTTGAAGAATATGAAAAGACATCATGAAGCTATCTTAAAAGGAGAAGCTATCTTAAATCAAGGTATCATAAAATTTGCATGTGATACAACCAATTGGAGAAAACTATTTTTGTTTTCTTCCAGTCTTTTTCTAAACATTTGCATATACACAGAGAAGTTTGTATATATGTTTCTTCTCTTTCTTTTTTCACTTAACACTCTATCACATGCATTCTCCCTTGTGAAATATTTTCAAAAGCATAATTTTAATGGTATATAATAATTGGCATAGGTGCATGGGTATATCTTTCCACCATCTTATATAGGCTTCCTAGTGCTTGACTTCTTTCCTGCTCTAACCTTCCTGCTCTGGAACAGGAAGGATACCGAAGACTATGAGGACAGGCTTGGCTTCTGCCTGTGTTTCTTGGTCTGTGTCTTAGTGTTTGGGGCCCCGGTGACCAGCCCTAGAACCCCCATCAGCCAGGAGCCCACCTTCCCAGCCAGAAAGGTGACGGTCAGAGATGTCAGAGGCAGAGGCCATTTGCTGCTGACCCCTCTGCCTATAAGCAGAAGCCAGGAAGGCTCTGCAGCTAGTGGGCTGGGAATAAGACATGATACGGAAAGGTCCAAGCTTCTGTCACAGATCAGCAAGCAGAAAGCCAGGATGGCTCGGCAGCTCCAAGCGTGATTTATTCTAAGGCATGCAGAGTTACCAGCTAGCACAGTAAGAAACCTCTTGTTCTTGCCTTTTTAACTCCGCACATCAATAACAATTTGCTTGGCGAAGCCCCAGGTGCTGGATCTAAATATGCAAACCACCAGGGGGAAACACAAGGATAACGTGGAGAAATTAGATTTAAAATATCAAATAAACTCTCTTCACTGTATCCCTCCCAGTTAGTGCTGTATAAAGGCTCATATCATTTATGAAGCATTAAATGCCACATAAATGACTAGTTATTGATGTGTGGATGAAAGAAAATGAATGGAAAGAGTAAAAATAGCACAACTATGTATGATGCAGATGTCAGTCTCATATTTGATAAATTTCTGGATGTCACCCCGAGCCATGAGCAGGAGTGATTAAGAAAATGGGCTTGAAGTGCTCCAAAAGGTACCTAAGGAAAAAGCTAGAGACAGAAGGAGCCCTAGGTAGTCTATAGGCAAGGAGAACATAAAGCCAGAGTTCAGAACAGGGCAGTCATTCCAAGTCAAGTTAAAGTACAAAAGCAGACGCATTCACCCATCCATCCATTCATGCATATTTCACTATCAATTATACTACAGCCTTTACAATTTTGGACTTACTATTAATTGCTATTGTTTACTGAAAGCTAACTTTGTGTTAGATATTGCACAAAATGCTTTACTTAAATCATCTCACATAATCCTCATAACCATCCTTTGAAAGGAGTGTTTTTATCTCTACCTTATTGATAAGAAACTTGTAGATCAGAGAGTTTAAGTGACCTGTAGAAGGTCTGGCAGAGAGTGTGTGTCAGACAAACAGACCCATCGATGCAGCAGCCATTCTTTCCTCTGTATCATAGCTGCTGTGTTCATACCATGTACCAAGCTTTGGGTAAGCACTGGGGCTGCAAAGGAATCTTAGACATGGCCCCTACAGCACTATTGCTGGGGTAGTTGAGACTGAACTTGACTGGAAGAGGCTCTGGAGTCAGAAGACTGGTAGTTTGAGAGGTTGTCCCTGAAACACCTAAAAAGCAGTTTTCAGAGAATCATGGTGACCTCAGGAAGAGATACCTAACTCTGCTTGGGTGGATGGGAGTAACTCAACTTGGATCTTGAAGAATGAGTCATGGTCATGAGGCAAGCAAGTGAGAAACATATCCTGGGAAGGGTGGAAGCACAGGCAAAGACAACAATAATAAAAAAGAAAATTAGAACATTGTAGAAATTTGGAAAATGCAAAAAACAGCATAAAGAAAATAAAATTCCCAGGGAGACATTAGGAGTATGGCTGTAGAAAGTGATTCAGAGACAGCACCGTGGAAGTGAGAGGATTTGGCAACCAAGGTATCTGAGCCGTACATGTTTACATCCAATGTATTGCAGCCAAACACCTGAAGGTACAAATAGAGCACGGAGCAGTGGCCCTGCAGAGTTGACCACTAGACAGCAGGCCCTCCCTGTCATCCCCTGCAGAGAGTCTCCAACCCTCACTCTACCCCGGTCTCATTACACTGAGTCTTTTTGTTTCACCTTTTGCTAGCATTTATCACTGAAATATTATATGAAATTATCTGCTTCTTTACCAGTTCGTTCCCTCTCTTCCCACTAGCACATAAGCCCCAGAAGGACAGAGATTGTGTCTGTTTTATTTTCTGCTCTTTCCTCAGTATGTAGAATAATGTTTGGCATCTGATAGACCCTCTTTATTTGTGGAATAAATAAATGAAACCAATAGGGAAAAAGAGGAAGGTCCTGCTGCTATAGAGGGGCAGAACTGTGGAAGTCCTGTTACAGACCTATCACTCACCTGGGACTCAGGGTTTCTCCCTCGTCACTTTTAAGTGGTTTGGAGTCAAAATCACTTCCGTTTCCCTAAATGAATTATGGAACCTAAGAAGCCACCTCATCCGACCTTCAAAGGCTGGCAGACAAATAGTTTGCTCTTGGCCAAAATCTCCCCCTCCTGTGCCCATGGCAGACATTGCAAATCAATCATAGCAATTTTTCTCATAGCCTTAGAATCCTTGTCGATACTGTACTCCAGACAGACACTGCTAATCGATAGCAGGTGGCACTAGAGATGACACTTATTCTTCATCGTGAGCACGGACAACACTAAACAGATGTGAGAAGGTGTAATATAAGTAAATGTAAGGAGGAAGGGATAAATCTATATTCCAAGAAAATATTGTAAGCTTCACGTCTTCAGACTTTCCCAACAATGACAAATGGAAGAGTTCTGAGGCAATATAATGCAGTGATTATGAACATGAGCACCGATGTCAAGCTGGATGTGATGCAGTCCCAGTTTTACGGTTTCCTAGCTGTGTAGCTGTGAACAAGTTACTTAACCTCTCTGAGCCTCAGGGTCCTCTTCTGTAGAATAAATAACCATGCCGAAATCATCAGATTGTTGCTGAGAAAACTAAATAAAGTCATCTGTGCGCCTAGTCCAGTGCCTGAGACACAGTATGTGATCAATAAATATTGGTTATTAATTGTTTTTAAATTCAGATTCGTACCCATAAAATTAACCAGGGGCTGGATCCTGAACTCCGGAAATACTTATGCTAAAATTGGTTTCCATCCCTATATAATACAAGACCATTTTCCACTCAAATTCAAAAAGTTTCCTATTTCCTTTTCCCAATTTTTATTCATATGGAAGCTACTATTGTAAAAACATTTTTAAAAATGTCTTAAACAATAAGCACTTACCCATGATCACAGCCCTTTTACATAACTCATTTCATTTTGCACATTCCTTTCTAGCCTTTTCCCAAATGGAGGTAATTTTAAAAATCTTGGTCTTCCTGGTTTTTCTATTAGTTCTCTGAACCCAGAAATTTGATTTTTAGGCCTCTGTCCACCACTTTGTTTCTTGTGCAGGCATTCAGTCTTTCTCAGGCTTAGTGCCCTCATCTGTCAAATGGGGATAATAACACAAACATTGCTGACTTATTTCACAGATTTGTTGGATGGAGCAAATGAGAAAATGAATACGAAAGTAGCATTAAGATTTAAAAAATAACCATCTTCACCACCAAACAGGAGTTAATCTGAAGGAGCAAACGAAATAATAAATCTGAAGGAACTTAAATGGCATTACAAAATAAGCAAGGGACAAAAAGTTGAAATATAAATTTAAAGGTGTTAGAAAATAATTCTGTAGATTTCAGAATTGGTTTGCAGTCCTCCAAAAGTGATAGTAAATTTCACTAACTAATTCTCTTTGGTGATCACTGCAAATGGTTGGATTTTGTTGTTTGGTTTTATTTTTTCTTCTTCCCACACGACATCTTAGATTCAGTGGCCATTTTTTTTCTACCTTCAAAAATAATACAGTATCCTCCAGGGTCCTCAAATATTTAGGGAACTTACTGAACAAAATGACCTATGCTATACTAGGTAGTAAAGAAAACATATCAAATAATTCACAGGCCAAAGTAGATGCGCACACAGACTTGCATGAAATCCAGGCATCAACAGTCACTTCACCTTCCTGGAACTCCTCCAAAGGAATCTCCTGACATCAAAGGATTAGTGAACAATGTTGAATTAAATGAGAATCTCACAAGGGAGATGACAGAGAGGGTTTACCACAGCAAAGAACTGGGGCTATTCTCCATCAGTCAGAAAAGGCTCTTGGTACATCTCAGAACCTCACTCTCTGGTGGATTCCAGTTAGATGATGAGCAACAAAATCAGTTGATTTTCTAGAATTAGAAAATGCCCAGGTGCCATATAAATTTGCACCTCCATTTTTTTTCTACCTTCGACTGACTTGGTGAGATAAATTGGTTACACACACACACACACACACACACACACACACGTACATATATATTATCAGTTAGGGTTCCATCAGGAAAAGTAATTCTTTAACAGAGAAGAGAAAGTACTTTGACCTGTCTTAAATAAGTCCATCATAGCTCCAACATAAAATATTTTACTTTTCCCAACATGGCAAGTTATAGGAGACACCATGGCTTTGGAAAACAATCTGCTTGGGTGAAGCAGGATGTTTGATTCCCGTGAGCAGCTTGTTTGGCTGATGTAGGAGGAATTCAAGGGCAGATGTCGAGTGGAAGAGCTGTGTGCTGCCTCCCAGGGGAACGCAGGTGTGTGGAGCCGGGAATACAGCTCCACGTTGTAATGCAAGCTCCCCGTGCTATTTGGGAATCTGCCTCTCTTTGCTCAGCACAGACTCTGTTCTCATATTCCAGTCTGAGAGCTTCCTCTGGGATGCCAAAGGGCAAGACTTCCATGGGACATCTGATTCCTACTGGAGGTAAACCAAGAAAGGTAATTTGTCTATTTATTTATTTTTCAGTTGTGCGAGAGCATGTGGGACCGAAGGCTGGCTGGTTGCTGGAACCGACCCCCTCATTCTTGTCCTTTGGCCCCCAGCTGCTTGATGAGGTCCTTCAAATGATCATTGTTGGGATTTGGGAAGGAAAGAAGAAGCTGAAGTGACATCACTTTTTGTTAAGTGGCCTGAAGCCATCCCTGTAACTTCCAGCTAGCCCTCCAGTCTTGCTTCTCCTGCGGGGACCCTCCCTCACTTTTCCCACAGGGCCATCTACCTTCTCGCCCTCTTTCTCAGTTCTACAACAGAAGTCACTTTGCCACAATGTGTGGAGACCTCCCACATCAGAAAAACTGGAATAAACACTCTACATCTATTGTAACATTTATAACACCCACTCAGCCTTTAGAGAGAAGTATTAGTAAGCTTGTTTTGCAGATGAGGACACTGAGGCTCAGAAATACCAAGAGACCAGTGCACGGGGGCAGAGCGGAAAATCCAAGCCAAGCCTGATGACTCCCAGGGCAGACTCTTGACACCCTGCTGACTGGCATAGAAGCACCCAGCACCCTTCCCGCCTGGTAGGTAATTCCACATTGGTGGAATGTTGACCGAGCTCCTACTACCTCATGCTGGCCTTGTGGGGACATCATGGGAGATGTGATACTGTCAGGTCCTTCAAGAGGCTGCCAGTCATCATACCAAGCGCTGATTTGGAGCAAGTGGCTTGTAGCCAGTGGGAAACTTGTCCATGGTCAAAAGACACGCTCCCACTCATGAGCTGGATCCAGAGCCATCCTTAGACGTGATGTTAATGCTGCTCACTAAACACCTGCATGCTCCTCTCCAGAGGCCTGTTGTGCCTCTAATAGAGATGCCATCCTTTGGGTAAAGGTGCCTGGGACAGCACCATGTGCAGGGTCTTGCGGTCTCTTGTTACCTGAGCCAACTTCACTCTTGTGCCCAGATATGCAAAGATTGTGTCTGCACAGACACACAGATGAGGATTTGCAACCAGGCTTGAAAAAGTCACTAATGAGCCCTGAGTGCTATTTGGGAGGCAAGGTGGCCATAGAAGGCCCCCACAGAAAGGATTACCTCTGGGGAGTGTACGATGGTAGGTGACTGCTTGATGGGCATGTGTGTCAGGGGGTAATGTTTGGACCTGGGTAGAGCTGATATATTTCACAACCTTGTGGAGGCACCAGATGCCAGTACGATGTACACTTTCACCTGGCTCAGTTCATATTATGTTTTCTTATATACGCTATGTTATGTTCCATATTACATTTTGTTAGTGAATCTCACCTCAGTAAAAAATATAAAGAAAAGTTTAGGAAAATAGATTGCCCCTGCCACGTGCTATAGTGCCCGTGAAGCTGTTGCTCAGAGTAGGATGAACCATTCTCCCCCTACCTCCCTGCAGCCCCTCTTCCCATAAGAACCCTTTCAACAGGACCTCTGCCATGTCTGAAGCAGCAAGAAGGTAGCTTCCAGGACTCTGTCTCTCTCATGTTCTCTTCCCTGCAGGAAGAAGCGTGCTTTCCCAGACTGGCGAGGTGGGGAAAAGGAAGCAGCTCCTCTCAAGACTTTTGTCTTAAGGACATCTGGGGACCTAGTTAGCAGCTCTGGGTTTATATTTCACCAGTTACAAAGGGACCTGAGCCCTTTCCAGTGCCACCCAGAGCCAGCCCTTCCTCACCAGGCGCTCTCTGGGCCGCTGCCTCTCACCAGACCAAAGTGTGCCTCTCTACCTGTGTTGACGGTCTTGTGTCCAGGAATGCATGGGCTGGTGGCTCTGGGCAGGGCTTTTCTTCAGGAAACATCCTACCCACTTCCTTTCCACCTTGAAATTTTTAGTGTTGCACAACCACCACCAAAAAAAATGACATGAAGCTATTTTCGTAGCAAAAATAAAAAAAGTATTTATTGATTTCCTTTACATCAGTTTGCATTTTAAATTCAAGGCAAAGGATCTGTCTCACCGTCAGTCACCAGCTACTCTGGCCCATTTGTCCTAGGCTGATGGATGCATGACTGAATGTTCAGAAGGACAAGTAAGCCCGTTTTCGTGAAATCTGTCATGTTCAGAAATCTGGAACTTCAAAGAAAAACAAAAAGACCTTTGCTTTCCCTTCCTTGGTCTGAGTTGTTTCTTCTTTGGAAGCTAATTTCTGACTGTAATCACAAGAGAAAGGAGGTTTGAGCAATTATGCTGCGAATCTGATCTGCAGAGGCAGCCCACCTGGGATGCTTTTTTCCTCAGGATCTATAATTTTGGCCAAAATCACCTGGGAAACTTTCCCTTCTTCTAATTTATTCTGCCTATGGGGACCTTGTTAATCATGCCAAAAGAAAAAAAATGTTTTGCATTTGTATAGCCATTTTAGATGTTTTTCTAAACCCTTGTCCGATTAATCATCTCACTTGGTCTTTACAAATCTCTAGAGAGGTGTGGAGAGAAGGGATTGAGATCACACATTATGAGGAGGGAAGTGAGTTCCAGAGAAGTTAGACAACTTGCCCAAGGTCACACAGCTTTCCAGTCAGAGAGAACCCAGGCTAGAGGCCATATTTCCAATCCTCTAGTTTTTGACACAGGCTGGATCACAAACATGGACTGTTGCCTGGCTGGTCTACATTAGACACTCAGCCACGAAGATTCTGAGAAGGGAAATTCTGCCTCTGGACATACTTGGTTCTCTCCCCTCATTAATATTTGACTTGGGCACCCAGTTACCCTTTTGGAGTTATGCTTCTCATGCTGGTGACTGTTGTTCCCTTTGCCATCTGCCTGATGCTTGCAGAAATCAGAGGATGGGGGAGTGATTTGGGCAAATAGTTCTTTGATATGTTTTAAATGAAATCCTATTTACAAGATACACTTCGCTTCTTTTGATGTGCAGCTCACTAATTAGCTCACATCTGAGAGCAGGTTCCCTGGGAGAAAAAAAATTAATTAGCTCATTCCATCTCAAAAAGACACAATTCTTGAACTAATTATGGTATTTGAATGATTAATCTCCTTTAAATACACATGTGTTCAGGAATTTGACAGTTAGGAAGAATGTATAATGAGAAAAGAGAGAAAGCAAAGGGAAAAGGAACAAGGTAGCAATTTGAGGCAAAAATCTTGCCCTTGAGGAACAGAGAGACAATTTGGAGATCTTTAATATCCAAGTAAAATATCATTAATTTGCAAAATGGCAAAGTATACAAAGTTTGTTCTCAACCATCCTCAAGTTTCTAATTTTTTTTCTTTACTAGCTTCTGGTGGCCAGTGTTTGCAAGATCAATCAAAACTGTATATGTGAAACTGCTGTTGAGAGAGAGTTATTTAATTTATACTAAATTGTTAATGACTGATATCATTATCCACCAAGCTTTACTCTTCCCACAGTTATTTATTCTTTAATAGGAAGCTGAAATTATATTGCAGTGAGTGATCTTATATTTGTGGATCATATAAGATGGCATATATACTCCTTTTTAATTAATTGACAGTGGCCACTTGTCTCATGCCACAGCTTGTATCCAATAGATTTGTGAAAAATAATGCCATGATCTATGGTGATGTCTGCCATGGGCACAGAATTGGAGAGCTTTTACACCTAAATCATATATCTACCATCCTGATTGTAGCTGGAACAGTAGTGAGCTTTTCAGGGTTCATAAAATCACACTGTTGGGAGTATTACCTGCTCTATTTAAAAAGTTGGCTGCCACTATTGATATTTCCAGTGACTGTTTTTCTTTACTTCAACATGATCCTATGAATTCCTTGAGAATAGAAACTATTTCCTTTTGTATCTCAAGGGAGTGACTCTTAGTAGGCCCTAAATAAATATTTGTTGAAAACACATAAAGAAGGTGACATAGTAAGTGTGGAAAGAAATGAGTTACAAAATAAAAGTTTAAAGCTGATCGAGGCTGAAGGACCGGTATAACATAACACACCCATATTAGTCAGGGTTCTTCAGAGAAACACAGTCAATGGGACTGAGGTATCTATCTATCTATCTATCTATCTATCTATCTATCTATCTATCTATCTATCATCTATCCACCTATCTATCTACCTATTTGTTTATTTATTTGTTTATTATGAGAAACTGGATCATGCAATTATGGAGGCAGAGAAGCCCCAAGATCTGCTCTATGCAAGCTGGAGACCCAGGAAATCCCATGAGGTCATTCAGTCCAAGCCCACAGGCCTGAGAACCATGCTAGCTGATGGCCTAAGTCTCAGTTTAAGGGCAGGAAAAGAGGATGTCTAGACTGAGCAGTCAGGCAGAAGAGGGATGAATTCTCTCCTCCACCTTTTGCTCTCTTTAGATCCCCAATGAATTGGATGGTTTGGATGATGCCCCTGTACATCAAGGAAGGCAATCCGCTTTACTGAGTCCACTGATTAAAATGCTAATTTCATCTGGAAACACTCTCACAGACACACCCAGAAATCATGTTTAGCCAAATATCTAGACACTCTGTGATTCAGTCAATTTGACACATAAAATTAACCATCACAAGACCTCTTGGATGAGCCGATAACTGAAATTAAGCACAGATTTTTAGCTCTAATCATCCTGGCAGCCAACATGAAATGAGCAACATGCTTGGTTACAGAGTTCTCATTTTATAATTTTAAAACCTATACAAGTCCATCTGGAGGAACAACATTTTTCCTGTCACTGAGTCCTAGGAGAAATGTCTCATGTGGTTTATCCTTATTGGAAACCACTGAGTAATATAATGACCAATATTTTAGAAAAGGATTCTGCAGATGATTCAGCAATATTTTTTAAATGAAATTGTTGTATCAATTCCCTTAGATGTAGAGGAGATGGCATTATGTTGTGACCCAGTGAAGATTATTTCTGGAATCATGTGAAACAAAGTAGTACAGCAGGAAGGTTGCCATAGGAACTCTCACTCCCGAACTCCTGAGCCCCAGATGGGCTCCAGCCTTCTCTCTGTGAGACTTTTCCATGTGCCTTGCTCTTTGTTGAGGGCTTTGCTGTTCCCTACTCCATCCCTGTGATGCTGCTGCATCTCTCTACTGTTGAGTGGAGGCTGAGTCTGCCCTCACTCATGGAACAACTTCCTCCATCTCAACCCCAACAAATAATTCCTGGCACAGTGCAGCCCAGAGAGCAGGGATGGGTGTGGCCCTGCCTCTGACTCACATGTTTTTGTGCCCTTGGTTAAGTCATTTTCTTTCTCTGGGCTTCACCTCCTTACTGACAAGGTATAGAGAATTGGATTACCAGAGGTGAGCACACTTTTTCTATAAAGGTCCAGATAATAAATATTTCGGTCTTCACAGCCCATACATTTGAATTTGCAACAACTCAAATCTACCATTACAGTGTGAAATTACTCAGAATATATGCAAAGAAATGGGTGTATCTGTGTTTCAATGCAACTTTATTTATAAAAACAGTCAGTTAGATTGAACCCACGGGCCATAGTTTGCTGACTATTGGATTAGATGTTTGGAAGACAGAGCCATGAAATAGAGATAGCATGCAAGTCACAAATGTGAGTCATGTATGTGGTTTTAAATTTTCCAAGAGCGTGTTTTTCAAAAGTTCTTTTAAAACAAGTTATTAATCTTAATAATATATTTTATTTAACTCAAAATATCCAAAACACTATAATTTTAGCATATAATAGATACGGAAACTTATCCATGAGATAGTGTTCCCTCTTTTTTTATACTAGGCTGTATTGTGAGTATTAGCACTTCTCCATTGGATTTACCACATTTTGAGGGCTCAGTAGCCGCATACGTCTACAGATAGACACAGATACTGTACTGAACAGTGCAGCTCTGAGAGGATCTTTCTAGTCCACACCTGTTCTCCACATTCTGCCCTCCCAAATCACAAGGCAACACACTGTTGTTCTGCTGGCTTATCATTTAACATCCAAGTCTGCAAAAAATGTAATAACGAATGTCAGTAGGTCAGTGCAACTTCTGGGTGCCTTGATTACAATCTCCATTGCAATTAGTCAATAATTCATCGTGTCTTCATGCAAAGCTTCAAGAAATGCCTCCTCCACCCATCCCAAGCCTTCTCCTAACAGAGGAGAAGTGCCAATATTTACTCCTGGTGGTGGCTGGAGATTGGGGGTGAGCTGGAGGCTTTGCTCGAAAAAGCCACCATGAATAAATACTCCACAATACAGAGTTTGAACTTAAAAGATTTTTTTAATGCTTTATTTACTTTTGAGAGCAAGAGAGACAGAGCACGAGTGGGGGAGGGGCAGAGAGAGTGAGAGGGAGACACAGAATCTGAAACAGGCTCCAGGCTCTGAGCTGTTAGCACAGAGACTGATGTGGGACTCAAACTCACAGACCACAAGATCATGACCTGTGCCGAAGTCCAACGATCAACTAACTGAGCCACCCAGGCACCCTGAAACTGTTTGAACTTTTAATTTTTATTTCTTGCCAAGTAATATGTCAAACACCCCCCACATACATATACACACCTACCTCCAATCCACGCCCTTCCCACCAAAAGTTTGTAAACAAGTCTTGGAGTTTGTGCTCCAAGAAGATGCACCATGTTTACCATGGTCCCTTGGAAATACAGGTTTATGTACCAATGTGGTAAACTAGAAATTTTAACTAATGTCCCAACGCATAAGACCTTGTTGATGCCTTAAACACCAAAAGTCAGTTGTGGCAGACCAGGCTGCAGAATTTCCTCTGAGAGTTGGTTAGGGGATGCTTCAATCATGTAAGGGCATAAAAGGGTTGCAAGAGAGGATCTGTGGCTAGTGGGGCTTTGAGATATGTGCTGTGAGCCTCCCTCCTCTTCCATGCACTTCCCTCTAACCAGGTGACAGGACCTGTAAAGGTAGCCAAGGATGTATGTTCTTTCACATACGCAGGTGAAAGGACTGACTAGAGCCATAGACAAGCTGAAGAGGCTGCGTTGGGATTGGCTGGAATTCCCAGAATTTTCCAGAACCAGGCTATCCCTGTCGACCAAACATGGCCACATATGAAAAGGAACCGATGGGCAGTGGAGGAAAACGGGGAAAGAAAGCTGCTGGTCCCCTTCCCAAAGCCCTACCTGGTTGAGGCTGGGTGACAAATAGAAGTAAAGGTGGGGCCTTACCTTTTGACCTGGTTAGGACTGAGTGAGACTGCACTTCAAGAGTTAAAGTGATCAGGGCACTTGGTATTGTCTAAGAGCGACCAGAGAAGCTCTCCTCCCTCTGTAAAGGAGAGACAGCAGTAGAACAAAACACGGCAGTGGAATGCACGGATTTAAGACTCTTGGCCTTAGTATGATGCATACCCTTGACAAATATTTGTGTTAAATGAAAGACAGGTAACGAAGGTGCTAGCTTCCTGCCTATTAGATTAACTCCAATGATGGGATTTCCAGGCCCCATTGGCCATGCTGGTCAACACTGATATTTGACGGGGGTGGGGTCTTTTTGCTTCCTCAAGTTCTCTTCATTTACTTATAACAATATTGGTCTCTATCATGTGTAGATGGCACACAACATTAGAGAAACAGAAAAATCCAGTCTAGAGTTAGGGGTAGTCAAAGCCGTATCACATAAAAATTTACTGAGAAATCACCATGTGTTATGTACTGTACTTTTCTTACAACAAAACTCAGGGTGACTATTATATCCTTTCCTAGAAGAGGAAAGTGAGGTTCAGAGAGATTAAGCATCTTCTTCAAGTCCTGCACAGTAAGTAGCAACAATGGGATTTGAATTCTGTTTTATTCACCTTAACCACTACTCCCTATGGATCTTTTTTCCCCAGCCAACATGTCCTCGGGCCTTTCATTGGCCTTTTCTGCCTTCCTTCTTTACTTCCTTAATCCTTCTCTCTCTCCAAGGTGATGGGATTCCATGCTCAGCTGCACACAATTCCCTCCTTTTTCCCTGCACCTGGGATGATTGAAACAAACAGGCTCTCAAAAATTTTAAGCCAATGAACTCTTCGGCTCCAGAGAGTGCACCAGAGATCTTAGCCAAGTCCAGCAAAATGCTGGCCGTGCAAGAGAATAAAGAAGGAGAGAAACAGGTTCTTACTACTTAGTGCAATTAGGGATCTGTCAATATGGAACTGTGGCGAAGTTGAAGAGGAATCCATCTGAGAGCTCCAAGCAAATATCGTGGATGGGGCTTGTGGGAGAATAACAAAATGCCACAATCATTAATCTGTCCACATCTCCGGCTTTTCTGGGAAGGCATCTGTCCTGTATCCACCACAGTAAAGCACTTTGCCATTGGAAAATGGGTCAGCAATTTGGGCCTAGGCTCTTGCTTCCTTCTTTCAGGACAATGCTAGAGCACTCTTACTTGGAGCTACCGGAGAACGCTGGCAGCAATTACTGGAGACTATCAAAGTGGCTGAGCTCCCTTAACTTCGTGTATGAGGGCACTATCTTCCTTGTTCTTTTCTTCCTCAGCTGAGTTATTTGTCTTAGGCTTCCATTATGAAATTGTAAAAACTAGTGTTCAGACAGCCAACGTAATCAACAATGCAGCAGGCCGAATGCTAAAGTAGCACTGGATTCAAATGACATTTTTTGATGAGTAGCATCAGATTTCGAATTTACATGAAAGACTTCCCAAAATGAGCTCCCTGACCTGAGAAGAAGCCAGAGAAGTTTTTTTTGTTTTTTGTTTTCTCCCTGCCTGGATCTTTATGTGAACTCTGCCCTTGGATGTACATTTGAAAGAAGATGATAGAAATTCCTCTTTGCTAGGAGCTGATCTGATCCCTGATTAAAATATGTTCAGCTCTGAAATTAGTGGAGATTAGTGAAAAGGAACAAATGATGGCTTGATTCCGAATGCTGGAGCTTCCTGACAGGAAAGGGGCAAGACCCAGAAGACTTCTTCCTAGAAGTGACAGTATATCATTGCTGAAGCAGAACCAGGCAACAGGAATCAAAGAGATTCATCTACAAGGTCTTTCACTGATTCCTTGATTTCTAACAACGTTTATTTAGCACCTAGTAGGTCTGGCATTGCTTCAAATACCAAGATCAATGAAAACAGCAAAGAAAACATTTTTTGAGCATGTACGTCTTCAGTCAGTTTGGGCTGCTATAATGAAATACTATAGACTAAGTGGCTTAAACAACATTTGTTTCTCACGGTTCTGGAAGCTGGCAGTCTAAGATCATAGTTAAGTTCTTGGTGAGATCTCTCTTTCTGATTATGTCCTCACATGGTCTTTCCTTGGTGTGTGTCTCTTCCTCTTTTTTTTTTTTTTATTTTTATTTATTTTGAGAGAGAACATACAGGGAAGGGGCAGAGAGAGAGAGGGAGAAAGGATCCTATTCTCTGTGCTGACAGCGCAGAGTCTGATGCAGAGCTCGATCTCATGAATCCTGAGATCATGACCTGAGCCGAGATCAAGAAATCAGATGCTTAACTAACTGAACCATGAAGGTGCCTTCTCTTCCTCCTCTTATAGAAGTGATCTCATGTGTCTTCTTCTATTTATTAATCCCATCCTGGGGGCTCCATCTTCATGACTAAGCCTAATTACCCTCTAAAGGTCCCACCTCCAAATACTACCACACTGGGCATTAGGGCTTCAACATATGAACTCTGAAGGGGACACAAACATTCAGATCATAACATTATAACTATGGGCTGCGTTCTGGATAGCTACTTTCAATACATTGTTATATAATCCACCTAACAACCCTATGATGTAGATACTACTAATATCCTCACTTTATAGGTGAAAATGATGACGAAGGCCAGAAAGGTTAAGTAATTTCATTTAGGTCACACAACAGGGTAGTGTCAATCCAAAACAGGAACCCTGTCTACACTCTTTAGCACTGTGAAATTTTGCCTTAAAGGACAGATGAATGGAATGAAAATATAAATCAGGCAGAAACTACAAATAGCACTTTTGCTTCCAGCAATATTTGGGACAAGGTACTCAGAAGGACCCCTGTGCCCATATTCAGTTGCCTCATAACATGCCACTCCAAGGTTTAGCGGCTTCCAGTAGCAATGGTTTATATGTCAGAGCAGCTGCTGTCCCTGCTGCACACACTATCATCTGCGATCCCTCACGTGGCTCCTTTTAGCTGGAAGTTCTGCTGCGTCTGAAATGTCTCTGATGGCCTCTTTCTCTCACCATGTGGCCTCTCAGCAGGTTAGCCTGAACCCCTAACACTGGCACTCTTTCCTAGCTCAGTTTCTCTCTCAGCCAAGCCAGCTTCCCCTCTCCCTTCCCCGTATGTTTGTCCCGGGAGCACTTCCTAGTAAGCATTTTGTATGGTGACCTCTGTCTCAGGTCTGCTTCCTGTGGAACACAGCCCGTGACAGCCTCCTTACCTGGGTCCTCATTTTCAAGAGACCACTGTTACCCTGTCGCCACTAACAATACGGTTGCAATAAGGTTTGACAGAGAGCCTTTATTTGCTTAAAGAAATTCTTTCTATCTCTCCCATGCTGAAAGTTATTATTTTTTTTAATTTTTTCATGTTTTTAATTATTTCTGAGAGAGAGAAGGAGACAGCGTGAACAGAGGAGGGTCAGAGAGAGAGGGAGCTACAGAATCTGAAACAGGCTCCAGGCTCTGAGCTATCGATCAGCACAGAGCTGACACTGGGCTTGAACCCACAAACTGTGAGATCATGACCTGAGCTGAAGTCGGATGCTTAACCAACTGAGCCACCCAGGCACCCCTGAAAGTTATTTTTTATTATGAATGGGGTCCATTTTCTCCCCCTGAAAGGCAACAGTTCTTTGATGTGGATCTGCTAGAGGTGAAGTCCCTCAGTTTACCTGAAAACGTTTTTTATTTTGCCGTAGGTGCCAAAGAAGACCTCAGCTAAACTCAGTGAGTTCTAGAAGCAGGGTGGTGCCTTCCTTCTAGAAGCAGGATTGGGATAAAGAGGCTAGGGCTTTGTACCTTGGTGTCAGTCATTGGATGAGGGTGGGTCCTGAGGGGAAGCGTACCCTGAGTGAGACAGCTTTCTTCAGCCAATGTGATCCCCCAAAGGGACGTACAACTGAGGGCCACCTTTAGCAGGACCCTGTATATGGGAGAGTGAGTCCCATTTTAAAGGGCAGCTCCTCCATATATGCCTAACACAATTTCTGTTTAATATTGTTTGGAGGTCTAACAAATATATGAAGACCAGAAAGAAAAAAGTTAAAAATATTAGAAAGAAAAAATGTCATTATTCACAGATGAAATGATTACCTATAAAGCTTAAATTAATCTATGGGAAGATTATTAGAATCATTCAACAAGTGATTAAGAAAGTGGCTGGTGGAGTGCTAGGGTGGCTCAGTTGGTTGAATGTCTGACTCTTGATTGCAGCTCAGGTCACGATTCTAGGGTTGTGGGATCAAATTCCCCATTAGGCCCCACACTGATCATGGAAACCGCTTAAAATTCTCTGTATCTCTCTCTCTCTCTCTCTCTCTCTCTCTCTCTCCCTACTTGCATTCTCTCTCAAAAAAAAAAAAAAAAAGAAAAAGAAAGAAAAGAAAAGGAAAGAAAGGAAGAAAAGAAAGGGAGAAAAGTAAGGAAAGGAAAGAAGGAAGGAAGAAAAAGAAAGAAAGAAAGAAAGAAAGAAAGAAAGAAAGAAAGAAAGAAAGAAAGAAAGAGAAATGTAGGTGTCTGAACATGAGAGTAAAACGTAAAAATCAACTGCATTCCTAAACGCTAGCCAAACACATAGAGTTCTTACATCAGGCAGTAGGTTCATGGACATTTATTTTATAATTATTCCTTGCAAGTTATACATATATTACAAGTACTCTTTTGTATGCATCAAACATTTTGAAATTAAACAAAAATCTTTAAAGAAAAAAAATCCTGCATCATGAAAGATGTAGGATAAGTGCTATAGTAGAAGGGAATAGAAAAGTCTTCATGGAGAAGATCCTGAGAACCTGGCCTTGAATGACAAAGAGGGTTTGAAGAACAATGAAACTGATCACAGAAGCAAGTGATAAGTCCCTCCCACCACCTAGCCTGGTACAAGGCAGGACTTAAAACTCTCTTACCACAAAATTTCAGCCTTTTTCCACCTGAGGAGAGGAATCCACCCTTGCTTCTGACTGTGAGGGCTGAGAGACCTCTGTGAAGCCTTGGCTAGAGGGGCAAAGGAGGACCATGGAAAGGCTGTCCATGATGACTGTATTAATATAGTCATCTATAACATCTGGGACCAGGCTCCAGTACCAGGAAAAGTTATAAACTTCTGGGATTTGACCAGGACAAAGCTTCTAATTGTTTTTATAAAGCATGACCACACATCTGATTCTTTGGGAATATTGTGGTTGTTGCACAGATAAAAACTTAGCAAGCGAACATCTGTTGTTCTGACTGGTAATACCCATCCACTTTCCTTCAAGTCAGTGCACCTCAATTTGGCTTAGGGGAATATCTCTTCCTGATTTTCAGCCTTGAAAGCATTTTTCTTCCCACTCGCTCCAGGGATGGGTAGTTGCTGACCCAGGTCTGGACAATGAATTTTAATTTCTTTTCAGTTGGGCATAGTAAAATCCCAGGCTTTTACTAGACTATAAGGAGAAAGAATCATTTCTCCTACTGGGGTTGCTGAGGGCATAGGTCAAAGTCTTGTGCTAATGGCTGAACATGTTGCTACCATGAAGGGATAGATTTCTCAAGAATAGAGCAAAAGCAAAATCAGTAAATAGAGAGGGACGGTTCCCTGAATACAGGTTTTCTGCTCTTCACACTAAAAGAAATTTGACTAATGCACCTGACTTGGTTTAAGGAAAATCCTTCAGTGTTGGATTGGGAGAGGCCGTGTGCTGTGGTGGAAGAAGTCAGAGACATGACTCAGGTTTTCCTCTACTACAGACTCACTGTAGGACCCTAAAAATATGAACACCCTGAGCCTAAATTTTCTCATGTGGAGATTATTAATAGCGCATATTTCCTTGGTTGTCAAGAGTAAATGTGATAACATGGTGCTTGACCCACAGAAAGTGCTCAGTAAACACCATCTATTATTCCTTCCATTGGTGTTCTTACATACCTCCCCTTCCATACTCGGCTGCTCTGCCATTTGTCCTACATCCCTCCCTTTGTATGAAATTATTTATTTCAGGTCTACTAACAAAGAGTGAGAGATTGAGATTATTGATCTAAGCTCCAGGACAAATAAAAGCAACTGAAGCCTGAAACAAGACAAGAAAAAGTAGTTTCTTACCAAGGAAGGTGCTAGCAATGACTGCTTAACAGATGCCAGCCCTGTAGGCTTTCTTTGACACTATCTGTCAAGCTTCACTTCAGCCTAATCTGATTGTTTTGATCCCAGAGAAGTCTGGACGTTGAGGAGAGTTAACAAAAGATGACTTGTGGTCCTTGTAGTTTTGTAGAAACCTAATGCTCATCACGTCAGATGTGTCCAGATACCCTCTGGGTTGCCTAAATCTTAGTATGTCATGAGGAAGCCATTTGGGACAGCAGTGTCACAAAGGTGCCCCTATTTTCCAAAGAGATAAGAATTTTAGAATCCAAAAAACACAGGACAGGGGGCCAGGAAATTCTCTGTTTACATATCAGCACCCAAAGCAGGAAACTTACTCAAGGTCCCTTACTTAGTTTAAATTACAAACCTCTTCTTCGTACTTTGCTAGAATCAGGAGGAAATTTGAGCCCAGGATGGAAAATAGATTTCAGCTAAATACTAACTCCAATCAATTGCTGGTATTTGGAGTACACTGTATTGAGAAAGATCCCTTTAGAAGGAAAATAGTGTTTTCCTTTCTTCTACAGTCTGCCTTTAGAAGAAAATAGTTGGGGCACCTGGGTGGCTCAGTCAGTTAATCATCTGACTTTGGCTCAGGTCATAATCTCACGATTTGCGGGTTCAAGCCCCACATCAGGATCTTTGCTGACAGCTCAGAGCCTGGGGCCTGCTTCACATTCTGTGTCTCCCTCTCTCTCTGCAACCACCCCCCCCAACCCCGACTTGCATTCTGTCTCTCTCTCTCTCTCTCTCTCTCTCGAAAATAAATAAACATTTAAAAAAATTAAGGGGCATCTGGGTGGCTCAGTCAGTTAAGCATCCAATTCCAGCTCAGGTCAAGGTCTCAGAGTCTGTGGGTTTGAGCCCCACATCGGGCTCTGTGCTGACAGCTCAGAGCCTGGAGCCTGCTTCAGATTCTGTGTCTCCCTCCCACTCTGCCCCTTCCCCACTCACGTTCTGTCTCTCTCTTTCAAAAATAAAACAAAAACAGTAAAAAAAATTTTAATTAAAAAAAAGAGAAGAAGAAGAAAAAGAAAACAGTGCCATGATCAGCTAGCAGTGTTTACCCTGGACAAGAGTCGGGTGTGGGAGGACTCTCTGCTGCAAATTTGTCGATCTGGAATTCTGGGTCAACAAGGTGGTTACAGTAGGGGTCGGGTAGGAAGATCCATCACATGCTTGTAGTATTCTCGGCCCTTCCTAGACAGGCTCTGTATTTCTACCTATCCCACTGGGCATTCTATTTTACGTGGGTTGAACTGCATTGAACCCCCAACCTACCTGAGATTAGAAAAATTGCAACATCAGGTCCTGGGCCAGCCAGATAACAGCGTTTTGTTTTTTTCCTTCTCTTCCCAGGGAATGATCCCCTGGCCAGACATCTCCTGGGTGCACACAATCGGCCTGCTGCAGAAGGTGTATTGTCGCCTTTCTTTGAGTTCTTCCAGGTAAAATTATCGTAGATGCTGGATCATAGGAGAGACGTCTGGGATCAGCTAGTGAGATCTGATTCCACAGATGAGGAAACTGAACCCCAAAGGAGGGAAATGGTTTGTTTGAAGTTGCAGAGGGAAATGCAAGCTGCAAGTCCTGCCACATTCATTTGCTTTATTATTTCTCCAATTTTGTCTGCCCAGTTATGGTAATCAAACTTCCCACACAAGCGTCTTTTGAAAATCAACAATAAATGAATGGCCACATGGCATTCTGCGAACTTCGCAGTGAAGAGGCAACATTATGATAGGAAACGATAGGATAAAGTAAGCAGAGAGGGAAAGGTTGGGACCTGAGGGTGGGGAAAAACACATATTTTGGAACAATCCTGAGCTGTGACCACAGTAAACCCCCTCCGGTGTAAAGTTCCTCTTAAGAATGTGAAGGACTCCACCTACTCCTCCTCAGGTTCACTCAGGAATTTGACCATCAAGATAGCTAAAAAAGTAAATCGTAAAACTTATGTTATATGAGGGAGAGTATGACCAGTCTGACCCCTCACACAATGGAGTCTAGCCAATCTGGAAAGGAAAACCCAGTACCTAGAACTATCCAGCGGATAAGGGTAGAACCTGAGAAGGAACTAGAGGGAAGGGATAGAGGCAGAAAACCAGAACCTTATAAAACAAGGACCCTTGCCCATAGTCCACAGGCATTCACTTTCAAATGCCCTCTCACACTGTAAAGAGAGCTTTCATACTATTCTTCCTTTCTGACCTTATACTCTAATAAACTTTGGCCTGCTGCGCATTTGTGTCCACCTCTTCATTCCTCCAAGCCGGGAGACAACGACCCTGGGTATTGAGGTAAAAAATCCTACAACAACACAACAATAACTAGCTCATGTCTCAATAACAGCAAGTGCCAGAAGACTTGAAATAAAGCTGATAAGGAGTCCCATATCCTAAGTCACATTAAAAGTTCTATATTAGGAATCTTTTTGTAAGACCCAGAATGAAATCTATTCCTTTATGTGTAATATCTGCTAAAGACAATGTATATCTTGGTAAATTGTGTGTTTTGATAGTTTTAAAAGTTTTGATGGTTTTGCATTTGAACAAAAATGTATTGAGCCCTTCTCTGGGCAAAGTATCCTCCTGAGTGTTGGTAAGATAGTGTTAACAAAAAATTAACCTGAGTAAATCTGAAGATCTGATTGGCTTTATTAAGTGATTTATGAATCAATCAATGATATCCTGTCTAGCAAGTAGAAGCAGGCTCCAAAGAGTTGTACAAAAAGAAAGATTTTTTTATAGGAAGGAGAGTGGAACAACATTTTTGTAAAAGAAAAGAAAGGATTGTTTCAGGCAAAGTCACCTCCCCTTAGGGGGAAGTGCAGGGGGGGTATTAGGTGAATTACCTTATGTTTCTCTGGAGGATGGAGAGAGCCCTGGGACAGATTACTTCACTGGCACTGACCACAAAATTCCAGAATGATTGGCTCAAAACTTTGCTCCTGGAGAGGCTGAAATGGTGATTAAATTTTTGTTTGCAGTTCTGGGGGCACATGACGCCACGCTGGGCCTTGTGTCTTTCTTTTTAATAGTAGAGATGAACCAAGCACAGTTCCAGCTTTACAGTTCACAGCGTGACTGGGGAGACAAGCTGTGTAATGTAAAGGAAATTATAAATGTATGTGTAAGGCACAATAATGGCACAAAGGAGGGAGAAATTAACTTGGAAGGCAGCAGGTAATTCTTTACGGAAACAAGCTCTGGGCTAGGCTTTGAAGGATAAAGAGCTCTTGTCCACTGATATTTTTTTCAATATCTTTATGAATTGTGGTTTTTATGCATTCAATGTGTTTTAATCAATTTTACTCATCCTTCTATTGATGTATATAAATTGTCCTCCTTTAGCCAAATTGCCATCCTTGAGCCAACGGGAAGTTCCTCTTGTTAAGTCTTTATCTCTTTAACTTGATCTCAATACCCTTTGATAGTTTCCTTGCTTCCTTAAACAATAACACCCCCCCCCCGCCCCCAAGTTAACTTTTCTATTTTCTGTCATTTCTACAAGAATCTCTGCTTCCTTTTAGTGGGAAGATATTTAGAGACCATAATCTGGGTCCTGGGGTTACTCATTGTATCTGGCTTACCATTGCTTCTAGGCCTTTTTAGTGGACAGTTAGGAAAGGAGTATATTTGAAAAAGAATCATGAGTTCATCCTGATATTTGCAATTCAATTTGAGGGCATTATGCTAAGTGAGATAAATCAGAAGAGAAACACAATACTTTATGCTACTTATACTTCATGCCACTTTCCTTCATTCTACTAATATATGGAATCTAAAAAAGCTGAACTTGTAAAAACAGAGTGGAGTGGCAGTAACCAGAGGCTAAGGGATTTGGGGAGATGTTTAAAGATACAAACTTGCAACTAGTAGATAAACAAGTTGTGAATATCTAATGTACAACCTAGTGATTACAGTCAACAGTACTGTATTATAAACTTGAGAGTTGTTAAGAGACTAGGTCTTTATTGTTCTCAATACAAAAAAAAAGATAATTATGTGACATGATAAAGGTGCTCACTAACACTACTGTAGAATCATATTGTGCTATATAAATGTATCAAAACAATACATTATACACTTCAAACAAATATAACTTATGTGTTAATTATATTTCAATTTTAAAAAATCAACCTTTTTATTAACTTCTAAAAGAATACTTGTATTAATTTGTTTTGCTGAAAATCTTTGTCTTAACTTGACACGATTGCTTATTTGTTTTGTTCTATAATATATACAAAGTATTTCCAAAAATAAGAACAATATTGCTATAATGTATACTATATTTTTATGAATTAAATTATATTCATATATGTACACATATTGTGTTATGTTTATAATATAAAACATTATTACCATATTTGTATCATAATACTATATTACTATATTTATTTGCAACATACAAAATTGTCATTTTAATAGGTCAAATATAGGCAATTTCATATAGTTCAACCTCATACTAGAATTAAGAGTACAGGGGCACCTGGGTGGCTTAGTCAGTTAAGTGTCCAAGTCTTGATTTTGGCTCAGGTCATGAACTCATGGTTCATGTGTTCGAGCTCTACATTGGGCTCCATGTGGAGCTTGCTTGGAATTCTCTCTCTCTCTCTCTCTCTCTCTCCCCCTCTCTCTCTGCCCCTTCCCTGCTCACATGTGCTCCCTCTCTCTCAAAATAAATAAGTTAAAAAACAAGAGAGTACTGAATGAAGTTTAAGACTCATTTGCACCTTTTCTTTGGTTCTTAAAATATGTTTCATAAGAATGTAAAGTCAAAATGGTTTCAATGAAAGTTATTTGAAATAACTATTTTCTTATCATGGTTAATGTTACCCGTGTGATAGACAATTGTTTTCTTTCTTTATTTCAATTTGGTTTCAATTTTTGGAAATCTTTTATTTTCTTTTACTTTTTCTTAATGTTATTTTTTGAACATGTAAACATTTACGTGATCCCAAAGTCAAGATCTGTAAAAAGACATATTTAGAAAAGTTTTGCTGCCAACCTATGTCCTCCATTGTGTACTTCCTCCCCTTTTATTTTTATTTAGTTCTTGGTTTATTTTTCCAGGGGTTTCTCTTTGCAAATATAAGCAAAGAGTATATACATACGTGGGTGTGAGTAAATATGTTATTTCCCCTTTCTTGTACAAAAATTATGTACACTGTTCTGCATCTTGCTTTTTTCTCATGAGAATGTCAGATTAGCGTTTTGAACAGATCACTCCATCTCCCCAAGGAAGAAAAGATTGGAAATGGATATTCCTGCTGGAATTAGGGAGGCAAATTACAAGCAAGCAAGCCTGGTGATGGCTAGGACTAAGATCATGGCAGTGGAGAAGGAGACAAATGGATAGATTCGAGATAACATTTGGAAGCTGAAGGGATAGGACTTGGAGATTGTTTGGATGTAAGGGGTGCCCACAGCTTTGTGCAGAAAATCTAAGCCATACTCCTGGTCACATTTACATTTCCAGTAGGATGAAATTTTCTATGGAACTGAAGACTAGACAGACCATAGCTATACTATTTTCTTTAAAAAATTATTTCAGGGGACAGCTAGGTGGCTCAGTCAGTTAAGCATCTGACTTCAGCTCAGGTCATGATCTCATGGTTTGTGGGTTTGAGCCCGCATGGGGCTCTGTGCTGATGGCTCAGAGCCTGATGTCTGCTTCAGATTCTGTCTCTTTCTCTCTGTCCCTCACCTGCTTGTGCTCTGTCTCTCTCTGTCTCTCAAGAATAATGTTAAAATTTTTTAAATTATTTCAGAAAATTTCAAAGGTATATAAACTAGAAGAAAATAATGAACACCAACATACCCATCACAAAGATTCAACAATGATCAACCCATGGTTCATCTAATTTTATCTATATTCTCAACTATTCTCATCCATTACCATCCTCCACACCCCAAGAATATTTTGAAGCAAATCCTGGGTTTCCTAACATTTTTCTGTCTGCTCAGTATTTTCTAGCACCTTGAGGAGACGTTGTTATCCAAATCTCACTGTCCCTTTTCCTGATCCCTGACATTCTGCTGACTCATTAATGTTCATTCCTTAATTTTAATCCTTTGATCCTTTAAAATTTCAACATGTTTGTGTTTCACAGAGATACCCAATGCATAGTTTCACTTAAAAATAGAATCTGTTTGCTGACAGGTAGTGGTGGACAAAAAGGTCAGGTATAATGGTGACTTAATCATCCTCAAACACTCTTTGGAGCCCAACTTTCCATGAAAACACTGCAGCATGGTTGGCACTGGAAAGTCCCAGCCAAGTGCCCTTTGTGTTACAGGGCAGAGAAGAGTGTGTAACTCATTCCTCTTAGAGAGGCTCCCTGATGATGCCAACCAGTCAGCCTCTCTGCCTTGCTATCTACCAGAGTTGTGACTCTGAGATAACTTTCTATTCACGTCCCCTAACACTTGACTTGTGTTACAGACTACATATTTGCTTAAATGGAAGGCCTTTCATCCCACTTGGAGTCTTCGCTGTCATTACTTGCAGCTTGAAGTTGTCCTGACTTATCTCAATGTCTTCTGCTAGGGATCTGCTGTGTTACATAAGGCTGGCCTGCAGGAGTTACCACACAAAGCTCAGTTATCGGCAGTTTTCTTAACTTCCTTTAGACCTCCATTTTCCCATCTCTAAAACAGATTCCTTTTACTATCTCCTTCATGGCCTAGATGTGATGATTAAAATAAACACGGTACTGGGGCACCTGGGTAGCTCAGTCACAAGCATCTGACTTTGGCTCAGGTCATGAGCTCATAATTTGTGAGTTCAAGCACCACATTGGGCTCTGTGCTGACAGCTCAGAGCCTGGAGCTTGGTTCAGATTCTGTGTCTCCCTCTCTCTCTGCCCCTATCCCACTCATGCTCTGTCTCTCTTAAAAGTAAATAAATAAACATTAAAAAAAATTAAAATAAACGTGGTACAGAAAGACACTTCATATCATACCTCAGATATATTGTGGTTACTGCATTTAATTTATTTATCTCATGAGTATCGGTCCAGTCTTCCACATTGATCATAGTCTGAGGGAACCTTCTGTTCTGTCTAATTGGATTATTATTATCACTGGGAGTAGAACTGTTTGACCACGAGAAAAGTCTTAATCACTTTCTCAATATTCTCATAGGTAAAATGGGATTTTAATATGGTCTCTAAAATGTTGGGTGGTAGATGTAAAAGTGGCCAAAATTCTGCCTGACACATAGTAAGTGTCCAGAAAGACATAGGTGATTTGAAGAGCTTGGGTCTGGTCCCTGGTTGGGGTGGGGGATACCTCTCTGATAAGGTCCTATTCCTGAAGCAGAAAGACCTAGGCAGGCAGAGAGAAATAGGAGATGCGGTCCCTACCAATCTAACAAGTCTGATGTGACAGGGCTGTGAGTAGTAACTGCTCTCCTTGGGAACTATGTGGACCCCAAAGCAGGCTCATCTCCAAATGCAAAGGTAGTTGAGCTAACCTGAATAGTTCAATAAATCCCACAAATTCCCAGAGTTGTATAGGCATCTTAAAATGAATTTATGTTATTACTTACCAATTGTTCCCATACTATCAACAAAACCAACTAATAGCTTATCTTGTCCTGGCTCTAGGAAATCAATCAAACTTAGGCAGATTCTGAATATAGTTCTGGAACTCAGTAGCCTTTGTGCTACTAGACTCAGTTGAACAGGTCTCCAGGGATACCAGGGTGGGAAGGAGACAGCACTGTAGTGGAAAAAGTGGTTTTAATTTTAACTTTTATTCTGTATTAACCATTTTCCCACACTGTTTTGTAAATCATAGTGAGGAAAGAGAACAAAGCAATAAAAGCAAAATATATTCAAATAAAACCCCATAGTATAGCATAGTAATAGGTGGTGGTCTCCTTGGAGGCTCTTTTTTTTTTAACATCTCATTTGATTCTGAATTTGAAATTTCAGAAGGCAGAAGAAAACCTCAGTTTGACTTGTTTAAAAAGTAGTTTATATTGCTTTTGAATCAACACACAAAAGGCTCCTCTCCCCCGGCCCCCATCCCTGGCCCCAAGCTCTCTTCTTCCTCCGGGACACATCCTTGATGACTTCATCCACTTTTTAGTAATGAACAAGAAGGATATTAACCTTTTACATCTAGGTGTGCTTAGAGCTATTTATGGATCCATCTCTGTGTATCAGTGAAGTTGCATCATATACACATTGAATTCAGGGAATTCAGAGGAAAGAGGCAGAGAGGATTTGGAAATTGTAGGCAAGTTCAACCAAACACCATATCATTTGCTGTTGAGAAATTGCTTGTCAGTTTTGGGAGATAGTCTAATTTCCAAAGGGCTTCTCCAAGGCCAAGGATGAGTTTTAGTTTGGGAAATCTGAATTTTTTTTGGACTATGGTCTCAAAACTCTTTATTTGGCCATCAAAGGAAAAATCAACAATGTCTTCCATCTCTAGAGAAAAATGTAATGGACTTTCAAAAGGTAGTAACAGCTGTATGCATCCACATTGAACCAATGACCCTGAAAGATGGGACTGAACCACCCAGATCATGGTGATTTCCTCAGTGGCACCTTCTGTCCTCTTTCATGCCTGAATGGTCCTGGAGCAGAGATGTCTGGCTCAAGCCAGAAAGATCAGATTCTCCCTTCCAGAACCTGAAAGCTGAGCAGAAAGATGGGGACGGGATGTCTCTGCAAGCAGAATTATTTGAGGGGCAGCTCCAGGGATTCCCAGGACTAACATCCCCAAAACTGCCTTGTTCCTATTCTTTTCAAATTCTAATTGTTTGGCAACTCCTGTGATTTTTGTGAGTTTTCCTAATATCTTCACGGAAGTTAGCCAGAGTTGCTTTTTATGTTTGCTACTATAAGAACCTTAATTAATACGCCGAGTTATCATCCCATTAAGTTAAAAGCTTCTTGGAATTAGAACCGAGTCATTAACAAAAGCTTGAAAAAGTCCCAGAGGGTGGCTGCTGCACAAATAGCTCTGGATGGTATTAAAGGGAGATACCAAGGGCAGAACCAGGGCAGTACAATGACATAGGCTGGTGTTTCCCAAAGTGGGTTCCATGGAACCCTAATCTAGCAAGATAATTTCTGATGGGAAGGTTCCATGGCTTAATAACTTAAAGACATTATACTGTATTCTCATCTAGAAAGTAATGCAAACAAGCTCTTCAAACCCACTTAAAAGCACTGCAGAAAAGACAGTTAATTTACTAAACTAGAATTTCTAAAACATATTAAATAGCATTTAACCTTCTCCACCTCCATCCCTCTACACACTCACTCCCCAACTCCTATTAACATATATTGTGAGAAGTATTAATAGAGGCTATGGGGAGAGAACCTCTAGTGAGATGCTTCCCGGGAGCTTTGACTTCACACTTGTATCTCCAGCCAAAAGATTTGATGCCCTCATCATTCCTGAGGTACTTACTAAGAATACAGTGTGCTCAGCCTTGTGCTGGGTGTTATAGGGGCAACCATGGTATGGTAGGAGAAGCCTTTGCAGGAGGAATGAGAAGACTTGGTTGAAGCCCCAGTTCTGATTTGGAACCCAGAACTGTCTTTGTTCCCCGTGGCAAACTCTTGACCTCTTTTTGAATCAATCCCTTGTCTCTCAAATGGCACTAGTAATACCAACCTCATCTCATCATTGACTTGTTAAAAAGATGCGATGGAATAATGTATGTGAGGGCACTTTGTAAACTACAGGCTTTAAATGAATATAAGCTTTTAGAAGAAATAACTTAGAGAATGATATAAAATATTATGAAGACAGAGAGAGTGTGTGTCGTAAGATCCCAGGCGTATGCCTGTGATTTTTGGATGCAATAAATGTTTTTTTTAAATGTTTATTTATTTAAGGGGGGAGGGGCAGAGAGAGAGAGAGAGGGAAACACAGAATCCGAAGTAGGGTCTGAGCCGTCAACACAGACCCTATGTGGGCCTCAAACTCACGAACTGTGAGATCATGACCTGAGCTGAAGTCAGATGCTCAACTGACTAAGCCACCCAGGCACCCTATGCAATAAATGTTTTCATATCATGGCTGAGCATTAAGTGTGTCAAGACAATTTACTAATCTACTAAAATATGAATTTTCATTTATACCTCTCTTAGTTAATTTGCATAGCAAATCACCCCAAAACTCAGGAGCATATGATAATCAAAATTGTTTTTTGTTCATGTGCCTGAAATGTGGCTGGGATTCCACTGATCTGGGATGAACTTCACTTGGTTTGCTCTAAGTTGTCAGTTTGCCTAGGTCTGCCTATATATCTTTTATCCTCCCCAGATATGAGGCAATAGTGATGGCAGAATACATCCAACTACACAGCACATTTCAAGCTCTAGCTTGACCATGTCCATCAACATCCCATTGGACAAAGGAAGTCACATGACAAATCCCAACATCATTGGGTAAGAGAAGAAGACTCCTCCCATGGAAGGAGAGGGTATATATACTGGATAATAATCTCCTCTACAGTCTTCTTGTTTTTACCTTCTTTCATTTCAAGCAGGTCTCAGACCCATAAAGTATTACTTCCCTAGGGATTCTTTTGTGTCTGAGAGGCAGAGAGAAGTAGAACTACCTAAAGACAGAAATTCTTCTTGTTTTTTTATAAAAGCTCCCAAATTATTCAAGAAACTGTACTTTTGAGAGCAACAAGAAGTCAGAAAATGTCTTTAAAATTAACCAGAGGAGAAAGAGAGTTCATGAAATTTAAAAAGAAGTCAGTGTTAAAATGGAGAACCATTGACCAAAATATGGCTCCTAAGTACAGAGCTGCTTTGCCTTAAAAAAAATTTAAAAAGTTCACTTGTGGGGATGAGCACTGAGTGTTATGTGGAAACTAATTTGACAATAAGCTATTTGCAAAAAAATAAAATAAAATAAAATAAAAAATTAAAAAAATTAAAAAATTTTTAAAAAAAATTTAAAAAGTTCCCCTAGACCTACAGGTTCAAAACAGAGCACCTATACCTAAAGTGACCACTGAACTCCAAGCCAGGAGGTGTCACCAGCCACCATGACAGCTTAGAATTTGAATCTCTAACCCTATTCTCTGGACATTACCTAAGGTCTTGGATTGATATGGGAAGGGGCAGGGTCCCATAATGACAGAGGCTGGATTTCCTTCTGCCTTGGGCACCCAGAGGCAGAGCAGATTTCTCTTTTAAAAAAGGGGGGGAGAAAAAAAATATATATGTATATATATTGCACACCTATATCTATGATCTAAGATTCAGACCTGTTACATCGGTTATGATTTAATTTTATTTCATTTTTGTTATTAAAAATAGTACTGTGGCCTTTTGTGGTGATTTGGCTTGCTGCTGGTTTTAGCAAATAAAAATACAGGATTTCTCAGGGTGCTTGGGTGTTTCAGTTGGTTGAGTGCTTGACTCTTGACTTCAGCTCAGGTCATCATCTCAAGGTTCATGGGACCCAGCCCCTGTCAGGCTCTGCACTGACAGCTTGGGGCCTGCTTGGGATTTTTTTCTTCCTCCTCTGCCCCTCCTCCACTCATGCTTGTTCAAACACTCTCTCTCTCTTTCAAAATAAATATTTAAAAAATATACAGGATTTCTAGTTAAATGTGTATTTCATATAAACAATAAATACTATTTTAGTATTAGTATATCCCATCCAATATTTGAGACATATTCATTCTAAAAATAATTATATATTTGAAATATAGATTTGGGTCCCTGGATGGCTCAGGTGATTAAGCGCTGGACTTCGGCTCAGGTCATGATTTCACAGTTTGTGGGTTCGAGCCTTGAGTCAGGCTCTGTGCTGGAGGCTCAGAGCCTGAAACTTGTGGCTTCCTGTCTCTCTGCCCCTCCCCTGCTCTCCCTCTGTCTGTATCTCTCTCAAAAATAAATAAACATTAAAAAAAATTTTTTAAAGGAACGTGCATTTAATTGGGTGTCCTATATTTTATCTGACAACTGTATGTAGGGATCTCTAGGCTTAAAGTATTTTTGGACCAGTAAATGATAATTTTTGGATGACTTGGCCATTTCTCGCCTGCTCTATAGCTATCTAACATATTCCCTAAGTGAGGGGTTACTCTGAAGTCATCATGGAAGAAGTAGAAGGTAAACTTCCCACTGGGGACACTCAAGGGGTGATGAGCTCCTCTGTCCCTGGTGAATTGAATGCTTTGCCCACGATTTGCCTCTCCATTCAGAAAACATGTTGGGCAGGAACAGATGGAATTCTCACATCTCAGCCTGCTTCTTCCCTGACCTTACTAATTTAGGATGGTTTCCACAATTTTGTGGACATAACTGTGTAATCTAATAAAGGTAGATTAAATTACAGCCAAGTATTTTCAGATCTGAACATGGGAAAAATGTATCTTATTTCAAAAAATGATAAACCACCCCACACTCGTTTTGTTTTTCTTTTATCTGGGAACTGGGCAAACAGGAACTATCTCGGGTTATTGGATGTGAAAGTCTTTGCAGCTGTGTTGGTTTTTGTAACAAAAAAAGAAAGAGAGAAAGCACAAGGAAAGAAAGAAAACCCTCAAATCCACAAAATCGTGTTTTATCGCATACCAAAGATATGAGGGACCTGAATGGCAGCTTGAGAAATAGATATTTCAGGTTAAAAAAAACCAAAAAACTAAAAGCACTAATCTTGTTCACTGCCATACACACACACACACACACACACACACACACACACACACACACACGCACACACACGTACCATTTCTAAAGACTCTTCAAGTGAGAAAACCTGGCTACCAAATCACTTAGGTAATTCTGTGAGCAAGGGAAAAGAATATGGATTTGAACCAAATGAAATATTGGCCCTGTTCGAGGTCAGCTGGCAGCATATTTAGATATAGAGATTTCGATATGGTTCAATAGGTTTAGAATATTAGTGTGGTGAACTCTAGTTTTTGGCTCACAGTGGAGGTTGGGTCCCAAGAGAGAGAAAACAACGTTCTTCCCCACTTTCCATCTTTAAACAAAACTTACGTTTCCCTTTATTTATTTATCGTTTGGCAATATTAGCTTTGCCCGGTAGTCTAATGCATAACGCATCTCCAGTGAAGTAGAGTTTGTTTGCTTAAAACTTGCGGGTACTTCTCGGCCATTTTCTCATGAGCAGAGTGTGATGGGCAGGACCCATGACAAGTCAAAAAAAGGCTAAGGTTGACCAGAAGACCATTGGGAATGCAGTCTAATTCTCTTTTGGATACTCTCCAAGAATTTTTTTTCTTCTTGCCCCAGCAAATGGATTCAGAGCTTCCCAGAACTCAGAAAATTCAGGATGAGATGCTCAGAGCTCTGGAAAGCATAAGAAGTTTTCCCTAATTCAGACAGTACAGATTTTCAATCTACTGGTTGAGGCTGACTGATCTTCCCATGTTTTAAGAAGAAGCTAGCTGAAAACAAGGGAGAATATATGCAAAAAACAAACAAACAAAACCTTTGAAGAGTATAATTAAAGTGTCCAAGAGAACAAACTGTTTTAGGCATTGTAGAACCCTCTAGAAACATCTACATATTCAATGCACAAGTTACAAATAGTTCTTAGGGGTTTATTTTTAACATTTCCCACCACCACTCCACTAGTCAACCTCTCATATTCAAGTTATATTTTAAAAGCTTGAGAGGTGTCTATCTTCCTCTCATTACATATTCAGCCCAATACCTTAAAATTGCTGTAAGTGCAGACTTTTAAATTCAGCCACATGGAAATTTCATGCTGTACAGGGCCACGATCCCTTGATTTTGCGATGAGTAAACAGGTTCTGAGAGGTGCAGAGACTAACCCAAGGTCACACAATTCATGCTTTATGAAGCCACGATCAAGACTTGAATCTCTTATTCTTGGGTCAGAGCATGAAAAGAATTAATGTTCATAATAGTGCCCCAAAGCTCAAAACAACCCAAATCATGTCAGAATGACTGCCCTTTAGCCATTCTCCAGTCCTTACTAGGCAAGAAAAAGAACGTGGATGTTCTGGAAAGATGCTGAACAATCCCAGGATTGGAATGGGAGGATTTTCTGCCTGACCCTTAATTACTCACAAAAGTTCTGGAACAATCCAATTTCCATAAGCATTTATAATTGCTTTGTCTTGTTTGAGGGGTCCTTACATTCTATGTACCCCTCTTTTCCCTACCCCCCAAAAAAGCCTTTGCTAACTCAGGCTTAAGCTTAAACCATGGGATTATCTGAGCTTTTCTAAGAGGGTCCTGCATGCTTGGAGCTTTTTTCTCCTTAGGGTCCTGGGATCTTGACATTTAGGATACTGCTTTTTATTAAGCATTATGGAATGATTAATCAATATTTTGCCATCTGTCTAATGTGGCTATTCAACTTCCATTCTTCCTTTATGGCAACAATTGCAAACCCCCAACTCTAGGTCAACAAAGAAGAAAAAATTTGTAAACATCCTGGGATTAATTACTACTGGGATCTGTCTGCCCATCCATGCTAATAAAGAATGTGATTTCCCTCTATTCATCATCTTTATTTCCTCAGAGGCTCCAGAAAACAGCCCTCCCTAACAAAGTGGAATGAATGTGATTAAGGCAGGAGCTCAGCAGCCTGAATCCTTCATCACACTATCAGAAATGAAAAATATTTGGGGGCTGGCAGGGGCCATAACACAGAGCGCCTAAACGACCCTTTGTCTCCTGGAGTCCACCATCACCAGCCAGGTCAATTCCCGGGGCAGGGAGGAGGGGCCTGACATTCAGCCCCTGTGTTTTTGCTGAGACTCATTTCCTCTCCAGCATTCGAGGCCTCGGCCACTGGGCCTTCCTGGCAGGTCTTGCTCTTTTGCCAAGGAACAGATGTCAGGGTCTTTCTTGTCTCAGACAGAAATGTGCTGTCTCACTGACCTGCAGCAGATTCCTAGGGCTCTAAATGCAAGGTCAGAATTCTGTTATGATGGCCTCACACACACAATGAAGATTGGCCAGAAGCAGTGCCAAGATCCTGGGCATGGGGCACCCTCTTAGGCAGACCTTCCTACTCTTTTGAAAGAAAAAAAGGTAGCTGGGTAAAGGCAGGAATCAACACAAAAAAGTCATAAAATCTGGAAAATGTCAGAACCCTTAGGACCCTGACATGACCCTGTATGATTGATCTCTTTAATTTTCCACCTTTTTCTCTCTTCACATACCCTCACATCGTAAATACACTGACCTTATTTAGGGTCAAGTTTCCTCCCTCCACAGGGCCTTTGCACAGGCTGTCCTGCGCTCCTGGAACATCTTCCATCATACCATTGACACCCCCTTCCCTTCATGGAACTAACTTCTCTAATGTACCCACATCATGAATTGATAGAATATGTAGCTAATATAAGAACTATTTACTATTATTATTCTAGGAATGCCTTCAAAATCTAGACTCTATCAATTAAGAATTTGTGATAATTCAGGCAAGAACTTGGCCAGGGTTGACCTTTTCAAAATCTACGAAGAACTCCAAGCTCTTAAGAGCTGTTTAGAACTTATTAGAGGAGACGAGAAAAGAAGAGCCTTGAGACTTAGAATGCAAATAGATGGTCTTAACAGCATTTAGGAGACACTGTGTTTAAACTGCTTAAGTGGACAAATTGTTCTTAAAATGTCAAATTAAGCATTTTTAGAAGCATTTATTTACAGACAATCTTGTTATGATAATTACAAATACTTCTTTATTCATCAAAGTAGGCTCCCTAAGGGTTTCTAGGGTACAGTTATTTATTAGCCTGCTTCCAATTAGTATTGGTGCCTAAAAGTAACAAAACTGTATATCCCTCAAATATCTTGTAATTGATCTTCTAAAGTTCCAGTGAACACGTGTGCCCCAGCTCCAATGCTGCCTGCTAGCCCTTCAGTGTCCTGTACGGAGCAAGCTCCTCCCTACTTCAAAACCTTCAATTGCTGGGGCGCCTGGGTGGCTCAGTCAGTTAAGTATCTGACTCTTGACTTCATTCAGGTCATGATCTCATGGTTCCTGGGTTCAAGCCCCAAGTCAGGCTCTGCACTGTAGATCCTGCTTGGGATTTGCTCTCTGCCCCTCTCCCTCGTGCTCTCTCTCTCTCTCAAAATAAATAAGAAAACATAAAACAAACAAACAAACCTTGCAAATGCTGTTTGCTCTGTCAGGAGCACCCTGCCCCAGATCTTCAGTGAGATTTCCTTCTCATCACTCAGGAACCAGGGCAGGTTTGCTTCTCAGTGAGCATCTATCAAAAACAGTCCTCTCTCTTCCACTTTCTCAGCTTCATTTAAAATACTTCATTCCCTACCACTGGGAATTACCTTACATCCATATGGGTTTATTTAATGCCTGTCTCTACTTTCTGGTCTCAGGGCTTCATGAGCCTTCCCTTTTTTGTCCCAGTGCCTGGAACAGTGCCTGGTACAAAATAGGTGCTCAGAAATCATTCACTGAATGAATGAAACATGTAATTTTTAGACTAATTTGGTGACTGGGTTAGGAAAAGCTGATCAGAGAGCTAATCCTGATGGACTCAAATAAACAGAAAGTCTTTTAAAGCTCTTTAGCATAAGAGCTCTTTCTTTCAGAAATAGCATCCAATGTCAGCATCTTTATAGTAAATCAGCTGCAATATTGGCAAACATCAGGTAGCCAGGAAGATGAGAACTATTTAAAGGGTGGTTAAGATTGACTGATGTTTTACTGAACAATTGACAATAAACCTCACCTTTCTCTGTGTCCTTACCCCACCCACACAACCCGACCACCTTTTATGAAAGCTTTAACCTAGAAATGCTTGCGATCAAATGCCTTATCTTGAGAAATTAATTCAAGCTGGAAGTATGTAATAATGGTGTCATTTATATGGTAGCACCAACTCTAGACTCAATAAATATTAAATCAATCACTCAAGAAGGCTAATATAAACAGTATGTTGTCATTGATTAATTTATTTGAGAATCTCCATCTGATTTATTCTTTAAGGAACCCCATGGAAAGTTCACTCTTTGATGATGAACATGTTGATACTAATGAGGAAAGTTACTGACCCACAAAGATTACATGCCTTGTTTAAGGAAATTCAGGGAGCCAGGGAGCCCAATGGGAAAGGAGAATTCTGACTCCTTCTCTATCCACTTGTCTACCATCCCTGTCCTTTGCCCTGGATTTTTTCCTTTAAATTTAAATTTTTCTCTTCCTTTTGATATCTACTTCTTCCTCCATCTTTCTCTACTCTTACTTTCAAAACCATCTCATGGTGATTGCCTATGCATTTATTTACTGTGAGGATGATTTATTTACTGGTTAAGAAAAAGGTGGATTCACCAGCTGGTGCTAAAAATGATACATATAGACTGAGTCTCTCAAAACCAGGTACCTATAGGGGCCAGGAAGATACTTTAAATAAGAGAACCATGCTGAATGTCATGCAACAGAGAGTGGTGGGGACTATGGCAAACTGGGAATGGCATTTGTCCCATCCAGAAGGATGAGGCTGTCCAGCTCTGGTCCATTGTTGGAGTGAAGAAATCAGAACTCTCATGACCAGATTTTTCAAGCTGAATATTGAGTTTTTATGAGATGTTTCTTAAATTTTAAAACACTGTGTGAGTCCCCAAACTAGTGTTTGGCTGGATGCAGCCCGTAGGCTAGCCACTTGCAACATCTGATGTGAAATGTCTCAAGTTATATATAAGTCCCTATCAATGGTTGAACCCACTCTACCTCCTGGGTATTCATCTTCTGACTTATTGTCACCCTCCACCACTCCTGCCCAGCATCTACTCCTTTTCTTAGTTTCACATTCCTGTCCATTCTCACCCTTTCGCTCTCTCTGTGCCTTGTGCCTCCTCTCTCTTTTGCCTCTGTTCTTTACAGAGCCATTCCCCTGCAAGACAGTATTCATAGAGAGAGGAAGGAAGTGGAGGGCAGGAAGAGTGGGAGCCCATTTACCAGGCTCAGACTGGAGGTACGAGGCAGAGAGAGTGGAGGGAGAGGACTCCACTTGGCAATGGCCCCTGGACACTTGTGAAGATCCACCTTACAAAAGTGTGGAGAATGGGGCTCCTGGGTGGCTTAGTTGGTTAAGCGTCCGACTTTCGCTCAGGTCATGATCTTGCGGTTTGTGGGTTCGAGCCCCGCGTCGGGCTCTGTGCTGACTGCCGGCTCAGAGCCTGGAGCCTGTTTCAGAGTCTGTGTCTCCCTCTCTCTCTGACCCTCCCCTGCTCACGCTGTCTCTCTCTATCTCTCCTAGAAATAAATAAAAAAAAAAAGAAAAAGTGTGGAGAATAAACATCAAGACAAGAAGACAGGGGCCCCCCAGCAACCTGGACCCTTCTCACACTTTTATCCCAGCTCTCTCTCACCAGTTATCTGGCCCCATAGTAACACTGTCAGAAGGTTCTTTCCATATGATCTGAGAACAAGTAAACAACTGAGGAAAAAGAATCTAATGCCTTCCAAAGCAAAATTCTGGGCTAAAGTTGTGAGGCCAAAAATGGATACTAGCCCACATTCTGTCTTTGTGGGATACTGTCTGCCAGCTAAGTTGGGGTCCAAGATGGCGACTGTGAGGAAATGTTGACATCAGCTGCAGTTCTGTCTCCACATCCCAAGCCACTACATATTAACCTATCTTCCAGGAATGGGAAACAGGCCACAATACATAGAGATCACAGTCCCCATGGAAACATTCTCTCATGCTTTACATTTTTTATCTCATTACTTCTACCTCTATGAGGTTGGCAATTTAGTTCCATTTTATAGATGGGGAAACCAAGGCATAAAAAGGTTAAGTAATTTACTCAAGGTCACAAATACAGCCTTCCAGGAATACTGTAAAAACTAAATGGGATTCTGCACACACTGCCTTAATAAGATGCAAAGTGCGGAAGAGGTGTTCATTTTAATTTTAAGCTAATTTGCACAAAGCTATTAGCAGCAGATAATATGTTAATATATTAGCCCTCCCAGGAGACTCATTCACTCAATAAATATTGATTGAGCATTTGCTATTGCACCCTAGATGTAGGCATGCTTATAGAAAGTTCTAGAGTTTCCATGACTCAGTTCTAAATCGGGCCATAACAGAAGAGGAGGACTCCCTCCTCCAACACGTGGCTCTAGACTCGGTGTACATTTGGCTTTATTCTTTTTTTTTTTCTAGAGAGAGACAGCGTGAGCAGGGGAGGGTCAGAGAGAGGGAGTCACAGACTGAAACAGGCTCCAGGCTCCGAGCTGGCAGTCAGCACAGAGCCCGACGCGGGGCTCGAACCCACGAACCGCGAGATCATGACCTAAGCGAAAGTCGGACGCTTAACCGACTAAGCCACCCAGGCGCCCCCGTTTGGCTTTATTCTTAAGCTGGATTGTCCCCTGCAGAGAATGTACAATTCAGTGAGAAGAGTCTGCTCTGAGGGACCCCAGCTTTGTAGGACTGGTGAGGCCGTCTGTTGTCTGTCTGGTGAGATAAGTCCTCAAGCCCTGTTCCACTCAGCACCACCTTTGCTGCCTTTGCTTGCTCTGCACCAAGGCCCTTCTCAGCCTCTCCTCCCTCTCCACATTTTTATACTTGGGCTTCAGAGCCAAGTCCATGGTAGGTCACCTTGACATGATTATAAATGATAAGTTCCAGGAGAGGCTGTAGATGAACGCTATTCCTTCCTTTCTCATAAGAAAGCCCCCTTTCTCCTACTGTGAGGCATTTCAAGGACATCCAGAAAGACCACTGATGTGGTGACCCAGTCGCGTGTATGGGAAGTTACTGAGATTCAGTTAGCCAGTGCTTGCCAGCTTGGAAAGTGACTTCCTTCGGAGAGGCCCATTTTCTCCATCGGTGAATGGAGGAGGCTCTGGGTTTCTTTATTGTTCTCTCTATCAAATTCAAGGAATCTTCTTAGATACTCAGACAGACCAAAGAGAATGTAAGTTCTCTCTAGGCAAAAGCAGGCTTTCTCACAAGCTGGGGTGGACACTCACCTCTATGGTACACCTTTCTCCATGAAGCCACTCCCTTTTCTGATGCCAGAAATTCTCCCATATTATTATTATTTTGGAAAATTGAATCTGTTGAAATGTAGTATCATTACTGAATCTTTGTCTTAAGTATCCTTAACTCAGGAAAGAAATGCATCTTGGGATTGCATAAAAAATGTTCACTGTGGTGTGAAGCTGGCAGTTGCCTGGGGAAGTAAATAAGTTAGGACTTTTGGGAATGAGCAGACAGAAAACATTAGATGAAGTCTCCTGGGAGGAGAAACACCATTTACCCTGTCACTGCTACATGGTCCTCTTCTATCTTTAAGCCCATTCCCGACAGACAAGTGAGTGAACCAACTCAGCTTTGGAGGAAGAAAGGTGGAGAAGAGTCCGGGAAAGAACCTTGTACTTTCTGGCAGGGGGCCAACAGAACCAAGCCAAGAAAAGCTGAGTGAGCACAGAGAATCCAAGGCTATGCAGAGATAGAGGTCCCATCTATGGATCTGAGGGAGACCTCCTGGGAAAGGCAAGGAGGGGAGGGCAGTAGCCATTAGCTTCTATTCTGGTGTTCCATTCTATAATGGTCTCACATTAGTGGGACTCCTGCTAAGAGAGGCAATCTTCCTAATGGCTATGAGTACAGGCTTTAGAATCACAAAGACTTGGGACGTCTGGGTGGCTCAGTTGGTTAAGCGTCCAACTTCGACTCAGGTCATGATCTCACAGTTCATGGGTTCAAGCCCTGCATCAGACTCTGTGCTGACAGTTCGGAGCCTGGAGCCTGCTTCAGGTTCTGTGTGTGTGTGTCTCTCTCTGCCCCTCCCCTCCTCATGCTCTGTTTCTCTCTTTCTCAAAAATAAACAGTTAAAAATTGTTTTTTAAAAAATCATTGAGACTTGACCTTGAATCCTGATTCTGTTGCTTACCAGCTGTGTGACACTGGAATCATTACTTCATTTCACTAAGCTTCTGTTCCCAGTATGTTAAAGCAGGTACTAGTAGTAGCTGGTCTATAGGTGTACAATAAATGTTAAAGTTGAGACTGTTTGCAAAACACCTTGCCCACCACTAGCACTAAATAATAATGGTTATGGAGATATGAAGACGTTGAAGAACAGTTAAGTATTAGGACCTGGGTTTACAAATGTCAATGTTGTTTGGCATGTGGGTGAGTGAATGAATCACACCCTGTGATCTGATACCAGTGGTCAGGACTCTGAGCAAGTTACTGACCACCTCTGTGCCTCATTTTACTCTTCTGTAAAGGGAGCATAATAATTATACCTAGCTCATGATATTTGGGGGAGGATTAATTTATTCAGCCATATTTATTAAGCAACTATTACATGCCAGGAGCTGCCCTGTGCACTTGTATACATCTGTGAACAAAGATGACTGCCCAGGGAGCCAGCATATAGACTTTTTGCAGCAGTGCCTGGGGCTTGATAAACCCTGGGAAAGAAAACTGAAAGGGTGTAAGGGATGGAAGAAGATTACCCAAAACCTAATACAGCTTCAAAGACTCAAAACCCAGCTTTTCCATTTTTCCAGCTTTGTGGCAGACAAGTTCTTAGCCTCTCTGTGTCTCAGTCTTTCCCATTTATAAAAAGGGGGTAATAATTCCTTTCTTAAGGGTTGTGTAGTAGCAAAAGTAAAATGCTTGGTATAGGTTAGGCCACTTGGTATAGGTACATATCGATTTCTTTTTTTGTTTTTTAATGTTTATTTCTTTTGGGGAGGGCTGTGTAGGGGAGGGGCAGAGAGAGGAGGGGACAAAGGATCTGAAGTAGGCTCTGCATGATAGCCTGATGCAGGGCTCAAACTCATGAACCCCAAGATCATGATCTGAGCTGAATTTGGACACTTACCTGACTGAGCCACCCAGACAACCCATGTACATGTTGATTCCTATACTAGTTTCTTAGGGTTATGGCCATAACAAATTTAGTGACTTAAAATAGCAAGAATTTATTCTTTCACAGTTCTGGAGACTAGAAGCCCAAAAATCAAGGTATCAGCAAGATTACTTCCTTCTGGAGGTTCTGAGGGAGCATCTGTCCCATGTTTCTCCCCTAGTTCCTGGTAGTTGTGGGCAAGACTTGACATTCCTGTGCTTGTAGCAGAGTACCTCCCATTTCTGCCCCCATTTCCACATATTCTACTCCGCGGGTGTACATGTCCTCTTCTCTTCTTACAAGGACACTAGTGGTTGGATTTGAGACCACCTTAATCCAGAATGACCTCCATCTTAATTACATCTACAATAAACCTGTTTCCAAAAAAAAATGGTCATGTTCTGAGCCTCTAGGTGGATATAAATTTGGGAGACAACATTCAGCTCATCGGAGTTCCTTTTGCACCCTCTCCCCCTTTGCAGGGTTTCTGCACAAGGGCTTTTGGGTGGGATACCGCAAGCTTCGCGGCCAGAACCCCAGGAGTGTTGTGTCTCCGCATTCCACTCACGTCACCTCCAGAACCAGAAAGATCATGTTGTCCCTCTGTAAATAGCTATTGAATTATCACAGGGAATGGACTAGAAGCCCACAACTATTTGGGAATTATTTCGCTGGTGAAGGAGGTAGATTTGAGCAGTTCCTCAAGTGTGTCCACAGTGAGAAATGAGGTATCGCTTACTTGGAAAATGAGTCCATTCATTCCAGACCACCTCATGGTATAACTCTAGTGGTTGAGTTACTGTTAACCCAGGGTATTAAAGGGTATTAATAAGTCACTCCCCCTATTTCAGCAGAGATCTTCTGGAGGTAAGATTCGAGATCAGAGGAATGACTCCACTGGTGGACATACCAAGCCCTTTAGGTGGGCTGCTGTGGAAAGGTGTTTGGAGAAGGCAAAATTTGTGGCTATTCAGCTTAACTCTGCTAACATTTCTTGGGCGACTCCCACACACAGGGCACTGATCTAAATGCCTGCATGGAACTCACTAGGAATAAAACCTGCTTCCTGCCTGTCAGGGATTCATTATAAAATAAGTACCCCCAAACAATGGCAAATCAAGAGAGATGCACTGTGAAGGAGATATGACAGATGTATGTGGGAATGACAGAAATTAATCTGGATGGCAATGAAGTGACAGAGTATATTGAAGAACCTTGAAGAATAGGCAGTTTTTAAAGGGTGAAATGACAAACCGAGGTGGCAAAGGCCAGCAACTCAGCTTGAGGACCCAGGTAAGCAGCAGCAGGGTGGCAGGGGCCAAGCAGTGTACACATTCCTGTCCACACCAGTGGTCAGAATGTGCCGTGAGGCCACGTGGGAAGTCTAGACTAGAGAACTAACCCAAGTGTTGATGGAGGAGGGTCTGGACGGGGAGCCTGACGCTATTGGGTTGGATCCTGGGGGGCCTTTGGCAGTAGAGCAATTGTGTGAAGAGCACCGGTCTGTCTGGCTTCATGCCACGACTTCCCATAGAAAATGGCATTGGTTTCACAGTTTCTCAGAGCCATGGCTTCCTGGTGGATAAAGCGTAGGTGGCACTATCCCTGTTTCGAGGTCCCTTGAGGAAGAGCTGATGAAGCCACACATACACAGCTGTTCGGGATAGTGTCAGGCACTTAGCAAGCAGTTACGAAAAGCTCATTATTAACTGTAAAGGTCTTGGCAAGGGAAGCAAGCAGGCTTGGGTTGGTTAGTTGGTTGGTTTTTCAGGACGCCAGCTCCTGACTAGCAGGCAGGCTGGCTGGCTGGCCGGGTGAAAGGAACAGAGGGAGGGGGTGTGCAGGACCACTATGTGTGCCGCTTTGGAGTCTGGGGCATGCCACCGAGAAGAGTGGGGACGTGTTTCCAGCGGGGGTTGGGCCGAGGGGGGATCACTGCAGTGGGGAGTGCAAGGAACCGGCAGCCTGAAGGGACCCTGAAGTTTGTCCAGCAGCCCAGGGAAGAGCAGTTTGCGTCTGTTTTCTGGGGGTTGGGAGCAGCTCCACTTCTCAAGAGAGGGTAGAAAGGATTCGAGGTCCAGAGCGCCTCTCGGGAGCTACTTAACCAACGAGGACACTGGTGGAGTAAGCAACATGGACAAAGGCCCGCAGAAGGCAAGGGGTGCACGCAAGAGCCAGGCAGGTGCTGGGCAGTTGCACTTGTCTCACAACGTCCTGATACCAGATGTAAAGGTGCCCGGAAGGCGAGAAGGGCACTGGTGTGCTGCGGATATCTCATTTATATCAGAGCCTGCATGCCCCCCTGCCCTTTCCTCCCTGCTTGCGCAGATTTGCTTGTCACTTGTGGTCTTGTTCGAGGCTCACACCCTCCCTTGACTCTTTTCCAGCAAATCCAGCCTATGCTGATCTCCCCCTCCTCTGAAGACCGGTTGTGCTTGAGTCACACTGTTTAGCACTGGGTTGCTCTTTAAAATGCCAGACAGGGAGGATGATTACTCAGAGCTTTCTCATGTGCAGTAAATGAGACAGCCCTTATAATGCTCTCAGCACAGTACCTGGTGCCTAAACAGTGCACAATAAGCACGGGCAATTCTCCTGTTGCTGCTACTCCTTCTCCTCCTGCACACGGATACTATTGTCATTGCTTGGGGATGCAGGTTGGATAGCATCCTTGAGAACAGTACACTCCTGAAGACGCAGGTACGTGGGTGTGAGCTATTATGTCAACCCTTTCTCCCCACTCAGGAAAACATTCTGAAGAACCAGATGAATGAATATGACATTATTATCTTGATAACCTTGAATCTACTCTAATTCATGTTTATTTTTTAAATCATCTGCCAACATTGGTACTTTAGCTTCATGAGTCACAAATTCTTTGTGGCATACCTCATAATATATGGTGACTCACCAGGGTGCTATGATCCTGAAGGTGAGAACTTCTGCTCTAAGTTTTAACTTGTATTACTGCTGCCTTCCTGGCTAGGCTCTAAACCCTGTGAGGACAGGGCCCCTGGCTGGCTACGCCCTTCCTCACCATGGTGTCCAACACAATGCTTGGCAGGTAGCAATTGTTAACTGGTCATGTGCCAATGAACTGATATCTTTCCAGTGCCAATGAACTGACATCTTTCCAGAAGCAGGGCTTCTAGAAAGGTATAGATTGTTCAAATGCTGAAACTTTCAAAAGTGTATCTCTAGTTCTGCTCAATTCCTATGAAAATCTGCACAGAGGGAGAAAACGTGTGTATTCATCAGGACTTTTGGGGATGCAAGTGACAGAAACCTAACTCAAACTTCCTTAAGCAAAAAGGGGCCAAAATTAGTTCATATACCTGAAAACTCAAAAGGTGTATTTAAGTTCAGGTAAGGCTGGATGCAGGTGTTCAATTTTTACCAGCAGGAATGTGTCTCTCTTAGTTCCTCAGCTCTTTTTTTTTCCCCCTGTAAATGTTCTTTATTTTCAAGCATGTTCTACACAGCTGTTGGTACAGACAGCCTCCAGCAGCTACAGACTTCTATTCCATCAGCTGACAACATCAGGCAAAACCCTGTCACTTTCCTGATCGTTCTAGCAAAATCTGGACCTGATATGCATAGACTCAGATTAGCTTGGTCACATATTCCTGTGACTCAGTTTTACCAGGTATTGGTCACATGCTGAGCTTGGACAGATGATATCCAAAACAACTGGTTTGGATGTTCAGTCCAGATGATTTCTCAAACGATAATCTTGGTGCATTTCCTAGAGATGGAAGAAATGGATGCTGGGCAGACAGATATTTTCAACATTGCTGTTGGGCAGACAGATATTTTCAACATTTTTGTTGGGCAGACAGATATTTTCAACACTCAGCAAGCCTGAGTGAGGGGCAATAATTATGTATATAAGCGAGAACAACTGTTTCCATGTCAACTGCTATCACCATGGTGAGAAAGACACTGATCCGCTGCATCATCTGTGCACCGAGGGGGTGGCTTTTGCAGTGAGCTTCAAACTCTGACTTTGGTGCCAGCATTGCTAGGTTGCAGTTATGAGACTCTCACAGACAGAGCCTATCCCTACCAGACTGAAGAGCTGTTGATGGCATCTGCTGAGCTACATGGAGAGAGGCTTTGCATGTGAATAAGCACAAACTACAAAGCTTGCATAGGGAAACATCTGGAAACAGATGTTGACCAGTTAACAAGAAGGTGAATTCACTTTGTCCTGGTCCGATTGCTCTCTCAGGAATTGCCTTCTCATGTGGCCCCAGAGGAGAGGCAATCCGCCATTCCATCTCCACAGCTAATCTTATTCTGTCCACTGTTTTCCATCACCATAAACAAGAGTTGACCCTGGCTAGGTTTGCAGTCACCTAAACCCATGGAGAAATGTACTGGTTTGGCAAGGAGCATCTTTATCAAGATGAAGGTCTTCTTGGCCAGTGTGCTCTTGAAGAGAAAGAGAACACAACAACTACAAGATAAGTCTTACTTGATGTAATAAACACCTTTCCTCTTATTGGGTTCTCCTGCTAGATAGCTATACTCAGTGATCTTAATTGGCATTGTGGCTATTTTACAATAATTTATTAATAGTGAGAATAGTAGGCAGGAAAAAAAACCCATAAAATTTCAGAATAATAAAATAAGAAGTGACCTTAGTAATCATTATCACCCTGTGAGTTTTGTGAGTTCATCAGCTGAAACTGTCTTGTTCACTCTTATATTCCCAGTTTCTAGTGTAGAGTCTAGCACTCTGGGTATGACATTATTCCTTATAACTGTGTTCATGGCAGACATCACTAATCAATCACCACCTTACTCTTTCTCATTGATCAAGAATATGGTCTCAGGAGTGTCTGAGTGGTTCAGTCAATTAAGCATCGGACTCAGCTCAGATCATGATCTCACGGTCCGTGTGTTCAAGCCCCAGGTCAGGCTCTGTGCTGCCATCTCAGAGCCTGGACCCTGCTTTGGATTCTGTGTCTCCCTCTCTCTCCATACTTCCCCTGCTTGTGCTCTGTCTCTGTCTCTCTCAAAAATAAACAAAACACTAAAAAAAGGGGAAAAAAGAAGAATATGGCCTCGGGGGTGCCTGAGTGGGTCAGTCAGTCTAGTGTCTGACTTTTTATTTTGGCTCAGGTTATGATCTCACAGTTATGATATCAAGCCTACATCAGGCTCCATGCTGGGCATGGATCCTGCCTAAGAGTCTGCCTCTCCTTCTCTCTCTGCTCCTAACCACACATTCACTCTCTCTTGAAAAGAAAAGAGAAGGGAAGGGAAAGGAAAGGAAGAGAGGGGCAGGAAGAAAGAAGAGAAAGAAAGAAAGAAAGAAAGAAAGAAAGAAAGAAAGAAAGAAAGAAAGAAAGGAAGGAAGAAAGAAAGAAAGGAAGGAAGGAAGGAAGGAAGGAAGGAAGGAAGGAAGGAAGGAAGGAAGGAGGAAAGAAAGAAAGAAAGAAAGGAGGAAAGAATGAAAGAAAGAAAGAAAGAAAGAAAGAAAGAAAGAAAGAAAGAAAGAAAGAGAAAGAAAGAGAGAAAGAAAGAGAGAAAGAAAAAGAAAATGGGGTCAGGGGCGCCTGGGTGGCTTAGTCGGTTAAGCGTCCGACTTTCGCTTAGGTCATGATCTCACGGTTTGTGGGTTCGAGCCCCGCGTGGGGCTCTGTGCTGACTGCCAGCTCAGAGCCTGGAGCCTATTTCGGAGTCTGTGTCTCCCTCTCTCTCTGACCCTCCCCTGCTCACGCTGTCTCTCTCTCTCTCCTAGAAATAAATAAAAATATAAAAAAAAGAAAGAAAGAAAGAAAATGGGGTCAGAATCATTCTCAAAACAAAACCCCAAGAATCTAATGCCAGCCAATCAACTGACATAAATCAAAACTGATTTGCCATTGCTAACTAGTGGCTTGTCAAAAATTTGCAGAATTTTAAGGAAAGATTTCTTTCAACTATGTAGTTTCCATTTAGGAAAAAACGAATACCTAAGCAGTTACCTATCAACTAAAATAGTGGTTTCTTTAGACTTTGGAGTTGCTGTAGAACTCCTCCATCCTATATCTTCTGCAAGGTTCCTCAGAAGAAACTTAAAACAGATGCTACACACCACAGAGTAACTGCTGGGGACTATATATTCTTACCAAAGAGTTTTAACTCTTTAGCAATCTGCAGGCTAATAATTAGCATGTAAAAGCAAATCTACTTTAGTGAAAGGTTAGAGATTGAGGTGCTCAAAGAAAATCCTCATGAATTCTTTTCCTTTCTTTGGTGCTGGCATTTAGCATTTCAAGTGGTGCAGAAATGGCAGTTCACCTAGGCAGCACACTCTTTTCCTTTCAGATTTTAGGCTAAGTGGCTTTAGGAAGTAGTCAGTTACGAACAATTTGGGCGCCTGCAAATAACTGTAGAAGTTAAACTGACTTTGCATATAGGTGGAACATGCCCTTCGAAGACGTCTATTCAAATGAACCCATTGTGCAGGGCCTTGGAAACAGCCAGAAAGATCATTAACAACCGAGTCAAATTACTATGGTGATAGGAGTATGAAAGAGGCTGGATCACTTGGACAATCAGAGCTGCAGATGACCAAAAATTCTTTGTTGAATTGGACTAATAGGCTCTCAGATTGGCATCAGTCCCAGTGAACAAGCACTGTAACCATGTTTACCAGCATTTAGATGGTGCTTTTAATGTCTGACAGTTAAATTCAAGAAAAGACTAAGGAAATAGTCATTTCAGGGACGCCTGGGTGGTTCAGTTGGTTAAGCATCCAACTTCGGCTAAGGTCATGATCTCACAGTCCGTGGGTTCAAGCCACACGTCAGGCTCTGTGCTGACAGCTCAGAGCCTGGAGCCTGCTTCAGATTCTGTGTCTCCCTCTCTCTCTGCTCTTCCCCCGCTCACTCTCTGTCTCTGTCTCAAAATAAAATAAAGACATTAAAAAAATTTAAAAAAGGAAATAGTCATTTCAATCCAGGGTGACTTGAAGGCTATTATGCAAATTCAAGAAACATACAAACAGAGCCTGCTAGACCAAAGCCTCCTTAGGTATTATTGGACTCTGAAGGGCAATCAGTCCTGCCCAGCTACCTGCAAAGAGGCAAAAGCACCTTATGTCAATCTTTGTTCTTGGGTGCGCTCAGAGTGATGTAGTAATTGAGCACTGGCCAGTAGCAGGGCTCAGAAACAAGGTTCTGACTTAAATTAGCAGTTGGGAATTAGGGCATCTTTTACCATCACACAGAACTCACCCTTATGGCTGCAACAACTGAAGCAATTGTGTTTATGCAAGAAAGGAGCAATTTAGGAGATAGATCCCAGAACTTTCAGAGAGAAGGAGTTAACCTCTGAACTCATACTCTCTTGACCAGAAGTGGTTTTCCCCTGCTTATTGCAATGAGAAATGGCTCTTGAGGAACTGTGGAAGAGTGGTTAATAACTTGGTGTTATCAGACCTGGAAGCACATTCTAGTTCTACTACTTAATAGCTGTCTGGCATTAAATAGCTATTTAAATTGGTTGATCCAGGGACGCCTGAGTGGCTTAGTAGGTTAAGCATCCGACTTTCGCTTAGGTCATGATCTCGCAGTTCATGGGTTCAGGCCCCGCGTCGGGCTCTTTGCTGACTGCCAGCTCAGAGCCTGGAACCTGTTTCAGTCTGTGACTCCCTCTCTCTCTGACCCTCCTCTGCTCACGCTGTCTCTCTCTCTCTCTCCTAGAAGTAAAAAAAACCAACATTAAAAAAATAAATTGGTTGATCCACAGCCTTTTCTCTTTAAAATGGGGATACAGTATCACCTATTTCCTCTTCATTAAAATGGGGATAATAGTAAGCATTGTTGTAAAGATTAAATATAAAAAAGTATTTAAAGTCCTTAACACTATTTGGATCATTTACCAAGACAGACCAAGTTCTGAGACTTAAACAAACCTTAATACATTTAAAAGAATTCAAGTCATAAAATATATTTCCTGGAGAAGATGAAATTAAATTAAAGATCAATAACAAACAGCTACCTATAAAATCCTCAAATATTTGGAAACTATATAAAACACACTAACTGTTGAGTTGAAGAAGAAATCAAAAGGGAAAGAAGAAAGTATTTTTAAGTTAATGAAAATTAAAACACAGCATTTTAGAATTTACACCATGCTGCTAAATCAGTGCTTATGGGGAAATTTATAGCACTGAAATGCCTATGCTAAAAAAGAAAAGTCTCAGAATCCAAGCTCCTAGCATAAGAAGCTAGAAAAAGAAAAGTAAGTTAAAGCCAAGTAAGCAAAAGAAAAAATAATAATAAATAAAAATCAATGATCAATCAATGAAACAGAAAATAGAAAAAAATAGAGAAACTCATTAAAATCAAAAGTTGATTCTTTGAAATCAATAAAATGTATAAACCTCTAACCAAACTGAAAAAAAGAGAAAAAACATAAATTAACCAAATATCCAGAATCAGAAAAGTGATGACACTACAGATTCGACAGATATTAAAGTTATAAGAAGAAGATATTATGAACAACTCTGTCTATAAAATAAATGCCTCTAAATTTGACAATTTCATTGGACATATTCCTTGAAAGACATAATCTAACAAAGTTCACTCAAGGAGAAATAACTTGAATTTGTAGTTAACAATTTTCTTATTAAAAAAAAAAAACGTTCAAAGATCAGATAGCTTCCTTGGTGAAATCTATCAAACACTTAAGAAAGAAATAATACACAAACACCTTGAGAAAATTAAAGATATTTATCAACTTATTCTATGGGCCCACCATTACAAATAACAACATTAGTAGATAAGAAAATTTCAGACCAATAGCCCTCATAAATGTGCAGCAAAAAATGTCAATTAAAGGGTAAGTCAAATCTAAAAATATGTAAGAAGGATAGTATATCATGATCAAGTAAATGGCATTGCCCTGGACTTTATCCCAGAAATCCAAAGTTGATTGAACATGTAACAAATCGATGTGATTCACCGTATTAATATTTAAAAAAGAAAAACATATAATCAACAAAACAGAGGTAGAAAAGCATTTGACAAAGTACATTATTTTTGATAGAAAAAATATATCTCAGCAAACTAAGTATAGAGGGAACTTTCTTAACTTTATAAAAGGCATCTATAAAATCCCTACATCATGCTTAATGATAAACTGAAGGACTGAATGCTTTCACGCTAAGATGAGAAAGAAGAAAAAGATGTCCATTCTCACTACTTCTGTTCAAATTTGTACTGATGATCAAGCTAATGCAACAAAGCAAGAGAAAGAAATAAATTGTATGGAGATTAGAAAGGAAGAACTAAACTTGTCTTTATTCACATATGATATGATCATCTATGTAGAAAACCCTATGGAACCAACAACAACAAAAACCTACAAGAACTTGTAAATAAGTTTATCAAGTTTTTAAGATACAAAATGAATATAAAAGATTATATTTATATAAAAGTAATGAATAATCAGCAACTAAAATTTTAATGTTTTTTTTAATTTTTTTTTATTTTTGAGATAGAGACAGCGTGAGCAGGGGAAGGTCAGAGAGAGAGGGAGACACAGAATCTGAAACAGGCTCCAGGCTCTGAGGTACTCCTCAGCACAGAGCCCGATGCGGGGCTTGAACCTACGAACCGTGAGATCATGACCTGAGCTGAAGTCGGACGCTTAACCAACTGAGCCACCCAGGTGCCCCTAAAATTTTAAAAATAATGTCATTTATAACAGCATTGAAAAATATAGTTACAGGTTATATCCAACAAAATGTGTGTAAGATCTGTAGATTGAAAACTACAAAACACTACTAAAAGAAATTAAAGAATATCTACTAAATGGAGATATAAACAATGTTTGTGGATCAGAAGACTCAATATTGTTAAAATATCAATTAAAACTCAAATCAGTCTATAGTTTCAAAGCAATCCCAATCAAAATCTTAGCAGAGTTCACTATAGAAATTGACAAGCTAATTTTAAAATTGATATGGAAATATTAAAGACCTTGGATAGCCAAAATAACTTTAAAAATAATTTTAAAAGTTGGAAGATTAATACTGTCTGATTTGAAGACTTACTATAAAGACACAGTGATTGTCAATGTCAATGATTAGTGTCAAGATAGATAAATAGATCATGGATCAGAATAGAGTCCAGAAATAGACCCACAGATATATGGATAACTGATGGTCAGTAAAGAGGCAGAGGTAGCGCAGTGGAGGAAAGTTAGTCTTTTCAACAAATAGTCCTAGAATAATGGGACATCTGTATGAGGACAAAGGAGGGGGAATAGAACTTTAATCCATACCTTCCCCTATATACAAAAATCAACTCAAAATGCATCACAGACCTAAATATGAAATCTAAAACTATAAAATTCCTAGGAGAAAACATAGGAGGAAATTTTTATGATTTATGATTAGGCAAAGATTTCTTAGATATAACATCAAAATCACAGTTTATATAAGAAAAAACTGAGAGTGTACTACATCACAATTAAGAATTTCTGCTTGTTGATTGTGGATTTTTTAATTAAAAAATTTTTTAACCTTTATTCACCTTTGAGAGACAAGGTATGAATGCAGGAGGAACAGAGTGAGAGGGAGACACAAAATTCAAAGCAGGCTCCAGGCTCCTAGGTGTCAGCACAGAGCCCAAAGTGGGGCTCGAACCCATGAACCATAAGATCATGACCTGAACTGAAGTTGGACACTTAACTGACTGAGCCATCCAGGTACCCCTCTAGATTTTTTAAGTTTATTATTTATTTGAGAGGAAGAGCAAGAGACAGGGAGAGAGAGAGAGAGAGAGAGAGAGCATGCCTGTGCAGGCAGGGGAGGGGCAGAAAGAGACTCCCAAGCAGGCTCTGCACCATCAGCTCAGAGCCCAATGTGGGGACTTGCATTCATGAACAGTGAGATCATGAACTAAGCCAAAATCAAGAGTCTGACTCTTAACCGACTGAGCCACACAGGAGCCCCAAGAACTTCTGCTCTTTGAATAACACTGTTAAGAGAATGAAAAGATGGCTCACAAAATGAGGGGAAATGTTTGTAAATCATGTATATGACAAGGAAATTGTATTCAGAATATATGAAGAACTCTAAAACCCGAACAACCTAAGTTTTTAAAAATGGATAAAAGATTTGGACTTATACTTTACCCAAAAAGATACAGGGATGGCAAATAAACAAATTATAAAGATGGTCAACATTATTATTATTAAGTAAAATGCAAATAAAACAATGAAATATCACTACCCATCTGTTAGAATTGCTAAAATTAAAGACTAACTGCAGTAAGTATTGCCAAGGACATGGAGATACTAAAGCTCTCATGCACTGCTAATGATGTAAAATGGTACAGTCACTTTGGAAGAAAATTTGGAGTTTTTTAGAAAATTAAACATATACCTGCTATATGCCCTACCCACTGCCCTTGTAGGTGTTTATGCAAGAGAAATGAAAGAATAAGCCCACACAAAGACTTGCACATTAACATTTAAAGGATTTTTATTTGTTATAGCCAAAAACTAGAAATTTCCCTCAAAAGTAAAAAGATAAAACTGTGGTTTTCATTGAAATATTACTCAGCGATAAAAGCTATGAGCTACTGATACATACAACATGGCTGAAAATCTCAAAATCATCCCTCCCGACTGAAAGAAACCAGACCAAAAGTAAAGGGTACTTAGTGTATGATTTCATTTATATAAAATTCTAGAAAATGAAAACTAATCTAGAGTGACAATAGCAGATTAGCGGTTATCTGGGGAAGGGGCAGAAAATAGGGAAGGATTACCAGAGGCACGAGTAGACTTTTGAGAGGGACAAATGTGCTCATAATCTTAACGGGGGCAATAGTTTCACAGGTGTATACATATGTCAAAACTTGGCACATTGTACACTTTGAACATGTGCAGCATATTACATATTATTATACCCCAATAAAGTATTTTAAAAGAGCATTTAGGCTGTTGTATGTGATTGCAGATGACCCCACATGAGGCGAACTCCAGCTGAGAGGCCCGAAGGTGGGCCCCTGGGCCCCCACTGGTAGAAAGGAAACCTGCAAAAGATGTTCCCTTTCCACGGCTGCTGGAGGACCAAGCATTACTGCTGCTACTTCTGGCTGCGGCAGGGAGAATCCTGGCAAGCAGATTTAAAAACAAAAACAAAAAAGTGTTTAGCAGGAGGTTAAGTGTTTTCTTTTGATTTCAATTATCCTCTGACCAGCTTTGCTTTTCCTTTTTCTTTTTCCTTTCCTGATGAATCTCTAAAGCAGGGATAGCTTTGACCTCACAGACCAAATAGATTGATCTCATAGGTCACACTGTGATCCGCTAGGAGTGCCTATTTGGAGCACTGCACTGAGAAGTGTAACCTCCAAAGATGTCCACATCCTAATCCCCAGGACACGAGAACGTTTTACCTGACACGGCAAAAGGGACTTTGCAAACTGATTAAGGTTAAGGATCTCGAGATAATCCCAGGGATTATCCTCTGGGTCCAATCTAATCACATGAGTCCTTAAAAGTGAAAGACATTTCCTGGTTATGGTCAGAGAGTAATAGCGGTATGGGAAAGATTTGACGCCCTGTTGCTGGTTCTGAAATGTAGGGAGGCTACATTCATGGACTGGAGAGAGACTTCTAGAAGCTGGAACACACAGGTAAATGAATTTTACTCTTGAGTTTCCAAAAAAAAGAGCATCCATACCCAAACCTTGATTTTACCCCACAGAGGCCTATGTTAGATCTCAAATCCACAGAACTATAAGATAATAAAATTGTGTTGTTTTCATATATTAAATTTGTGGTAATTTTCTACTGTCACCATAGCAAGCAAACAAATTCAAACAGGACCAAATATTGTAATCAATTAATAATGTCTACCATGGATATCATAGGGGAAAGAAGCTTACAGGCTGCATATCTGCCACCTTGGTTCTCATTTTCAAGGTGTGCTGGCCTGGGAGATGGGGAGGGGGCCACCTTCATTTATGCTCTATGCTGGGCTCTTTACATATGTTCCCTCAGTCATCTTCACGTCAGTTCTGTTATGAGGTAAATATGACTTCCCTTTTTGATAGTTGGGGAGGAGAAAAACTAAGACTCGCCTAAGATCTTAACTCAAATACTGGTTTGGTTTTGTCTTGTGTTTTGTTTTGTTTTGTTTTTTATTCCTCTCAGCTTCCAAACAAAACACGGAGTCCCAGGAAAACGTAGGTGAACTAGGTTTCAAGTGTTGATGAGAAACAAGAACAAACACAGATGAAGAACCTTTGTCTTGGAACAATACTTCTGGCCCTGGCAGTGGTGCACGGAACATTATTAGCACAGCTGGAGCTCCTAGAAGTGACTTGGAAGTGGGGAAGGAACAATACATTTCCAATATTTGGTAATTATCTTGAAAAGTACTTGCTCCTTGTTTACGCTTAAACTTCAGCACAGAGGAATGCCACTTATTTTGTCTCTCAGCATGGTGTGTGTGACGCATCCAACCAGCCGCCTAGCTGGGCTCCTGGGCCCCCTTGAGAGTGGGAACTTGTTTATGCCTCCGCTGAAGGGGCCGTACAGCCATGCATCCTTCCTGCCCTTACTCCCTCTTCCAAGAATGCTTCAGGGAACCGAGCTTTGGGCAGTACTGCTGAATTCGCTCGCTGGTAGTGAAATTGCAACATCGTGTGTCGAGGCAAGGGAGGGAGCACGACCCCAGGTATCCTTCAGGAGGGAGCTGTGGAGCCCAGCCAGGTCACTATCGCTTCCTTTTACCCTCTTTCGTTGGAGGGAAGTTACTGGGTTGGGAAGTCAGAAGGGAAAGGTTGGGAGCCTCCTTGCACCACTGAATAATTCCATGACTTAGCCTCCCAGAAACTGTGAAAGTAATAACAGCCACCTCACGGGGACGAAGCGATGCCTAGGACTGAGTGAGCATGCGCTCTGAAGTTAGCCATTGTGTTAAGGGCTTTATATGCAAACCTCACTACTCCAACAACCTTATGAACGGTATACTACTATTAGCCTGTTTTACAGATGAGCCTACAGAGGCTCAAAGAGGATTAGTTACTGACCCAAAGTCACACAGCTTAGTTAATGAACCCATGCAAGCCACTTGATTCTAGACTCAAAGCAAACGACCACTGTGGTAAAATGCTTAGCATGGCAGCTTGCGTAGGATACATGCTCAAAAGATGTGAGAATTTTTTTGGTTTTAGTATTAGTATGCAATATTAGGACGTGACGTCCCCTTGATCCCTTTCTCCTATAATTACCGATTCATGGTAAAATAACATGAAGATAATAAAAGTCACACAAATCCCAGAATCCCTCTCATGGGCTGCATTCAGTCAGAGCCACCCACCCGAAATAGCCACGATCCTGACTTTTGCTGGAATAACTTTCTTAGCCAGTCCAGGCTCTTAGAACAAAGTGCTATTGCCCAGATGTCTTGTAAACAACAGAAATTTATTGCTCATGGTTCTGGAGGTTGGAAGTCTGAGATCAGGATGCAAGAATTGTTGCGTTCTGGAGAGGGCCCTCTTCCAGGTTGTAAACTGCTGACTTCTTGTATCCTTACATGGTGGAGGGAGGACAAGACGGCTCTCCAGGGTCCCTTTTGTAAGGGCACTGACCTCATTCATAGGGTCTCCACCTTCAAGACACCTCTCAGGGCACCTGAGTGGTTCAGTTGGTTGAGCATCTGACTGGCTCAAGTCATGATCTTGTGGTTTATGAGTTTATGCCCCATGTCGTGTTCTATGCTGACAGCTCAGATTCTGCTTCAGATTCTGTGTCTCCCTCTCTCTGTCTGTCCCTCCCTCACTCGTGCTCTGTTTCTCCTGCTCAAAAATAAATAAACATTACAAAAATAATAATAGAATAAAATAAAGACCAAACCATCTCTCAAAGTCCCCATCTTCTTATACATTGTAGGTTAAAGATTTCAACATATGAATTATGGGAGAGGGGTTACCCCATTCCCAGTTTGTTCCCACTGAATGGGAACAAAGCAAGCAATTTTCTGGTTGCTTCCTGAGATTTCCTGACTGTCCCCTTACCCCCCAACTTTTAACTGAGTTTCTTTTCCTTCATCTCTATTGTCCATTCAATTTTTATTCTATTCCTAACATTTTCTCCCCAGTGCAGGAGGGAGAGCCCAGGTGGTCAGTTTGGAGAGTCCATACCATAGGAGTTAGATAGCCCCAGCTCCTCTACCCTCTCTCTAGACACCTTACATGCCCCACTGCTGGTTTGGGCAGAATGTCTCCACTTCAGCTGCCTCTCTCAGATTGGTCCATGTGTTTTGTAGTAAGTACTTACTGTCTCTGTTGAGATTCTCCTGTTCCCAGATCTATTGGATACCTCAATGTTTCCTTCCTTCCTCACACACAGGCATTGACACCATGTGAATCTTGGGGCAGTTGCTGCTTTGTCCTCACAGCTTATATTTGGGGATTCATAAGAATACCATCTAATTTTGGTTTTGATTTTGTTATGTGTTTGCTCTGTTTGTTATCATGTAGAGATTGGAGCAAATTTAAAAAATGATTCTATCACCACTCTCATCTTCCAAAATCCTCTAGAACTCTTGAGTCCTTCTCTAATTACAGGCTTCTCGTTTGCATGGAAGACACACAGGGCCCTGCCTCATTACCCACCTGTTCTACTATCTCTGTCTGGCAGTGGCAATTATTGGTATATTCTGGCAAGACAGGTCTATATTCCTTTACAACAGAGTTTACTTCAACATAAGAGACTGTTTTTAAAAAATTACCAATGAATAGACCTGAGAAGAGATCAAAGTATCCCGCAGTGAGAGGGAGTTGGAGTGCAGATTGAAAATCCCTTCTTGTCTTGTGTCTTGACACCCTCCATTCAGGAAGAACTCCCCAAACATCCCCAGCCTCTTTTAATTAATCTTATCTTGAGATAGCACAAAGTGTCCCGGGAGATTAGACCTTCATGCTTTTGAGTTTGAGGTTTCTAGAGGTCAACAGAACAAGATTGGAATCCTCTATTCCCATCATCACCAACTGAGGCATGCAAATACCTTTAAAAAAGTTCCATTTTTGCTTGACTGAATTAGACACTATCCAAAAGGCCAAGCATTGAGCACACCTTCCACAAACACGTGGTTGGAGTGAACAGTATGGATTGCCATGATTTTATATTTCATCTCATAATCTTAAGGAATCCCCAAAATAATATTTGGCACAAGGAGGAAATTTCTCATTTTTTGGCACTTGCATTAATAGAAACTATTGTATATTTTTTTTTAGAAAAAGAAAAGCTTGTACAACAAGGAGGTTTGTTGCTGTTCTTGTGAACATCTATATTTTGCAAAATAGTCAAACCTATTTTAGAACACGGGTGTTACTGCCGTTGGGGGAGAAGGGAAGGAGAAGATCTTAGCTCTCCTCTCCCAACCCCTCCCTGCCCACCTTTCTCTGGGAAAGAATTATCTGATAGACACCACTTGAGGATGCTAATTGGATCCTAATAACAGTGGGTAAGGTCCTGTATGTGTACTGGGAAAGCTCTGGTCTTGAGCCTAAGCTCAGTGTTCTAGCCCAATTTGTCAGTCTATACAGGCATGTCAGGTACAAGACCAGTTAATAATCCAACAGTACTTGAGTTTCCCATTTAATCTGGACCCTTGAGTGTAGAAGGGATGGCATTTCTGAGTCCCTTGGTCTGATGCTAATAGCACATCTAACCAACACTTACTTTCTTTTTTTTTTTTAATAGTTTATTGTCAAGTTGGTTTCCATATAATACCCAGTGCTCATCCCCACAAGTGCCCTCCTCCATGCCCATCACCCCCTTTTCCCTACCCCCCACCTCCATGAGCCCTCAGTTTATTCTCAGCATTTGAGAGTCTCTCATGGTTTGCCTCCCTCTCTCTCCCCCACTATTTTTCCCCTTCTTCTCCCCCATGGTCCTCCATTAAGTTCCTTCTAATCCTCCTATATGTGCAAACATATGGTATCTGTCCTTCTCTGCCTGACTTATTTCGCTCAGCATAACACCCTCAAGTTCCATCCATGTTGCTACACATGGCCAGATTTCATTCTTTCTCATTGCCATGTAGTATTCCATTGTATACAGAAACCACATCTTCTTTTTTTTTCTTTGAAAATTTTTAATGTTTATTTATTTTTTTTCAGTCTTCAACAGTCTTTTATTTTTATTTATTTATTTTTTTACAAATAGTTTATTGTCAAATTAGTTTCCACATAACACCCAGTGCTCATCCCCACAAGTGCCTCCTCCATGCCCACCCCTCCTCCCCCCCACATCCACCAGTCCTCAGTTTTTGTCAGCATTCAAGAGTCTCTCATGGTTTGCCTCTCCCCCTTTCCCCCACCATTTCCGCCCTTCTTCTCCCCTTGGTCCTCTGTTAAGCTCCTCCTAATCCTCCTATACGTGCACACATATGATATTTGTCTTTCTCTGCCTGACTTATTTCGCTCAGCATAACCTCAAGGTCCATCCATGTTGCTACACATGGCCAGATTTCATTGTTTCTCATTGCCATGTAGTATTCCATGGTATAGATAAACCACATCTTCTTGATCCATTCATCTGTTGATGGACACTTAGGCTCTTCCCAGGTTTTAGCTATTGTGGAGAGTGCTGCTATGAACATTGGGGTACATGTGCCCCTATGCATCAGCATTTCTGTATCCCTTGGGTAAATTCCTAGCAGTGCTATTGCTGGGTCATAGGGGAGTTCTATTGTTAGAGAAAGCACATCTTCTTGATCCATTCATCAGTTGATGGACATTTAGGTTCTTTCCATGTTTTGGCTATTGTTGAGAGTGCTGCTATGAACATTGGGGTACATGTGCCCCTATGCATCAGCACTCCTGTGTCCCTGGGGTAAATTCCTAGCACACACACTTACTTTCAACCACTCACTTACTTTGCTCTCTGGTCAGTGGGTGAAGAAAGTAACCGCATACATGACTTGGGGTATATTGAATCTCTTTCCCTGCACATGCCTCTTTTTCACTCACTTTGTGTTTCATTTAACCATCAAATTGCTGCCTGAACAACTTGTTTCTCTCTCTCTCTCTTCATTCCTTCCTTCCCTCCTTCTTTCCTTCTTTCCTCCCTCCTTCCTTTCTTTCTTCTCTCTCCTTCCTCCCTATTAGCCTGGCCCTCAGTTACCCTCTTAATCAAAACCCCTACCTACTTTTTCAGTCCCTTTTCCTGCCAGCCCATACCATCACCTCCATACATGGTGTGTTGCAAACAGCCTGAGCTGCTTGCATTCCTAGAGTTTTCATGCGCCTTTGCACCTGCATGCCTTTACTCAAGCTCTGCCAGAAATTCTTTCTGCTTTCAGAAAATTCTTCCAAACATAACTTATGAGTTACCTCTCCATGAAATCTTCCCTTACATCTTTGTCTCCAATGTCCTCTCTAGACGTGTGGGAATGGGGTGCATTTCTTCTCTCCTGGAATTCCACTGCTACTTCCACTTTCTTATAGGGATTCACCCCCATATATGCCCTCCCAG